>JARQOC010000003.1:160680494-161326824 GCA_033576535.1 Allobates femoralis
CATCAAGTACGTACTACCTTAATACAGGTTAGGGACTAAAATCCTCTCTCAAACCATTACAGACATCACCAGACAGGTGTAGTACTACCTTAATACAGGTTAGGGAACTAAAATCCTAACTCTTGTCATCTCAACAGTCACCACACTGTTGTACGTCATACGTTTATACAGGTTAGGGAACTAAAATCCTAACTCTTGTCATCTCAACAGTCACCACACTGTGGTACGTCATACTTTATACAGGTTAGGGAACTAAAATCCTAACTCTTGTCATCTCAACAGTCACCACACTGTATGTTACGTCATACCTTTATACAGGTTAGGGAACTAAAATCCTATAACTCTTGTCATCTCAACAGTCACCAACTGTTGTACCGTCATACGTTTATACAGGTTAGGGAACTAAAATCCTAACTCTTGTCATCAAAACAGTCACCAACAGGTGTACGTACTACCTTAATACAGGTTAGGGACTAAAATCCTCTCTTCAAATCATTACTGTCACCAGACAGGTGTACGTACTACATTAATACAGTTAGGGAACTAAAATCCTAACTCTTGTCATCTCAACAGTCACCACACTGTTGTACGTCATACGTTATACAGGTAGGGAACTAAAATCCTAACTCTTGTCATCTCAACAGTCACCACACTGTTGTAAGTCATACTTTATACAGGTTAGGGAACTAAAATCCTAACTCTTGTCATCTCAACAGTCACCACACTGTTGTACGTCATACGTTTATACAGTTAGGGAACTAAAATCCTACTCTTGTCATCTCAACAGTCACCACACGTTGTACTCATACGTTTATACGTTAGGGAACTAAAATCCTAACTCTTGTCATCTCAACAGTCACCACACTGTTGTACTCATACTTTATACAGGTTAGGAACTAAAATCCTAACTCTTGTCATCAACAGTCACCACACTGTTGTACTCATACGTTTATACAGTTAGGGAACTAAAATCCTACTCTGTCATCAAAACAGTCACTAGACAGGTGTACGTACACCTTAATACAGGTTAGGGACTAAAATCCTCTCTCAAACATTACAGTCACCAACAGGTGTACGTACTACCTTAATACAGGTTAGGGAACTAAAATCCTAACTCTTTCATCTCAACAGTCACCACACTGTTGTACGTCTACGTTTATACAGGTTAGGAACTAAAATCCTAACTCTTGTCATCAAAACAGTCACCAGACAGTGTACGTACTACTTATACAGGTTAGGACTAAAATCCTCTCTTCAAACCATTACAGTCACCAGACAGGTGTACGTACTACCTTAATACAGTTAGGGAACTAAAATCCTACTCTTGTCATCTCAACAGTCACCACACTGTGTACGTCATACGTTTATACAGGTTAGGGAACTAAAATCCTAACTCTTGTCATCAAAACAGTCACTAGACAGGTGTACGTACAACTTATACAGGTTAGGGACTAAAATCCTCTCTTCAAACCATTACAGTCACCAGACAGTGTACGTACTACTAATACAGGTTAGGGAACTAAATCCAACTCTTGTCATCTCAACAGTCACACACTGTTGTACGTCATACGTTATACAGGTTAGGGAACTAAAATCCTAACTCTTGTCATCTCAACATCACCACACTGTTGTACGTCATACGTTTATACAGTTAGGGAACTAAAATCCTAACTCTTGTCATCAAAACAGTCACCAGACAGGTGTACGTACTACCTTAATACAGGTTAGGACTAAAATCCTCTCTTCAAACCATTACAGTCACCAGACAGGTGTACGTACTACCTTAATACAGGTTAGGGAACTAAAATCCTAACTCTTGTCATCTCAACAGTCACCACACTGTTGTACGTCATACGTTTATACAGGTTAGGGAACTAAAATCCTAACTCTTGTCATCTCAACAGTCACCACACTGTTGTACGTCATACGTTTATACAGGTTAGGAACTAAAATCCTAACTCTTGTCATCTCAACAGTACCACACTGTTGTACGTCATACGTTTATACAGGTTAGGGACTAAAATCCTAACTCTTGTCATCTCAACAGTCACCACACTGTTGTACGTCATACGTTTATACAGGTTAGGGAACTAAAATCCTAACTCTTGTCATCAAAACAGTCACCAGACAGGTGTACGTACTACCTTAATACAGGTTAGGGACTAAAATCCTCTCTTCAAACATTACGTCACCAGACAGGTGTAGGTACTACTTAATACAGGTTAGGGAACTAAAATCCTAACTCTTGTCATCTCAACAGTCACCACACTGTTGTACGTCATACGTTTATACAGGTTAGGGAACTAAAATCCTAACTCTGTCATCTCAACAGTCACCACACTGTGGTAGTCATACGTTTATACAGGTTAGGGAACTAAAATCCTAACTCTTGTCATCTCAACAGTCACCACACTGTTGTACGTCATACGTTTATACAGGTAGGGAACTAAAATCCTAACTCTTGTCATCTCAACAGTCACCACACTGTTGTACGTCATACGTTTATACAGGTTAGGGAACTAAAATCCTAACTCTTGTCATCAAAACAGTCACCAGACAGGTGTACGTCTACTTTACAGTAGGGACTAAAATCCTCTCTTCAAACAGTCACAACAGTGTACGTATACTTATACAGGTTAGGGAACTAAAATCCTAACTCTTGTCATCAAAACAGTCACAGACAGTGTACGTACTACCTTAATACAGTTAGGACTAAAAATTCTCTTCAAACCATTACAGTCACCAGACAGGTGTACGTACTACCTAATACAGGTTAGGGAACTAAATCCTAACTCTTGTCATCAACAGTCACCAACAGGTGTACGTATACCTTAATACAGGTTAGGATAAAATCCTCTCTTCAAACACAGTCACCAGACAGTGTACGTACTACCTTAATACAGGTTAGGACTAAAATCCTCTCTTGTCACCAACAGTCACCACACTGTGTACGTATACTTTATACAGGTTAGGGAACTAAAATCCTAACTCTTGTCATCTCAACAGTCACACACTGTTGTACGTCATACGTTTATACAGGTTAGGGAACTAAAATCCTAACTCTTGTCATCAACAGTCACAGACGTGTACTCAACTTTATACAGGTTAGGGACTAAAATCCTAACTCTTCATCCAACAGTCACCAACTGTTACGTCATACTTTATACGGTTAGGGAACTAAAATCCTAACTCTTGTCATCTCAACAGTCACCACACGTTGTACGTCATACGTTTATACAGGTTAGGGAACTAAAATCCTAACTCTTGTCATCTCAACAGTCACCACACTGTTGTACGTCATACGTTTATACAGGTTAGGGAACTAAAATCCTAACTCTTTCATCAACAGTCACCAACATGTTGTACGTACTACCTTATACAGGTTAGGGAACTAAAATCCTACTCTTCATACCATACAGTCACCAACTGTTGTACTACACTTAATACAGGTTAGGGAACTAAAATCCTAACTCTTGTCATCTCAACAGTCACCACACTGTTGTACGTCATACGTTTATACAGGTTAGGGAACTAAAATCCTAACTCTTGTCATCTCAACAGTCACCACACTGTTGTACGTCATACGTTTATACAGGTTAGGGAACTAAAATCCTAACTCTTGTCATCTCAACAGTGACCACACTGTTGTACGTCATACGTTTATACAGGTTAGGGAACTAAAATCCTAACTCTTGTCATCTCAACAGTCACCACACTGTTGTACGTCATACGTTTATACAGGTTAGGGAACTAAAATCCTAACTCTTGTCATCAAAACAGTCACCAGACAGGTGTACGTCATACCTTTAATACAGGTTAGGGAACTAAAATCCTAACTCTTGTCATAACCAACAGTCACCAGACAGGTGTACGTACTACCTTAATACAGGTTAGGGAACTAAAATCCTAACTCTTGTCATACTCATACAGTTACTCACATACAGGTTAGGGACTAAAATCCTTCTTCACCAACGTCACCACAGTTACGTCTATTATACAGGTTAGGGAACTAAAATCCTAACTCTTGTCATCTCAACAGTCACCACACTGTTGTAACGTCATACGTTTATACAGGTTAGGGAACTAAAATCCTAACTCTTGTCATCTCAACAGTCACCACACTGTTGTACGTCATACGTTTATACAGGTTAGGGAACTAAAATCCTAACTCTTGTCATCTCAACAGTCACCACACTGTTGTACGTCATACGTTTATATACAGGTTAGGGAACTAAAATCCTAACTCTTGTCATCTCAACAGTCACCAACTGGTTGTACGTCATACGTTATACAGGTTAGGGAACTAAAATCCTAACTCTTGTCATCCAACAGTCACCACACTGTTGTACGTCATACGTTTAATACAGGTTAGGGAACTAAAATCCTAACTCTTGTCATCAAACAGTCACTAGACAGGTGTACGTACAACCTTAATACAGGTTAGGGACTAAAATCCTCTCTTCAAACCATTACAGTCACCAGACAGGTGTACGTACTACCTTAATACAGGTTAGGGAACTAAAATCCTAACTCTTGTCATCTCAACAGTCACCACACTGTTGTACGTCATACTTTATACAGGTTAGGGAACTAAAATCCTAACTCTTGTCATCTCAACAGTCACCACACTGTTGTACGTCATACGTTTATACAGGTTAGGGAACTAAAATCCTAACTCTTGTCATCAAACAGTCACCAGACAGGTGTACGTACTACCTTAATACAGGTTAGGGAACTAAAATCCTCTCTTCAAACCATTACAGTCACCAGACAGGTGTACGTATACCTTAATACAGGTTAGGGAACTAAAATCCTAACTCTTGTCATCTCAACAGTCACCACACTGTTGTACGTCATACGTTTATACAGGTTAGGGAACTAAAATCCTAACTCTTGTCATCAAAACAGTCACAGACAGGTGTACGTACAACCTTAATACAGGTTAGGGACTAAAATCCTCTCTTCAAACCATTACAGTCACCAGACAGGTGTACGGGGGGGGGGTTTTTTTTTTTTTTTTTTTTTATACGTTTATACAGGTTAGGGAACTAAAAATCCTAACTCTTGTCATCTCAACAGTCACCACACTGTTGTACGTCATACGTTTATACAGGTTAGGGAACTAAAATCCTAACTCTTGTCATCAAAACAGTCACCAGACAGGTGTACGTCATACGTTTATACAGGTTAGGGAACTAAAATCCTAACTCTTGTCATCAAAACAGTCACTAGACAGGTGTACGTACAACCTTAATACAGGTTAGGGACTAAAATCCTCTCTTCAAACCATTACAGTCACCAGACAGGTGTACGTACTACCTTAATACAGGTTAGGGAACTAAAATCCTAACTCTTGTCATCTCAACAGTCACCACACTGTTGTACGTCATACGTTTATACAGGTTAGGGAACTAAAATCCTAACTCTTGTCATCTCAACAGTCACCACACTGTTGTACGTCATACGTTTATACAGGTTAGGGAACTAAAATCCTAACTCTTGTCATCAAAACAGTCACCAGACAGGTGTACGTACTACCTTAATACAGGTTAGGGACTAAAATCCTCTCTTCAAACCATTACAGTCACCAGACAGGTGTACGTACTACCTTAATACAGGTTAGGGAACTAAAATCCTAACTCTTGTCATCTCAACAGTCACCACACTGTTGTACGTCATACGTTTATACAGGTTAGGGAACTAAAATCCTAACTCTTGTCATCAAAACAGTCACTAGACAGGTGTACGTACAACCTTAATACAGGTTAGGGACTAAAATCCTCTCTTCAAACCATTACAGTCACCAGACAGGTGTACGTACTACCTTAATACAGGTTAGGGAACTAAAATCCTAACTCTTGTCATCTCAACAGTCACCACACTGTTGTACGTCATACGTTTATACAGGTTAGGGAACTAAAATCCTAACTCTTGTCATCTCAACAGTCACCACACTGTTGTACGTCATACGTTTATACAGGTTAGGGAACTAAAATCCTAACTCTTGTCATCAAAACAGTCACCAGACAGGTGTACGTACTACCTTAATACAGGTTAGGGACTAAAATCCTCTCTTCAAACCATTACAGTCACCAGACAGGTGTACGTACTACCTTAATACAGGTTAGGGAACTAAAATCCTAACTCTTGTCATCTCAACAGTCACCACACTGTTGTACGTCATACGTTTATACAGGTTAGGGAACTAAAATCCTAACTCTTGTCATCTCAACAGTCACCACACTGTTGTACGTCATACGTTTATACAGGTTAGGGAACTAAAATCCTAACTCTTGTCATCTCAACAGTGACCACACTGTTGTACGTCATACGTTTATACAGGTTAGGGAACTAAAATCCTAACTCTTGTCATCTCAACAGTCACCACACTGTTGTACGTCATACGTTTATACAGGTTAGGGAACTAAAATCCTAACTCTTGTCATCAAAACAGTCACCAGACAGGTGTACGTACTACCTTAATACAGGTTAGGGACTAAAATCCTCTCTTCAAACCATTACAGTCACCAGACAGGTGTACGTACTACCTTAATACAGGTTAGGGAACTAAAATCCTAACTCTTGTCATCTCAACAGTCACCACACTGTTGTACGTCATACGTTTATACAGGTTAGGGAACTAAAATCCTAACTCTTGTCATCTCAACAGTCACCACACTGTTGTACGTCATACGTTTATACAGGTTAGGGAACTAAAATCCTAACTCTTGTCATCTCAACAGTCACCACACTGTTGTACGTCATACGTTTATACAGGTTAGGGAACTAAAATCCTAACTCTTGTCATCTCAACAGTCACCACACTGTTGTACGTCATACGTTTATACCGGTTAGGGAACTAAAATCCTAACTCTTGTCATCTCAACAGTCACCAACACTGTTGTACGTCATACGTTTATACAGGTTAGGGAACTAAAATCCTAACTCTTGTCATCTCAACAGTCACCACACTGTTGTACGTCATACGTTTATACAGGTTAGGGACTAAAATCCTAACTCTTGTCATCAAAACAGTCACTAGACAGGTGTACGTACTACCTTAATACAGGTTAGGGACTAAAATCCTCTCTTCAAACCATTACAGTCACCAGACAGGTGTACGTACTACCTTAATACAGGTTAGGGAACTAAAATCCTAACTCTTGTCATCTCAACAGTCACCACACTGTTGTACGTCATACGTTTATACAGGTTAGGGAACTAAAATCCTAACTCTTGTCATCTCAACAGTCACCACACTATTGTACGTCATACCTTCATACAGGTTAGGGACTAAAATCCTCTCCTAAAACCATTCAAGTCACCAGACTGTTGTACGTCATACCTTGATACAGGTTAGGGACTAAAATCCTAATCTCTTGTGATCTGAACAGTCACCAGACTGGTGTACGTCATACCTTGATACAGGTTAGGGACTAAAATCCTCTCCTGTGACTGTTGTCGCTGTATACAAGCAAAATGCGCAAGGGCGTTGGCAAGGAACAAGGAGGTGAACGTGATGGTGGTGCAGGCAGGGCCCGAGGTCGTGTGCAAGCACTAATTTCGCAACAAGAAAGTGGCACATCTACTCGCTCACACGTCCTGTCCCAAATTGTTGGGGCCCGCTGCAGTACTACGCTCTTGAACCAACACTAGTGTCAACAGCTTTTTATTTGGATAGCGGATAATGCTTCTAGTCTGATTGGCACCTCCACAAACACCCTGTCTTCCACACGGTCAATTGTCAGTAGCCGTGATACTGCATCGCACATTTCCCAACCTGATCCTCCTTCCTACCAACTGGCTGAGTGCACGTCCACGGACATTACTGATCCCACACTTGGATACTCGGAAGTCCAGAAGTGTGTACCCATGGGTCAGTGGAGGTACATGGCAAATTCCCATTACAAAATTTAAATTCAGTTGTCATTTGTTGGTGGTGTGGTGAAGTCTGGCCCAATCCAACCCTTGTTCATCTTGATCTCAGTCAGCCTGTCAGCATTTTCAGTTGACAGGCGGTTGCGTTTATCAGTAATGATTCCACCTGCGGCACTGAAAACACGCTGTGACAAAATGCTAGCGGCAGTGCAGGCCAGGACTTCCAAGGCGTAGAGAGCCAATTCATGCCACGTGTCCAGCTTGGAGACCTAATAATTGTAAGGCACAGAGGAATCTCGCAGTACAGTTGTTCGATCGGCAAGGTACTCCTTCAGCATCTGACCAAACTTAGCATTTCTTGTGTCACTACCCCGCACCTCAGGGGCTGTGGTACGTGAGGGGCTGAGAAAACTGTCCCACCTCGTAAAGACTGTTCCCTTACCTTTGGCGGATTGGACTTGTGCCCCTCTCGGCCGTACGCCTTGGTTGTCCACCGATTCCTGACCTATGCCGCTAGCGTTTTGTGAGGGGAATGATTTGCCTACTTCCGTGACTATGGCCTTCTGGAACTGCTGCGTTTTGGCTGACCTCTCCGCCTCAGGAATGACAGACATAAAGTTCTCCTTGTCTAACAGTGTTGCCAACCAGTACAGATTGTCGGCCAAGATGTTCTGAACGCGAGGGTCACGAGGCAGGCAGCTTACATAAAGTCAGCCATGTGCGCCAGACTCTTAACAGCCATCACTTTAGTATCCAGACCAACACGATGACTGAACATGCTGTCCTCCTCCTCCTCCTCCTCATCTCCCTGTCCTCTGGCCAGCCACGCTGAATCGAGGGTATGACTGGTGTGCATGTCATATCCTCAATTTGGCCAGAGAGTTGCTCCATGTCCTCATCCTCCTCCTCCTCGTCATAGTCCTCCACTGCACGTTGTGATGAGATGAGGCTGGACTCTGTGTTTTCACCCACACCCACTACTGTTTCTTGCTCCAAGTCATCGCGCTCGGCCTGCAATGCATCCTCTTTGTTTTTCAGCAGAGACCGTTTTAGAAGGCAGAGTAGTGGTATGGTGACGCTAATAATGGCGTCATCGCCGCTCACCATCTGGGTGGAGTCCTCAAAGTTTTGGAGGACGGTACATAGGTCGGACATCCATCTCCACTCCTCAGGTGTTATGTGTGGAGTTTGAACCATTTCCCGACGGCTTAGGTGATGCAGGTAGTCAACAACTGCCCTCTTCTGCTCACATATCCTGACCAACATGTGCAGAGTTGAATTCCAACGCGTGGGGACATCACACACCAGTCTGTGGGCCGTAAGACGCTAACGGCGCTGAAATCCGCCAAGGTCGGCTGAAGCAGCAGGTGACTTGCGAAAATGTGTAGACAGAAGGCGAACTTTTACCAGCAGTTCAGACAGCTCTGGGTATGACTTTAGAAACCTCTGAACCACCAGGTTGAGCACGTGGGCCACGCATGGAATATGCGTCAGCTGGCCTCGCCTCAAAGCTGCCACCAAGTTCCGTCCATTGTCACACACGACCTTTCCTGGCTTTAGGTTCAGAGGTGTGAGCCAGTGATCTGCCTGCTGTTTCAGAGCTGTCCACACCTCTTCTGCATTGTGGGGTTTGTCACCTATGCAGACTAGCTTCAGCACAGCCTGTTGCCGCTTCGCAGAGGCAGTGCTGCAGTGCTTCCAGCTTGGGACTGGTGTGGAGGGTACAGTGGATGAGGATGAGCAGGAGGAGGAAGAGGAGGCTGAAGAGCATGACATTCCGGAGCTGTAGAGTGTCGGTGAAACCCTGACAGAGGTCGGGCCTGCTATCCTTGGTGTGGGAAGGACGTGTTCCGTCCCTCGATCAGACTGTGTCAGAGCCTCCACAATATTAACCCAGTGTTTTGTCAAGGAGATGTAGCGGCCTTGCCCACAAGCACTTGTCCACGTGTCTGTGGTTATACACTTCAGCCCCTGACCTTACCCCTGCGGTATTAAAGAACAGCAATGACTGTCTAGCTGCAGTTTCCAATATCATGTCCACTCTCTATTTGAAACTAAACCTTTCCAAAACTGAACTTCTTCTGCTCCCCCCATCCACTAACCTCCCTAAATCGGACATCTCTCTCTCAGTTTGTGGCACCACGATAATGCCTAGGCAGCAGGCTCGTTGTCTGGGTGTTATGTTTGACACCGATCGCTCCTTCTCCTCCCACACACAATGTCTCGTCCGCTCATGTCACTTACACTTGAACAATATCTCCAGAGTCCGTCCCTTTCTCACCCTGTAAACAACAAAAACCCTCACCGTGGCCCTAATCCATTACCGCCTTGACTATTGCAATTCTCTATTAAGCGGCCTCCCCCTCACCAGAGTTTCTCCTCTCCAGTGCATCCTTAATGCAGCAGCCATGATCACCCATCTGGCCAATCGTTACTCAGATGCCTCTGCTCTGTGCCAGTTATTGCACTGGCTGCCCGTATACTACAGCATCAAATTCAAATTGCTTCTTATCACCCACAAAGCTATTCACAGTGCAGCACCCCCCTACCTCTCCTCCCTCATCTCTGTCTATCACCCCACTCGCGCTCTACGTTCCTCAAATGACCTTCGACTGACATCGGTAATAATCCGATCCTCCCACTCCCGGCTCCAAGACTTCTCCAGAGCTGCACCAAACCTCTGGAATGCTTTACCAAAAGAAATCAGGACTATCCACAACTTGCATGGCTTCATACGATCCCTAAAAACGCATCTTTTTAAGGCGGCCTATCATACTCCCTAATAGAAGTCCTTTGTTTGTACTGTAGATAGTGGGCTATCCCTCTGGACATTACTCTTCTACAAACTCCACCAAACCAAAAAGGTCTACACAGACTACATAATGACCATCCATGTAAGCTTAGTTCTATGCCCCATTTCCTCGAGATGCCTGGACCATCAGTGCAATAAGCCCCTGTACCTTGTGCAACCCCTATCGCGTTGTAGATTGTAAGCTCTTTTGAGCAGGGTCACCTTCATTTCTTGCTTTATTTTTTGTATTTTATTTTTTACATTGATTCTATGCCTATTGTTTTGTATCCAATTATTCTACTGTATTTGTTCTCTACTGTAATTACTTACTGTATTATATTTTCTGTACTCTAACCCTACATTGTAAAGCGCTGCGTAATATGTTGGCGCTATATAAATAAAGCTGTATTATTATTATTATTATTCGGTGGACTTTGGCTGAAACAGCGTTGTTCCGGCACGTGTGATGCTGTTGGACACGTGGTTATGCAATGCGGGGACGCACATCTGGAGAAATAGTGGCGGCTGGGGACCGAGTAACGTGGGACAGCAGCCGCCATCAGGTCGCAGAATGCTTCCGTCTACACCAGCCGGAAAGGCAACATTTGTAGCGCAATGAGTCGCGAAATGTGATCATTCAGGACTGTGGCATGTGGGGCGTTGGCAGCGTATTTGTGCCTGCGTTCAAATGTTTGCTGAATGGATAATTGAACACTGCGCTGGGACAAGGACGTGCTTGATGGTGGTGTAATTTGTACGTGGGAACTTCAGGTGCAGGGCCGGAGGCTTGTTCGCGGCCAGCATGGACAGGGGATTGGCTCGCACGCACAACAGGCAAAGACGTAGCAGTGACATCAGCAAGCACCGCTCCTCGACTCTGTTGTACTTTCCACAAAGTCGGGTGCTTGGCTGACATGTGCCTGATCATGCTGGTGGTGGTCAGGCTGCTACTTTTCGTACCCCTGCTAATGCTGGCATGGCAGGTCTTGCAAATGGCCTTTTTAGAGTCATCTGGAGCCAACTGAAAATACTGCCAGACTCGGGAAGACCTAACATTTGCACAGGCACCTTGTGTCGTGTTGTTGTTCCGGGGAACGGTTGCCTGCCTTATGCCTGCGTACCCCCTGCTTCGTACTGCCTGTTGGGATGCTATGCCTCCCTCCCCCTGTGCACTGCTGTCCTCGCTCTGCATATACTCCTGCCAGGTTGGGTCAGCTACTGGATCATCCACCACGTCGTCTTCCTATTCTTTGGCTAATCGCTGGACTGATCCTCCTTCTCCTCATGTGCCACCATGATGACCGTTACAATAGTTTGGCTGTTGTTTCAGGTATACCCCCAGTGGTAAATTTTTACGCCCATTCTTTTTGAATGGCCATTACAAAGACAGGATACCCGCATCTTTTCAATGTGAAAAATGTTTTGAGGCCCTCCTGCACGTCTCTATCCAGGGACAATGTGGAGCCTCCTAATTTTTGGATGCCCTGACCAAAGGGCTATACTAAAATACACCCACTGAGGGTTACAGGCCCTACTACATGTCTGTAAGCATGGGTCATTGTTGAACCTCCCAATTTTTGTCTGCCCTGACCAAAGGGCTATACTACAATACGCCCACTTATTACATGGCCTATTACAGAAGCAGGGATTAACCCCAATTTTTTCGAAAGTAAAAATCGTTTTACAGGCCCTCCTGCACGTCTCTATCCAGGGACAATGTGGAGCCTCCCAATTTTTGGATGCCCTGACCAAAGGGCTATACTAAAAATACACCCATTGACTTACAGGCCCTCCTGCACGTCTCTATCCAGGGACAAAGGGAGCCTCCCAATTTTTGGATGCCCTGACCAAAGGGCTATACTAACAATACACCCAGCTTGTTAACAGGCCCTACTGCACGTCTCTAAGCATGGGACAATTGTGAACCTCCCAATTTTTGTCTGCCCTGACCAAAGGGCTATACTACAATACACCCACTTGAGGGTTACAGGCCCTACTACATGTCTGAATGCATGGGTCATTGTTGAACCTCCCAATTTTGTCTGCCCTGACCAAAGGGCTATACTACAATACACCCACTTGAGGGTTACAGGCCCTACTACATGTCTGTAATGCATGGGTCATTGTTGAACCTCCCAATTTTTGTCTGCCCTGACCAAAGGGCTATACTACAATACACCCAGGTTTAACAGGCCCTACTCATGTCTGTAACCAGGGACAAATGTGAAGCCTCCCAATTTTTGGTCTGCCCTGACAAAAGGGCTATACTACAAACACCCAGTTCTTAACAGGCCCTCCTGCATGTCTCTATCCAGGGACAAAGAGGAGCCTCCCAATTTTTGTCTGCCCTGACCAAAGGGCTATATACAATACACCCACTTGAGGGTTACAGGCCCTACTACATGTCTGTAAGCATGGGTCATTGTTGAACCTCCCAATTTTTGGCTGCCCTGACCAAAGGGCTATACTAAAATACACCCAGTTCTTGTTTACAGGCCATCCTGCATGTCTGTATCCAGGGGCATTGGTGAACCTCCAAATTTTTGACTGCCCTTGCAATGGAAGATACTACTATAGACCCAGTTCCTCAAAATGGGCACTTTATTTGTAGACAGGGCTTCAGGTACGTCTCTTGTCAGGGTCATCGGAGTGTCGCACAATGTTTTCACGTAAAATATTTTATGTAATCACAAAAAGTGACATACACCAGCTGTATCTCACTTTGGGAATGTGCCCTTAACATTTCCACCCTAAATATTCATTTTGGTGTCATTTTGGAAGGTTTTCTGGAGACTCCGTAAAATTGGCGTGAAACTCGGACAACATTGTTCACAGCTGTGATTTTGAGTGAGAAATGCTTCCAGGGGTCTTCCCCATGGTGTTGCCATGTCATTTCAGCACTCTTCTGAGACTTTTGTGACATTTTTAGGGTTTTTTCCAGGCAGCCGGCAGTCATTTCATAAAAATACTCGTGTCTCCCATAGGATAACATTGGGCTCGTTACTCGGGCCGAGTACACGAGTATCTCGGGATGCTCGGCCCGAGCTTCGAGCACCCGAGCATTTTAGTACTCGCTCATCACTAATTACGATTTTTCTAAATCCGATGCTGTCCGATGAAAATCGGACAGCATCGGATCCGAATTTGGCCCCATGCAGCCCTATGGGCATCGGACCGAATCGGATGTGCACTAAATGCCATCCGATTTGGTCCGATCCGAGTCTGTCCGATGTTTTTATCGGTGCAAAAATCGGAGCCTGCTCCGATTTTTGCACCGACAATAAAATCTGATAGAATCGGATCGGACCAAATCGGATGGCATTTAGTGCACATCCGATCCGACCCAATCCCTTTAACATGGGGCCCTATGGAGCAGGGTCCGAGGAAACATCTGATGTCTCCTCGGACCCGATTTTAGTGTACTGAGCATGCTCAGTACATGCTCAGTACACTAAACCTATTGTGTGCCGCCTAATTTAACTTCTGCAATGTATATACATACATTGCAGAAGTTAAATATAAGTTAAATCAAGTGTTTAACATAAAAAATCTTTATTCTCACCTTCCAGCGCTCCCTCGGCGTCTCCAGCTGCAGCCGCTCGGTAACAGGACCTGTGATGATGTCAGAACCCGATCAGCTAATCGGGTCACATGACCGGTTACCGCGGTAACCGCTGACGCTTCTGACGTCATCACAGGTCCTGTACACCCGATCGGAGGCTGATGGAGATGCCGAGGGAGCGCTGGAAGGTGAGAATAAAGATTTGTTATGTTGAGGGGACATGAGAGGGGACATGAGGGGACATGAGAGGGGACAGGAGGGGGGGACATGAGAGCGGACAGGAGGGGGGACATGAGAGGGCACATGAGAGGGCACATGAGAGGGCACATGAGAGGGCAATGAGAGCGGACAGGAGAGCGGACAGGAGGGGGGCACATGAGAGGGCACAGC
The DNA here is from genome assembly GCA_033576535.1 of Allobates femoralis. Taxonomy (NCBI): domain Eukaryota; kingdom Metazoa; phylum Chordata; class Amphibia; order Anura; family Aromobatidae; genus Allobates; species Allobates femoralis. The sequence goes on from JARQOC010000003.1 coordinate 160,695,116, forward strand.
AGGGGACAGTAGGGAGAGAGTAGGGGGACACTAGGGCAAAACAGGGGGGCCGCAGGGAGACAGCAAGATGACAGGAGGGAGAGGAGGGGGAGCTACGTGACAGCACAAACTGATCCTGCAAAAAGTAGGATTCGGATGCCTATTTGGCATCCGATTGCAGAGATCAGTTTGGATCCGATGCTGTCCGATTTTCATTGGACAGCATTGGATTTAGAAAAATCGTAATGTGAAAGTAGCCTTAGACCATGCATGGTCTAACAGGCCTCCAGAGCTAACAAGTCAGGAGTTAAATATGTGACCTCCTACTGTCATGGCTACCATACGCTCCTCATGAGTTCATCACAGGGGACCCTGATTGGGTGAGAGAGGGAACGCAATCCCACTCTCAAGCTTCTGAAGGCTGCATTTGCATTTTCATTTTATCACAATTTATCACAGTATTTAATGGGTTAAACAGTGATATCTGTGATATCTAGAGTTTGGCTATCATTTAAGCCAAGCTGTAGGCGGCGATTGTATGGCCATTTTTGGGAATGTACGGCATTATAGGATGGAACGGTAGGTCCAATGTCAGCAAGGGGTTAAGTTCTTACATAAGAGTCATTTACATCTTATTCACACATTAGTATGTTTGCATCAATGTTTGTATGCCAAAGCCAATAGTGGAACTTACAGAGAAAAACTGTCATCGAAACATTGACACCTGTTCTGTGTTTTGGAGAAACTACTGGTCTTTGCATACAAATACTAAGAAAATACTGATCAAAAATACTGAGTGTGAATGAGGTGTTATACAGTAAATTGGGAATCATTTTATGGAATCTATTGAATAGAAATACCACAATATAGAACACTAGTTACACTCTTGATGCAATGATGCTTTTGGATTACTGCTGATGAACAGATGACAAGTTTACCAGAGCATACGGCTCCTTATATCATATTTGCCAATTTTGTTAAAAGCAAACTTACTAGATGAAGGCAAGTATTACTGAAAAAGAGCTGTAAAACAAATCCCCGGAATGATGGTGGTCTTTCCTCTGCTAAGCTTTCTACATGCCCAGTGTTTATATATTGGTTAATTAATTATCATATCTCTATATTTAAAAGGGAAGAAGCACATACTGTGGCAATTATGGTTTTATGCTAAGCCAGCACCCTTTGTACTTTATAGTGGGTGCAATTATAATCAAACACATCTCTAAGTAAATACATTTCTAAAGGTGCTATTGTTATGAATTTCTCACCAGATATTGAGGGAATGAGATAAACCATAGATGTGCATAAATTAAGTTATGTATAATCATCAGAAAGGACACAGGGAAAAAGTACTGAACACACTTGCTGAACAAAGGTAATTTTACTGTTCATTTTAATCAATAGTTCTTGGTGTAATTATAATTTCCACTATTGGATGTGTTTAAGAAATATGTTCCTTTGCTGAGATAATCGTATACTGTATAGGTGCCCCTACTATGTACTGTGTAATGGCCAGGTATGACCGTGCACAGAGCATGGTTTGATCCCCGACTGGGGAGGGAGCAAAAGAGTTTATAGACATTCCTTTTCAATAAATCTTTATTTTTTTTTTTAAATAGAGAGGAACATTTTTTACCTAAAAAAAGATCTATGATTTCCCGTGCTGTAATATCTGTACAAGCGTTTGCATCCTCCCCTGCCAAGGATCAAACCATGCTCCATATATGGACGGTCTCAGCCATTTTACAGTACATAGCAGTGTCACATTTATAAGATTATCTCAGTACAGGAACATTTTTTTAAACACATCCAATTGTTGAACTTAGTATTATTCTAAGATCTATTGATTAAAATCAATATTAAAATTAAATTTGTTCGTGAGACTTTGTTCTTTATGACTGCTTCAAGATGCCTTCTGTATGCAGAAATTAGTCACATGCATTGCTCAGGTGTGATTTTAGCCCATTCGTCCACACAAATATCTTCAAATTCTTAGAAACAATTCCTTGATCAGCATTATAGAGTACTAGCTGTAGTACCCGGCTACGCCCGGGTTAATAAATAACTGCTGTTAGCTATAACAAAATAGAATTTTAATATGTCATATTAATGATAATGACCTGTAGGAAAATAGAAGCTGAGCTGTGATTGGTTGCTATAGGCAGCCTGATAAATCTCCAGCCCACAGTAAACCCTCCCCCCAGCCGGGCAGTATATGTTACCTCACACGTACACATAATAGACAGCTCATGTGACTGACATCTGCCTTAATTCCTATATGGCACATGTGTTGCACATTGGCAGTTTTTAATCAGATGTTTATTTTTGGAAATTAAAGATACCAGACGTATCAGTGTGTCACTGGGGTGTGTGTGTCCCTGTGGTGTGTGTCCTTTTGGGGGGAGGGGTGTCCCTGTGGTGTGTGTCCTTGTGGGGGGAGGGGTGTCTCTGTGGTGTGTGTCCATACCTATGGGGTCTGTGTGTTCCTGTGGGGTGTGTGTGTGTGTGTCCCTGTGGGGTGTGTATGTGTGTATGTCCCTGTGGTGTGTGTGTCCCTGTGCGGTGAGTACATTTGTCCCTATAGGATGTGTATGTGTGTGTCCCTATGTGGGGGTGTCTGTGTGGTGTGTGTCTCAGTGTTGTGTGTGTCTCTTTGTGGTGTGTGTGTTTGTGTTCGGGTGCATGGTGAGTATCCAATGTTGGCGCTCCACCTTAGCTGTTACTCTTTGTGTGCATGTGATGTGTATACGTGTCCCCGTGCGTGGTGAATATTCCATGTCAGGGCCCCACCTTAGCGACTATATACTGGTATATGCTGTTAGCCTTTGGTGCTGTCATTAGGCCCCTCACATTCACAACTGTCAACTGGTAACTGTCACTTTTTCCCCATTATGTAGATAGGGGCAAAATTGTTTGGTGAATGTGCGCAGGGTTAAAATTTCGCCTCACAATATAGCCTATGACGCTCTCGGGGTACAGACATGTGACTGTGCAGAATTTTGTGGCTGTAGTTGCGAAGGTGTAGATGCCGATCCTGGATATACATACATACACACATTCAGCTTTATATATTAGATAACCCCTGGTGAACCATATCAGCAATCAGAGGGTTTTTGCTCAATCTCCAAAGAGTCAATTTATAAACTGGAGAAACCATAGAGTATATTGCAGTATAAAATTTATATTTATTAATTCAAGTGCTAAAAATATGTGATAAAAAGTGGATACAAAAAGGTTCTGAGATGCAACTCAACCAACATGATGTAACCAAAAGATAAAGGGGTTATGCTTGACAAAGGTCGTACATATAGATTACAATGTTCTTATATATAGTAAACAATTAGTACAGATACAAAGAGAATCCAGGCAAATGTATACATATGAAGCGCTCAATCGCTGTTACAGTCACAAATCCAGATTCTCATAAAGAGTATCTGACTCTATGTTACAGTCATTGCAACCACATATAAATCATAGGTACCGGTACCACAAAGTTCAAGTATCAACCAATCATGTTATGTAATCATAGGTATCATACCTATATGGCCACCAGCGGGAGTGCAAACTCAAGGAGAGGAAAAGTAGGTCCTATAGCCCCTACATATGTTTCACCCACTCAGCTTCCTCAGGGAGATGTGTATCGGTGGTGGTGTAAGCATAAAGCCCAAGTAAATAATGACCTACGTAAGTGGGGAGGGATTTCCCAGGGAGGGAAGGATTTCTCACCCAGACCCTTATGCGTCCGTTGTCCAGGGATATGTCCTGGGTCTCCTGATTGTAGAGGGTGAGAATAGTGCAGGCTTGCCAAGCGCAAGGGCAGAGTATGCAGCAGAGGACCTCCCGCTTATTTCCTGCATGCTCCTTGCTGCGTTCTGCACCCTAACTACCACCACCATCATTCACAAACACTTTTGCCTCAAACCCCAGGGGGGCCAACTTCACCTGTGAGCAGTGTTCCATCTCATCTCCACTGACCAGACACCACAGGTGGCATCATGTAAAGACATTATAATCCCTTGTAAATATTCCCCTTCACACCGTCAACCCAAAGACTGATAACCGAGATGTCTGAGTACCCCTGGTCCTTGCGGCCTTTGCAGATTCATTTTAAATTCAGAGGTTGTCTAAAACACAGAAAATATTGATTTTAGTCCGGCATCTTTTTGTAGTAGTAGTTGCAGTTTCTCTTAACACATCCAGATTTGGATTGTAGGTGACTACAAGAGTAACCCATTTGTTTTCTTCTCTAGTTTTGTAATGTAGGAGATGATTCCTTGATATTCTGGTGGCTCTTGTAATCTGGTTTTCAATTGCTCTGGGATGGTACCGATTAAAAAAGGTCTTTCTGAGGTCCTCAAGGTGATTGTCTCTATTTGCAGGGTTGGAACATATCCAATTGCATCTGATGGCCTTGCTGTAAACAATAGAGTTTTTTATGTGTTTTGGATGAAAACTGTCCCATCGGAGATATGTTGGACGGTCAATTAACTTCCTGTACAGAGATGTCTCTACTTCATTGTTCCATTTGTAAGTTGTAAGTAAGTTGATGGTTGCATGAAACTGATTAAAGTGCTCATGGACTCTTCAGCTGTTGCTCAGACTCCATCCAGATGATTAAAATGTCATCGATATAACAGTAGTAGGCCATAGGCCTGATAGGACAAGAGCATTAAAAACTCACCTTCAAGCTTGGCCATGAAAAGCTTTGCATATTGTGGTGCCATTTTGCTTCTCATTGCTGTGCCAGTCTCCTGTAAATATATGTTGACGTCAAATGTAAAATAGTTGCCCCTTAGGATGAATTTTGTAAGCTTCACTATAGAATCAGCATCAATCCCTGTCTTATCCAGGAAGGTTTTGCAGGCATTTAATCCATTCTGGTGTGGGATGTTGCTGTACAGAGATTCCACATCCATGATAGCGAGGATTGTTCCTTCTGGTAGAGGAACTATTGCTGATAGTTTATTCAATAGGCATAATATTTTATGTCTCCTTAAAACAACACTTTTTTCATTTTAAATATATTTTATTAGATATTTCATAGTTTTACATTTTTAAGGTTAAAAGTAGACACAAGTGCAGCACATTCAGCCTAGCTATAACCTAAATGTAGATCTAAAGAAACGAAAGATGTTCATGATAATTACAAAATAGTACAGAATATCCAATTCACCACATTAGTGACTCCTCCACAGCATAGAATATCAACACTGCCAGGAACTAAAGCATTCAAAAGAAGTAAGAGTAGATATAACTCCATGGTGTTAAAAGCTTAAAGAGGACCTGTCACCAAACCAGGCATGGTTATCTAATTACAGCACTGGATGCAGCATGTCTGCAGCATCCAGACAATGGGTTCCCCAGCCATTGAGCCCCCCTGTACCCCGAGTAAATACACTTAGAAAACTTACATGCTCCAGCCATTAAGGAGGTGGCTAGGGACTGCAGCCAAAGGCAGGTTCACACCCCCTGCATGTGTAATCTGCCCACCGCTGCCAATCATTCTCTCAGAGGGTTTTTTTCTCTCCCAGAAAGTCAGTTTAGCTCCGCCCCCTGAGGGGCGGAGCCAAAGGCAGGTTCTGGAAAAAAAAACTCTGTTTAAGATGCTGCTGAAGAGGGAGAGAATGATTGGCAGCGGTGGGCAGATTACACATGCAGGGGGTGTGAATCTGCCCTTTGGCTCCTGCCTCTAGCCACCTCCTATTTGGCTGGAGCATGTAAGTTTTCTAAGTGTATTATCTCAGGGTACAGGGTTGCTCAAGTGCTGGGGGACCCCTTGCCTGCATGCTGCAGACATGCTGCATCCAGTGCTGTAATTAGATCACCATGCCTGGTTTGGTGACAGGTCCTCTTTAAATCTTTATTGAATCATATTAAAATCTCAATAGGCATTCAAAAGTATCCACATACAAAAACACCAACCTATTTCTGTGTATGTGACATGTTTAATAATGGTGTATGAAATACATGTAAGGTGCACTTAAATACAAGTCTGTTCCATAATAATATATTAATAATATATTAAGGTAATTTAATCATGCTTGTTTGTATATAGAGATAAATGGTTGGTAAATGGGTTATTAATTCATTTTGATGCAGGAAGGAAAGAGATTTGTAGGCCTCCCATTTAGCCACAGGGTACCAGTGACCTGGACACTGAACCAAAATCCTTCTAATTGATGCATTCACCTCTATGAATACAATCTAACTTTTAATAAATAGCATTAAAATGGGGTAATGCCTTAATAGAGTCAAACAGGCAGCACAATACATGAGTAAAAAATGTACATTTGGGTGCCAAAACTAAAAAGTGCTGAAATAGGTTGGTTCTCACCTAATTATGCCAGAGTACTTCAGGATGAAAGGACAGGGTAAATATTGTCTCTCTATTAACTAAGATAACTTTGTTATGCCCCATGTATTAGCTCCCGCTCTGAAAAAGATGTGACACTATAATATTCACCCTTTAGTCATTCTCAAAGTGTTTCATCCTCAATCCTGAGAAATCATCAAGGGAGTGAATTTACAGGGGGCTTAGAGAGGGAACAGATAATGACAAGTACCCCTAAACAGGTGTGCAGAGTGAAGCATGCCATATATATAACAAAGATAAAAAGGTGCATTCCTTTCATACCGGGAGGCTAGTTAAAGTATGCCCAAGTTCCACCTCTAAGTAAGGGAATCTGATGTCAACAGTGAGTATTATTCCCCATCAGCTGTTAAATGACACAGTTCCCATCTAAATTTGTTCTGATTACCTTACAAACATTAATATTTAAAAAAAAATTAACTGAAATGCTATTCTATATGCAATCTACAAGGTCATTACTTAATTTAATGTTAAAAAGAAGATGACCCAATACTGACCCTTGTAGTAACTCACTGATATCTGCGACACAGAGTACATTAAAACTACTCTGTTTCTTGTAACTAATAAAGTTGTTAATGTATTTACACATATTTTCACCTACTTCCACTGCTCTAATCTATGTAACAACCTTTTAAGTGGCACTGTATCAAATGCTTTTGAAAAGTTTAAGTAGAGAACGTCCACAGACAGGCGTTTATAATGAAAAAATGAATCGTACACAAATTTGGTATCCAAAATGCAGTGATAACCTAACGTACTCATTTAACAGGTTAGGTAATGTGAAACACAAATAGTAAAAAATAAAAAATAAACAAAATAACAATGCCAAAAGTCAATTTTTTTGTTTCCGTGTTGCAAAAAATAAAAATAATTTATTCATACATAAATAAAACCGTGCTGAATGTTAATACAACTTTTTCTGCGTCATGCAGCCTCCTCAGTGAAAAAAAATTAAAAACAAACAAAAAAACTATAGCTTCTGAAACGATCAGAGGCAAAAATGAAAAAACAAAACTTATCACAAAAGCCCTTTCGGGCCTAGTCGTTGAGGGGTTAATGTAGTAGAAGAAATGTAAATTTCTCGGAATATTACTGTACTGGTTGAGGCGGTAATTACTGGACTCCGTCTATAGCACAATGTGCCGCCTGATCATTTCTTTTCAGAAGGTTGCACTTTATATGGTTGGATAGTTTAGATGTGCAAATACCTTTGATTCAAAAATACTTTCAACTAATTATGCAGAAACGCTATTGGCTTCCAGGAAGATCTCCCTTTTATAACTAGCGCTATATAGCCGCTCTCATACCACTAGATAAAAGCACAATCACTTGCCATCTCGAGGAGAATAGATGAGATTGTACTATTCATGTAGTATGTGTTTATCTTACTGAACATTACTGTCAATTTAAAAGTCAATTTAGCTGTACTGCAAAATTTGATCACAAACTCCCCACTTTTACACCATCAAAAATAGCACTGAAACATAATAGGTAATAGCTGTGTGAGAAGCAGTAGGTTGCTGCAGTTAGTAATCAATTGTAATCATTTTATTTGTAGGTGGGTCACAAATGGAATGTATTGTATATATGTAGAGTAGAACTGCTCATTATTTTAAACTGACATGTCGTCGTACTGATACAGCATGTTCACTTCACACAAGTATACCGTAGTTCGTCATCCAACCTCTTTTGTCATAGTATTACATATGCTATTCAGATGTCTCCTGGCATCTATTTTAGTAAATAGGTATGTATACCATGAAAAAGCTTTTAGTCTTTTGAGAAACAGATATCATTAATCCTTCTTGATGTAGAACAATATGATATATTCTACATCAGGATATCTGTTTGGAGCAGACTTAGGAGGAACGGAATCTGAACTGTAACCAGTAGATTCCGGCTGTTTTATACAGCCAGCACCCGCCGCCCACAGCAAGAATACAAGATGCAAACTGCAATTGCTGCTGTTATAAACTGATTAAATTCCACTGTGAATCTGACAGTAGTATGTAAATAATCAAATCACTGAAACCATGATGAGCAAACCAAACTTTTATAAGGGCTATATGAAGCTGTTCATTCTAAATTCAAGTTGTTGGAAATTTGGTTAGGTCAGGATTGTGGCAGTAATACAGGTGCACAAATGTGTAGACAACGCACTTTACTATACTACTATCATCTGCAGATTGGGGCTCTGATCTGGCACAAATCCTAAATTATATTAGAAGGCTTGTTAAAGAGTCAATTATGACTTTTAGGATTGCTACCTTCAATAGGTGGCACTAGAGTTTGTCTACTTTCTCACTGAAGTGACAATTTGCAATCTACTATATTCATTCTGGTCTAGATTATCGTTTATGTACCTCTCTGCTTTCACATGACCTCAACACTAGCTGGGGTTCTTGGGCTGTAGATATTTGACCACTAGTGATGAGCGCGCATGCTTGCCGCTACTTGGTACTCACACGAGTATCCCAGTACTCGAGATGCTCGGCGAGCACCGAGTACCTTCGAGGTGCTCGGACTCATCACTAATCATTATCGATGTGACACAAATATACAGCTCCCTACAATGCACAAAGTGAGCTCACACCTCACAGAGAGCAGAGTTAGAGTCCTTCTGGGGGACACAGCAAGGTGTTGTATGCTGTGACGATTTGAGAAAGCCCACCCTCCCGCCCTTTCCCAGAAACACTCATTTTATAGGCGGATGTCTGTGGGTGCAGCCTATCACTCATTGACTTGCATTGGGCTCGATGCTCGGTTGAGCACCTGAGCATCTCGAGATGCTCGACCAGAGCTTCGAGCACCTGTGCATTTTAATGTTCGCTCATCACTGTTGACCACCTCTGCCAAATTCACTGCTCTAAACCAATAGGGAGTGAGATGATCATCATTACAGAAGTGAGAAGGAAAGTTAAAGGTTTAAGAATGAACATGAAGGGGTAATTTGAGTTCCGATAAACTAACAATAGGCAATAAGCGACTTTCTCATCTGGTACTTAACTACTGGCAACCTGGACGCCTCTTCTGCTTACTAATCCCCTGCAATATCATGATGTAATCATAATGCCGCATGGACCTAGAAATCTGACGATACCCAAAGATGCTAGTGTGTACATGTAGACCCAGGAAATTCATGGGTTACTAATACAAGAGGCCAAAATCCTGTGAACATTTTTGCTTAACTTTATCCACAATGGATATGACATTGTCCGCGCAGACATCATTTTGCTGTACTGTTTTCAGCCCAGATTAATTGAATTATTATTATAAAGCCATTTTTGTGTGATTTCATTGCCATTTTTGGTCCAACAATAATTAGATTTATAACATTTAAATATATTATGGGGCTTACAAAATTCCCAAAACAGAAAGTAAGCAAAAGATAAAGAAGGAAATAAATTCCCTAACAGCAAAAAAGTCCTAAACATTGCTAAAGTTCAAAACTACGTCAGATAGGGCTAAAAAAATATGTAATGTTTGTACACACAGGATAGAAAAGAAAGCAAAAAGTATCTTTAAAGAAAGCTATAGTCCCAGAAGAAACTAAGTTGAAATAGGGAAAATACAGCAGTATCTGGACGCGCTTTGTGTAGTGGACATCTTTTTGGCCCTGCAACTTTATTGGTTGTCAGCTCTGTAGCTTTGTACAAGTCTCTGTGTTCTTGTCTGGCTTTTAATCATGCTGTTATTATGTCATGAGTAATTGTGAATATACATTTTCTCTGACCCCATACATTATATATATATATATATGTAGATATATATAGATATATATATATATATGTATATATATATATATATATATATAAAAGAGAAAAAACTGCACAGCACTCACAGACACAATGTGAACTGGTGCCAGCAGGGATGCTGGGTCAAACAACTAGAAAAAAATTCTCTGCAGCATTCAGCTACTACCAGTGATGTACATGTGCTAACAAGCTATATATATGTGAGAAAAAAGTTTAAAAACTTAAGTTTTTTTTCAACAAACTCAAAATTCTTACTTTTTTATTTCTGAAGTTCTTAGTACATACATTGGCCAATGTCTGTTTGCTCATCAACAGCGAAAAAGTCACTTGAGTCCTAACGCTGACATCCCTGCCCTCCTTTTCCTATTTGTTTGACCCAGCATCCCTGGTGGCACCAGTTCACATTGCGTCTGTGAGTGCTGTGCAGTTTTTTCTCTTTTGTATCGTGTGGAGTTGCTGGCTCCATGTCTGCAATTTGCACCCTCATCACCTGCAGGTGGTCTAGGATCGAGATGGTGTCCGCCCACTGAGAAGTGGTTTAGGGAGGAAAAGGAGGGCAGGGATGTCAGCAGTAGGACTCATCAGACCTGAAGTCACTTTTTCGCAGTTGATGAGCAAAGAGACATTGGCCAATGTATGTACTAAGAACTTCAGAAATAAAAAAATAAGAATTTTGAGTTTGTTGAAAAAAACATAAGTTTTTAAACTTTTTTCTCATACATATATGTATATATACAGCTTGTTAGCACATGTACATCACTGGTAGTAGCTGAGTGCTGCAGAGAATTTTTTCTAGTTATATAAATATATATATATACTGTTTATATATAGTATATATATATATATATATATATATATATATATATATAATATGCATATATCATCAAAGACAATTTCTCCAGCTGATCCCGCTCGGTATTTAAAACATAACATTTATTGTTATCCATGGTAAAGATACAAATGGACTAGCTGGAGAAATTTTCCTTGATGATACATTGGATCGTGGTTGCTCCTACCTCCTTCTCCATGGTCATACCAGAGGGATTAGTGAATATCAGGATTCCACGGTGTTGTGAGCTGACTTATCTACTTTATAATCGCCTTATTGCGTCTATCTTTCTGTAACGGAAAGCCCATGTCGCTGATCGGTCGCGGCTGGCCAGCTGTGACCAATCAGCGACACGGGATGACTGTTACAGAGAAACATATTTGTAGAAGATTTTCATGTTATGGAGCGCTCAGATAAAGGACCAGGGGTGGTTAATCAATGCTCAGCTTTTATTCCACAACGCATTTCAATGGCGGCACGCCACCTTCATCAGGTGGGGACCCCCACCTGATGAAGATAGCGTGCCGCCATTGAAATGCGTTGTGGAATAAAAGCTGAGTATTGATTGACCCCCCCTGGTCCTTTATCTGAGCGCTCCATAACACAAAAATCTTCTACATATATTTTTGCCTTCATCCCCCACGTCTACCCGCTGGGAGCATGCGGGAGCTGCCGGAAAGCCTCAGGGGCCGGGGGGGGCAGAGCACAGAGGCAGATGAGGGAATGGAGCCGCAGTGAGTGTCCCCAGAGCATGCGGGTCCTCACAGCGTCCTCCATCCCTCACCTTCTCCATCCTTGCAGCTCTCCATCCCTCAGCCTCCTCCATCCTTGCAGCCTCCTCCATCCCCTAGCCTCCTCCATCCTCACCGCTCCTCCATCCCTCAAGCCTCCTCCATCCTCACAGCCCTCCATCCATCCTTTCTCAGCCTCCTCCATCTCCAGCCTCCTCCATCCTCAACCTCCTCCATCCTCACAGTCCTCCTCCTCAATCCTCACAGCCTCCCCATCCTCACAGCCTTTGTCTTACCCTCACAGCCTCCTCCACCCTCACAGCCTCTCCCTCCTCAAATCCTCCTCACATCCTAAAATCTTCCCCCATCCTTGAAGCCTCCTCCATTCTTGCAGGCTCCTCCATCCTAGCAGCCTCTCCCATCCTCACATCCTCCCCCATCCTCATAGCCTCCTACATCCTTGCAGCGTCCTCCATCCGACCAGCCTTCTTCATCCTCACACAGCCTCCTTCATTCTCATAGCCTCACCCATCTTCGCAGTCTCCTCCATCCTCACAACCTCCTCCATCCTCGCATCCTCCTCCATCCTCACAGGCAAAGAAATCAAACCAGAGAAATGACACCTGGACAAAGTATTGAAAACGCTTTGGGAAATTATCTTAATCTACTATATAATCATCTTATCGTGTCTGTCTGGCTGTCTGTCTGTAACGGAAATCCCGCGTTGCTGATTGGTCTTGCCTGGCCGGCCGCGACCAATCAGCGACACGGGATTTCCTTTACACGCAAACAGACAGGCGCACTCCGGCCACAAGAGCTGGATCTGGCCACAGAGTTTGGGACCGGATAGTGGGGAATTTGAGACCGGGGGGAACGAGCACTGGGGGGACTGGACCCCACGCCCAGGGTGCCCGGAGCCACTGACAGCCACCCTCTGGTGACGTGCTGTACACCAACACTGCTATACACCAACACTGTTGTACACCGACACCACTGAACACCAACACTGCTGCACACCGACACCACTGCACACCCACACCGCTGCACACCGACACCGCTGTACACCGACACCACTGAATACCAACAGCGCTGTACACTGACACCACTGAACACTGACACTGCTGTACACCAACACCCTGAACACTGGCACTGCTGTAGGTATCTACTATATAATCACCTAATTCTGTCTGTCTGTAACACAAATCCCTGCGTCGCTGAATGGTCGCGCCTGACGCCTGCCACCAACAGCGACAGGCGCAATCCAGCCGCGAATTGGCGTGGGATTTGAACCACCCTTCACTGATTGGTCGCACCCAGCCGGCCGCAACCAAATCAGCGATATTTCCACGGGATTTAAACCCAGCTTCGCATTGCTTTATTCTTAAATCTTCATACATAAACTACAGATATATTCTAGAATACCCGATGTGTTAGAATCGGGCCACCATCTAGTTTATATATATATGACAAAAATGGACAGCAGCACTTCCTTCATAAGTGAAAAAAATTGTGGATTGTATTCCCATTTCTCAAGCAGTACCAAATATATATATATATATATTACTTACATTCTTGCCTTTACGGACCGAAAGTGTCCAGATGTCCCCCTTACTCGTCGCCTGATATATCCATGTAACCGGCACCTGATTGGTCCGCCGAAAGGAGAAAAAAAAACAAAGTGGCTGCCATATTGACACACCCAAGTGATGTGCCAATATGCTGGCTGCACTCTGCTGCTGTCTTCCGGGTCTGGGTCCACCTCTGCCACCTTTGCTACCACCTTCTCTCCTCCATCACATCTGCCGCCATTGCCGTCCCTGCTGCACCACTTGGAAGCCCTTTGCATGCGGTGGTAGACAAGAGGTGAAGGACTTGTGATGATGTCACTGCTATGTTTTTACAGAACTTTTTTACAATTTTTCAGTGTATGTGTTTTTTTAATACTAACATTTTTTTTTTAATATCAAAATTTATTACATACCCATATTAACATTTATACTTTTACCATCCATGTATAGCTGTAACACCATCTAAATATTGTATCACAAGAGTTACCATTCATTACATGAGGTGGAATGATAATCCAATTAGAAGCACACATTTACGCATCTGCTATACACCTACATGACACACATAGATCAGTCTATACATAAGAGTTTTTAACATTAGCAGTGTATACCATACCTGATGAAGGCTTTTGTTAGCTAAAATACGTTGTCTGTTTTTTAACTCTAATGTAATAATAAATCTTTGTTCTGGAAGAAAAATCTTCCTATGAGATCTTCTTTATCCTCCGAAAGTGCCGAAAGGGAATTGCCTTATCTATTCCTGTTTTACAACTCGTTTTACATCACAGAATCAGCTGTGATCCCTGACTGTAATGTCTGTATACTCTTTTACTTCCTCCCCTGCCCTGGGGCTGTGGTAAATCCAATCTATTCCTGATGGTTGGTACATACATTACACAGGGGCACATATATATGAACATTTTAGGAACTTATTTTTATTCTAAGATTTATTAATTAAAATGTACAATTGTTTGTGGCACAACTGCTTTAAGAGTACTCCCCCAATATCAACATTTAAGATAGGATAATTTTGCGATGTATTTAAGCCATGGATTTATGATGGCCTAGAGTCTTTAAAGAACTAGTTTTTCCTCTTTATCCTCTTGACTCTCTGTTATTAATTTACTTTTACTCTCCCTCTCAAATCATCTTTCAAATTTTTTCTCCAAATAGTTTATACTCCAATTTCCAATCGTAATCAATAGAGAGGAAGGGCTAGTCATTTATTTATAATAGATTATTACATTTTGAAAGCACTACATTTCTTGTACCCTGAGGCTACATTTTTTGCCCTGGCAGAAAACGGATCACTCAAATGACATCCCAGCAAAGTCTATGGGTTTTCATTTTAGCCATTCAGACTGTGAATGGTTAAAATGACTGTGCTACATTCAGACTGTGAAAAAAACACACAGTCTGAATGTAGCCTTAGTTAACATTCTTTGAAATTAGTCCATTGTGTTTAGCTTAAAAAAAAAAAAAAAACTTGCAATAAAGCAGGAAAAAACTATGAGCAACCATTGGAACCCAAAGTTTGGCCAAAAGTGTTCTAACATGGAAGAATTGTGACCAAAATCCAGGTCTTTAACATAGAAGCAAGTCAAAGCCACGCAACTATGTTCAAAAACATTGGATCTGAGATGTAAAAAATGGCAAGAGGAGCTCTGTACTAATGAGTCAAAACGTGAATTATTGGGCTCTAAGAAAACGCAGTTTGTGCCCAAAGTGCTGAGAGCAGTTCTATAATGACTGTCTGCAGGTAACAGTGAAACATGGTGGAGATTTCTTGCAAGTTCAGGGCTGCATTTCAGCATATGGAGATGGGGATTTGATCATAATAATTTCCTCAATGCTAACAATTTATGCAAATACATATCTAGCATCCCTTTTGTGGCCAACATGGAGGAATCTGATTAGTTCCAAATTTGCTGTGCAGGTGAATAATTACTCCAAACATACAGTCCCTGACAGAAGTTATGTCGCTTATCCATGTTATGTAAATAAAAGTTCATAACCTGACATTAAATGTATCTATTGGTTGTATAAATTACTCTTTTGAAAGCTGAAACCCTCCAAAGTGTGGTTTAGGTTAAGAAAATAAATTGGCATCAATGCTGAAATATTGATCATTTAATGAAAGCAGAATGGCAATTATCTTCTGCATAAAGAAGGACAAGGAGTCCTCAAAGCTATGTTGTCAATATGGCTCCTACACAACCCTTATCTCAACATTGAGTCTGTCTGCAATTACATAAAGAGTTAAAAGGATTTGCACAAGTCTACATTCACCGAAGGTCTGTGGTTGGTTTTCTGAGATGTTTGGAACAACTCTATTATAAGGTCCTTCAAAATCTGTGTACAAGTGTAGCTAGAAGAATTGATGCTCTGATGCTGATTTGGAGGCAAAGTGTAGTCACACCAAATGAATCTATTAAATCCTTCTATCTTGAAAGACTTCTTACTTTGCAGCCTTTTTTGTACATCTGCCTAAAACCTTAGCATAGGACCGTATTTCTGCGTTTTCATATTTCCCTTCCAGACTTCATTCATTATCCTTTCAAATTCCCCTCCAGATTCTATTTTCTTTCTTAAGTTCTTTCTTCTAAATCTTTTTGCTCCAACACCCTGGGATCTATTTTTCCATAAATATTAATACTAATTTGCTTTCAACAAGTTGTTGTTTCACATGTAAAGCGCCATGGAATATAATGGCACTATATAAATAAATAATAATAATAATGAAGTTGTGCCTGTCTCCAGAGCCTGTTTTACTTACATTGTAAGATGGCACCACAACTCTCTTGAAAACCTTTGTTGCAACCACTACTTTATATTTCAAAGAGGCACAGAAGATAGAAACAATCCAACACCCAACCACAGTGCATAACCATGTCTTTTATTTGCATGGTTATGCACTGACATGGGGCCTTCATGACCAATTTGTTCTCTTTATTGTGCCAACTAGCAGGGATACTAGATAAAGGACGCTGACAATTAAACATTAATGGACCATTAAACATATAACAGGTCATCAATGTTTAAGTCCCAGAGAGTCACTTTTAGTATATACAGCTATATATTTTGTTATTTAATTTTTAATAATTGTAAGACTCTAGAAAAACCATCAGAATCAAATTCCCAGTGACTCAATGTTGTTACAACAGGAAAAAATTCTAAGGGTTATGAACACTTTAATAGACTTTGCACATATACATTTATGCCTGACTCGTAATAAATTCACTGATAAGATTTGATTATTACATTTGACATTCAATAAAAAGATTTGTGTGTATTACATAACTAAACCACTTCCATTTGCAAGAATAATGGCCTTGATTTCTTGTCATTTTGTTCTTTGACGAATACTTTATGTGGGAACTTAACGTGGCATGAAATATGTGATTTATAGTTATTCATATGTTGTAATTAAGTGCTATAATTTGGTCTGCGGTATTTATTGTGATGCCAGTCAACGATTGATGTTGAACTTTTTAATTAATGTTATATGAGACTGAAGCGTGAGCAATTAAGGTGGTCACCATCAAGTAAATTATAATTATTACTTGTCAAGGAAAAGATTACAATTTGTTTTGTTATTTGCTTGAATTTAGAAACCTAAATGGACTATTATATTTATTACAATTAAAAAGTGACTTACATACTTATGTTAATTTTTTTTTAATAGCTAAGTAAATTATTGAATTTAATTCCTAGCAAACATTTTATTTTAGTTTAAAGGGGTTGTCCATTTTAAAATATGTAGGGTAGCAGACAATGAAATATTAATCACAGCTGTTAGTCACTTAGTCTGGGTCTAGTGATGCCACCTTTACTGCTACTTCAGTCTTCGTTGATCAACTGTAGTGGTGACATCTCATCTACATCACGCTTCTACAGTAGCCAAATAATGGGCTCTGTGATGTTACTAATGCAGATACCATAGGCTGCTGAGCTGTTGTGGTGATATATGTAGAAACTTACCACTGCAGACCATCAAAAAAGCAGCAATGCAAGACATCACTGGATCCGATGTTGATGATGATGATGATGATGATCATTAACTGCTGTGATTTTAAAACAAATAACTGGATTTTGTACACCGAAAGCTGTACTATATGATCATTTCTGCTGTGTCAACTACTATGCAAAAATAACATGACATACAAGTGTGAAATTACAATAAAATAAAAAGAGGGGGATATTTTAAGGGAACCTGTCACCAGGTTTTTCACATACAGTATAAAGTGTGGCCACCACTTGTAAGGCCTTGTATACAGCTTTCTAGAATGATGTATATAGGTCCCCAAACCAATCAACATAACATATAAAAGGAGCTTTTATTATTCTCCCCAACGGTGTGGTCTTTTTCACATTACAATACATGGCTCTGCCCTTAGCAGGACAGAGAGAAGTGTGCGTGTGCAGGACCAAATGGAAGACAGTGTGAGGATGACGTAGGACGCATCATCCGCATCAAGCAAAAAGAGAGGGGCTTCTGGATCGAGACCAGCAATGCCCATCAAACCTGACTGCCCCATAGTGGAGTATATTAAAAGGTCTCTTTTATGTTATGCAGATTGGCTTGAGGACTTACATACAGCATTCTAGAATACTGCAAAAAGGACATACAGGTGGTGGCTGCACTTTATATGGGGAAAGCCTGATGACAGATTCTCTTTAACTCCAGTAGAATTCCTAATATGAGTGACAAAGTATTATTTTAGTTCATTTAAGGTAAAAGATCCTCATGTGTATAGTTAGGTAGTTTGAAAAAATATCAGATTAAAGGAAATGTGTCACCAGTTTTTTTCTATCCCATCTGAGAGCAGCATAAGGTTGTGGCCAGAACCCTACTTCCAGTGATATGCCACTTACTCCACTGGGTGCTGCTGTTTTCTCTGCTAAAGACCCAGTAGTTCTTTGAATGTTGAGCTCAATATGACCCTGCCCACACTACTGATTGATAGCTTTGTGATGGACCACATGGCCGAAGGTTTTTCTAGTGATAATCTTCTAATGATAAATAGCCATTTTTATCATTACTGTAACAAGTAGCCCAGTAAATGACACAGCCCTGGAATCAGGATCTCACATCATTTGTTATGCAGATCTTAGATTAGGTAGCAAAAAACATAATCCCTTTAAGATATTGTGTCACATACAATGGAGTTGAAGACACTTTATATACTATTATATTTGCCCCTATACAGAGTTGTATTATAGATATATTCTCCACCAGATAGCAAAGTACCTTTGGAATATGGGACTTGACAAAACACAGCAAGTAAACCAGAAAGAAAGGCATTTGAAGTTACAATGAAACCTATGCAACTACACAGGTTCAAATTATGGCTATATATAATTCACTGACTATATGTAACAGTGATAAATTCATGTGCTTGATCTTCTAAAAGTCTGTTAAGTGTTTTTTCTGTTTCACAATAAGAATTGAAAATTTTAAAATACGGTATATATGTTGGTGCCTTAAAACCTTCTTTCACATTTAGCTAAGCAAAAATTGCATTAAAGGGTTTGTCCACTATTTGAACAACCCATTCTCATTCCCGATGTGTGCTCCCATAAAAAATAGCCTATGCTCACCTCCGTTTCCGGCACAGTTCCAGCAATGTCAGAACTCATATTCCCGGGGCCCACGTAACATTGTTTTGACAGTGCCAGCTTCCTTCTCCTCGTCTTTGGACGCTAACATGATTAACAGGAAGTGGGTGCTGCAGTTGCCCCTACTTCTTATTGAGTACTCCTAGGGAGAAGACAGTCTGCACTATCAAAACAATGAGCATTCTGACATCACTGGAACCGTCCCAGTATCACAGGTGAGTATAGGCTTTTTCATTTTTATAGGGGACCACATGGGGAAGAAAAGGGGTTGTCCAAGTAGTGGACATCCACTTTAAATACATTTTTAAATAAATCCAAGCATATATTGTATGTACAGCAAGGAATACTAATATAGTATATACATGCAGACCACAATCTATTATCATGTGGTACAAAATTTTATTTTATTTTATTCTATTTTAGGCAAGCAGTCCAACCACAGGTACAGCCCCCAGGAGCCATTCCCAAACATCTGTCTGTCCATCTACTCAGGATATATGTAGGTACGTAAAACATATACTATTTCTAGGTGGCAAAAATTACTAACAGCTTTGAGGTCCTAATGTATCATTATTTTCCTTTTTATTTAACATCTTTATGCATTAAATTTCCTATCATTTAATGTAGATTTATAAATTGGTACTGTTTCATTATATCATTATATTTCATCTTTTCTTTCATTACTTTTGCATGCCCCTTCTGTCATGGATATTTTTTAGAACTGCCTTGCTTGATGTTTCAGAAGATGACTTTAACCATACAACACCTGTCATACCAATAGCACCTTCTGGTAGGGAGTGTGGTAAAAAGCAAGTAAAACGAAGGTATAGACGTAAAAGAACATGTTGCTCCACCTGTGCTCAAGCAGCAAAGCAAAGAAGCATGCAACCAAGGGAGGAGAAACAGAAAGTAGAGGTGATAGACACTGATTCTTCATCAGATGAAAGACAGTGGGCTGCAATAGTAAGAAGAAATGAAAAGTCTAAAACCTTGAAAAGAGGAAGAAAGCATAATAAATCACATGATGCTTCTTCAGAGTCCAGTTGCATTGAAATGATGCCTCTAAGTTCTAAAGACTCACAAGTACAAAAACTTAATCAACATCATCTCCATCACCATCAACAGCAGCAACAACAGCATGCACATACCAGTAATTTCACCAATAGTTCCGCTTACTACAGAAGGAGAAAAACAACAAAATTGAAGGAGTCCAACATCTCTTCATCATCAGTATCATCGGTTGAAATTAAGAATTTTGCTAATAAAAGAGTGAAGAGAAGAGTAAAATCATGTTGTACTAATAATAAGAAGTGTCATTGTAACACTAAAGAAGATAAACGTATTAAGAAAAACATAAAGGAGGAAGGAGCTGGTGCGGAGACCTTGGCGACACTTCCTGTTGCCCAATATGAACATACTCCTACACCTGTTAACTGCGATGAGTGGGGTGATGATTTAGAAGTTTGCAGGTCAGTCTTCAACCATAGTCTTTTAGTTGGAAACACTTCTTTTTTTTTTACACTTTTTAAATTTCTCCTAATATTTGTTTGTCTAATACATGCTGTTTCTAAGCCTCACATGCCATTACAGTTTCAACCATGATATAACCATGAATAAAAAATTATTTCATAGAGAATGTGGCCTGATCAGAGCTTAAAATGTGTTGCCGCAGAGTTAGAGAAGGTGTTAGATAATCTACAGTAAAATGTCTGGTATATAAAGATGTAAAATCCCCAAAATGTTTCTCATTGAGCAACCGGCTCAGCATTAGACACAGAACTTTGAACATGCAATAATTAAAATGTAGTCTAGACGTTCGGCTTTCAACTTGTCAATCACATTTGTCAAGTTGTCAAAAAGAAATTACTGACTATAGATTTAAGTGAAATATTTTGATTTGTCGGGAAGAATAATTTAAATTTTAATAAAAGCTATGAGTGTATAATTTTCCATGTGAGAAATTTGTTAATGTAATGTACTAATGGGTAAAATGAGGATTGTTATAACATACAATTTAAGAATTGAGAGAAAATGTATATTGTACGTTAAGTAGAGACGTATATTAGAAGGTAATGACATCTTTCAGTAACCTGTGCTTAGCAGGTGAATATGATAATTGTCCATCAAGCAAAAATTAATGGTCAAAGCAGACATCACTCTCGTAGCTATGTGGAAGAAGATGTTTGGTCTGAATAGTTAGCCTTTTTAATGTTCAATTTTAGGTTTGTAAAATGTAAAAATCTTTTTTCATTAGACATGTTTTCTCCTACAGTATATAAAATAAAGAAATCAAAACAAAGATTTGCAGGATCGATGTCCAGCGGCAACTTAGGTATTTCATACTACAGGTCCAGAGCACTGCAAACCTTATACTGCATCACGAAAACGTCTTCAGATTAGTGAGCCCAAAAAGTCATTGAATTGCCATGCAATGTGAGCATGACATCATGGAGGTCTACTATTCAGAAGAGATACTTTGGTTGTAGAAGATTTGCAGTGCTATGGTCCGGTGGCCAAGGACAACTGAAAATACTAGTGAAACTCAAATTAACTAAGTCAAAGCAATAATGCCAAAAATCCATAAAATTTGCAAATACTGGTGTACTAGGGGCCTGAGAATCTTTTTATCTTGAGAACGTACCTTATTTTAAAAAGCAATTAATTCACAAAATATAAAGAGGTTCACTGATTCCATTAAGACGGTGCCACTATTTATAGACAGTCACGTGTCACGCATGTGTCACAGGTCTGCTGCAGACGATCAGCCACCACTGCTGGCTGTAGCTCCTCAATATTAGCTTGTCTGCTTTGAAAAACGTGTATATGCTGGAGCAAACCTATAATACAGTAAGGTCATGTGACTGGCCTGGAGCAGAGGTGCTGGCATAATTGGAATGTGTTGAGTAAATACTCTGCTGCACCCAAGTTTTGGTGGTGCACAGAAAAAGAGTCCAAGTCCCTATCATAGAACTGGCACACACCATAAGAAATTTTTGAAGACAAAGAAAGTTGAGTCCAAGCAAACGTTATTTATTTTGCCACAAGAAATAGTGATTAGAACGTTTCGATCCTTACATATAAGACTTCATCAGGGGATTATTTTCCTTGTGTCTGGCATGCCTCATAGGTTCAGGGGTAGAGGTGATGTTGTCCTCGCAGGTTCCTGTTAGTTTAGGCACTGTATAATGTAACTGAGTCCTGGTGCTGGGGTGTCACTTGCCCTTGGTAAATGAGCTGTAGAGTTCTACAGGTACTTCTTGTGACACTGTGGCTATCTTTCATTCAGGTTCTCAGCGTTAAGTGAGGCTGTGTCCCTTATGCTGCCTCAACCTGAGCGATCCTTCTGCAGTGTGACCTGTTGAGTATACATTGTTTTTCCAGGTCCAGGGTTGTCAGTGTAAATAGCCTATAAGATATACAGTGTTGGCCAAAAGTATTGACACCCCTGCAATTCTGTCAGATAATACTCAGTTTCTTCCTGAAAATGATTGCAATCACAAATTCTGTGGTATTATTATCTTCATTTAATTTGTCTGCAATGAAAAAAACTCAAAAAGAATTGTCCTAAAGCCAAATTGGATATAGTTCCACACCAAACATAAAAAAGGGGGTGGACAAAAGTATTAGCACTGTTAGAAAAATCATGTGATGCTTCTCTAATTTGTGTAATTAACAGCACCTGTAACTTACCTGGGGCACCTAACAGGTGTTGGCAATAACTAAATCACACTTGCAGCCAGTTGACATGATTAAAGTTGACTCAACCTCTGTCCTGTGTCCTTGTGTGTACCACATTGAGCATGGAGAAAAGAAAGAAGACCAAAGAACTGTCTGAGGACTTCAGAAACCAAATTGTGAGGAAGCATGAGCAATCTCAAGGCTACAAGTCCATCTCCAAAGACCTGAATCTTCCTGTGTCTACCGTGCGCAGTGTCATCAAGACGTTTAAAGCCCATGGCACTGTGGCTAACCACAGGAAGACCGCACTTCTTACCCCGAGACATAAAAAAGCCTGGCTGGAGTTTGCCAAAACTTACCTGAGAAAGCCTAAAACGTTTTGGAAGAATGTTCTCTGGTCAGATGAGACAAAAGTGTCATCAAGAAGTTTAAAGCCCATGGCACTGTAGCTAACCTCCCTAGATGTGGACTGAAAAGAAAAATTGACAAGAGATTTCAACGCAAGATTGTGCGGATGGTGGATAAAGAACCTTGACTAAAATCCAAACAATTTCAAGCTGCCCTGCAGTCCGAGGATACAACAGTGTTAACCGTACTATCTGTCGGCGTCTGAATGAAAAGGGACTGTATGGTAGGAGACCCAGGAAGACCCCACTTCCTACCCCGAGACATATAAAAGCTAGGCTGGAGTTTGCCAAAACTTACCTGAGAAAGCTTAAAACATTTTGGAAGAACTTTCTCTCTTTTTGGGCAAAGGCATCAACATAGAGTTTACTGGAGAAAAAAGAGGCATTCAAAGAAAAGAACACGGTCCCTACAGTCAAAGATGGCGGAGGTTCCCTGATGTTTTGGGGTTGCTTTGCTGCCTCTGGCACTGGACTGCTTGACTGTGTGCATGGCTTTATGAAGTCTGAAGACTACCAACAAATTTTGTAGCATAATATAGGACCCAGTGTGAGAAAGCTGGGTCTCCCTCAGAGGTCATGGGTCTTCCAGCAGGACAATGACCCAAAACACACTTCAAAAAGCACTGGAGACTTCTAAGGTGGCCAGCAATGAGTCCAGACCTGAATCCCATAGAACACCTGTGGAGAGATCTAAAAATGGCAGTTTGGAGAAGGCACCCTTCAAATATCAGGGACCCGGAACAGTTTGCCAAAGAAGAATGGTCTAAAATTCCAGCAGAGCATTGTAAGAAACTCATTGATGGTTACCGGAATCGGTTGATCGCAGTTATTTTGGCTAAAGGTTGTGCCTCCAAGTATTAGGCTGAGGGTGCCAATACTTTTGTCTGGCCCATTTTTGGAGTTTTGCGTGAAATGATCAATGTTTTGCTTTTTGCTTCATTCTCTTTTGTGTTTTTTCATTGAAGACAAATTAAATGAAGATAATAATACCAAAGAATTTGTGATTGCAATCATTTTCAGGAAGAAACTGAGTATTATCTGACAGAATTGCAGGGGTGTCAATACTTTTGGCCAACACTGTATATGACAAAACAGGCATCTGAATGAGCATTTAAGCTGGGCACACTTGTGTGTCAGCAATCATTTGCACTCTGACTTCAAGCATTGGCTTACCTTCCAGTACAAGAAAGGATTGCTGATCTATTTCCAACAATACCTGCTCTTTAATTGGGGAGAGGATGAAGGAAGGGCCAGTTGAGCAATATTTATCCCATCTTTGTTGGGATTTTGACAACATTATGTACAGTAAAGTGTGTAAATCATCCAAGAAGGATAAAAAGTCCAATTTCAGAACCATTTTTACGTGTAAGGAGTAGTTTTCTGTCCACTATTGATTATTTGAATATCTTCATCTTTGTAATACAAAAAGAATACAGTTGCATATAGGATATTTACAATGAGGTCTTACAGGAGCTGTGGCATGACTGCTGAATGATACACATTAGAGCCATGCATCAGAAATGCTACCCATGTGCATATAGCAATCAATTAGGATGTAGTGTTACTGCATTATAAATGAAGGCTGCCCTGTCATTAGTTGATATAAGCAAAAGGGTCAATCCTCTTTTTTGACAAATGATGACTTCAGAATGGAGAACAGAAGCAGAGACTCACAGATCTGCATCAGCTGCTAAAGACAGATTGCGCTTGACAAGAGGCAGATAGTCAAAAGTGAAACACCATGTGTCTGTGATACTAGGTTGATTTTTCAGTGATCTTCTATTTAGCACATGAATAAATAATAAATGAGATCAAACTATCTGAAAGTTCATTGACAATTTCGACTATTATTTTTTAGAATTTGCCATTGTGAGGGAGATGATGAAAATCCCCTAATTACACCATGCCGCTGTATAGGAACATTGAGATTTGTACATCAAGGCTGCCTACATCAGTGGATTAAAAGCTCAGATACACGTTGCTGTGAACTTTGCAAGTATGATTTTGTAATGGAGACAAAACTTAAACCTTTAAGGAAGGTAAGAAAGTATAATAATTATTGGCATATGCTAATTGTCAGATATATACAATAATATACTATACTATTATGATGACATCCAATTGCTATGTAAGCCATATAAATATACGGTAAATATAATTTTAAATTTGGTAATTTTTTCTTAAAATTCAATGTCCAAATGCACAAAAAGATGTGTATGCCCTTCTGAGGTATATTACCGTGTTTCCCCGATAGTAAGGCCCCCCCGATTGTAAGGCCGCCTAGGGGTAAAGGGGGGGCCTGCTAATGTAAGGCCTCCCCCGATTATAAGGCCTTACAACGGGGGGGGCCAATGTAAGGCCCCTAGCGGAGGGGGGGGGGAGCGGGAGCGGGTCGCACGTCACGTGCGCCCGCTCATTACATATGCACTGCATCCCCCTGTCAATCAGCGACAGGGGGAGCAGTGCATTATACTGTATATATGGGCCCACTATTGCTGGCACACTACCCCCCTGTTCTGAGGCCCCCACCGCTGCTGCTGCTGCAGAGATCTTACCCTCCAGGGTCTTCTTGCAGCAGCCAGCGCGTCCGGTCCGTCCTCTGTCCTCGGCTGTCTTCCGGATCATGTGACCCGTCGCAGCGCATGACGTCATCGCGACTGCGACCGGCCGGTCACATGATCCGGAAGACAGCCGAGGACAGAGGACGGACCGGACGCGCTGGCTGCTGCAAGAAGACCCTGGAGGGTAAGATCTCTGCAGCAGCAGCAGCGGTGGGGGCCTCAGAACAGGGGGGTAGTGTGCCAGCAATAGGGGGCCCATATATACAGTATAATGCACTGCTCCCCCTGTCGCTGATTGACAGGGGGATGCAGTGCATATGTAATGAGCGGGCGCACGTGACGTGCGACCCGCTCCCTCAGTGTCCCAGCAGTAGGAGGCCTGTAGGCCACACTGCTGGGGCACCCAATGTAAGGCCCCCCCCCGAAAGTAAGACCGGGGGCCACTTTTGGCCCCCAAAAAAATGTAAGACAGGGTCTTACTTTCGGGGAAACACGGTAGGACTGTACTGAATGCCTTTAATGCTCTTTACTTCAAACACAACTTTACCAATAGCAAAGTGACCCCAACATGGTTGAACAGATAGAAATGTTATATCCCACATACTATCTGTAAAACTTGTTAACTGTTTTATGGCTTTCTCACTATCTCTAATTTGAATATAGGGTAGAGACAGACTCACGTGTCTTGTGGCTGGGTGCTCCAGCAAAAAACAGATACAGTCAGTAGGGGTATATGGGCACACCAATTCAAGAAAAATTATAACCACAAGTTTGCAGGTGAAAAAACGTCTCCTCTTCATTGTCACACAGTATTAGTACATTAGTCCAACGTTTCAGTCGACCTCGGCCTGTCAGAAGGTTCAGTGTTGATACTGGGGACTTGGTCTCAGAGGAGGTTTGTGCAGGTAGAGAGGTACAGCGACCCTCCTGGTGAAGCACTAGAGTGTCAAGGTTAAGTGAATTCTGTTAAAGTGGACAGTAGAGACCCTTGGGAGTCCACAGTGGTGTGAACCTATAGGGTCCACTTTTCAGAAAGACTCAGGAGAGATCATCTGAGTGGCACAAAGTTCAGTGGACATAGAGAGCAAGGCTCAGGATGAGATTGCCTGAGGTATGTGTGTCATGTGCTTAGATGGCGCTGACATTGCTGGATGCTGCTGTGTATGTGTTTGTCTTTAAGAGCTGAATGGTTGATAGTTGTGAAGGTCCTGGGCCTCCTGTCTTGTGCTCCAGAATTGCATTCACTATGAGGTTTGGCTGCTGTTTGAGGGGTTAATGTGTGACTCACCTCGGCTCCCCTCCACCTGGCCTTTAAGTAGCCTCTCCTTCCACCAGGTGGTACTGCTGATAGGGTTTCACTCTATGCCTGGAAGCCATGCTGTACTGACCTGTGTGTTTGTGTTGCTGAAGTCCTTTCCTTTGGAGTTGCTGTACCCAAGTTCTGTGGAGGGAGGTGAGGGAGGAATAGTGCAGGGCTGGTGGAGGAGTTTTAGACAGAGGCTAGAGGCCCGAACCTTTTCACCTTCAGAGATACCTTCGGGATCAGGGTGATTCAGGGTTCCTAGACTAGGGTCAGACTAGTCTTCCCTGGTCACCCTGCCCATAACTGCCATTCCCTCATCACCATTCTCACTACACCGTGACAGTGTGGGCTGCTGTGTGGCGGCATTGTGCACACATTCTCCTGAGTCTTTCTGAAAAGTAGACCCAATAGGTTCACACCACTGCGGACTCTCAAGGGTCTCTACTCTCCACATTGACAGAATTCACTTAACCTTGACCTCCCAGTGCTTCGCCAGGAGGGTCGCTGTACCTCTCTACCTGCACAAACCTCCTCTAAGACAGTATCCCCAGTATCAACACTGAACCTTGTGAAAGACCGAGGTCGGTCGAAACGTTGGACCAGTGTACTAATACTGTGTGACAATAAAGAGGACACGTTTTATTCACCTGCATACTTGTGGTTATCATTTTCCCTAAATTGGTGTGCCCAGATACCCCTACTGACTTTCTCTATTTGGTGACATCCTAACTTTTCATAATCACCAAAAAATGGCTGCTGCATTCGCTGACTTTGATTTTATACAGGCTGTGATAGTTCCTCCTAATTTTTTGTGATACATCATGTGACAAACATTGGAAAACCCATGCACCCTCACCAAAGGTCATGTGAGCCTTCTTTGGCTAATGAAATCTTCTGCAATATGACAGGTTGACAAGGTATGGTGTATAGTGACAGTATAGTATAGTAATACATATCTATGGTTAAAGAGTAACACTGACCATAACCGCACAAGCTAGAATGAAGCACATGGCATGTGATGTCAAACTAATTTCTTTCATAGACCAAAAATCCATTGATCAAGGAGAATATTTATCATAAGTGGACATTTAAAATTAGTTTTGCCTATTTCTTTGTTGCTCTTATTTGCCCCATACTCATCAAAAGGTTGCCTAATGTTTGATACATTTCATGCAAATTTAAATATAATACTACAGATATTTCATCTGTTTTTATGCCACTGCCCTACTGGAGTAGGAAATGTTTCTTTTTAAACAGTTGCAATTCTTACTTTAGGCATACAGCAATTTGACGTTTCTATAAACACTTAAAACCTAATATGAACGTCTTAAAATTGCAAAACAAAAAAACACAGTTTTGCTACAAATTTCAGAATTTAACACTTTGAAAGTGAGAAAATTTGTGCAAAAGCTTTGACTTGTTCCTCCAAGTACTCACTGTCCTGAAAATATGTCAAAAAGTGTCATAGAGTGTTTAAAGTGAACCTGTCACCTAGTTTAGCCCCCTAACCTATCACTACCTGTCCCTGCAGCTTCCTAATACATTACTAACCAGCCCTCTCTGATCTAAATGTGCATTATAAAAGTGCAAAAAAAGATTTATAATCTTACTTGTCTACCGTTGTGTGGGCGTTCCTAAATGGCTGGCCGTCGGGTGGGCAGTCTCTATGGATCTGCTGTCCACTTGCCTCACTGCTGCAATCACGCCTCGATAGGCGTGATCATTAGAGATGGGCGAGTCCGAAAAGACTCGGAATCGCAAGACCCCAACGAGTCCGAGTCAAGGACTCGGGACTCGTTGCGAGTCCAGCGAGTCCAATGTTAATGAATAGGGACCCGAGTAATAGCGAATAATGACATTTACAACTCGCTGATGTGTCTCTGAAAGTGTGCGAGTCCAAACTCGCTGGTTTTTCTCTTATTTTGAGGCTTGTAGCCGATGATGCGAGGGAAGGGATTCTCCAGCACACACCATGGTTTAAGGAAACAGGAAGCGAGTCGCGCTGACAGGCGCACACACAGAGCGATCCATTCATCAGTGCAATCATGGCAGCAGGACGTGGCATGGTGAACACGCTGCGTCTTATTGCACTTGTGGAGGCTCGTCCATTTCTATGGCTCCCTACAGATCCTGAGTATGGGGATACGACCCTAATTAATACAGCCTGGAGAGAGATCGCCCAAGAGATGTTCCCTGCGTTCCATCGGGTGACCATGAGGAACAGAGCAATCTAAGTAAGTTAAATGAGTTTACACGTTATATATTGCATTTACTGTATATATACTCGTGTATAAGCCGACCCGTGTATAAGCCGACCCCCCTATTTTTGCCCCGAAAAACTATGAAAACATATTCACCGCCATCCTGGTATACAGCGGCTATCACTGGTAGACAGCCCCCCAGCAGAGTATACACCTCCCCCTGCAGAGTATACAGGCCCCCAGCTGGGTATACATGCCCCCATATTGTGGTATACAGGCAGGGGCGGACTGGCCCAGGTGCCACGGGTCATGCGGCTGCAGGAGCATGAATAATCCGCATGTCCCTGAAGCAGCAGGCGGAAACGGAAGCTCCTGGCCGCGCGATGACGTCATCAGCACGCGGCTGCGTCCGGGAGTGAGCGTCTGTGAGTGGCGTGCGGCTGCGACTGGTAGCGAGCGGCTGTGAGGAGCGCGAGGCTGCGGCTGGGAGCGAGCCATAGGATAATGCGGGAGCTGCGGTGACTGTGAGGCGGCCGCCAGTCATCACCCCCCCCCCACACCCCGTCCTCACCTGTGTCGGGCCAGTGAGGGAGGGTTGCGACCCAAACTGTAGGGTGCCAGTCAGTCCCTGTATACAGGGCCCTCAGTGTGTGTACAGGCCCCCCAGCAGTGGGTATACAGGGCCCCCAGCAGTGGGTAGACAGTGGCCCAGTGGGTTTACAGGGCCCCCAGCAGTGGGAATACAGGGCCCCCATAGCAGGGTATACAGGACCCTGAATGTGTTATCATGCTCCACCGCATAGTTGCCTATATTTGGATGGGGTCACAACAGTACAATGAGTTTAATGTCTGATCCTCCTGGCTCTTTCGGCCAAGGGGTTGGGTGTATATAAATACCACTAATGACCAGAGTCTGGTGCCCGCACTATTACATTCTCTATGCGTTGACATGTGTCCTGCCTCATTTGTGATTGTGGCCACGTGAGCTCAATGTCCGTAATGCTGTTGATGATGTTCCACACTGTCGTGTCACTGTGCCTTGTATACACATTACACACACAAAATGAATAAAATGTTATTGTTGATTTGTACACATACTTTTGTTGTTTCAAATATTACACATCTCTAAAGCCGGTTTCAAATCATTTCACAGTTGACCATCTTAAAAAACGGTGGAGGAGCTGCCGGGACCAGCATAAGAAGCAGTACCGGCAGTACTCTGAGAGACAACCGGGAGCCGCTCCATTGCCCAACCACTACCATTTTTATGACCGGCTGTCCTTCCTTCACCCGGTGGCCCGTATGCCAAGGTATGTGTCTGCAGCACTGTTGTGTACATTTTGTATTATTTATTAATATATACATTAGGTTCCATTTCGGGTCTGTGGGTAGCAGAGTATACACGTGGCTCTGTGGGTAGCAGAGTATACAGGCGGGTCTGTGGGTAGCAGAGTATACAGGCGGGTCTGAGGTAGCAGAGTATACAGGCGTCTCTGTGGGTAGCAGAGTATACAGGCGGGTCTGTGGGTAGCAGAGTATACAGGCGGGTCTGAGGTAGCAGAGTATACAGGCGTCTCTGTGGGTAGCAGAGTATACAGGCGGGTCTGTGGGTAGCAGAGTATACAGGCGGGTCTGAGGTAGCAGAGTATACAGGCGGGTCTGTGGGTAGCAGAGTATACAGGCGGGTCTGAGGTAGCAGAGTATACAGGCGTCTCTGTGGGTAGCAGAGTATACAGGCGGGTCTGTGGGTAGCAGAGTATACAGGCGGGTCTGAGGTAGCAGAGTATACAGGCGTCTCTGTGGGTAGCAGAGTATACAGGCGGGTCTGTGGGTAGCAGAGTATACAGGCGGGTCTGAGGTAGCAGAGTATACAGGCGTCTCTGTGGGTAGCAGAGTATACAGGCGGGTCTGTGGGTAGCAGAGTATACAGGCGGGTCTGAGGTAGCAGAGTATACAGGCGGGTCTGAGGTAGCAGAGTATACAGGCGGGTCTGAGGTAGCAGAGTATACAGGCGTCTCTGTGGGTAGCAGAGTATACAGGCGGGTCTGGGGTAGCAGAGTATACAGGCGGGTCTGAGGTAGCAGAGTATACAGGCGGGTCTGAGGTAGCAGAGTATACAGGCGGGTCTGTGGGTAGCAGAGTATACAGGCGGGTCTGAGGTAGCAGAGTATACAGGCGGGTCTGTGGGTAGCAGAGTATACAGGCGGGTCTGAGGTAGCAGAGTATACAGGCGTCTCTGTGGGTAGCAGAGTATACAGGCGGGTCTGAGGTAGCAGAGTATACAGGCGGGTCTGAGGTAGCAGAGTATACAGGCGGGTCTGAGGTAGCAGAGTATACAGGCGGGTCTGTGGGTAGCAGAGTATACAGGCGGGTCTGAGGTAGCAGAGTATACAGGCGTCTCTGTGGGTAGCAGAGTATACAGGCGGGTCTGTGGGTAGCAGAGTATACAGGCGGGTCTGAGGTAGCAGAGTATACAGGCGGGTCTGAGGTAGCAGAGTATAAAGACGGCTCTGTGGGTAGCAGAGTATATAGGTGATGAGAATAGGGTTAATAGATGGTGCTACAGTGTTGGGGCGTGCTAGAGGGAGCAGAGATCCGATTACTGCCATAATTTCTGACCTTATTAAAGATAGCGGCCGCAGCTAAATGACATTATGGCAAAGGTAAACATGGGGTGTGGTTAGCTGCAGGAGGTTAGTGAGAGGTGTGGGTTGTTTGGCAGAGGGCGTGGTGTGGGCGTGGTGAGCGCAGCTCCAGCGTCAGATACGCTGCGAGCGCGGAACCGCGGCACATCTCCAGGAGCAGAGGACGTGTCCGGTACGTCCGTAGCCCCCGGCCTCCCCGTTGTCCGCACACACAGCCCCGCTGTGACCTCTGCAGTGTCACAGGCCCCGGCGGGCGTCTGTCATCTCCTCCTGACACTGACCTCCTCCTGATTTGATTGTCTGTGTTGTCCCCCCCCGCTGTCAGCATCAGTGATCTGCTAAGACCTGTGGGTGCACAGACGGGGGAAGTACAAATGCCAGCATGCCGGGGCGGATTGGGCGCTGTGAGGGGCGCAGGTCTTGCTGTGAGCGGAGGGCGCGAGGCCGCTCGAGAAAACGCTATAGCGGCTGTGTGAGTTAAGCGTCTGCGGCTCGCGAAGGCGCATACGCGTCTCCGCTCGCAGTGACGCTAAGGAGTTTGGGATTAGGCTACAGTGCCGGAATTTCAAACTCCCGATTATATAAATAGATTATATATATATATATTGTATACCTTTCAACCCCTTCCCTGCTTTATATAGATGATATAAGCTAAACGTTTTGTGAATTAAGTATGTCAAGTAAAAAGTGAAGTCAGGGGGACTTTTTTTTTTCATGTGAACCATTGGTGTTATCGATTGTCTAGATTAGATGGGATGGGGGGGGGTGGGTGTTAATCAGGGGGTGAAAGATTATGTATTAGTATGGAATTAGCAAAGAAAGTCACGTATTCCTTTATGTTATGTACAGTTGGTTATTCTTTCATAATAATAACAAATATCTGATTAATAATACACAGATACACAGAGTCTAAAAAGCGTGCAACTTAATGTTTGACCTATGTTTTTGTTTCCAAATGCAATGCATTCACCAAATTTTTTTTTACTTTACCCACAGAGAAGCTTACTACAGAGGGCGGCGTGCTGTGAACCCTCCACCGCCAAACAGAAGGCGGCGTGGAGAACACCCACCACCACCACCACGGCCGGCGCCACCACCACCACCGCCGTCGCCGCCGCCGCCACCACCACCACCACCACCAGCATCGCCAGGGCCAGCACCACCACCGCCGCCACCAGCGGCCGGGCCAGCACCACCACCGCCGCCACCAGCGGCAGGCCCATCAACACCACCACCGCCGTCCCCGCCACCACCACCACCACCGCCACCAGCGGCAGGGTCCGCACCACCACCGCCCCCACCAGCGGCAGGGCCAGCACCACCACCGCCACCACCAGCGGCAGGGCCAGCACCACCACCGCCACCACCAGCGGCAGGGCCAGCACCACCACCGCCACCACCAGCGGCAGGGCCAGCACCACCAGCGGCAGGCCCAGCTTATGGTCCCATCCCGGGGTCTGCACAATTAAGTGTGCAACAAAGTAATGCTGACTTTGCCCGCAGTATTATACCATTCATGGATAATATTCCATTTGACAGGCTACTGCGGGCAAGGTCAGCATTACAGATAGTGCTGGAAGCCTGTCAGCCAGGAAACGACCCCGGTGATGTGTTCCAGTATTTGGATGGCTGGAAAATAAACTCTACCAGGCTGGGCAGGCCCACAACACGGGACAGCCAAGTCCCACCCCACAGGGCTTTGCCTCACTGCCAGTGGCCAGCGAACAGGGACCTACCACCGTTCCCTAGACCTGTTCAGATGATCCACCCTGAAGGGTTCGGCCAGGCCATCCGTGGGGCCCTTGACCTTTTGCAGGACGGACAGCCCAGCTACCAGGACCTGTAGGGCTCCATTTATTTGTAGTTACCTTAATTAAAGGTAGTATTTGTTGGAATGTCCAAACAGTGCTGCCATTTTTTTTTTGTAAACACCGTTTTAAAAACAAGCTTTGTGTCTGTCTTTTTTTCAAGGAATGAATGTGGAGTTTTTTTTTTGGTTGGGCTTCAAGTCATCATAATTATTTATTTATATAGCGGCCATAGGTTCCATGGCGCTGTACATGAGGAAAAGGTAGAGAAGGACAAGTACAATAAACATAGACAATAAGGTCATACAGGTACAATAGTAGAGGACCCTGTACGCGTGGGCTCACATTCTACGAGGGGTGGGTGGGGATACAATAGGGTGGGGAAGGTGTCGGTCGTGGGGCGTGTAGCGGGGTCTCATGGCAGGTTGTAGGCCTGTCGGAAGAGGTGAGTCTTTATAAGTATCTTTAAGGTTCAGAGGGTAGGCGACTGACTGATGAGGTGGGGCAGGGAGTTCCATAGCATGGCGGATGACCGGGAGAAATCCTGTATGCGGTTGTGGGAAGAGGAGATGAGGGTGGACTGTAGGACAACTTCTTGGGATGAACGCAGGTTGCGTGAGGGATGTATCGGGAGATCATGTCGGAGATGTATGGTGGGGATAGGTTGTGTAAGGCTTTGAATGTCATGGTCAGTGTTTTAAAGTGAGCTCTCTGTGGGCCGTAGGGGCCAGTGAACGGCTTGGCAGAGGGGGTATGTAGGGGAGTAGCGTGAGGACAGATGGATTAGCCGGGCAGGAGAGTTTAGTATAGATTGGAGAGTTGCAAGAGAGTTGGCAGGGAGACCTATGCGAAGGAGGTTGCAGTAGTCAAGGCGGGAGATGATGAGGGCATTTATGAGTGTTTCAGCAGTGTCAGGATTGAGGAACGACCGAATTGGTTAAATATTTTTGAGTTGGAGTCACAGGGACTTGGTTAGGGACTAGAGGTGGGGCTTGAAGGAGAGGGAGGAGTCAAGGATTACCCCGAGACAGTTGGCGTGGTGGACAGGGGAGAGAGCATCATTAGCAAGTACTTTACGGCCCGCATGGCGCATGAAGTCACCTTGGTTACTAAGTGTCAAATCATGACTCCACATACAACTGTTGATGACAAACAGTGCCTGTGTTTGTGGGGTTACTTTATGCCTCGCTATGGCAACAAGACTATGAACACACATGTGAGAGGCTGGGACGTCTACATGCTACACATCGCGTCTGTATGGAGCGTACAGTGGGACCCTTCAACAGGCTCCAGCAGGATGATAGTCCAAGCAACGCCCACGATGCAGGCATAGGATTGGTGCCTGAAAAAATTAGCCCAAGGGCCTGTTTCCCATTTTTGGTATACATGTAGGTCTAAGGGCCATACAAAGCTTGTTAGCCAGGGTGTCTCCCAAACCATGATAAGCTTGTTAGCCTGTGTGGCTCAAAAAATTAGCCCAAGGGGCTGTTTCCCATTTTTGGTATAAATGTACGTCTAAGGGCCATACAAAGCTTCTTAGCCAGGGTGTCTCCCAAACCATGATAAGCTTGTTAGCCTGTGTGGCTCGAAAAATTAGCCCAAGGGCTGTTTCCCATTTTTGGTATACATGTAGGTCTAAGGGCCATACAAAGCTTGTTAGCCAGGGTGTCTCCCAAACCATGATAAGCTTGTTAGCCTGTGTGGCTCGAAAAATTAGCCCAAGGGGCTGTTTCCCATTTTTGGTATACATGTAGGTCTAAGGGCCATACAAAGCTTGTTAGCCAGGGTGTCTCCCAAACCATGATAAGCTTGTTAGCCTGTGTGGCTCAAAAAATTAGCCCAAAGGGCTTAATAAAGTTTATTTTTAAATAAAGCAGGGCGCTTGGCCCATTGCATATTATTGCTTGGACTAGGAGCATAGAAGAAGCAAGGCCAACTATGCAGTCGTAGGCTTGGTGCCTCAAAAAATTAGCCCAAAGGGCTTAATAAAGTATATTTTTAAATAAAGCAGGGCGCTTGGCCCATTGCATATTATTGCTTGGACTAGGAGCATAGAAGAAGCAAGGCCAACTATGCAGTGGTAGGCTTGGTGCCTCAAAAAATTAGCCCAAAGGGCTTAATAAAGTATATTTTTAAATAAAGCAGGGCCTTGGCCCATTGCATATTATTGCTTGGACTCGGAGCATAGAAGAAGCAAGGCCAACTATGCAGTCGTAGGCTTGGTGCCTCAAAAAATTAGCCCAAAGGGCTTAATAACGTATTTTTTTACATAAAGCAGGGCGCTTGGCCCATTGCATATTATTGCTTGGACTCGGAGCATAGAAGAAGCAAGGCCAACTATGCAGTCGTAGGCTTGGTGCCTCAAAAAATTAGCCCAAAGGGCTTAATAACGTATTTTTTTACATACAGCAGGGCGCTTGGCCCATTGCATATTATTGCTTGGACTCGGAGCATAGAAGAAGCAAGGCCAACTATGCAGTCGTAGGCTTGGTGCCTCAAAAAATTAGCCCAAAGGGCTTAATAACGTATTTTTTTACATAAAGCAGGGCGCTTGGCCCATTGCATATTATTGCTTGGACTCGGAGCATAGAAGAAGCAAGGCCAACTATGCAGTCGTAGGCTTGGTGCCTCAAAAAATTAGCCCAAAGGGCTTAATAAAGTATATTTTTAAATAAAGCAGGGCGCTTGGCCCATTGCATATTATTGCTTGGACTAGGAGCATAGAAGAAGCAAGGCCAACTATGCAGTGGTAGGCTTGGTGCCTCAAAAAATTAGCCCAAAGGGCTTAATAAAGTATATTTTTAAATAAAGCAGGGCGCTTGGCCCATTGCATATTATTGCTTGGACTAGGAGCATAGAAGAAGCAAGGCCAACTATGCAGTGGTAGGCTTGGTGCCTCAAAAAATTAGCCCAAAGGGCTTAATAAAGTATATTTTTAAATAAAGCAGGGCCCTTGGCCCATTGCATATTATTGCTTGGACTCGGAGCATAGAAGAAGCAAGGCCAACTATGCAGTCGTAGGCTTGGTGCCTCAAAAAATTAGCCCAAAGGGCTTAATAACGTATTTTTTTTACATAAAGCAGGGCGCTTGGCCCATTGCATATTATTGCTTGGACTCGGAGCATAGAAGAAGCAAGGCCAACTATGCAGTCGTAGGCTTGGTGCCTCAAAAAATTAGCCCAAAGGGCTTAATAACGTATTTTTTTACATAAAGCAGGGCGCTTGGCCCATTGCATATTATTGCTTGGACTGGGTGCCGAATGAAATCAACAGAGCTACGGGACTTGTCATTAATTCCTGTCCAAAATGGGCATATTGTTAACAGCGCAATATCCCAATCATATAAATTATGATTAGGTTAATCTAGGATTGTGTACTGTCGTCAGGAGGGCTTAGGAACTGTGATGATATCCAATCCTTGTTGAATTTAATTAGAGTGAGCCTGTCGGCATTTTCTGTGGTGAGGCGGGACCTTCTATCAGTGACTATACCCCAGCGGCACTGAAAACACGCTCTGATGTCACACTAGCAGCTGGGCATGCCAGCACCTCCAAGGCATACAATGACAGCTCAGTCCAAGTGTGCAGCTTGGAAACCCAGTAATTAAAGGGTACAGAAGGGTCGGTTAGGAAGCTGGTACTGTCACTGAGATACTGCTGCACCATGTTGGACAATTGTTGTCTCCTACTCAAGGTCACCGTAGTCAAATTACGTTCTTGATTGGAAGGTCTGTTGAACATCGCCCAGTTGGCGGACATCTTACCCCCACTCTTCTTGTCATTGATGGCGTTTGTGTCCCAACCAAAGGCTGCTGTTGGAAAGAGCTGGTTCTTCGATGTATAGCGGATTCAGACGGTGATATTGCCAGCAAAATATCAAGAAGAACCCTCTTTACATGATCCATCGTTAAGCCCCTGGATGAGTGCGACAGCAGCGACTGAAATTTGTCTTTGTACCGTGGGTCCAAAAACGTTGACAACCAGTAGAGGTCGCTGTCATAGATGTGTATGACGCGTGGATCTTTGGAGACACATTGACACATTACTTCAGCCATGTGTGCTAAGCTGCAAAGACTCATCTCCTCGGTTACAACAGAATGAAGATCACTACGCGTCGTGGCCTCTAAATCGGTGTCCGCCTCCTCCTCTTCAGCCCACCCATGCTGTACCGACATAAACGTAGGGTTGGGAGTCCCATCAGGGTTCACATCAGTACCAGAGAAAAATAAATCTTCTTCATCATCACCCTCATCAACATCTTCCTGAACCAATGTAGCCTGCTGATATTGGCTAGGGTGGCTAGGATCAGCGATGTTCAATTCTGGCTCCATAGCCATCCGCTGTGCTCTCAAAGCATCTGTTTTGAGATTCAATAGGGATTCTTGGAGCAGGCAGAGCATGGGGATGGTGAGACTTATAATCGACTGATCCCCACTGACGAGTTTGGTACAGTATTCGAAGTTATCCAGCAACTCGCAAAGGTCAGCGATCCAGACCCACTCGAAAGTACCGAT
This sequence comes from Allobates femoralis, assembly GCA_033576535.1. Classification (NCBI taxonomy): domain Eukaryota; kingdom Metazoa; phylum Chordata; class Amphibia; order Anura; family Aromobatidae; genus Allobates; species Allobates femoralis. The sequence goes on from JARQOC010000003.1 coordinate 160,733,083, forward strand.
GTGTGTGGTATGACTTCCAGGTTGACGGGCATGTTGCAGCTGAAATTCCGCTATTGCCTTCTGCTGCTCATTAAACCTTGCCAGCATATGGAAGGTGGAGTTCCATCGCGTAGGCATGTCGCAAATTAGCCTGTGTTTCGGCAAGTTAAATTGGATTTGAAGGGCAGAAAGACTTGCAGCTGCTGTGGACGAATGTCTAAAGTGGGCGCAAATTCGCCTCACCTTATCCAGTAGCTCAGATAACTCTGGGTATATTTTGAGGAATTTCTGAACTACCAGGTTCAGGACATGAGCCATGCAAGGCACATGTACAAGTTTACCGTGCTTTATTGCCGCCACAAGGTTTGCACCATTATCGCTCACAACTAGACCTGGTTGTAGTTCCAGTGGGGCCAGCCACTCATCGGTCTGTTGCTTGAGACCTTTCCACAACTCTGTTGCAGTGTGACGTGTGTCACCTAGGCAGATAAGCTTCAGAAGAGCCTGTTGTCGCCTTGCAGAAGCAGTACTGCAAAGCTCCCAACTCGGACGTGATGGTGCTTGAGGCTCAGCAGTGGACAAGGAAGTGGCAGAAGCAGATTGGGCACTGGACATATATGAGGAGGCAGACACCCGGAATGATGTTGGGCCCGCTATTCGTGGAGTTGGAAGTATGTCAGATGGTACAGTTTTAGAAGTTGGGACACTCTCCACCAGGTTGATCCAGTGAGCCGTTAGTGAAATGTATCTGCCCTGTCCACAACTACTTGTCCACGTGTCCGTAGTTAGGTGGACTTTGGCGGTGACAGCATTTGTTAAAGCACGTTTTAAGTTGTTAACCACGTGCTGGTGTAAGGCGGGAACGGCACTACGTGAGAAAAAGTACCGGCTGGGTACAGAGTATCGTGGTGCTGCCTCAGCCATCAACTCCCGAAAAGACTCTGTACCCACAAGCCTAAACGGCAGCATTTCCACAGCTAACAACTTGGCTATTTTCGCTGTCACTTTTTGGGAATATGGGTGTGTCGGTTGGAACTTCCGCTGTCTTTCATACAGCTGTGGCACTGACAACTGCACGTTTGGACCAGACTGACAAGAGGATTGACTACTGTCATGTCTGTCTTGTAAAGCACCTTGGGAGGAGTACGCTTGAGCAGGAGCTGAAGCCTGAACACTTGCTGGTGAAGGATGTATCTGAGGTGGCCTGGAAGTGTTTGGATCAGAAGGCACTGATTTTGAACCCTGATAGGGTGCCCACTGAATTGGGTGCTTAAGAGACATATGCTTGCGCATACTGCTGGTGCTCTGGTTTCCTTTTACCGTGCCTCTGCTAAGCCTTGCCTGGCACATCTTACAGATAACCATATTTGGTAATGTTGGGCTATCCTTAAAAAATTTCCACACACTGGCTGTTCGTCCTTTATTTTTAATTGGAGGAAGAGGAGGATGACTCTGTTCAACACCAACTGTGGACACATTTTGGGCAACTGTGTTTGCAGTTTGTGCAACAGTTGGCACAGTTTGTGCCACAGTTGACGCTATTTGGGCAACTGTTCTCACAGTTTGTGTTCTGGAGACAGTACGCCTTTGTGATTTTGCCAGTGGTACATAGCCACTTTCGTCCTCCTGGCTGCTCTCTTGGCTATGCAATTCAGCAATCCAGGTAGGATCTGTGGTGTCATCATCCACCCCTTCCAGTTCAAAGGATTCTGGATAAACTGACTGAGCAGGCTGGCCAGATGAGATGTGTGTCTCATCATCCTCATCATCATCCACCTCCTGAGATACTGTTTGCATTTCGTGAAAGTGTCTTTCCTCAGGACGCGCTACTTCCAAACTTTGGCCATGAGTAGACATTTCGTCTACTTCAAGTATCTCGTCAGGCAGTGACAAAGAAACCCCTTGATAAGAACCGAATAAGTCATCCGAGTGACCAAGGTCCATATTCAAATTTTCCTCTGGCTGCCGATGGGTTGAGGCAATATGACGACTTTGAGGATTGGATGGCGCTGCATTGTCTGTAGCGACACTAGAATGTCTTGCCACGGATGATTGCGTACTGCAAGAACCAGTGGTCGAGGGCGTCTGAGCCATCCAAGATGTTATCTTGTCATGCTCATCCGGCCTCAACACACGTTTTCTTTGAGTACTGGGATTTCTAGGTAGAAAAAAGGACGTTCTATCAATCCTAGGCTGTGTACTTGTACCAGTGCCTTCTTGGGCAAGACTGCTGCGGCCACGAGCTCGTCCCTGTCCCTTTGCAACATCCTTTTTGGTAATTGTTTTTTTTTGAGACATTGTAGATGAATGCACAGTCACCAAGTTGGAGTTAGGTGTTGCTGTATGCGTCACTTGCTGGCGGGGTAAGTGTGCGCTGTCACACTTGGCAGTGAAGCCGCACACTACACTCCCTAAAAAAATTAGTTTCAAGTGCGCACAGCCACCGAGATGTGGTTAGGTTAGCTGAATGCGTCACTTGCTGGCGGGGTAAGTGTGCGCTGTCACACTTGGCAGTGAAGCCGCACACTACACTCCCTAAAAAAATTAGTTTCAAGTGCGCACAGCCACCCAGATGTGGTTAGGTTAGCTGAATGCGTCACTTGCTGGCGGGGTAAGTGTGCGCTGTCACACTTGGCAGTGAAACCGCACACTACACTCCCTAAAAAAATTGGTTTGAAGTGCGCACAGCCACCGAGATGTGGTTAGGTTAGCTGAATGCGTCACTTGCTGGCGGGGTAAGTGTGCGCTGTCACACTTGGCAGTGAAGCCGCACACTACACTCCCTAAAAAAATTGGTTTGAAGTGCGCACAGCCACCGAGATGTGGTTAGGTTAGCTGAATGCGTCAATTGCTGGCGGGGTAAGTGTGCGCTCTCACACTTGGCAGTGAAACCGCACACTACACTCCCTAAAAAAATTGGTTTGAAGTGCGCACAGCCACCGAGATGTGGTTAGGTTAGCTGAATGCGTCACTTGCTGGCGGGGTAAGTGTGCGCTGTCACACTTGGCAGTGAAGCCGCACACTACACTCCCTAAAAAAATTAGTTTCAAGTGCGCACAGCCACCGAGATGTGGTTAGGTTAGCTGAATGCGTCACTTGCTGGCGGGGTAAGTGTGCGCTGTCACACTTGGCAGTGAAGCCGCACACTACACTCCCTAAAAAAATTGGTTTGAAGTGCGCACAGCCACCGAGATGTGGTTAGGTTAGCTGAATGCGTCACTTGCTGGCGGGGTAAGTGTGCGCTCTCACACTTGGCAGTGAAACCGCACACTACACTCCCTAAAAAAATTGGTTTGAAGTGCGCACAGCCACCGAGATGTGGTTAGGTTAGCTGAATGCGTCACTTGCTGGCGGGGTAAGTGTGCGCTGTCACACTTGGCAGTGAAGCCGCACACTACACTCCCTAAAAAAATTAGTTTCAAGTGCGCACAGCCACCGAGATGTGGTTAGGTTAGCTGAATGCGTCACTTGCTGGCGGGGTAAGTGTGCGCTGTCACACTTGGCAGTGAAGCCGCACACTACACTCCCTAAAAAAATTAGTTTCAAGTGCGCACAGCCACCGAGATGTGGTTAGGTTAGCTGAATGCGTCACTTGCTGGCGGGGTAAGTGTGCGCTGTCACACTTGGCAGTGAAGCCGCACACTACACTCCCTAAAAAAATTAGTTTCAAGTGCGCACAGCCACCCAGATGTGGTTAGGTTAGCTGAATGCGTCACTTGCTGGCGGGGGTAAGTGTGCGCTGTCACACTTGGCAGTGAAGCCGCACACTACACTCCCTAAAAAAATTAGTTTCAAGTGCGCACAGCCACCGAGATGTGGTTAGGTTAGCTGAATGCGTCACTTGCTGGCGGGGTAAGTGTGCGCTGTCACACTTGGCAGTGAAGCCGCACACTACACTCCCTAAAAAAATTAGTTTCAAGTGCGCACAGCCACCGAGATGTGGTTAGGTTAGCTGAATGCGTCACTTGCTGGCGGGGTAAGTGTGCGCTGTCACACTTGGCAGTGAAGCCGCACACTACACTCCCTAAGGTGGAGTACGTGCTAGCAGCAACGCACTGGTCTGCCACAGAAAAAATAACGCTCTATGGCTTATTAGGAACAAAAATCGATCTGGTGCAAAAACAAAAATGAAACAGCACCTCAGCTAAGCCTCTGACTGCAGCTGTTAGCAAAGCTGAGTGAGTAAGCTAAGCTATGAGGTCCGTCCTGTGTGCACTAAGGCTTCTCCTTCCTTCCCTCCCTGCCTGCCTGCCTACACAGCACTACTCCGTCCTCCTCCTAGCTCTCAGAAGAGCTTTTTGGGTTAATATAAGGAATCTTCCCTACACTGACAATCCCTGATCTGCTCCAGCATATATCTCTCTCTCCCTATACTAGGTCAGATCGTCTCAGGAATGTGCCCAAAATGGCGGGGACAAGCCTTATATACTGCCTTGCCTGTCATAGATGACATAGGCATGACGATGGACAGCAGCCAATCATAGTCCTGACACAACCAACTTTGCTATGCCATTACTGACTATGATTGGCTATCTTCACAAGTTTTCTGACCTAACACGCACGCTGTGCTGACTCGCAACATAACAGATTCTGTATTCCACAGTCCGAATCCCGAATACAGTATACAGGACTCGGATTCGTAGACTCGTAGGACTCGGAATCGTAGACTCGCTCAGACTCGCTGCTGACAGCGGGTATCTGTGACGAGTCAAGCTTATTGCCATTGAATTCCATTGGACTCGTCACTGTGCGAGTCCAAGCTGGGAGATTCGCCGAGTAACGAGTCCTGCGAGTACCTTCAGAATCGCCGAGTCCCGAGTCCTAGCGAGTAGACTCGCCCATCCCTAGTGATCATTCATTGAGGAGTGAGCCCTGATTTAAAATTCCCACCTCCTTCTTTCAGGTATAACGCCCTGCTGGTCCAGGAACATTTCCTGTCCTGCACTGTGTGCATTGGCGTACAGGCTGGCTCTGGAGCATGTGCAGTGTGCATTCCTAAGCCAGCCTGTACAACCAATACACCCACCACACTGCGCAGGATTGGAAATGATGCACCGCGGTGTCATACTCGGGAGAAGGAGGCGAGAATTTTAAATCAGGGCTCACTCCTAAATGAATGATCACACCCACCGAGGTGTGATTGAAGCAGCGAGGCAGGCGGAAAGCGGACCTGAAGAGAGACTGCCCACCCAAAGGCCAGCCATCTAGGAATGCCCACATGACAGTGGACATGTAAGTTTATAAATCACTTTTTTGCACTTTTATAATTCACATTTAGCTCAGACAGAGATAGTTAAGTATGTAGTAGGAAGCTGCACCGACAGGCAGTGATAGGTTAGGGGGCTAAACTTGGTGACGGGTTCCCTTTAACCCATGTATGTCATCTGTAAAACACTGCTAAGGGGTATGTTACACACAGCGATATTGCTAGCGATATCGCTGAAATCAGCAACCTCACCAGCGATATGGCTGTGTGTGAAAAGCAGCAGCGATGGGGCCCCTGCTGTGAGATCGTTGATCGTTACACAACGATCAGGACCATTTTTTGCTTGTTGGTCTCCCGCTGTGCAGCACACATCGGCATGTTTGACGGCGGAGAGACCAACGAGCGCTGATTCCAAGAATGCAGTGAGCCGACGCGGGCAGCAACACCACTACCAGCCTCAGCCACAGTGGCGTGCACACGGCCGCGCAGTGCACGCTGGGACATGTAGTCATAAGACTGGATGTCCCAGCGTGCACTGCACGGCCGGGTCCACAGCGTGCCCGATGTGTAACCAGGGTACACCTCGGGTAACTAAGCAAAGCGCTCTCCTAGTTACCCGCTGTGTACCCTGGTTACCAGCCTGTAAGCGGGAGAAGGCTGGTAACCAAGGTACAAAACGGGTAACTAGGACAACACTGTGCTTAGTTACCCGATGTGTACCTTAGTTAAAAGCCTTCTCCCACTTCCAGTGATGTGGAAGCGGCTCCCTGGTCCCTGGTCGCTGAGGAGATCTGTCTGTTTGACAGCTCCCTAGCGACCACACAGCGATGTTCCAGTGATCTTGGTCGTTGTCGGGATCGCTGGAACATCGCTGTGTGTAACGGCACCCTTATATATTGCTAAGTAAATAATGAAACATGTTAGAATGTGAGCTTTTATAAAAGACCACAGTAATAAGTGAACATTTCTATATGTACCTATTAGATGTTCGTTGCTGCACTACTTGTCTCAGCCTCAGCCTACCTTACTCATCACTCTAATTATTTCCTTAATCATTAACATATTTTAACCACCAACTAAATGTCATAATATAAATGTATCACTAACGTCATAAGTCTTTCTCTGTAAAGAGGATGAAGTGCTATAGGAAACCATCACTAAATCCACAGGATGAATTAATTGCTAATAATTCACTGGGACCCCCATGACTCAAAGCATGGGGCAATGAAGGCTCCTGTGTGAATCCTAGCTGTGGTCAGGAATGTGCAACATTGTTCTCTGTATTTATGGGACTAAAGGAGATAATTAGTACAAAAAAGTCCTAGCTCTGCCATACAGTTATCTGTAAATTTGCTTAAAACAATAAATCCAAATGAAAGCTAAAGTAATATAATGAAGATGTATAATTGAACTTTCAACTAACCAACTGGTGATATCACTAACTAGTAAATGAATATCTACAACAGGTAAATCAACAATGTATTTTTTCCATTAAAAATATTGTCAACTGGGCACCACAATGGCTGATAAACAAAGGAAAATCTATTAACAATTGAAAAATTGTATTTCTATTCTGAGTGTTGATACCAGTGCGCTGATGCCCAACTTATAATTTGTTACATGATTTATTACTTTTTTAAATGAAATATCACCTTAATGAATAATCACTTTTTTTGTGTATAGAATTGTATTATGGCTTGTTTATTGCTCACATTTTTTCTTTTTTTATTGATACTATTTTGGAGCACATGATTTTCTGATAATTTTTTTTACAATTTTTTAGACAATGTTAACAAAGTTGGCAATTATGACAGTTTTTCAATTGTTTGCTTTTTAAGGCATTCATAGGATGAAAATTTGCTCAGTTTTATAGCACAGGTAAAGCAGTGACATTAAATATGTGACTTTTTTCAGGGGTTGTTTTTTACAAACAAATTTGTAATTATTATAACTGTAAGTTAATTATTTTATTTTACTAAAGATTGGAACTTTTAAAAAAACTTTTTTCTTCTTTCAATATTTTCTAGTCCCACAAGGAAACTTTGCATACCTTTGATCGCATTAATAATAACAGTAGTACTTGTGTACTACCGTAAATGTTCTCCACCATCAGTCTTTGACAGTTAATAATGTCCTACCCCCAGTGGAAACTGAATAGGTGAGAAATATGGCAGACAGAAAGGCTATTGTCAGGTCTCCTTTTTGCCATAGCAAACATTGGCGCTGCAGGGGTGCTCATGGACTGACAAAGATAGCTTTCTGTAGGAAATTTGCATTAATCCTCTCGGCAGTGTTCGGGTTTTTGTCATGGGGAGGCGCCGGCATGGGTTCACTAACTGCTATGTGTGCAGCATCTGTAACAGCGCCCCTTTGCACTGTCTTACAGCAGGTTGTAATGCAGAGTGACTGTTAGTCAGTGCGGGGACACATGGTTACAGCCACTGCTCTCCATACACAGCAGTGACTGAACCCGCACCAGCGCCATCCCCGCTACTGAAACCCAACTGCTGCCAAAATGATTAAAGGGATTGTCCACTACTAGAACAACACCTACTGATTCCACTTGTCTCCTCCAGATAAAATTCAAGAGCCTGTACTCACCTCCTATGCTGGCACTATTTCAGTGGTGGCTGTAATTGTGATTTCAGGGCTCACATGACATTGTGACCTCACGCAAGTCCCCATGGCCAGTCAATGCTAACTTTTTTTGACATGCCTTTGGACCAAATAAGCAATCAACAGGAAGTTAGCAGCAGCCGCAGCATCATTTCCTGTTGATTAACTCATTGGTCTGAAGGCAAGGACAGAGAAGCCAGTGGTGATTAGACGTAGTGCTCGTGTGATGTCATAATGTCATGTGAGCACTGAAACCGCAATTACCACCGACATTGGAACATTACCCACGAGGTAGGAGAGTGCAGGCTCTTTTATTTTACCTGAGGCAGACATGTGGAATCAGAAGGGGTTGTCCTAGTAGTGGACAAACCCTTTAAAGTTAATTTCCTCCGGGCAGCAGGGTTTAATCTGTAGGCACCGGACATGTTTCAAATACTATAACCCTGCAGATTAACACCACATCTACAGGTTAAGAGCATTTTTTCATGTGATAGGTTCCCTTTATTTATATCCAATAAAGAATTGATCCGGAATAACTTTCTTGACTCTTTTAGGAAATAAAGTCTTGACACTCGTATAAATAGAGCCTTTAATTTTTACTTTACTGTGATAATATAAACAATATTTTTTGCCAATTCTCTAGTTTGCTCTTCAAATGCCGATTTCTCAGTAACAGAGGAACAGAGTGTCTAGCTAAAGGTATGGCTGGATTTGTGTTTGCAAGAGCTACATGCACATATAAATAGTTTGTGGTGTGAAATCGTGCTGACAGATTCCCATTAGGCAAACGTCTTGCTAAATGGAGCCTTAAAAATTCTGTTTTCTTCATTGTAGAGAACAGGAACAATGTTTAAAAAAAAGTAAAACATTTCCTTGCAATAGAATATTATATGAGACTTTAGTTCTAGTACAGTGCAAAGATCTTTTCCAATAGACAGAATTCATTCTCTAAGGGTAAATTACAATAATTGTCCAATAGTATTCAGGAGAATTAGCAGATTTTAATAGAGATGAGATGTTTGTATCTAAATTTTTCATGAGGTTCCTATTGAGCTTGGTATATGTACATTTTTATTATTCATTTCTTACAAATTATTGCTGCTTTGCAAACACAAGCTGTAAAATAAAGAATTTTGAGTTTCATTGAGAATCTTATTTGCACTATTGTACTGCACAATTCTGTAAATAGATGTCATCTGAATTGTCACATTCATGCAGTATTCATGTATTCTGAATAATAAATGATCTTATGCATCAGTATTCAATCACACAAGACAAACATAACATAGCATTTCATTTGTAATAATGCTAGCAGAGGAAACAAAGTGAATAATGCCTTGAGAGTTTATATGCAGAATAAAAGTTGTGCGGGGGTGGGATAGAACTCTTTATAAAACTGAAATACATAATTGTTCCTTGTTCTGTGCCTAAACATTTTTCTGCTAGGACAAACACTACATTTGTAGGGCTGAAGCATTATGTCTAAATTCCACCAGACTAAATTCTAAATAAATGATAATAATATAGAAGTAATTATTGTGAGATGAAATAAAAAGATACACAATCTAGAAACCATAAAATGTTAACACATATCTAATGAATAGGATTAGATTTTTAACTATTATTGTCTTAAATGGGTTTTCTTAAGGCCCTTTCACATCAGCGGTTTTCGCTGATCGCGGCAGTTGTGGTGAAAAAAACCTCATCTGCCGCGATTACCGCATAACGGCTGCACTTGTGGTTCACTTGCGGCAAGCCCCATACAATGTCTATGGGGCTTGCGGTAAGTGTGCGGCAGGTGCGGCAAGTGCGGTTTCGGCACTTGCACCAGGTACGGCCACGAAAAAAAACCGTGGTATGCCCGCATCTGTGGCAAGTGCCGAAACCGCACTTGCCGCACCTGCCGCACACTTACCGCAAGCCCCATAGACATTGTATGGGGCTTGCCGCAAGTGAACCGCAAGTGCAGCCGTTATGCGGTAATCGAGGCAGTTGCGGTTTTTTCACCGCAACTGCCACGATCAGCGAAAACCGCTGATGTGAAAGCTGCCTAAGGCCCCCTTCTCACGCTTCAATGTGTCTGCGAACCAACCAACGATCCGACTTGACCTAGATCGCTAGAACAACGTTCAATGATCGATAGTGAAATGTCACACGTTTTTAAAGGTAGACTCAGCGCTAACCTTTTTGCTTCATGGCTTATTTCTAAAAATGAGAACTCTATGCAGTCTTAGTGACTATGTTTCGAGTGTTTATTTTAAAATCACAAAAAATTATTTACATATGTATTATATGAAAAATCATTAAAAACTTATAAAACTCATGACTCTAACGCATATCGGTATTATTACATATTATTGTTCATATTGCATTATTGTGGCCGCTTTTATTTGTCCCTCTAATGGTCAGAGGAGTGTTGAAGGTGATTATAACCTCCTGCTGTTAAACTCTTCTTATAATGAAGGAATAGGTTCCTGGGGTATTCAGCTGTTACAGTCATATGAAAAAGTTTGGTCACCCCTCTTAATCTTACTCTTTTTGAAAAAAAAAATGTTTTTTTGCAACAGCTATTTCAGTGTGATATATGTAATAACTGATGGACACAGTAATATTTCAGGATTTAAATGAGGTTTATTGTACTAACCGAAAATGTGAAATATGCATTATTTCAAAAATTGACAGGTACAAAAGTATGGGCACTTCAACAGAAAAGTGACTTTAATATTTAGTAGATCCACCTTTTGCAAAAATAACAGCCTCTAGTCGCTTCCTGTAGCTGTTAATGAGTTCCTGGATCCTGGATGAAGGTATTTTTGACCATTCCTCTTTACAAAACAATTCCAGTTCAGTTAAGTTTGATGGTCGCCGAGCATGGACAGCCCGCTTCAAAACATCCCACAGATGTTCAATGATATTCAGGTCTGGGGACTGGGATGGCCATTCCAGAACATTGTAATTGTTCCTCTGCATGAATGCCTGAGTAGATTTGGAGCGGTGTTTTGGATCATTGTCTTGCTGAAAGATCCATCCCCGGCGTAACTTCAACTTTGACACTGATTCTTGAACATTATTCTCAAGAATCTGCTGATACTGAGTGGAATCCATGCGACCCTCAACTTTAACAAGATTCCCGGTGCTGTCATTGGCCACACAGCCCCAAAGCATGATGGACCCTCCCCCAAATTTGACAGTGGGTAGCAAGTGTTTTTCTTGGAATGCTGTGTTTTTGTGGTGCCATGCATAATGCCTTGTTGTATGACCAAACAACTCAATCTTTGTTTCATCAGTCCACAGGACCTTCTTCCAAAGGGTCATTCCATGTCAAGTGATCCAAAAATGAATATTTTTTTTCCCTGACGTCCTCAGATTTTTAAAAAAAATTTTCTATATGAAGAACAACTTTATCTAATTACAAAAAAAAAAGTTTTGAATTTTTTTCTTTATCAGTTAATTTTTTACAGATTTTTAAAGTTTTAAAAAAGTGCGAATTTTGGCCTGGTATGGCTTTACATTTTCTATCATATCTCGGGCTAGAAATAATATACAGAAACAAAATAAACACCAATCTACTCAGAACTGTCCAGGCTTTCATCGGATATGTCACAAGAGGATCTTTGTTAATATTTTACCCATGTGATCGCAAGCGCAAAACTTTAAAACGCATTTCCGAAAAATCGGCGCGCTTTAAATATTTCAAAAACTGCCCATGTGTCTGCTTTGCTCTTAGCCACATCTGTACCAAATTTCAAGTTGGGATCGCAATGGGATCATATTTTAACATATTTTACTAGTAATAGAGTCAATGGGTCATTCCATATCAAGTGATCTAAATATGAATATTTTTTTTTACCTGATGTCTTTAGTTTTTTTTTTTTTTCCTTTATGAAGTACTACTTTAGTTAATTATAAATTAAAAGTTTAGAATTTTTTTCTTCATCAGTTAATTTTTTACAGATTTTTAAAGTTTAAAAAAAGGGTGAATTTTGGCCTGGTATGACTTTACATTTTTTTATCTCAGGCTAGAAATAAGATAATGAAGTGGGAGAGGGATCATTTTACTCAGAACGGTAACAGCTTTCATTTGAGATGTTACAAGACTATGTTTCTTTATATCAAATTCAAACTATTGACGGGCAATTGTGAAAAAATGACTGATTGTGTTCTTGGTGATTTTTGAATTGACACTATAATAGTTAAATATTTTGCACTTAGGTCCAATGAATGCGTCCATGGGGTCAAGCTGGGACAGAGTCATCACAAATTAGCCTTATTTGCAGATGACCTGCTATTTTACATCTCCCAGCCCTGGTCTCCATCCCTTCGGTCTTAATGGAGTTTGAACGGTTCGGACAATTGAGCAACTTTAAAGTGAATTGCTCCACAACCGAGGCACTCAATATTTCTTTGCCTGGAGAATTGGTTTCTCATCTATCTAAACAGTTCCCATTTAAATGGAAAGTAGAAGCCATTAAGTACTTGGGAGTCCTTATACCAAAAGATCTTAAACAAATATTCAATTTAAATTATCAACCCCTTTTGACTAACGCGGAATCGGCATTTACCTCCTATAGACAATTAAAGCTATCCTGGTTCGGGAGAATAAACGTAGTCAAGATGGATGTCTTGCCCCGACTCTTATATACTTTTCAGACAGTTCCTGTTCTATTGGATAGAGGCTTCCTCTCCAAAATGCAATCTATGATCCTTAGATTTGTCTGGGGGGGCAAGAGGTCCAGATTGCGAATGAATATCCTATCCTTGCCCAAGACCAGAGGAGGGGTTGGACTACCCAACATACGAGCGTACTTTGTGGCTTCCTCTCTTGTTAGAGCTCTAGATTGGCATTATCATGCGTCCTCCAAGAAATGAGTAGGGGTGGAGCAAGAGGGTTTGGGGATTCCTCTGAAACACCTGCTTTGGATTTCCCCTAAAGACTCCACAGACCTAGTACCTTTGACAGACATGACCAGAAACACCTTGAAGGTATGGCACCTAGTGACGAAAACCCTCCGCTTAAACGACAGACTTAGCCCTTTGACTCCCCTTTTTTCCAACCCATCTTTCCCACCCAGATTTGACAGGCAGAGATTTTTATGTTGGCGGATTGTGGATGACACCCGAGTAGGACAGACTCTGTCCAGTGGTGGTTTGCCCCCGATGGCAGAGATACAACTCAAAGAACCTACGAGACCTCTTAAGTGATTCGAATTTCTCCAATACAGAGCATACTTATATTCAGCTGACCACTCTTGCAGGGTAAGATTGACGCCCAACGTATTGGAGAGGTTATTCCAACTGGAGGCTCCACCGAGGCGCAAAATATCAGTTCTATACCAGGGCTTAGGGTCCATGAGAGAGCAGGGCACCCTTTACTTCCAACGTGCTTGGGAGAGGGAATTGGGGTGTAGCATTTCAGAAGCTAATTGGCAGAAATGCTTTATATTTACTCACTCACTAGCTAGCGCTTGTTCTGCACAAGAAAGAAGCTATAAGCTGCTCACTAGATGGTACTTGTGCCCGACGACACTCCGGAACATGTTCCCTGGAACCCCTGATACCTGCTGGCGCTGTGGGGAAGAGAAGGGTACAATGATACACATTTGGTGGAGTTGTGGGGAAATCCGGCGGTTCTGGTCTGAGGTTTTCAATGCATACGCCCGGATAACAGGTAAACAAGCCGAATGCTGCCCAGAATCGGCAATGTTATCCATTTTTCCAGGTCCTATTGGGCTACAGAAGAGGGATATTCTCCGCTTTTGCATCTCGGCTGCTCGTGCTGTGATCCCGAGGTTCTGGAAATCAAGCCGGGCTCCATCTCTACTTGATTGGTTCAAAGAATTGATGGACATATATCAAATGGAGGAGCTCGCAGCTGATGCGTCGGGATCTCGGAACAAATTCTTAGGGATTTGGGTTGAATGGATTCTTTTTCACGACTCTGCAGAATTTAGGAGTATCTTTTCCAGCACAGATAATATGGCTCGACCTCTGGCTGATGGGGAGCCAGTGGGATGAGTACCCTTTCTCCTTCCCATACCTCACCCGTCCCTCCCCCCTCCTTTTTTTTTTTTTTCTTACGTGGCTTTTCTTTCCCAGTATAACTTTTTCTAATGGTTTTTGTTTCTCTTCTCTCTCTCTTCTTTTCTATCTCTCTTTTCTTCCCATCTGATACATTCAGTCTAGGTATTTCCTTTCTACACCTATACCTTCAGAATTCTAGTGAACATTAGACAGGTATCGGAAACTCTGAGCTGTGAGTAGATCATTAATATTTCGGCCTTCCTTTCCGGTACACCAGTCGATAGACTATTCCAACTAGGCCTCAACGGGTAATGACCCACTTACGTGGTCAACCTGTTAGAAGGGGCCAAGTGATAAAAATCATTCTGCTGGGGCTGCTTGTCCCCTTGACATCAGAACATTTCAAAACCCTGAGAAAGGTTGTATACTTGTGTTTGGAATTATAGTTAGATTGTAGTATATATTGCACCAGAGATAAGCGCAAAAGTAAATTTGCAGCTTATCTTAAAGTTACTAATAACTTTGTGAATTCTTTTTTTGTATATTTTATATGTCTCAAGATTTTGTTAAAAGATTGAATGTATGTTTTTCATATGTTTTTTCAAAATTTAATAAAAATGAGATTAACCATAGTTAAATATTTTAAAATATGATCCCATCACGATCCCAACTTGAAATTTGGTACAGATGTGGTTAAGAGCATAAAAGACACATGGGCAGTTTTGGAAAATTTTTATTAAAACGTTTTTTTCGGAAATGCGTTTCAAAATGTTGCGTTTGCATTCGCATGGGTAAAAAATTAAAATTAACAAATATACTCTTGTGACATATCTGGTGAAAGCCTGGACAGTTCTGAGTAGAATGGTGTTTATTTTGTTTCTCTATCTTATTTCTAGCCCGAGATAAAAAAATTTAAAGTCATACCAGGCCAAAATTCACCCTTTTTTTCAACTTTAAAAATCTGTAAAAAATTAACTGATGAAGAAAAAAATTCCAAACTTTTAATTTGTAATTAACTAAAGTAGTACTTCATAAAGGAAAAAAAAAAAAAAAAATCTAAAGATGTCAGGTAAAAAAAAATATTCATATTTAGATCACTTGATATGGAATGACCCATTGACGCTATTAATAGTAAAATATGTTAAAATATGATCCCATTGTGATCCCAACTTGAAATTTGGTACAGATGTGGCTAAGAGCAAAGCAGACACATGGGCAGTTTTTGAAATATTTAAAGCGCGCCGATTTTTCGGAAATACGTTTTAAAGTTTTGCGCTTGCGATCACATGGGTAAAATATTAACAAAGATCCTCTTGTGACATATCTGATGAAAGCCTGTATAGTTCTGAGTAGAATGGTGTTTATTTTGTCTCTCTATCTTATTCCTAGCCTGAGTTAGGAGGAGAAACGTAAAGGCAGGCAACAGCGAAATTCACACTTTTTCCGAACTTTGAAAATCATTTAAAAAAAAATAAATTTTTAAAAAAAATTTTCTCTTCACATTTTGCATTGTCTGACATGCTATTATCAAATAACAAAATCTCAAAAGAATTAAAAATATAGAGGTAATAATCATTGGTTCACTTGACATGGAATGACCCCAAAATGAAACTGGCTTGTACAAATGTGCTTTTGCATACCTCAGGTGACTCTGTTTGTGGCGTGCATGCAGAAACGGCTTCTTTCGCACCACTCTCCCATACAGCTTCTCCTTTTACAGTGTGCGCTGTATTGTTGAGCGATGCACAGTGACACCATCTGCAGCAAGATGATGCTGCAGGTCTTCGGAGGTGGTCTGTGGATTGTTCTTGACTGTTCTTGACTGTTTTCACCATTCTTCTTCTACTTTGATGCAAAATCATTTGGATTTATTGAGAAGGGGTTTAAACTTTGTACCATGTAGTCGAGCTGATCTATTTCAAACTATCAAGGACTTAAACAAATTTGTCAGAAATCTTACTATTAAACAACATTTCCTTGATGGTTCAACAGCACCTCAGCTTGATCAGATTCCACCTTCATCTATAAATACTGATTTCTCCATTGATTATGGTGCACATCCAGACTTTTTGACTAACACTGAAAAGGGCAATAATATTTTTGATCCGGACAGATTGTGCATGCCTTTTAAAGATGTGTGCACTCTGTCCGCTTTAAATGCCTTGCAGAAAGAGGGTGACATTCTTATATCAAACTCCACCTCTCATGGCAAGGCTATAACTGTACCGAACCCATATTATTACCCTTTCAAATCCAGAGCTCCAATAATGGATTCTTTTAAGACAATTGTAGAAGGTGAGATAAGGGATCTTCTAAACAAACAGAATGATATAGGTGACAATCTTTCTCCTTCTAGCAGATCGGCTCTGGAGGATCTAAAATCTAATCCTCACATCATTGTTCGCAACTCAGACAAAGGGGGATCTGTAGTGGTATTAGATGCTGCCCTCTATCGTAGAGAGGTCATGACAATGCTAAGTGACAATGACACATACAGAATTTTAACGAGAGACCCTACCGAAAAAGTGAGGGCGGACCTAAGGACCTTGTTGGATGAGGGCATGGCTTTGGGTGTAATCACCGAGAAACAGCACAAACATATGTTTGTGTCTAATCCAGTTTGTCCAATTTTCCATGCCTTGCCCAAAACCCACAAGGGCCTATTTCCACCTTCTTTTAGACCTATAGTGGCAGGGATTGGTTCCTTGATTGAACCTCTATCAGAATGGGTACATCAACAGCTACAGCCGTTAGTTGTCTCCTCTCTTGGCTATGTTAGAGATACTAAACATCTACTATATGCCTTGAAGGATTTCAAATGGGATCGTGGTGACAGATGGGTCACACTTGATGTAATATCCTTATATTCTTGTATCCCACATGAAAAAGCATTACAGGCTCTAAGTATTGTTTTTCAGGACTCTCCTCTCCCACAAGACATGGCGAACTTCATTCTCATGGCAGTACAATTTCTCCTAAAGAACAATTTCTTTACATTTGAGAACTCCTTCTTCCTCCAGACGTGCGGTTGTCCAATGGGGGCGAAATTCTCCCCCTCATTGGCCAATCTCTACATGTCTGTGTGGGAGAGGGAGTTCCTTTTTTCCCCAAACAATCCATGCCTTTTTTTCCCCAAGTGGTATGGACGATATATTGATGATCTCATTTTTGTTTGGGGTGCACCCTCAGGAGGTTCATCCTACTCCAGTATCACTCCATTTTTTGATTTTTGTAACGATAACGCCATGAATTGAAAGTTCACTATGCAGGATCATGGTGTTTCTGCCCATTTCCTTGATAGCACACTTACAGGGGATGCAGTGTCTGGTAGGGTCATTACCAATCTTTACAGAAAGCCTATATCTGGCAACACATTACTACATGCTGACAGTTGTCATTCTCCTCATACGGTTAAAAACTTATCGGTGGGAGAATTCATTAGAGCCAAACACATGTGCACCTTAGAAAGTGATTATAACAAACATGCTACTGACATAGAAGAAAGACTGAAAACAAGGGGCTATAAAGGGTGGGTGGTCAATCGTGCCAGAAAAATTGTTGAGAGTAAAACCAGAGAGCAGTTGATGGACTGTCATAAACAACATAATCAGCATCTCCCATCTCAAAATAGGAAA
Source organism: Allobates femoralis (assembly GCA_033576535.1). NCBI lineage: Eukaryota > Metazoa > Chordata > Amphibia > Anura > Aromobatidae > Allobates > Allobates femoralis. The sequence goes on from JARQOC010000003.1 coordinate 160,750,540, forward strand.
CAACCCATTACCTTTTCCACCCCATTTAGCACCAATTACAGCGGCATCATGAATATTTTACACAAATATGTTCCGATGCTGTATCAAGATACATCATTGCGTAAGGTTCTAAATAATGGATTTAGGTGTGTTGCCAGGAGGGGTCGCGATCTTGCCAGCTATGTGTCACCGAGTCTTTTTAAACCAGCAGACTGCCACAATAAATCCACCTGGCTACAATACACTGGCAATTTTAAGTGTGGTCAACCTCGTTGCAATCTATGCAGGTACATGAAGAAAACAGATGTATTCCAGGATAGATCTAGTGATAAAACTTATAAAATCAAAAATTATATTAACTGTGCAACCACCTTTGTGGTTTACATGGCCTCTTGCATGTCCTGTAATCTAGATTACATTGGTTGTACCAGTCGGCCTCTAAGAAAACGTATCTCAGAACATATATCAGCAGCCAATCCCTCATCTTCAGGGAATAGACGCTCTATGTCAGGTCTATCTAAGCATTTTTTTTTAACATCACTGTGGCGACACCAGTAATTTGTCTGTTAAAGGATTGGAGGTGGTGAGAAGCTCAGTACGAGGAGGGGATCGAATCCGAGATATGCTAAGTCATGAAAGTTACTGGATATAATGCTTGAACAGCAGATTTCCTGGGGGAATGAATTATAAGAGCGATTTGATGTATTTTTATTAATATAGGTGGATTTTTTTGTTTGTTTTCATAATGCTCATATATATTCTCTTTTTTGAGAGCATCCACCAGTTGTTTCTGTCGAATCAACTAGTCCTGTCTGTATACATCTTTATGTCGGGACAGGCTCCTATTCTTTACATAACCCAGGTTATATACTGTTCACTCTTTTTGGATTGATTAATCAATTATTTCCATCTGCACATAGTGCACTGTTATGTTTTTGATGATATCCAATATGGTTTCTGAAGTTTTTCATGATATAGAGCAGTATATCCAACAATTGTATATTGTATATAATATTTTGCACTAAGTGTATCCCCTCTCTCTGCTGTATTGCTACTGTTTCTCCATTCTATTGCCTTGTTTCTTGTGCATACACATCATACATATGTATATGTTTTTGTATTTTTTGTTGCTATCCTTCCTTTTGTGATATAAAGAAGTTCCTTCATATTTTAGTGAACTCCTCTCTAATACTCCATTATGAGACCATACAAGTCATTGTTTTTACTCAACCCATTCAGGTGACACTCGTTTGTAATTTCACAGGTGTAATGTTCTTTGTATATATATTGTGTGTTGTTTTGTTGCCTCTTTGTCATTGATAAAGATTTTTATCGAAACGCGTCTGACGGGGCATGTTCAGCCACCAAGATGCTTTTATTTTAATGTTGTGAGTTACATAATAAAGTAAAACTTTACATCGGATGAAGGTGCCAGCATATCCTCATGATATTCCTTGACTCGGTGACTCGGACGGTGGCTGGCCGTCAGCTGAAGCACCTTACTGGATCTCTGAGAAGGAGGGGTGAGCTCATTCTTATTCCCTGTTCCCTGTGAGTTATTCTTCTTCTCTACCTTTCTGATATTTTTGTTGGCCTGCCACTTCTGGCCTTTACAAGAACTGTCCCTGTGGCCTTCCATTTCCTTACTATGTTCCTCACAGTGGAAACGGACAGGTTAAATCTCTGAGACAACTCTTTGTATCCTTCCCCTGAACAGTTGAACAATTGTTGAACAATCTTTTTTTTCAGATCATTTGAGAGCTGTTTTGAGGAGCCCATGAGGCCACTCCTCAGAGAAGATGCAACTAGGAGAACAACTTGCAAGTGGACACCTGAAATAGCTTTTCTCATGATTGGATATACCGGGCTATGAAGTACAAAGCTCAATGAGGTTACCAAACCAATTTAGTGCTTCAGTAAGTCAGTAAAAAGTAGTTAGGAGTATTCAAATCATGAAAATCAGAAGGGTGCCCATACTTTGGCACCTGTCAAATTTTTAAATAATGCATATTTCACATTTTTGGTTAGTACAATAAACCTCATTTCAAACCTGAAATATTACTGTGTCCATCAGTTATTACATATATCTCACTGAAATAGCTGTTGCAAAAAACAATTTTAAACAAAAAAAGGTAAGATTAAGAGGGGTGCCCAAACTTTTTCATATGACTGTACATCATGGTCTGCAAATACAAATTGATTTTTTACAATATATGCTTCCCAATCTTCGTGTGTATTAGGTGCGGTTACTAAAGATCATTACCCTCACAACTGTGGCTGCACCAGGTTGTTAATGTAACACGTATAGATCTCGTTAATGATGCAGCAATGATCCAGCGACAAGCAAACGATACTTGCGGTCGTTACTCGCCTACGTCCTTCACTTCTCAATAGGAGAGGTCCTTAACGAGGTGTCACACACACCCATGCTGCAGATTGAACGAACTCTCATCATTTGGTTTAAAGTCCGGTTCACCAACCTCCCATCAATGATCTGCCCGATTATTTTTGAGCATTTGTACATGTCACACTGAACTAACTATATCCTTTCCGATATCGTAGTGTGAGAAGGGGCCTTTCTTCTGTGGAAATAAAAGTTGGGTTCTCTAATTGAATCCATCATTGTCAATGGAAACCACTTACAATTGTTTCCAGTCGTTTGAATAACCATATACAATGTACATTACATGGAAACCAAAACAAAAAGTACCTTAACAAAACATATAAAATATATCTTAAAAGCAAAAAAAAATATTTCTATTGAAAATCAACAGGGTAACACGTAGATATTTAGGAAAAAATAAAAGAAGGAAAGGACACACACCCAGCATTAGTAACAACAGCATCTATCAATATAGAATCTTATATTTCCACAGCAATAGGTAGCTGCATAAATCAATGGGATACAGCACAGATGAAAGGATCTCTGAAGTGCATCAAGAGGCAAAAATGAAATAATATATGTAGATGATAGTGTAAATTCAAATTTGTTGTTGGACACTCTCAAAGCTGAGTGACATCCACCCCAATGTGCGTTTCGGCAATTGCCTTCATTAAGCATTTCAAGGTGAGGCTGGAATTACCAGCTCCTTAAACAATTACTTTAGGCTGGGGTCAATTGAGCGATGATTAATTTCTCCAAGAGAATCAGATTGAATATAGTAATGATACACAGTTCTAAGGGTACCGTCACACTTGGCGACGCTCCAGCGATCCCGACAACGATACGACCTGGTAGGGATCGCTGATGCATCGCTACATGGTCGCTGGTAAGATATCAGTCAGATATCACCAGCGACGCAGCAACGATACGGAACGATACAGCGGACGTTGGGACCCTGTCTCTCAGACCTGTAGTATTGAGGTTGTTGGTCGTTGTCCCTGTCAAACACACCGATGCATGCTGGCCAGCGGGAGACCAATGATCAAAAAATTGTCCAGGCCATTCCGACACGACCAACGATCTCACAACAGGGGCCTGGTCGCTGTACCGTGTCAAACGTAGCGAGATAGCTGCTGAGGTCGTTGTTGAGTCACTAAACTTGTGACTCAGCAGCAATCTCACTAGTGATCTCGCTTAGTGTGACCGGGGCTTAACTCTGAGCAGAGCCAAGTGTCAATTTACTGTGATCAGATTCTCTTGCATGCAAGGATCGTATTACAAGTGAAGAGTAAACAAAGAACTTAATTTCTCCATCTTCTCAATTGTTTGTGTTGGCTTAAATTGGACTGTGCTCAGATGACATCGGAGTGCAGCCTGACGTTTTTCGTGCAGCCTTATACTTGAATAAGTGCACGAGATCCAATTTGCAGAGTCACTGGCAGCATGCTATGATTTTTTTCACATGACGAATCGACATGAAAAAGAACTACAGATCTGGACTGCTCCATATTATAACATTGGCTCAAGTGCAATCCAGTCAAACATCGGATATCTCTCATCCGAGTAATATATTCATGTTAGAGCAGCCTTGAAAAACAAGGATGGTGGACTGAATTTAAGCTAAAACCTCATTTATGTACATGTTCTTTGATGTCTGTGATTTTCAAAGGTAGAACCCATAATGTACCCATTATAGTCTATGGGGCAGTCCACATATCACATGTTTTCTTTTTGCAGACCATGTGTTTGTGCAAAAGTCATGGAGGTATGTCTGTTATTTTTCCATCATCACAGATGAAAAGTAAAAATACAAGTCCACAGATTTGTCAAAATCCCATACAACACATGGATCCACAGAAAGAGATGATCTGGTGTATAGACGAGCGCTCCCAGGTCCAGAAAGACACAATCCAAATTCTTCTTATTTTCCAAAGAAGTAATTTATTCCATTAGTAATGTAGTGGAGAACATTACTAATGGAATAAATTACTTCTTAGGTATGTTCTGTGGACTGATGAAACAAAGATTGAGTTGTTTGGTCATACAACAAGGCGTTATGCATGGCGCCACAAAAACACAGCATTCCAAGAAAAACACTTGCTACCCACTGTCAAATTTGGGGGAGGGTCCATCATGCTTTGGGGCTGTGTGGCCAATGATGGCATCGGGAATCTTGTTAAAGTTGAGGGTCGCATGGATTCCACTCAGTATCAGCAGATTCTTGAGAATAATGTTTAAGAATCAGTGTCAAAGTTGAAGTTGGATCTTTCAGCAAGACAATGATCCAAAACACCGCTCCAAATCTACTCAGGCATTCATGCAGAGGAACAATTACAATGTTCTGGAATGGCCATCCCAGTCCACAGACCTGAATATCATTGAACATCTGTGGGATGTTTTGAAGCGGGCTGTCCATGCTCGGCGATCATTAAACTTAACTGAACTGGAATTGTTTTGTAAAGAGGAATGGTCAAAAATACCTTCATCCAGGATCCAGGAACTCAATAACAGCTACAGGAAGCGACTAGAAGCTGTTATTTTTGCAAAAGGTGGATCTACTAAATATTAATGTCACTTTTCTGTTGAGGTGCCCATACGTTTGCACCTGTCAATTTTTGAAATAATGCATATTTCACATTTTTGGTTAGTACACTAAACCTCATTTCAATCCTGAAATATTACTGTGTCCATCAGTTATTACATATATCACACTGAAATAGCTGTTGCAAAAAAACAATTTAAAAAAAAAAAAAAGAGTAAGATTAAGAGGGGTGCCCAAACTTTTTCATATGACTGTATCTATCTGTTCATGAATATCACTGATGAAATAATTTGCTCACTGTCCCAATACTGATGAAACTTGGATGATCTTAAACATTTATGCGTGTATGTGAACATACATGGAAGTCTGACGGAGGTCTAACATGCTTCTGAATTACCATAACAGAGCAACATGAAAATATAAACTAATAATCATGTCATCAACTTTTCCTTATCAAATATTTTTATGGAATCTTTGTGGATCTTCCCTGCATGTGGGAAGTATTTCTAGGAAAGATTAGAATGCTTTACACAGACATTAGTCACACCCAATTGTCAATATGCCTAAAAGTACCTGAAAGTAACAAAAATATCAAAACTCAGAATGTTGTTTCTCAGCAGAACATTGCCCATATTATCATACTGCCTCGACAGGCATGATATTGTTCTATAATGCATCTTGGTACCATCTCTACTCATAAGCAAGTAACATATAAGCATCTTATTCACATGATCTAAACGGAAATGTAAATCATCATACCTGGCCACTTTCTTCTTTAAATCCTTATTGACCAATAACAAACATGCCAGCTCAAACAAAATACAACTGCTGCAAGCAATTCAGCTTACTATTTTACAAACTCTTAAAGGGACTCTGTCGGGTCATTTTTCAGTATGATACTAATATTATCCTTGAATAGTGCCCCTGAAAACCTTTTAATAACATGTAAAATCATTATTGTATGTTTTGTAGATTCTTTACTATAAGCAATTTCACACCCTGGTGCATTAGTCCTCTCCATTACTTTCACAGAGGATTAGTCCAGCTGTATAAGTATTATTTAAATATCCAGCTGGTGTCTCCCCTCTGTGCTCTGTGCTGGGAGTGGGGATGTGTTTTGTCATGCACTGTGTGCTATCTATAAGATTTCTATTATATGAACGTTGGTTTTCCTGCAGACATGTAATGCATTTATCTGGTGAACAGTTGATCAAATGTTCTTATAATCACATAGAAATATCTCAGACTGCACACACTACACACATGCCTCAGATACACTCAATGACGTGACAAACTGCAGCAAAGAGCAAACATCTCCTGTCCCCTCCTTTCTGCTCTGTCTACACTGAATGAGTCACACAACTAACGAATCACAGTAGGGCAGAATAGAGTAATGATGATGCATGTGTGGCGCCCCTCTGGCAGGACGCCACAGGCAGGTACTGCACACCAAACAGAAGGTGTAGTGCCCCCGTAGTCGTGGATGAGGAGGAAAATACAGAATCTGCACCCAAAACACGCTCATAGGACACCTTAGCACAGGGGACTGGTATTCAGTAGGCTCCAAGGGGTGGAGCCTAGAAGAGCGGGAAGACGTGAGTGACAGTTACACAAGTCAGTCAGACAGTGACAGAAAAGGAGAACAGATGGATGCAGGGGACCCTGTGGTTGTGACAGGAGGGCACCTCTAAGGAGTTAGGTGACCCAGACAAAGGTGGACACTCCAGGACTGGTTGGAGCCAGCTGGAGAGCCCAGGTCAACACCGTTGAACCGGAACCAAGGCAGTTAGTTAACGGTTCATCCCAAACCGCAGACCGGCAGGTTGTGGGCCTAAAGTAGGAGCCACAGCACCACAAGACTAAATTCCACCTCTGTCCCAAAGTGGGTCCAAGACACTAACAAGGGAAAGAACTATATACTGGTGACGGGAGGGATTGTCTTTTCACCACTCCCGTCCGGACCGGAGAAGGGTCAGAAGTACCTTTTAGTAACAGACCTGGGGACTGGCAATTGGGCTCTTTAGTGTGCTTGACAGGAGAGCTAAAGCAAAACACAGACCAAGAAAGTTATTGTAGAGACACCTCTGACAGACTCTGGAAAAGCCTCCAAAATTCGCGGCTACAACCCCCGGTGAATCAGACTGTACTGTGTACCTTATCCACCTGGTACCAGTAAAGAGCTGTTTGAGCTAATCTGGTCTCTGCATCAATTACACAGGCCTGTGATGAAAAAAATACAAGAGAAGTTTTCACTGATTTTTATGTCATTTGGTGTGCTGATTACGAAAATGACCTCCATTTTTTTCCATCACATAAGGATTTTTTGTAAAACCAAAATCGATATTTTTGCTAAAATCCTATTTAAAAAGGAATTCTGTCGAACAATTGTACATGTATTATCTGGCAACAGTGGTTTTTATCCATTTAAATTTATGTATAAATATACAGAGGCCCCCCTCCTGCTGGCACACGGCCCCCCCAACGGTATACAGAGGCCCCCCTGCTGGCACACGGCCCCCCCATCGGTATACAGAGGCCCGCTGCCTCCGCATTGATCTCACCCTCCGATGCCCGCAGGCACCCGGGGTCCTCCGTCCACTCTCCTCGCTGTATGCCGGTGGGTTCTACATGTGACCCCCGGGCGCAGTGATGACGTCATCCCTGCTGCGCCACGCTCAGCAAACCCAGCCATCAGCTATTCTTGTAAAACACAGCAGTCAATGTATTAATTCAAATTAGTTCTGATAGTTATCATGTCATGTAAAGTAAGACTGCATTTATCATAATAAAGTCTACACTTGAAGACGTGTCCTTGAAGTGACAGTTTGTCAGATGTAGATATTGTCGCAGTTACTAAGGCAACCGATAGAACGATAGAGTTAATTCCCGAATATCTTTAATATTATGCTCAATTTAATTAGCATTGTGCTGTACTGCTTTGATAAAGTTGATATAAATCTGATGACACATATGTACCTTTTATATCCTAAAAATGAAGAAGCAAACAATGTTCCTAAATTGTTTTAGTGATACGGACTTTGTTTATAATTGTGTAGAAGAGAAAAAGAGACATCTGTCCACAACGTCTAGTAATATTGTACTTTACGAAAAGTGAAAAGGTTACGTGACAAGATATGAACCAAATGTATGTAAAGGAGTTTGCTGCTTTTCTTCTTTGGCATATGTTAAAATTATTTCTATGTTGCTATAAAAAAAATGTAGAATATGCCATTAATGCTTGAACTTTGGCTTAAACCTCATCTCTTGGAAGTGAATGCATCAAGAAGAATAAAATACAGTTTTGCAAATAAAAATATTCTTCTATAATAAAGATCCATATTAGATTTTTTTTTATTTTTCACTAACTGTAGAGCCCGGAGTTGCCCATGCTAACTGGAGGGGGTGGAGCCATATTTATCCATGAAGAGGGTGGGACTAACTGGAGGGGGCAGAGACGTATTCATTCATGAAGGGGGTGGGACTAACTGGAGGGGTGGAGTCATGTTCATCCATGAAGGGTTGTGGCTATTAATGGGGCAGGGCTATGTCAGGACATATATACATACACACATACATTTATTTTTATATGCTTTATAGATTGTTTTTAGCACATTCTAATAGTAATCCAAATATATTTTTTCTCTCACCCACCCAAATTAATAACATATTCCTGTCTTGTTCAAGGAACTGCAGTGAAAGTTGCGTTTCTCCCTGAGGAATCGAACTGCACTGTTGTAACGTAGACGGTATTGTGTCATGAGAGACTGTAAATAATGTAATGTGTTTAGAGTTTGCATATCTTCCAAAAATATTCAACTGAAGGTGCCATGGATGAAGTTGGGCCCAAAATTAATGATCAATATGAGATTGTGGAGGTGGTCAATCTGGTTGCCTTTAGATTGAAGCTGTCTCTGACTTCTCAGATCCCTAATGTTTTCCATATATCACTATTAAAATAATTTATCCCTACAGTGTTGTTACCTACATCTCCACCACCTCCTATTTTTGTCGATGGAGGTCTAAAAGACGAGGTTTAGAGGATTGAGGATTCCTGGAAGTTCAAGGATTCCAACCAGTATCTGGTCCACTGGAGGGGATCTGGACCTGAACAGAGATCTTAGGTTCCAGCTCGTGCTGTTAAGACTGATTGTTTGATCAGGGCCTCCCATAGGAGATTTCCTTGGAAACTTGGGGGTCCAGTGGTTCCCCCATTAGAGGAGGGAGTACTGTCACGATTCCTCCGCTCGCGTTGAGGGTGTGTTGGGCTGGGTAATGGATAGCTTAGTCATCCTATCTGGAACTGGGATGTACTGGGCTGTTGGTCTTCTTATTGAGAGCTTAGTTACCCAATCTACAGGGTTGGCCATTTATATGGATACACCTAAATAAAATGGCAATGGTTGGTGATATCAACTTCCTGTTTGTGGCCCATTAGTATATGGGAGGGGGAAAACTTTCCCAGATGGGTCGTGACCATGGCCATTTTGAAGTCGGCCATTTCGGATCCAACTTTACTTTTTTCAGTGGGAAGAGGGTTATGTGACACATCAAATTTATTGAGAATTTCATAAGAAAAACAATGGTGTGCTTGGTTTTAATGTAACTTTATTCTTTCATAAGTTTTAATGTAACTTTATTCTTTCATTCTTTTCACTTATAAAATGTGTTCAAAGTGCTGCCCATTGTGTTGGATTGTCAATGCAACCCTCTTCTCCCACTCTTGACACACTGATAGCAATACTGCAGAAGAAATGCCAGTACAGGCTTCTAGTATCCATTGTTTCAGATGCTGCACATCTCGTATCTTCACAGAAAAGACAATAGCCTTCAGATGACTCCAAAGATAAAAGTCTAAGGGAGTCAGATTGGGAGACCTTGGTGGCCAGTCAACTGGCCCACGGCAACCAATCCACTTTCCAGGAAACTATTCACGTAGGAATGCTCGGACCTTACACCCATAATGTGGTGGTGCATCTTGTTGGAAAAACTCATCTTCAGTGCATAAAGAGGGCAACACATCATCATGTAGCAATTTCAGATGTTCAGTGGCATTGAGGTTTCCATTGATGTAGAATGGCCCCATTATCTTTGTACCCCATATATACCAAATATAGTTTTTTTTTACAGGTTTATAATATTTGTAACCTGTTCGGCCCACATATCAAACCCCACTGCTGGGAGGAAAAAAACTTTAAGCCTCCCAGCAGCGATCATGTTTCAGTCTCGGGGATAGGTTCAGTTTTGGTGGTGGCACTAGCATGAGTTGAGTCACTGATGTTTGTATTGAGAGCGGAAGTTGTAACCATCCCACCCCTCCCCCACACAGTGACTGACAGTTGCTTAGCATTAGAGGAGGCTTTCATTCTTGATACACAGAGTGATACACCCCAGGGTATGGGGACTCGGGTGTCTGGGCCCTCTGCTGCAGTAGGGATGTCACTGGTGGCCTGCCCAGATCCGTGGCCCTGGTGGTCTACTTGAAAAAAGGGAAAGTTGAATGGGAGAAATAAAAGTTTATAACGTTTGTCGTGACGCCACATGCAGCTTCTGGTGATTGAGCACCAGCGACGCCTCAGACCTCCGGAGGGTGGTGGTATGGCGGCCAAGGTGGTACAGCTCCCTGCAGGTAGAGCTGGCCCTCCGGGGCAGTGATGCACCGTTGGTGATGGAGGTGCTGATAATGAAAATGAGCAGAGCACGGTATACCAGAGAAACAGATACACGGAGACTCAGTCACTCTACCCGGGTACTTTACTGGAACAAGAAAGATGATGATACAGTTCACAGTGGCAAAACAGTCTTTATCTCGCCGGGTAGTCACAGTGGGCTGCAGAGTCTCTGGAAGTCTCCCGTGGTATGCCTTCTTGGATCTAACTCGTGTCCTGCTGCTGGTGTCTGTCCTGGGTAGCCTACTTAGTACCAGGCCCGTTGAGGTGCTCGGAGGATCCCGGCTTCCACTCTCTCTCTCCCTCTTGCTCTGGGGCTCGACCCCGGTGGATTAACCTGGTGTGACTAATCCCGCCAGACAGGGTGTTGCAGCTGGTAAACGGACCTCGACCTTCGGAGTTCTCGGCTCAGGAGCTGGACTCCCTGACCGTCTTTGGAACCAGCACTCTGGTAAAATGGACCAGGGTTCCATCCCTGTGTATGGGGGCTAGGGGGTCCCCTCCTTCAGTCTGGGCTGCCTGTTCTTTCTCTCCAGGCCCCCTCCCTGGAAGTCTCCTTTTCTCACTCGGAGACTCTCCGTTTTCTGTCTTCCCTCAGTGCCAACTAGAACTCACTGTACGTCCTCCCTTCTCCCCTAATCCTCCCCTTAGGGTATGGGCTCTAATCATCTGCATAAGCTCGGATGTGGGAGTGCTGAGATGGGATCCTCCCACAGAATTCTGCCTTCCACTGAGACAGGGGTTACCGCACACTCATTTATGGTTGCAGTACCCCATTTGTGATGCTTGACAAGGTGCGGCACCACAAGAGAGGTTAATAAATCTATGCCAGAGTCATCCCCATAACTGGAACCTGATCAACTGATTAAAGTTTTATTTTTACCAGACATGGGGTTTGATGTGCAGGCATCAGGCAGGTTTCATATGCTAATAACCACATTAAACCACATTAAACCCATATCTGTAGGTTAACATAGATTTTCATGTGCATATGTCCTTGGTGATGGTTATCAGGGAAGTAGAGACATGGAGAGGCAACAACCCACCCTCCCTTGCTCAGGGTCTTAAGATAAAGAGCAAAGATTGCAAATTAGCAAATTGTCTAATAGAAAAAAAGTCTACACCTTTTGTATTTGAAATAAGGCTATTTTGATTATAATCTTAAGTGGGAACTCCAGTGAGAAAAAACTTTTTAGTACAGTTCCTGCCCTCCTACATGATGAAGCAGAGCTGTACTCTACAGTTCTAGGATCTATAGATCGCTTATAAATCAATAAAATCTTACGTTCTCCTCTTCTCTGAACCCCCTCATGAGACAGAGAATTTTCAGCCTGACAGTCTCATGCTGCTGGTGAGAAGAATAGGTGTGTTGGGGGTGTGGACCCTGGGAGCTGCAGGATTGTCTACATTCCAACCCCCTCTCATTTCTGTATAGGGGGTGTGGCAGGGGACATGGCCACTGACCCATGCCCACACATACAATCCTGTCCCTGATATACTATCCTATGTGACAGGCTTGAAATAGCAATCATGTCACCAAGCAGATAGAAATACATGCTGTGTGCCTTTGCTGTATGATGAAGCATAATGTTTACTGTTATTGTGAGGCTGAGAGCACAGGCAAAGCATTATATTGATCGATTCAGCACTGCATCGTCTCCCCTCCCCCATAGGAACATGGTATCTTCCTATCCCTCCAACGTTCAATGGATCATCATCATCATTCACTGGAATGTAGAATGATCCTGCAGCTCCCAGGGTCCACACCCCTGACATACCATCTGTTCTCTGCTTCTGCATGAAGCTCTCAATTTTCTGTCCCATGAGGGAGGGGGAGATCAAAGGAGCAGGTATGATTTTATTGATTTATAAGAGATCTATAGATCCTAGAACTGCAGTGTACAGCTCTGCATCATCATTTAGCATGGTAGGAAATGTACTAAAACGTTTTCTCTCCCAGTTTGATTTTTCCATTTGTCTGTACAAACCTTCATGGTATCAAAAACAAATGAATAATTATATAAAATGAGGAAGTTGGCAGCAGGGCTATGGAGTCGGAGACGGAGTCGATGCCAAAGTCATAATCAGGGAAATGAAGGAGTCTGAGTTGGATGGAGTCGAATGTTTGGCTTATCGAATGCACACCGAGGCTGTAAAGTTGGAGTCATCGAGTCAGAGTCAAAGGCAGTATCCTTTTTAGTGGTATCGGAGTCAGAGTTGGAGTTGGTGTCAGATTCGGGTAAATTAAGGATTCGGAGTACGAGTTGGAGTCAGATATTTGGCTTACCGATTCCACAGCCCTGGTTGGCCGCACTGTTCTTTGCCCATAGATCAATCAATACTTTTTACTATAGATTAAACAAAGTGCAAGAGATTCAGGCGTACAATCTATTATCATATGATATTGCTGCTCTGCTAAAGAAGTCTTTGAATCGGAGATGGCACAGATGTAAACTGATACTCATAATGATAATAATAATAATAATAATAATAATATCATCTTTTCATTACATATAGATACAACATATGCAATAGCAATTGGTATATTACCTTTAATTGCAGCTGTCTTATCAAAGCAGTTGTTCCATAACATAATGATCAGTGTAATAACATTTTGCACTAGATTTTAGGTATCTGTATACTTGTATTTAGCAATCAGAAGTAATACAGTCCCGCCATTATCCTACCACTTTCTCCTTCCCATCATCTGCCTTATACATATAAAGTATTTATGTCCCCATGATATCTCAGTGATTCTGTAGAAATGATATCGTTGTTGTTTACACTTGCTGTAATCGATAAAGACTTTTTGTGAAATACCATTGCACCCTCTAGTGTTCAAAATATTTGTATCATACAATAATTCATTACAGGATTGGCGGAATGTTCTTATAATTATATCTGATGTTATTATATATGTTATTATATCTTAAGAAAAAAAATGGTCTCCAACATATAATTATGCACAAAATTAAGATTGAAATTTTAAATATCAACAATAGTATCCAAATAACAAACTTTATCACAGTCACAACAATTTTTGACGTGGACTGCACACATTGTATCATGTGCGACTAAAGCAGTACAATACGGTAAATGTATCAAGCCAGGTATAAATTCAGTATATGGGGCACACAGGCTCACAGATAAGGAAACTCTTTCATTACATCTTAATCTTTGTAAAGTATCATAAATTATACTATAAAAAGTAACAACTACATGACCCTATCAATATGATAAGGAAAAATGTGCAAGGTACAGGAAAACATGTCTATAAAGCAGTAAGATGATCCTTCACCCGATATACTCTACTTCTTAGGCTGGTTTCACACTGCGGTCAGATCAGGTCAGGTCAGGTCAGGTTTTGTGTTTCAAAACCAGGAGTGACTCCAAAACCTAGAACAGGTGTCAATCTTTCAATTATAGTTTTTCTCTGCAAGTTGCTTTCCTGGTTCCTCTCCTGGTTTTGGCACACAAACCTGATCGAACCTGATCAGTGAAAAACCGCAGTGTGAAACCAGCCTTAGCTTCTGGGTGTTCCTTGGGGATCGGGTCACTTTTAATGTCTGCAAAATATTATTTCCTTATTTTTTCTAATTTGTTGTAAGTTATTACGCAGGAGGAGGGGGCAATATCTTATAAGCAGAGTTGCATATGTGCATTTTAACATCTATCTATTATGAGCATTTTATATTTTTAGTGTAGATTCTGGTACAGTGATTTGTACCATGACAACCAAGCTGTGCAGATTCAGTTTAGCACAATGGAGTGGCAACAGAGATCAGAATTATGCAGATTCCAATAATTCTTATGTTTACATCATTACCATAAATATGAAATATAGTAATAGTTGATGGCTACTTAATGAGCTAAATAACCTCTGGGAGATTTTTCATGTCTATATTAGTGTGTATATATACAACATAAAGTGTATATTAGCCCAGATGACAACAAAGGACCAAATCGTCGTGGCATGGGCTAATAAAGTCCACTAGAATTGCACTTTATCTTGTCGCTGTACTGCCTCCATTTATTTTGCTTGGCAGGCTTAGCAATTACACAATAGAGGTTGCTTCGTATAATTCATTTTTTATATAGTATATTAATTTTATATATATAAATAATGTATATATATTCTAGAATATATATACTTATGCACATATAGCTATACAAGTATAAAAAATTAAATATATGTACATACACTGCTCAAAAAAGGAAAAGTAACACTAAAGTACCACATCCTAGATCTGAATGAATGAAACGTTACAGCTGCAAATCTTCACTTATTACATAGTGTAATGCACTGAGAATGATAAAACATAAAAATGATCAATGTACATCAAAATTAATATCTAAAGGAGGTCTGAACTTGGAATGATACTTAAAATCATCCTCTGAGTGGGTAACTTCCACGCAATTCCCAATCATGATCACCACAGTAGCTGGAACATGGGATGTGGAAGGTCGATGACTTACGACAGCATAGGCAGTTGTTCTCTCCTCTGCAATCACAGGATGGGGTTGAGTACTCCTGCCAGATCTCAATTATTATTATTTTTATTTATTTATATAGTGCCATAATATTCCATGGCGCTTTACATGTTAAGAGGGCAGAATAGGACAAGTAACATAGTAACAATACAAGTAACAATGGCTGTGGACAATTCTAACGTACAGATACAATAGGGGAGAAGATCCTGTCCGCGAGGGCTCACAGTCTATGAGGGGCAGGTGGTGATACAGTAGGAGGGGGAGGTGTCGGTCGTGAGGCAGTGTGGTGGACCGGGTCTCATTGCAGGTTGTAGGCTTGGAGTAAGAGGTGGGTTTTCAGGCCTCTTTTGAAGGTTCCCAGGGTAGGGGAATGCCTAAGGTGGTGGGGCAGTGAATTCCAGAGTATGGGTGATGCACGGGAGAAGTCCTGTATGCGGTTGTGCGAAGAGGAGATGAAGGGGGAGTAGAGGAGGAGCTCTTGGGAGGATCGCAGGTTGCGTGAGGGTAGGTATCGGGAGACCATGTCGGAGATGTATGGAGGGGACAGGTTGTGGATGGCTTTCTATGTCATGGTTAGTGTTTTAAACCAGGATCTCTGGGAAGCAGGGAGCCAGTGAAGGGCTTGGCAGAGGGGGAAAACAGGGGAGTAGCGGGGAGACAGATGGATTAGGCGGGCAGCAGAGTTTATGGGGTTCTGAGCCATATTCCTGCTAGATCCTTAATCCGGTCTCCATAATGGGTAAGTGCCTTGATCTCTGAACCTCTGAGCTTGTTGCTGGGTTTTTTTTTTTTGTTTTTTTTTTTGTGTATGGGCTGCACTGCTGGTTAGGTTAGGGCTAAAAGGTGTAATTTACACCACCCTCTGCCGCAGATGATTTTCGCCTTTCCTTCTCCTTCAACTGCTCTGTTATGTGGCATTACCTTATCCATTGTGCTATTTGTAACCGGTTTGATCTTTAGCTGAGGTTTTGGCTCTAGGTTTCTTCCTCCACTTGTCTTATTTAATCGTTTCTTTCTCTGTGATCCTGTTGTCATGACCTTTTGGTTTTTTAATTGTTACCTGTGTGTTTCTCAATAAAGTGTTTTTTGGAGCAAAATTACTTGTGGGATCTCCAGGTTTTCTCTAAAACTACTGGGTATAAGACACATTTTTGAATTAGAATAAAGAACTCATTTCTGAGGTATATGGAGTTTATGATAGATTGGATAGGTGAAACCGAGGTAGCGGGGAGGCCGGTGAGCAGGAGGTTGCAGTAGTCGAGGCAGGAGATGATGAGAGCGTGAATAAGGGTTTTAGCGGTGTCGTGGTCAAGGAAAGTGCAGATCTGAGAGATGTTTTTGAGCTGGAGTCGGCAGGAGGTGGCGAGGGCTTGGATGTGGGGCTTGAAGGAGAGGGAAGAATCAAGGATAACGCCGTGGCACTTGGCGTGGGGGACTGGGGAGAGAGAGCAGTCGTTGAGTCATTGACGACGATGGATAGGCCAGGTAGTGAGGGTGAGCAGCTTGGGGGGAAGACTATGAATTCGGTTTTGTCCATGTTCAGCTTACGGAAGCGAGCAGAGAAGAAGGAAGAGATGGCGGACAGGCACTGCTGAATTTTGGATAGTAGGGAGGCGATGTCAGGTCTAGACAGGTAGATTTGGGTGTCGTCGGCGTAGAGGTGGTACTGGAGGCCATGGGACTCAATGAGTTTCCCTAGGCCAAGAGTGTGGATTGAGAAGAGTAATGGTCCTAGCACCGAGCTCTGGGGGACCCCGACAGATAGGGTTTAGGCGAGGAGGATGTGTGGGAGTGAGTGACGCTGAAGGTCCAGTCCGTTAAGTATGAGGAGATCCAGGAGAGGGCAAGGTCCATGATGCTAAGAGATTTCAGGATCTGAAGTAGAAGGGAGTGGTCAACAGTGTTGAAGGTGGCGGACAGGTCAAGGAGGAGGAGGACAGAGTAGTGGCGCTTGCTTTTGGCAGTCAGTAGGTCATTGGTGACTTTGGTCAGTGTTGTTTCCATGGAGTGGAGTGGTCTGAAGCCGGATTGCAGGTGGTCAAAGAGGGAGCAGGAGGAGAGGTGAGAGGACAGCTCAGAGTGGACGTGCTGTTCAAGTAGTTTAGAGGCAAAGGGGAGGAGAGATATAGGGCAGTAGTTGGAGACAGCCGTGGGGTCAAGGGAGGGTTTTTGAGGATGGGTGTGATCAAGGCATGTTTGAAGGCTGAGGGGAAGGTGCCGGTGGTGAGTGATAGGTTGAAAAGATTCAGGGCTGGGATGATAACGGAGGAGCGGTTGGGAATGAGGTGGGATGGGAGCGGGTCGTGGGCGCTGGTGGTGAGGTGTGATTTTGACAGGTGGGAGGAGAGCTGGTCTTCAGTTATGGGGGGGAAGCAGTTGATGGAAGGAGAGGGCAGTATAGGTGAGAGGGGAGGCTGTGGGGACAGTGGATCAAAGATGCCTCTGATTCTGTCAATCTTTTCTTTGAAGTAGGAGGCAACGTCTTCAGCAGAGATAAGGGGAGATGGAGGTGGAGCGGGCGGGCGGAGTAGGGAATTGAAGGTTTTGAAAAGTAGTTTGGGATTGTGGGTCAGGGAGGTTATTAGGGATGAGAAGAAGGTTTGTTTGACGGTAGCAAGAGCATTCTTGAAGGTGATGAGAGACTGTTTGAACAGTGCAAAGTGCTCAGCGGAATGTGATTTTTTCCATCGCCTCTCTGCCACCCTGGATGCTCGTCTCAGGTCTTTAGTGAGGGTGGTGTGCCAGGGTTGCCTGTTAGTGCGTGGAGCAGGGTGTGTGAGGGGTGCGGCTTGGCCGAGGGCCTTGGTTAGCGTGGTGTTGTAGAGGGTGGTGGCAGTGTCTGTGTCGCGTATGGATGTTATGTGAGAATTAGGAGGGATTCAGAGAGTGAGTGTAGATCAATGTGTTTTAGGTTTCTGCGGGGGTGATCGAGTTTGCGGAGGGGAGGTGGCGTAGTAGGGGAGGAGAGGAAGGAGAAGGTCAGTAGATTGTGGTCAGAGATGGGGAGGGATGAGTTTGTGAGGTTAGTAAGGGAGCAAAGACGGGTAAAGATGAGGTCCAGTGTGTGGCCACCTTCGCGGGTGGTGGTGGAGGACCATTCGAAGAGCCCAAAGGAGGAGGTCAGGGAAAGAAGTTGAGAGGCGGTTGGGTGGGTGGTGTCGATGGGGATATTGAAGTCACCCATAATGATGGTGGGGATATCAACCGAGAGGAAGTAAAGTAGCCAGGTGGTGAAGTGGTCAAGGAAGGTGGGGATGGATCCAGGGGGGCGGTAGACGACGGCCAGCTGCAGGTTACGGGGGGAGAAGATGCAGACAGAGTGGGCTTCGAAATAGGGAAGAGTAGCAGAGGTGGGTAGTGGAATAGGGGCGAAAGAGCAGGTGTTGGACAGGAGTATGCCGACACCTCCGCCATGTTTGTTAGAGGGGCGTGGGGTGTGGGAAAGACTGAAACCGCCGTAGGATAGGGCAGCAGGGGAGGCTGTGTCGGAGAGGGTGAGCCAGGTCTCTGTGATGCCAAGGAATGAGAGTTTATTAGAAATAAAGAGTTTGTGGATGTGTGTGAGTTTATTACAGACTGAGCGGGCGTTCCAGAGTGCGCCTCACAGGGAGATTGGGGGAGCAGGGGCTGAGAGGATGGGTCTAAGGTTGGTGAGGTTGCATGGGAAGGTGATGGTGAGGTTACAAGGGTTGGTGGTGGGTTGTGGGGGTGGGGTGTAGGTGACTGTGGGAATGTGGTGGGGGGGGCCCGGGATTAGGGGAAATGTCGCCAGCGAGTAGGAGGAGCATGGAGATGGTTAGCAGGTGAGAGCAGGAGAGTTTACATGGTGGGCGTGCCTGTTTGGAGATGGAGGATTGAAAGTGAAGGAGTAATTTGGAGAAATGGGTGAGGTGGTGAGGTAGGATGGAGGGTGAGAGAAGTATTTTGTTGCTGGGTGATAGGATGAGTGGGGGTAGCAGGAAGTGGAGGAGGATGCGAGTGAGAGTGCAAAGGAGCGGAACCATTGTAGATGGTGGGTGGGGGCAGGTTTTACAGGGGTTGGATGCAGCAGGGGTCAGGTGCAGGGGGAAAGAGAGCTGTAGTGGTGGACGAGTGGTCAGTGGTGAAGAGCAGTCCGGGGTGGGATGCCACCAAGAGATGAGCTACAGTCCAGGGGAGATGTAGCTGGGGACGAGATCGAGCAGTCCGGGACAAGATGGTGGAGCCGAGGACGAGGTGATGCAGCCAGTATGTGGAGGAATAGTAGTCAGGAGGAGGTAAGATGGCTGGGGAGGATGGGTGGAGAGATGACTAGTTCCTTACTTGTTGAAGGGATTTAAGGAGTTAATATGAAATGAAGTAGTAAAGGGTGGTTGTGAATAGAAAAGACACATTGTGGTGGCTTTCTATTCCTTTACCTGCCAGTCATTTCCAGTCATTTCCAGTCCATTTCTAGTCTATTTCTAAGTATTGTATAAATGAACTATTCCTGTTGCAAACCTTTATTCATTACATAGTGGAATGCATTGAGAACAATAAAACATAAAAATGATCAATGTAAATAATAAATAATAATAATAATAATAAATCATTATTTATATAGTGCCAACATATTCCGCAGCGCTTTACAATTCAGTGGGTAATACACAGTATAATACAGTAAGAAAATACACAATATAATACAGTAATTCCAGTTGAGAAAGAATACAGTACAATAATAGGAAAGAATTAATGATGGGCGAATCCCAAACTACTCGGAATCGCTAGACTCCGACGAGTCTGAGTCCAGGACTCGCTACTCGTTGCGAGTCTAGCGATTCCAATGTTAACTAATGGGGAGGCGAGTATTGCAGCGATTCCTCTGCTGCCGGACCCTATAAGGGGTCTGGCAGCAGAGGAAAAACCTGCAAATCCCCATGTTAATCTTTTAAAGCCAGCGGCAAAAAAGGATTGAACCGGGGGAGGGGGAGGGGGGTTGGGGGGAGGGTGGAGAGGGTGGGGGGTGCACCGGACCGGCCGGCTACTTACCGCTGCCTCCGCCGGCGCCTTATGCAGACTCGCTCCCCGAGTGTCTGCTGCTCTTTCCGGAGATTCCCGAACGCTGACAGAAGCAGTGAATAAATTAACTTCCGTCACTGCTCGGGAATCTCCGGAGTAGAGCGAGTCTGGCTGGCAGCAGAGTTCAGCTCAGGTCATAATGACCTGAGCTGAACCCTGACTGTTTAGTCAGTTCTCAGCTCTGCTACATCCCTGTCTGTCTAAGCACAGACAGGGATGTAGTAGAGCTGAGATTGTGTTTTGGACTACGTCGGACGGAAGAGGATTTTTTTAATTAAAGATGGAGTCCCTAATGGCTTTTTTTTTTTATTTCTAATAAAAAAAAATTTCTCTGTGTTGTGTTTTTTTTTAAAACAATTTAATAAAAATTCATGGCGGTCATGTCTAATATTGGCGTGACCACCATAAATTTAGGGCTTAGGGCCAGCTGATAATACAAAGCTGGCCCTAACCCTTTATTACCCAGTGAGCCACCGCACCAGGGCCACTGGAAGAGCGGGGTTTAGCGCCAGAGGATGGCGCTTCAATGAACGCGCCATCTTCTGGGGCGGCTGCGGGCTACAATTTGCAGCGGGGGGTGCCCAGAAAGCTTGGGCCTCCCTGCGCTGCGGATTCCAGCCCCCAGCTGCTTAGCTGTACCTGGCTAGACATAGAAATTGCGCAGAGCCCCACACATTTTTTTTTTTATTATTTCATGAAATTCATGAAATGATAAAAAAAAGGGCTCCCCTATATTCTTGTGTCTGGCCAGGTACAAATAGGTACCTGGGGGTTGGGGGCAGCCCGTCGCTGCTTGCTGGATTCGGCTGGTTACAGAAATATGGCAAAGCCCACGTCAAATTTTTTTTCTGACAAATCCATAAAACAATATAAATAAAAGGGACTGCATCTTTATTAACCCCTGGACCATGGGCAAGGGGTTAATAAAGATACAGTCCCTTTTTTAGGATTATTTTATTGATTTTTCAGAAAAAAAATGATGTGGGCTTCGCAGTATTTCTGGAACCAGCCGGATCCAGCAGGCAGCGATGGGCTGCCCCCAACCCCCAGGTGCCTATTTGTAACTGGCCAGACACAAGAATATAGGGGAGCCCTTTTTTTTATTATTTCTTGAATTTCATGAAATAATTAAAAAAAAATACGTGGGGCTCCGCGCAATTTCTATGTCTAGCCAGGTACAGCTAAGCAGCTGGGGGCTGGAATCCGCAGCGCAGGGAGGCTCAAGCTTTCTGGGCACCCCCGCTGCAAATTGCAGCCCGCAGCCGCCCCAGAAGATGGCGCGATCATTGAAGCGCCATCCTCTGGCGCTGAAGCCCGCTCTTCCAGTGGCCCTGGTGCGGTGGCTCACTGGGTAATAAAGAGGTTAGGGCCAGCTTTGTTGGAAACAGCAGCTAGACAATCATTGGTGTTCTTTAACACCACAGGGGTAAGGTTAGGAGCTGAAGTGTATACTTCTGTGTCGTCAGCATAGAGATGGTACTGGAAGCCAAATCTGCTGATGGTCTGTCCAATCGGGGCTGTGTAGAGAGAGAAGAGAAGAGGTCCAAGGACTGAACCCTGAGGGACCCCAATAGTGAGAGGAAGAGGGGGGAAGTAGAGCCAGCAAATGATACACTGAAAGAGCGGTCAGAAAGATAGGAAGAGATCCAGGAGAGAGTGGTGTCCTTTATACCAATGGAGTGCAACATAGAGAGTAGGAGATGGTGGTCAACAGTGTCAAAAGCTGCAGAGAGATCAAGAAGAATAAGCATAGAGTGGTCACCATTACGTTTTGCTGTCAGTAGGTCATTGGTCACTTTAATGAGGGCAGTTTCTGTAGAGTGAAGGAGGCGGAAGCCAGACTGTAATGGATCTAGAAGAGAGTGAGCGGAGAGGTAGCGGGTGAGGCGGGAGTAGACCAGGTGCTCCAGCAGCTTAGAGATGAAGGGGAGGTTGGAGAATGGTCTGTAGTTATTTGTGCAGGATTGGTCGAGAGAAGCTTTCTTTAATAATGGAGTAATGATCGAGTGTTTGAAGGAGGAGGGTAAGATGCCAGAAGAGAGGGAGAGGTTGAAGATTTTGGTTAGGTGATTGGTGACAACCAGACTGAGAGACTGGAGTAGGGGTCAGTGGTGCATGTAGTGGAACAAGAGGAAGAGAGGAGCCTGGCAACTTCTTCTGTAACTGGGTCAAATGTGGAGAGTGAGCTGGAGCAGGTGTGGGAAAGAATGGGAGTGTCAGCGCTTGGAGGCTGGGAGCTGATTTCCTGGCGAATGTTGTCTATTTTCTCCATAAAGTAAGAGGCCAGATCAAAGTTATTAAATCAAAGTTAATCAAAGTTAATATCCCATGGAGGTCTGGATTTGGAATGATAGTCAAAATCAAAGTGGAAGTTTAAATTACAGGCTGATCCAACTTCAATGAAAATGCCTCGAGACAAGAAAATGAGTCTCAGTAGTGTGTGTGGCCTCCACATATTTAAATGACCTCCCTTCAAAGCCTAAGCATGCTCCTGATGAGGCGGCACATGCTGTCCTGAGGAATCTCCTACCAGATGTGGAATAAAGCATCAGTCAACTCCTACAAAGTGCAATACAAAATAATATTGTGGTACCGTGTTAGCCAGAAAAATTGATGTAAATACTTAAGTCCCCAAAAATTTGAGAAAAGTATTTTAGGAGTGATACCTTTAACTCCTATATAGTCAACTTTTAGATAGTCTGTTGTGCAACGTGATGTTGGGAGAAGGAATGAGACATGATGTCTAGATGTCCTTGATTGGATTCAGGTCTGGATAATGAGCAGGCCATTCCATAGCATCAATGCCTTCATCGTGTGGGAACTGCAGACACACATCAGCCACATGAGGCCTAGCATTGTCATGCTTAAGAAGGAACTCAGGGCCCTCTGCACATGCATATAGTCTCACAATGGTTTTGAGGATTTCATCCCAGTATCTAACGCCAGTCAGAGTACCTCTGGCTATCACATGGATTGGCTGTGTGGCCCTCCACAAAATGACTCCCCACAACATTACCGTTCCTGTCAAACTAATCTGATAAGCTTCTATGAAGAAGTAAGTTCTGGACTGGACCAAAGAAATGCAGTGGATGTGGTGTATATGGACTTTTCAAAAGCTTTTGATACGGTGCCACACAAAAGGTTGATACATAAAATGAGGGCAATGGGGATAGGGGAAAATATGTGTAAGTGGGTTAAGAACTGGCTTAGTGATAGGAAACAAAGGGTGGATATTAATGGAACACACTCAGAATGGGTCACAGTTAACAGTGGGGTACCACAGGGGTCAGTGTTGGGCCCGCTTCTATTTAATATATTTATTAATGACCTTGTAGGGGGCATACAGAGTAGAATCTCAATATTTGCAGATGACACTAAACTCTGCAGGGTAATCAATACAGAGGAGGACAATTTTATATTACAGGAGGATTTATGTAAACTAGAAGCTTGGGCTGCTAAATGGCAAATGCGCTTTAATGGGGATAAATGTAAAGTCATGCACTTGGGCAGAGGAAACAAAAGGTATAATTATATGCCTAATTGTAAAACACTGGGCAAAACTGTCACTAAAAAAGACCTGGGTGTATGGGTAGATGACAAACTCACATTTAGTGGCCAGTATCAGGCAGCTGCTGCAAAGGCAAATAAAATAATGGGATGCATTAAAAGAGGCATAGATGTTCATGAGGAGAACATAATTTTACCTCTATACAAGTCACTAGTGCGACCACACTTAGAATACTGTGTACAATTCTGGTCTCCGGTGCATAAGAAAGACATAGCTGAACTAGAGCGGGTCCAGAGAAGAGCGACAAAAGTCATTAGAGGACTAAGGGGTCTGCAATACCAAGACAGGTTATTAAACTTGGGGTTATTTAGCTTGGAAAAACGAAGGCTTAGGGGTGATCTTATAATAATGTATAAATATATGAGGGGACAGTACAGAGACCTTTCTAATGATCTCTTTACTCTTAGGCCTGAGACTGGGACAAGGGGGCATCCTCTACGTCTGGAGGAAAGAAGGTTTAATCATAATCACAGACATGGATTCTTTACTGTAAGAGCAGTGAGACTATGGAACTCTCTGCCACATGCTGTTGTAATGAGTGAGTCACTACTAACATTTAAGAGGGGCCTGGATGCCTTTCTTGAAAACTATAATATTACCAGTTATACATACTAGATTCTTTGATAGGGCGTTGATCCAGGGAATTAGTCTGATTGTCGTATCTGGAGTCAGGAAGGAATTTTTTTCCCCCAATGTGGAGCTTAGTGTTGCCACATGGGTTTTCTTTGCCTTCCTCTGGATCAACATGTTAGGCTATGGGTTGAACTAGATGGACTTAAAGTCTTCCTTCAACCTTAAAAACTATGTTACTATGTTACTATGTTACTATGTTACTATTACTGACCCACTGCAACACCGATTATGATGGCGGATGCTGCAGGCAGCAAAACATTCTCCACGCTGTCTGTTATATGTGCTCCTATGTGAACCTGCTCTCATCCCTGAAAAGCACAGGGCGCCAATTTCAAATCTGCCAATCTTGATGTTCTCTGGCTAATGCCTATCATCCTGTACAGTGTTGGGCTGTAAGCACCAGAGCCGCCGACAGGGCCTGCCTACTGTGACAACTGTCAGGGGCCTGCCCCTGATTCATAGGAGAGGGTGCCTGGATGAAAAGTGAGGGGTGGGCCCCGATCTCATTTGGGCCATGCCCCCTCATCTCTTCTATGGGCCCTCTCCCCTATGAATCTCATGTAGACCCCGCCCAGGGCTGGCATCACAATCCCGGTATAGTGGTAACATAGCCAGGAGAAGTGAGCAGGAGGAGGCTGTAAACAGTGCAGCCAATGGAAGCAGCAGGAGGGTGGGACTTTTCTTCATCCAATCCCCGCTCAGCCCATGCTGTTGCTATTTTCAGTCCTCCTCAGTGATCAGCAGAGCAGCACAGGTGAGTCTGAAACAACACAACCTGCAGTGAGTGTGAGGCTGCACCAGTGAGGTGTCCTCCTGTCCGTCCAGAGCAACAGCAGCAGAGGATCCTCAGTGATCAAGGCTGAGCTGTGACTATCAGCTCTCCGGCATCACTGAGGAGCCTTTGTTCATAATACTGAGCCTCTCTATCAGCTTTAAATCTTGTGCTGGTGACCCTCTCATCCACCTCCTGCTGAGAAGGACCAGGACAGCACACCGAGGCTCCAATCTTAAGATTTCCAGAGTGTTTACTACAAACTGCTCTGGAAAGCTGGAATCTTGAGCAGAGCTGAGGTCTCCTGTCAGGGGTCAGATTGGGCACATACAGCCCTGTCCTCAGCAGGAGGTGGAGAGGTCACGAGCCCACTGCCCTTATCAGGATTAATAGCTGACAAATATATTCACCTCCCAGATATATCATTAAACACACATCTACTATCTATCTATCTATCTATCTATCTATCTATCTATCTATCTATCTATCTATCTATTATCTATTTCATCTATCGGCTATCTATCATTTATCTATTGTCAATATATTTCAATGTTATCTATCATCTATCTATTTCTAAATCTATCTGTCTACACAGCACTATACTCTATATACAGGTCCAAACTACATTCTGTATTACAGTGTGTCTATATATACTGTATGTATATAGAGTGGACCAGTGGCATAACTTGAAGGCCATGGGCCCAACTGCGAAAGCTCCAACGGGCCCCCCAATTATTACAAATCTTTAACAGCAACAGTCTTTTTCTATAGGCCAAAGGGACTTTTGAGGCCCCCTAGGCTCCGGGGCCCGGATGCAATCGTAACCCCTGCACCTGTTGTAGTTATGCCCATGGAATGGACTTGTATATATAGTATTGTGCAGTGTATACAAGATAAAATGCCAGCAATGTTTAAAGAGAACCTGTCAGCTCACTTTACCCCCAATTCTATCACTACATGTCCCTGCACCTTGCTAGCTGATCCCTAACCATCCCTGTCTCACCTAAAAGTGCCCTATAAAGCTTAAAAAAATTATTTATAACATACATGTAGTGTACATCTGTAGATTGCAATGGGTGGGCTCCGGGGCTCCATTCTCCCTCCTCACTTGCTTTCAGCATGCCCTGCTGGGCATAATCAGTCTTTCTGTTGTTCCACCTGTTTGAAATTCCCGCCTCCTCTGCCACTATGATATGCTGGCCGGAACATCATAATCATATCCAGCTCTGTGAATTGTGGGGGCTAATGACCTGAACGGCTCGGCTTCAATATGCGCATTGCGCATTCGCCGGAGTCAGGCCGTACCATGTGATATATAGGATGTAGAGGGCAGTTTTGAAGCTAAATGGGGTATTTAGAGGCTGTGTTGGGGTATATAGAGGCTGTGCTGACTGTATATAGAGGCTGTACTGACTGTATATAGAGGCTGTGCTGACTGTATATAGAGGCTGTGCTGACTGTATATAGAGACTGTGCTGACTGTATATAGAGGCTGTGCTGGGGTGTATAGAGGCTGTGCTGACTCTACATAGATGCTGTGATGACTGTATATAGAGGTTGTGCTGACTCTATATAGAGGCTGTGCTGGAGTATATAGAGGCTGTGCTGACTGCATATAGAAGCTGTCCTAGGGTATATAGAGGCTGTGCTGACTGTATATAGAGGCTGTGCTGGGGTATATAGAGGCTGTGCTGACTACATATAGAGACTGTACTAGGGTATATAGAGGCTGTGCTGGCTGCATATAGAAGCTGTGCTGACTGTATATAGAGGCTGTGCTGACTGTGTATAGAGGCTGTGCTGGGGTATATAGAGGCTGTGCTGGAGTATACAGAGGCTGTGCTGGGGTATATAGAGTCTGTGCTGGGGAATACAGAGTCTGTGCTTTTGTTATACGGAGTCCGTGCTGGCTGTATATGGAGGTTGTGCTGGGGTATACGGAGGATGCTGCTGAGGTATATATAGACTGCTGTTGTGCTGTATATATAATATGGAAGCTGTGCTGGGCTATATATACTATTTGGAGGCTGTGCTGGGCTATATATACTATTTGGAAGCTGTGCTGGGCCGTATATATAATATGGAAGCTGTGCTGGACTATGTATATTATTTGGAGGCTGTGCTGGGCTCGATATATTATTTGAAGGCTGCTGCGCTGCCACAGCTTCCAATAATATATACAGCCCGGCACAGCCTCCAAATAATATAAATAGTCCAGCACAGCTTCCATATTCTATATACAGACCAGCACAGTTTTCAAGTAGTATATATATAGCCCAGCACAGCCTCCAAATAATATATACAGCCCGCAGGCTCTATTTTATATATACAGCCCGGCAGTCTCCATATTATATATACAACCCTGAACAGCCTCTATATTGTATATACAGCCCACCCAGGAGCCTCTATATTACATATGCACCATCTGCAGCCTCTATATTATATTCATGAATCATAGTATGTGTTAAAGGGGCCCACTGAGACTGTTTCCCCAGGGCCCACAAAAACCTGGTGCCAGCCTAGGACAGTGGGTCAAAGCTTTCTCTGACTTTGTTGATTTTCCTTTTGAAGAAAGAGGCAAAGTTGTCGGCAGAGATGAGGGGAGAGGGAGGAGGTATGGAGGGGGACGGAGTAGAGTTGAAAGTGTTGAATAGTTTTTTGCGGTTGTGGGACAGGGCGGTTATCAGAGATGAGAAGTAGGCTTGTTTTGCGTTGGTGAGTGCGCTTTTGAAGTTAGAGAGGGACTGTTTGTACATGCCGAAGTGCGCCGCGGAGTGGGATTTCTTCCATCTCCGCTTGGCCACCCTGGACTCCAGACGCAGCACTTTAGTGAGGGTGGTGAGCCAGAGTTATCTGTGTGTGCGGGTTTTGGTGTATGTGAGGGGGGCAGCCTGATCAAGGGCTGCAATTATTGTGGTGTTATAGAGGGTGGCAGCAGAGTCGTCGTCATGTGAGCTAAATCTGTGAGAGGGAGAAGGGACTCAAAGAATGAGTGGAAAATTTTAAGGTTTCTGCAGGGATGAGTGAGTTTCCGGAGGGGGGGGAGTGTGGTAGGAGGGGAGATGGAGGAGAAAGTCAGCAGGTTGTGGATAGATAGGGGGAGGGGGGAGTTTGAGAGGTCAGTGAGGGAACATAGGCGGGTGAAGACAAGGTCGAGCCATCTTATGAGTGTCTGAGGAGGACCATTGGCAAAGCCCAAAGGAGGTGGTCAGGGATAGGAGTCTGCAAGGTGAGGGTGGGTGGTGTCAATGGGGATGGTGAAATCCCCCATGATGATAGTGGGGATGTCGGAAGAAAGGAACTGGAGAAGCCAAGTGCTGAAGTAGTCGAGAAAGGTGGGGTAGATCCTGGGGCGCAGTAGATGACAGCCAGCTGAAGATTGCAGGGTGAGAAGATGCGGACATAGTGCACCTCAAAGGAGGTGAGGGAGGCTCAGGGCGGCAGTGTAATTGTGGTGAAGGAGCAGCTTTCGGACAGGAGCAAGCCGACACCTTGGCCTCATGTGTTGCTAGGGCAGGGGGTGTGGGAAAGAGTGAGTTCGCCATAGGAGAGTGCAGCAAGGGAGGTTGTGTGAGAGGGGGTGAGCCAGGTTTTGGTGATGCCAAGGAATGAGAGTTTGTTAGTGGTGAAGAGGTCATAAATGAATGAGAGTTTATTGCATGCCGAATGAGTGTTCCAAAGTGCTCCAGGTAGAAGGAATGGGGGAGGGGCGGCTGGGTGGATGGGTATAAGGTTATGGAGGTTGCGAGAGTTTGTGTTGGGGAGTGGGTATGGGTTAGAGGTGGCTGAAGAGTTGTGGTGGGGGGACCAGGATTCGGGAATATGTCACCTGCAAGTAGGAGAAGTAACGAGAGGGTTTGAGGTGGGTGCAGGAGAGTTTGCTTGGTGGGCGTGCATGTCTGGAGACAAGGGACTGTGTGTGAAAGAATAGTTCAGAGTAGGCGGTGAGGTGAGTGGGTAGGATGGGGGGATAAGCGGAGTGAGTAGGAAGTGAAGTAGAATGGGGCTGAAGATGAAGAGAAGAGGAAACATTGTAGATAGTAGCTATGGGTGCAGCTCATCGAGGTGAGATACATCAGGGAGTGAGGGGCCGGGGATGAGGCACAGCCAGGCATGGGATGCAGTCAGGGATGAGGTGCAGCCAGGAATGAGATGTAGTTAGGGATGGTGTGTAGCCAGGGATGGGATGCAGCCGGGGATGGTGTGTAGCCAGAGATGAAATGTAGCCAGGGCTGAGGTCCAGGCAGGGAAGAGATATAGCCAGGGGTGGGATGTAGTGGGGGATGAGATGTAGTCAGGGGTCTGGAGCAGTGCAAAGATGAGCGAGGTTGATGAAGCCGTACCAAGGGTGCTGGCCGTAGGGATGAGGAGCAGTCAGGGATGGGATGCAGTCTGGGATGAGATGCAGCCAGGGATGAGGTGTAACCGTGGATGGGGTGCAGCCAGGGATGAGGTGCGGCCAGGGATGAGATTCAGCCTAGGATGAGATACAGTCAGTGATGAGATGAAGCCAGGGATATGATGTAGTTAGGGATATGATGCAGCCAGGGATGAGGTGCAGCCAGGGATGAGGTGCAGCCAGGGATGAGGTGCAGTCCGGGATGAAATGCAGCTGGAGATGAGATGCAGCTGGGGATGAGATGCAGCCGAGGATGATATGCAGCAAGGGATGAGGTGAAGCAAGGGATGAGGTACAGCCAGGAATGAGATGCAGTCTGGGATGAAATGCAGCTGGGGATGAGATACAGCTGGGGATGAGATCAGCTGAGAATGAGATACAGCCAGGGATGAGATGCAGCCGGTGATGAGATGCAGCTCGGAATGAGATGCAGCCGGGGATGAGATGCTGCCAAGGATGAGATGAAGCCAAGGATGTGATGCAGTCTATTTATCTATCTATCTATCTATCTATCTATCTATCTATCTATCTATCTATAATCTATCTATCTATCCATCTATCCCTCTATTTATCTATCTATCTATCTATCTATCTATCTATCTATCTATCTATTCAATCTATAAGCTATTTACAGTGGCAAAAAAAAAATAGTTAGTCAGCCACCAACTGTGCAAGTTCTCCTACTTAAAAATAAGAGATAGGCCTGTAATTGGCATCATAGGTAGACCTCAACTATGAGAGACAAAATGAAAAAACAAATCCTGAAAATCACATTGTCTGATTTGGAAATATCTCACCCCATGGGGTCAAAATGATTTCAAGACTGGTGAGCAAAAATCCCAGAATCACACGGGGGAACCTAGTGAATGACCTGTAGAGAGCTGGGACCAACATAACACAGGCTACCATCAGTAACACAATACGCTGCCAGGGACTCAGATCCTGCAGTGCCAGACGTCTCCTCATTCTTAAGCCATTACGTGTCCAGCCCCGTCTGAAGTTTGCTAGAGAGCATTTGGATGATCCAGAAGAGTAATGGGAGAATGTCATATGGTCAAATGAAACCAAAGAAGAACTGCTTGGTAGAAACACAACTCATTATGTTTGGAGGAGAAAGAATACTGAGTTGCATCCAAAGAACACCATACCTACTGTGAAGCATGGGGGTGGCAATATCATGCTTTAGACCTGTTTCTCTGCCAAGGGACCAGGACGACTGATACGTGTACATGAAAGAATGAATGGGGCCATGAATTGTAAGATTTTGAGTGCAAACCTCCTTCCATCAGCAAGGGCACTGAACATGAAAGTGGCTGGGTCTTTTAGCATGACAATGATCCCAAGCACACCACCAGGGCAATGAAGGATTGGCATTGTAAGAAGCATTTCAAGGTCCTGGAGTAGCCTAGCCAGTCTCCAGATCTAAACCCTATAGAAAAGCATTGGAGGGAGTTGAAAGTCCGTGTTGCCCAGCGACAGCCCCAAAACATCACTGCTCTAGAGGAGATCTGCATAGAGGAATGGGCCACATACCAGCAACAGTCTGTGCCAACCTTGTGAAGACGTACAGAAAACGTTTGACCTCTGTCATTGCCAACAAAGGATATATAACAAAGTATTGAGATGAACTTTTGTTATTGGCCAAATACTTATTTTCCACCAAAATTTGAAAAAAAAATTATTTCTAAATCACACAATGTGATTTTCAGGATTTATTTTCTCATTTTGTCTCTCATAGTTGAGGTCTACCTATGATGTCAATTACAGGCCTGTCTCATTTTTTTAAGTGGGAGACGTTGCACAATTGGTGAATGACTAAATACTTTTTCCCCACTGTCTCTATATCTATCTATCTATCTATCTATCTATCTATCTATCTATCTATCTATCTATCTATCTATCTATCTATCTATCTATCATGTCTCTATCTATATTTATCTGTTTATCTATCCTATCCTATTTATATTTCCTTTTTATCATCTATCTATTCTATCTATTTCTATCTTATCTATGATTTATATATTTCTATCTATTATCTATCTATCTATCTATCTATCTCAAACACAGTATATGTAGACGTCTGCAAAAATTCCACAATTAAAAAAATCATTGAGGCAGGGCTCCAGCATGAGATGGGTTAATTTGAGAACAGCTGCACGGGAGAATAAAGGATCTTAGGCCCCCTTCACAACATGATGTTTGTGGATCAGTGGCTATCTGTTGTAAAACGGATAGCTACGGATCCGATTTGGCCTCCATATATCCCTAAGGGCATGGATGGGCCCTTAATGGCCATCCATGTATGCAGGGATCCAATTGTGTCCCCTGTTTTCACGTCCCCAAAATCGAAGACTACTCCGATTTCGGACACAGTGGACACAATCTGACAGAATCGGACACCATCGGACCCAATGCTTTCCGATTCAAATAACATGGGGTCTATGGAGCTCGGATGCGGGAAAAAACAGGATTGTTTTCCGGATCAGATATTAGTGTACCGAGCATGCTCAGTACCCTAAAACTGTTCTGTTCAGTGTAATTTCACTTTAGCTGTGTATCTACATACACTATCTACATACACTGCTAAAGTGAAATGAAATAAAGCAATGTGTTAAAAATAAAAAAAATAAATGCTCACCTCTCCGCCGGCTGTCCGGGACCCAAGATGAAGACGTTTGAATGCTGCAGGACCTTAAAATGTGATTGGCTGGTAGCGATCAGGTGGAATGTCACGTGACATTTCACATGATCGCTACCGGCCAATCACATCTTTAACGTCCTGGCACTAATCGAACGTCTTCTCTTTGGGTCCCGGACAGTCAGTGGAGAGGTGAGCATTTTATTTTTTTATTTTTAATACATTTTTTTCTCTTTTATTTTGCTTTCATAGTGTATGTAGATACACTGGGAAGGAAAACTTCAGCCCCGACATGTCACATGGGTGGAGGAACACAGGATTCTTCCTCCCCCTGTGTGACATCACAGCGCTGACACCACTTGCCTGCGCTTTGCAGGCTCAGGCTCCTCCCAGCTCTTTCTGTGTTGGGATCCCTTAAATTCACGGTTCCGGACACAGAAATGGCTTCCGTAGTTCATATCCTGGCCTGTCCGTTCCTGTCTGTGAGATCCTGCAGAAAAAGGATCCCCTTGGACAGGAAAATATTTTGATGAGAAGGGGGCCTTACATGTTTTGACCTGGACCTTGAACTGCTGGCTCAATTTTTTATTTACATATATACCATTATTATTCCTTATATTTTAAAATGCTCCGGAATATGTGTCCTTCTCCCTCTGACTTCTGAACTGATCATCCTCACTAATGCCAGGACAGCTATAATATTAATAATTTTAATTTCTATAGCACCAACAGAGGAGATGTGTGCAGACAATAAAGTCAAAACAGAATATCACCTCTTGAGCAGACAGCCTCTCCTGTCATTTACCGCCACGGCCCGCAGCCGTCAAAGCAGAGCGGGCACGGCTGGCCGAGACTGATATCTTCAGTCACATCAGGCTCGGCCAGGTTTGTACTGCGTATGTACCTGATAGGCTGACATGCACAGTACAAACCAGAAGTTACCGCACAGTGCAGGCACCGGCGGTATTTAAATGATGGGGCTGCTGCTGGTGAGTATAATGTGTGTCTGTTTGCCTCCACACTTCACTATACTTTATATACAGGACCACACTACATCCTGTATTACAGTGTGTCTGTATATGCTGCATGTATATAGTGTAGACCTGTATATACAGTATACTGCTGTGTGTACAAGATAAAGAGCCAGCAATCTCTAATGTGCATATGGCCATCAGTCTCTAATGTGTATATGGCCAGCAGTCTCTGTATTTACAGCCGTCAGTCTCTAATGTGTATACAGCCAGCAGTCTCTAATGTGCATACGATCAGTATTCTCTAATGTGCATACAGTCAGTTGTCTCTAATGTGCATACGGCCTGCAATCTGTAATGCGTATATGGCGGGCAGACTTTAATGTGTATATGGCCGGCAGTCTCTGTGTATACAGCTGATACTCTCTAATGTGCAGATCATCAGCAGTCTCTAATGTGCATACGGTGAGTAGTTTCTATTGTGCATATGGCAAGCAGCCATCTATTGTGTATATGGCCTGCAGTCATCTCCATTGCGTATAAGGCACACAGCCGTCTACATTGCGTATATGGCCAGCAGCAGTCACCATTGCATATGATAAGCACAGGCTGAGGGGTACTCGGATACCGAGATGGGTTTGTGGCTGTAACGGGGAATCACAGGTGGTCGGTTTCCCGGTTCCGTGCCCTGGCTCTCATTGTTGGGGAGGGAAGGGGAATTTAGGGAAAGTTTGTGACGCCACCTGTGGATCCTGGTAATAATGATACCAGTGCTGCCAGCCGGCCACTGAGGTGATGGGATGCAGCTTAGTGTCGTACAGCTCCCCACAGGTGGAGCTTTACCTCAGGGCAGCAGGAAAGGATGAGGGGAGTAGTGGTTTGTACCCCTCTTGACGGTGCAGAGACCCTCTGGGCGCCAGCGGGAAGCAAGGGCAGACACCGATTAAACTTTAATGTCCTTTACTGGTACCGGCAGAAGGTATAGTACACAGTACAATCTGGTAGAATGGGGACATAGCTGCAGGTTCAGGGTGCCCTCATGGAGTCTAAGGATGTTTCCTTCTTAGTGACTTTCAGGGTCTCAGTCTTTCCTACACTCTCTTTAACCACCCTTAGGCAGAGCTTCCTCGCTGATCCTCTGGCCTGTTATGGATAGGTGCAGTTTGTCCCTTTATGGTCCATTTACACGCCGCTACGGAAAGGTAGAAACCGGCAGGTATCAGAGACAATTGTACCTGATACCTTGTAAACACCGTGCAGTAGCAGCGTGTAATTCAGGTTGTTCCTCCCTGTCTCTTTGGATACCTGTCTTTCAACCTGAATTACACGCCACTACTGCGCGGTGTTTGCAATTGTCTCTGATACCTGCCGGTCTCTACCTTTCCGTAGCGGCGTGTAAATGGACCATTACCGGTACGAACGGGAGCGGTGAAACTTGAACCCCCGCGCCACCGGAATTCGGGCCATTATCTATCAGTGTCTTGGGATGATTATACGACTGAGTAGGAGGTACCATTCTGTGGTGCTACAGCTCCCATGGATTGGTCCCGTGGCTCGTCGGTTTACGGTCAGGGATAGACCACTGACCGCCTCGGCTTCCGTGTTGTTGGTGTCGACCCCAGACATTTCCAGCTGGCTCCAACTGGTTCTGGATGATCTCCCTCTATCCTGGGTTCCCCTCTTGAAGAGAGGTGCCCTCCTGTCAATACTGCTGTCAGGCACGTCCGCTCTGGCTGCCTTCCCGGCACTGTCTGACTAAAATTAGCTCAACTGTCACTCAAGTCTCCCTTACTACTCTAAGCTCCACCCCTGGACCTACTGAATATACGGTCCCTATGCTAAAGTGGGCTAGTGTATGGGTGCTTAGGGCAGACTCTGTATGAAACCCCATATCCATTGCTATGGAGGCACTACACCTTCTGTTTGGGGTGCAGTACCTCCCTGTGGCGCCTTCCCATAGGGGCTCCACACATATACAGCCAGCAGCAATCTCTATTGTGTATAGAGCCTGCAGCCATCTCTATTGTGTATACAGCTTGAAGAATTCTCTATTGTGTTTTCAGCCAGCAGTCTCTATTGTGTATTCTCTTGTGTATCCAACCAGTATCAGGCTCTATTGTGCATTCTCTATTGTTTGTACAGCCAGCAGCAGTTTCTATTGTGTTTACAGCACAAAACATTCTCTATTGTGTATTGTGTGTGTACATATATATATATATATATATATATATATATATATATATATATATATATATATATACATACCAGAAAAAATTAGGCAGCACTCCAATTTGTAGTTTCTATACAGACCTTAAATGGTCAGTGACAAGGCAACATTTCAATCTGTCTTAGATTTTATCAAGCAGTGACTGGGTGTTACCATCCATTTTATATAGTGTTGCATACAAGTTAATCTATTAATGTATCATCAAGAGTAAAGTGCATTCCATAGTGCTTCATTACAGTTTACATCTCAAAAAGTGCATTAGTGCATATTAGCATATAATCGCCCATATCATATTAAAAACTCCTCCATATACATCATCCAGGAATGTGTTAAAATGGTGTTTGCACCTTAATTATCATTAAATTGTGCACATGTGTGGGTTATGATTATCAAAGACTCACCCCTCTATGTACGACATATGTAATGGTGGCAGTGTGGCTTCCGGTGTGTATTTCCATAACTGGAACTGCCTCCTGCACATGACTAGCATTGTGCAGTCATGTGACTCAGGCTGTACACCCTCCGTGCATGCGCAATGGTGTATTCGGTCTTGTATACCCACTGGGCATGCGCAGTAGGTGTAAATCGGCTCGCTCCACATTACTTTTATCATAGGAGCTTTCTTGTCCTCTTTAGTTTATAAAGTGCCCCCGAAACAATTCTATCTACAGTCATGACCAAAGGTTTTGAGAATTACACCAAAATGATATTTTCACATGATCTGCTGCCCTCTGGTTTTTATTTGTGTTTGTCTGATGTTTATATCACATACAGAAATATAATTGCAATCATATTATGAGTACCAAAAGGTTATATTGACAGTTAGAATGAGTTAATGCAGCAAGTCAATATTTGCAGTGTTGACCCTTCTTCTTCAGGACCTCTGCAATTCTCCCTGGCTGCTCTCAATCAACTTCTGGAGCAAATCCTGACTGATAGCAGTCCATTCTTGCATAATCAATGCTTGCATTTTGGCAGAATTTGTTGGTTTTTGTTTGTCCACATGTCTCTTGATGATTGACCACAAGTTCTCAATGGGATTAAGATCTGGGGAGTTTCCAGGCCATGGACCCAAAATCTCTATGTTTTGTTCCCTGAGCCATTTAGTTATCACCTTTGCTTTATGGCAAGGTGCTCCATCATGCTGGAAACTGCTCTTGGATGGTTGGGAGTAGTTGCTCTTGGAGGACATTCTGGTACCATTCTTTATTCATGGCTGTGTTTTTAGGCAAGACTGTGAGTGAGCCGATTCCCTTGGCTGAGAAGCAACCCCACACATGAATGGTTTCAGGATGCCTTACAGTTGGCATGAGACAAGACTGGTGGTAGCGCTCACCTCTTCTTCTCCGAATAAGCTGTTTTCCAGATGTCCCAAACAATCAAAAAGGGGATTCATCAGAGAAAATGACTTTACCCCAGTCCTCAGCAGTCCACTCCCTGTACCTTTTGCAGAATATCAGTCGGTCCCTGATGTTTTTTCTGGAGAGAAGTGGCTTCTTTGCTGCCCTCCTTGAAACCAGGCCTTGCTCAAAGAC
The DNA here is from genome assembly GCA_033576535.1 of Allobates femoralis. Taxonomy (NCBI): domain Eukaryota; kingdom Metazoa; phylum Chordata; class Amphibia; order Anura; family Aromobatidae; genus Allobates; species Allobates femoralis. Next base: position 160,787,381 of record JARQOC010000003.1, read on the forward strand.
TCTCCGCCTCACAGTGCGTGCAGAAGCACTCACACCAGCCTGCTGCCATTCCTGAGCAAGCTCGGCACTGCTGGTAGTCCGATCCCGCAGCTGAAACAGTTTTAAGATACGGTCCTAGCGCTTTCTGGTCTTTCTTGGGTGCCCTGGAGCCTTTCTGACAATAATGGAAGCTCTCTCCTTGAAGTTCTGGATGATGCGATAGATTGTTGACTGAGGTGCAATCTTTGTAGCTGCGATACTCTTCCCTGTTAGGCCATTTTTGTGCAGTGCAATGATGGCTGCACGTGCTTCTTTAGAGATAACCATGGTTAACTGAAGAGAAACAATGATACCAAGCACCAGCCTCCTTTTAAAGTGTCCAGTGGTGTCATTTTTACTTAATCATGACTGATTGATGGCCAGCCCTGTCCTCATCAACACCCACACCTGTGTTAATGGAACAATCACTAAAACGATGTTAGCTGCTCCTTTTAAGGCAGGACTGCAATGATGTTGAAATGTGTTTTGGGGGTTAAAGTTCATTTTCTAGGCAAATATTGACTTTGCAAGTAATTGCTGTTAAGCTGATCACTCTTTATGACATTCTGGAGTATATGCAAATTGCCATTAAAAAAACTGAAGCAGTACACTTTGTAAAAATTAATATTTGTATCGTTCTCAAAACTTTTGGCCATGACTGTATTATCCATATCATATATAAACTTAATTTACTATGTTTAAGGCCATTTGTTTTAAAAACATTAACAAGCCATAATGGCTTCTTACCCTCCCCTGATTTCACCTCATTTAGCAAAAGGTATTATCCGGATCCTGAATGCTGTCAGGCTACACAAGGTGCCCCCAGTGTTTCCATCATTCTTTTCAATGGGTTATAGCCATAGCTTTCAATGGGTTATAGCCATAGCTGGCCGAATTAGTATTGCCCTCTGTACCAACACTTTAATGGGCAGATATTTCACAAAAGATAGGCACTTATAAATGTCAATGAGGATCACAAGGAAACAATATTCTTTTACTTGCACAAATGGATTTTTATCACCTACATGAGGGTATAGCCAAACAAAAAAGTCTAACATGACATAAAATACGTATATTTCTTAGGCCCCTTTCACATCAGCGTTTTACACTGATCGCGGCAGTTGCGGTTCACTTGCGGCAAGCCCCATACAATGTCTATGGGGCTCGCGGTAAGTGTACGGCAGGTGCGGCAAGTGTGGTTTCGGCACTTGCGGCAGATGTGGCCACGAAAAAACCGTGGGGCTTGCCGCAGGTGAACTGCAAGTGTGGCCGTTATGCGGTAATCGCGGCAGTTGCGTTTTTTTTCACCGCAACTGCCGCAATCAGCGTAAAACGCTGATGTGAAAGCAGCCTTAAAGAAAAATATACAGAAAACATTCCCATTAAATTATCTGCATATATTTTATCTTTACTTCGCCATACAAGGATGAGTCTTGACGTGCATACATTCATCTGTCAGAAGATATATAGAGATCTGAAAAAAACAAAACATACATAAGACATACTATACATACATAAAATTACACCCTATCCCTACATACAGATATGATTAATGGATATTCATAATATGGCACCCATTTTAAAATCCACATTTAAGCAATTTGGCTTTAATGTGCCCAGTCCATAGATCCATTCTAGCTCTTTTTCTTTTAACTTTTTCTCACTGTCACCTCCCCGTCTTAATGGTGGTACTGCATCAATGATACAGTATTTCAAATCCGGCCTCCTCACTTCCTCCCTCGCACCTGTCAAATCTATCATGAACTCTGCTGCCTGACCCATTCACCTATCTTCCCGCTACTCCTTGGTCTCTCCCCTCTGCCAAGCCCCCAACTGGCTTCCCACCCCCCCAGAGATCCCACTTCAAAATCCTAACCTTAACGTACAAATCCATCCACAACCTGTCCCCCCCCATACATCTCGGAGATGGTCTCCCGTTACCTACCTTCACGCAATCTGCGCTCCTCCCAAGAACTCCTTCCTTCTCTATTCCCCCCTCATTTCCTCCTCTCACAACCGCATACAGGATTTCCCCCGTGCATCCACTATCCTCTGGAACTCTCTTCCCCACCACATCAGACACTCGCCTACCCTGGGATCCTTCAAAAGACACCTGAAGACCCACCTCTTCCAGCAGGCCTACAATCTGCAATGAGACCCCGTCCGCCGCACTGCCTCATGATTCAGCACTACCCATTTCTACTGTGTCCCCTCCAGTCCCCTGTAGACTGGGAGCCTTCGAGGACAGGGTCCCACTTCCTCCTATTACTGTTTGTATGGACTACTTGATTATATTGTACTTGTCCTCGTCTACCCTCCTACCATGTAAAGCGCCATGAAACTAATGGCGCTATATAAATAAATAATAATAATAATCCTTCTCCTGCAGGATTAGGTGAGACCGTAATGCAGCTAGTGTCTCATTTAGCTTGGTGCTGGTGGGAGCTTGTCTATCCTGCGACCGCTCAATTCGACATCATGGACACGCCCTCAGCACACAGACTGTTGAAGTGGTAGAAAGGCCATGAAGAGCAGAGTCCATTAAGGTCTTTCAGTTGGACCCTAAAGGCTGCAAGTATACCCAGTAGGGGAAACGTAAACAGTGTAAGGTGTTGGTGATTTCTAGTTGGTTCTCCAGGCAAAACTGTATGAAGTGGTCCCCAGCTTCATTCCTTTCACCCTGGCAATGTTTGACGACCACGCCTACTTCCTCACCCGCTGTGACTTTTGTGTTTAAGTCTCCCATGATGTAGATGATGTCTTGCTTTGTAATTTCATGGAGTGCAATTTACACATGTCCATGGAAGTCTATCATATTCTTCTCACATTAAGTGGCTTCCTATTGATGTGGATGTACCTGATTCGGTTGTTGAGGTACTTAAGCTTCTCTACATACCGAGAGACCATCTTGTTGACAATCAGAGCGACTCGTCTTCTCTCTATCTCATTCCCAGAGTAGTAGACAGTGTAGTCATCTGAAATGAAGCCTCTGGAACCTGTCCAATGTAAATCACTGATGCCTAAAAGATCCAGTCCTGTACACTCCATTTCCTTCTTAATTATATACAACTTTCCTGTAGTCAACTTTCCTCTCACATTCCATGTTCCCATGATATATTGATCAGTTCAGCTCAGGTGATCTTTTTCACCATAAGAAACATCAGCAATTGGGGTCCCATGTGGGTTTCCCCCCACTACCACCCCTGTATCATAATTGTCTCAGCTATTTCAGACCTTCCTTTGCTCTTCCTCAGTAGCTTGATGGGTGCTGTTCAACCCGGAGGGCCCACCATCGAGCACCATAGTTGAAGCTTGTCTGTGTGGATACATATGGCTTCATGGTGAAATTTTTTACGGGGTAGGTCACCAAGACTTTCCCCAACCCTCCTCCTTTATCTGGGCTTCGGACCTGTGCTGCCCGAGTTTATTTAGCAGTGCTAAGTACTGCTGTATAATATCCTCCATGTTGCTGCTACTTATACACCTCTGCTATACAGAGACTATACAGAGACTGAAGAGTTAGAATTTCTTATGTCTTTAGTTGATTGAATGACACATATTGGAAAGATCTGTCAATTAAGTAGGGCAGTGTGGAGAGAAGCAGCCTGGGAGCGGCACTGGACTATTCTTATCTCTCTCTTCTGCCCCTAGTCGGGTCTTTCAACTATATTTTCTCTGAAATGCTGGAGCACTTCAGAGAAAAATATACCTGGCTACAAGCAACTAGTCTCTTAGTTTGGGTAGCAATTGATTGAAGACTGCATCTAAGGGGGCCGTCACACGGAACGATATCTTGCCCGATATCGTTTAAGCGATCTCCTTTTTGATAGTGTATGGCACCACGATGATCCATCTCCCAGCGACCGCGCCTATGCTGGGAGATGGTAACTATGGTACACGTCGGGTAACTAAGCGACGCGCGGCGCCTAGTTACCCGATGTGTACCATAGTAACGAGCGAGATCGCTGCTCCACATCGCTGGTGAGTCTGTCTGTGTGACATCTCACCAGCGATGTGAGCGATATTGTAAGCGATTGCGCGTGCACGTGATCGCTTACAATATCGCTAAAGATATCTGTGCGTGTGACGGCCGCCTAAGATGGCACTTCTAAGGTTATGTTCAGATGCAGTGTTTTTTTCCCATGGACTGTTTTTTGCTGTACCAGCACTCACTTACCGTAGTTATTTTCCCTACCCAATAGAAAAACTACAGCATTTTTTACATTTTCATCATGTCAATTCTTTCAGAGCTTTTGTTGCATTTTGTAAAGACTTTTTTGGGATAAAACTAATGTAATTAAACATGTAAACTGCATCTATATAATGCTGTGAAAATGTTGCAAAAGGGTGTTTTGAATGAGGCGTTTCAGCTGCCAAAGACAGCAGTTTTTGTCTGCAGAAAAAACACAACAACAATGCTACATGGGGACATAGCCAAATAATTAGGCAATATTGATAAATATCTCCCAATGGATGAAAAATAATAAAATCAAATAACACTGCAAAATAGCTGATCATATGAATATATAGACAGTCACCTTATAGTTTATGTGGATATATTTCAATGAAATAAAATAACATGAAACTGCAATAGAACTGAGGCAAGGCAGATGGCAGCAGCAGTCTACAAATCCTACCAAGACTTCCTTATCATTCAAGGCTGTTTGTAACATTCTATTTTATCTTTGAAGGAATGAATTCGGTGATATTTACTTATAGATTTTCAGCACCATGGACAGCTCAATGTCAGAATGTAAAATAATGTAAAATACTGCATCTGTGAAGGGTGAAGAGAATTGTAAAGGACTCATGTGATGATTGATGAATGATTATACTGAGCCTTCGGAGGAGTCACTGTGAAATCATGACACATAGTTATTGCAGAATTTGTCATTAAAGGCTTTGACCATATTGGAGTCATGACAGCTGTGAGAGATCTGTTTTTAAATTTATCTACATCATTATATATTCCTTTTCATATAATTTCTGTAACTTTTATCTTTTATCTAATTCTCTTAATTATCATTTAATCAGAGGAGTAGGAAATCGGTGCTGAGGGGTGGGTAGTCACTGTAATTGCACAACAGCAACAACAATGGCAACAACAAAAACAGCAATAACAACAGCAACAACAATGGCAATAACAGCAACAACAGCAACAACAACAGCAACAACAATGGCAACAACAAGAATAGCAACAAGAACAACAGCAACAACAGCAAAAACAACACAACAACAATAACAACAGAAAATACCTGGACAATCCCTCTTTAAAGATGACATGTCACCCCCCTGCTGCATGGCAATCTAAATGCAGCACTGAATGCAGCATGTCTGCTGCATTAAGGGATGGGGTCCTTCATGTGTCTGTGTGCTGTGTACCCCGAGACATTGGCTTAGAAAAAATTACAGTTAGAAGCCATGAACTCAGTCCCTGTGGCTGGAGTGAGCTCGACTGACTGGGGGGGGGGGGGTCATTACTTCCCCCTCTGCCTGTCTGTGCCACTTCCTGCTGTGCTGTTTATGTTTTGTTCAGACACCAGGGCAGGAATCTGGAGCTGACGTCAGGATAAATGATTTGCGTCTTCTCTGAGTGACGGAGAGGAGGAGGGCAGAGCCTGCACAGCAGAAGCAGCACAGACAGGCAGAGGGGGAGGGAATTGCCCCTCAGTCAATCAAGCCCACTCCAGCCCCTGCCTCCATGGCTTCTAACTGTAAGTTTTTCTAAGCCTATATCTCGGAGTACACAGCACACAGACACATGGGGGCCCCTTCCCTGCATGCAGCAGACATGCTGCATTTCAGTGCTGCTTTTAGATTGCCATGAAGCAGAGGGGTGACAGATCCTCTTTAATGATTTCTTCTGTTGTTTATTTGTCTACAAATTGATCAATTAACAATGTAATCTATATTTCTAGGATTTATCTATCATCTGGCCAATCATTATCTATCCATCTTTATCTACCATTTGATCCATACCAGTTATTAGATCTATCTACTGCTATTCACTTCACTGTCCCTATGTAACATTTCACATATAAGGATGCCTTCTACTCTGTTTTGTGATTTTTCAATTTACTTGCATCTGTCAAACTGATGAAATCTTTTTGCTAGTCTGTCCATATATATAATGGAACATGCCAGTTTAGAATCACATAATGCCTGGAGAAGAGGCCTAAGCTGTCATAAAGTCTTGAATTTGTGCTCCACTCGGTTAATTAAAATGTAGCACACAACTACAATTATTATCTGTATGAGTGCTTTCACGTCTGCTGATTTTATGCAGCTTCTTGATGCAGTTTCTAAAGCCAGGATTGAGGGATTATAGAGGGAAGGAGTCTTTTATTTTTTATTTTATCCCTTCTTACTCATAAATCCATGTATTGTAATCCAAAATGTATGGACTGGCTGTGGGTCTGCTGACCCAAACTCAACAGCTATATGAGCATATATACACATGGATGTGTCAATCCTACCTTCGACAAATGCACAAAGATAGCATCAAAACAACATTTCTGTTATTAGTGATTTTTAAAAATATCTTATAGGGTTGTCCTGGATTTAGATATTGAATGCCTTTCTTTAGGAACATCAGACTGGTGGGGTTCTTACACTATCAGCTGTTAGCAGCTCAAGTAGCCGACTGATGTACACAGCATACAGCTCTGTAATGAAACAGCGCCACTCAATGTGATGTGGCTGATCTTGGTACTGCAGCTCAAATCCCATTCACATTAATAGGAGATGAGCTGCAGCACCTGAATACTATGTATTGTACAGAACTGGCTTTATACATTGGGTATGTCTGGCTGCTGCTGAAGCAGCTAGTAACTGATTGCTGGGATGCTTGGTGTAGGTCTCTAATGTGATACATATTATTACTGAACAAACACAAAACCAATAAATTATTGCTTATTGCATCATAAGTATTTCATTGCCTAATTCATGGGATAATCCTATAACAAGATGCTCTTCACATTTAATAGACCTTATGAATCTTTATTTTCAAGGTGAATGGTTAATACTCCAGCCACTTCCAGAGAGGACCATTATGTATAGTCCTAAAACCTCATCACACGGAGCTAGAGAAGAATATTCTTCACAAAATAAAATCAGTCTAGAAAAAATCAAACAAAAGCAAACAAGACATCAATTATGTTAGAAAATGTCATTTCACCTTGTCATTTTTCCTTCATACTTGAGAAAACTGCTGGGTTACTTGCTGTGTTTCACATGTCGACCGTTAGATGGCAGCGGCCTCCCATCACCGCGGTGCCAGTAGTCTCCTAAATATCTTGGAGTTTCTCTATATGTCCTTTTGCTTAAAGGAGAAAATCATTAAAACTGTAAAGAGGTCTAATACGTCTTGCATAAAAATAAGACCTCTAATATTTAGATTTGTTTACTGATATTTTCATAACTTCAAAAAATAAACACATATTATTCTTTTATTTCCCCACAACAATAGTTTCCTAACATCTAATTATCCCTATATTCTAATTATTGCATTAGTGGAGGGTTACAGCAGATCCCGTGTGTTTACAAAAGGGAATACAATGGCGTTATGGAAGTGCAATATTCCGAGCCGAACGCTCAAACAGTTGACACAAGGTCACCTTTACATGGAGATTTAATCACCAGCAATAACAAGGAGTTTTACTTTACCATTTTAAAGCTATGGAATGTGTTCTCAGAAGGATTAGATCAGGACGGCTGTGGGCAAGAACAAGGACTACCAGCCCTAGCAGCTCTGTGTTTAGATCCGGGGACTTGTCTGATTGTTACTCTGGGGCGAAGAAGAGTGATTTCTACTTTAAATACAAATCAGGTCATTCTTTTAACACGTTGCCTTCGAGATCAGATCAGATTTAAGAAGGGTAGGATAAATTTGATGAGCCCTGTCATGTTCATCATGACCACAAGTTAACGTGTTTATCTGATATCTGAGTATTATATACAGATCCTTGTCATCTCTGATACAGAAGAGTGACATGTTGGACTGAAGGTTATTAAGAAGACATATTGCCAATCACTAGTTAATATTTCCTCCACAATGTTCTGTTATATGGATAAAGAGACATTCTCCATATCTCTGTAGCAATTCAAATATTCCAATAATTTACGATGACCCCTATGTGTATATACAGGGTGGGCCATCTATATGGATAAACCTAAATAAAATGGGAATGGTTGGTGATATCAACTTGAAATAACTCATGAAAGAATAAAGTTACGTTAAAACCAAGCACACCATTGTTTTTCGCATGATGTGTCACATGACCCTCTTCCCATCGAAAAAAATAAAGATGGATCCAAAATGGCCATCTTCAAAATGGCCACCATGCTCACCACCCATCTGGAAAAGTTTCCCCCCCCATATACTAATGTGCCATAAACAGGAAGTTGATATCACCAGCCATTTCCATTTTATTTAGGTGTGTCCATATTGGTGGCCCACCCTGTAGATCATGGTGCACTCATTCTACTGCCTTCTCCATCACACTTAGATTTTCCCCATATTAACATTAGTTCAATGAAACTTGTCTCTTCCCATCAATGATGGTCCTGATAATTTCCTATTTCAGTACAAAGCTTTTTTTATATTAGCCCAAATATTGCAAAGAAATATTACAACTACATTGTTTCTTTGAAGTAAGATTTCTCTGGATGCTTTCTTCTAAAGCTGTGGTTATTTTTGTTTTCATACATTACCAGAACATTGGACTAAAGAAAGCTTGTAAAATGTCTTATTAGGAGAGAGTATCCTTATCTTTACCTTCCTGCATCTTGTAGATCCCCTTCCCTATCTATAGTACAGACAATCCCTTAGTTCTCACAAATTATCTAGTAGTGTAATACCTCAAATAATACATTTTGGAGGAGGAGATTGGAGTTGCACCTTCTCCCGCCTTTCTGTGAAACCTCTTCCTGTGGGAGGGAAGCAGGCGCAGAATGTGATTGGATCTTAGTAAATCACAAGAAAGTGTCAAGCACTAAACCAGTCTGAAGATAAAAGATTTAACGGGATTGGACAACTGCTGCATTTTTGGAAATTGCAGTATCAATTGTTTCCACATTTTTGCAGCATTTTTCTGCAATAGAAAGCAATGAATAAGTGCAAACATTACGCCCTCAGTTTTTTAGGAGAAGTACAATAGAAGCATGTCACCACTTCTGGATTTTTCATCCACTTCTAGTTTTGGCTACAAATACTGAGGTAAAATATTGACTAAACACTCAACATGTGCATGTGGCCTTAGCTCGTTTCTCCTAACTTCAAGCACAGTGAAATTAAATTTGATTGATGGTTTTGGTGTCTTAAATTGGTTAAAAATTAATCAACGCTGTGCTGTAATTGGCTGTTGTGGACAGAGAAGGGAGTTGGACTGTTCTAAATATTCTGCAGAACTTTAAAGCATAACCGCGGTTTTCATTTTTGTTTAATAATAATGTATGTATAATAAACTTTTGAATATGCTTTATTAATAAAATCTAAATGAAAATAATTCATAAACCTTCCACATGATGTCCCCACAAGACTGTGTGTGAAGCTCATTCTCTGTGAGATCCGCCTTCAAACTGAATACGGCCAGATAAGGGAGGGGACATGGCCTACACGGTGTTCCCAACTGATCAATGTATCACCTTAACTCGGCCACAGCGTGCTCAGCCTGTCAGCTAACAGCTGCTTAGGTGTTATCTCCTACATTCACATGGCTGTGCTCCATGTGAGGAGGTGTTACTTATCAGTTAGGAACTGGGAGGAGGCAGCACGGAACAACATGATGTTAATGCCAGAGATAAAAATCACAGGAGCTGTGAGCTGACAGCCTGACCAACTCTGTGTGTGAGGTGCTGTAGTGCATTGCAGGGATGTTCCTTGGCTCATTGAAAAATGTAACATTTAGTACTATGTGATCGAGTTGAGATTCATCCAAAAAAGTCTGAAAGGTATACTGCTGCACAATGGCAGCAAGATTGCTCTAGTGCATGTAGGGCATTGTGTGCACTTGAATGCAAGCTATGAGAATTTACACTTTATTCTCAAGAAACGTAACTAAGAGGATCAAGGATGGGCAATATGTAGTGATCTGAACGTTCTCTCTTTGCTGCTTGGACAGCAAGGAGGATACACAAAGTACCCATGCTTTATGTGTGAACGGGACAGCTGGGATAGGACTCACTTGAACCAAAAATGTTGGCCAACGAGAGTATCTTTGCAACCCAGACTCAAGAACGTGGTTGTGGAAAGTTTAGTTGATCTCAGTAAAGTTCTTCTGCCTCCACCTCACATTAAGCTTGGTGAAGCTCTGATGAAACATTTTGTGAAAGCTCTACCGAACAAAGAAGAAACTTTTAACCCCTTCACCAACCGGCGATTTTTTGTTTTCCATTTTTTGCTCTCCTGCTTCCAAGAGCCATAACTTTTTTATTTTTCTGTCAATATAGACATATCTGAGCTTATTTTTTGTGGGACAAGTTGTAATTTTAAATGCAATTATGTATTTTACTATATAGTGTACAGGAAAATGGGAACAAAATTCCAAGTGCAGTGTAATTGCAAAAAAGGTGCAATTACACATTTGTTTTTTGGGTTTTTTATTCACCTTATTCACTATATGGTAAAACTGACATGATGGTGTGATGCCTCGGGTCGGTACGAGTTCGTACATACCGTGTTTCCCCGAATATAAGACAGTGTCTTATATTAATTTTACCCCAAAAGTCCCACTCTGTCTTATATTCGGGGTATGACTTATATTAAAAAAAAAAAATGACAATGACAGCACAGCTGTTAAAACCGCAATTCCGCCGCACAGCCGACTTGCGGCCGACTTGCGGCACACTTGCGGCACACTTGCGGCAGGTCCCCATGAAATGTACGGTACTGTATGGGAGACCTGCCGCAAGTGTGCCGCAAGTGTGCCACAAGTCGGCTGTGTGGCGGAATTGCGGTTTTAATGGGCAAGTCGGCAAGGAAACATCCTTACTTTGTATGGGTAATCGCGGCCTTGGGCTATGGATTCCTCCGCGGTGCAGGGCGTTATCCAGATGCTTCTTCATGCAGGAGCTTCTGGCCAATCAGCACTCGAGCCGCTGAGCCAATCAGCGCTCGAGATGCTGGGGAGCCACTGGCCAATCAGAAGCTCCTGCCGGCAGCGGTGACGTCAGGCCGGGGCGACAGGCGCACAAGATTAACCCTATGCCCTCGGGGTTACCTGCGGCACCTGAGGGCAGAGGGGAGACCACGGGGGACAGCGGACCTGCGGCTGCACCTGAGGGCAGAGGGGACCCCACGGGGGCCAGCGGGACAGCGGGGACACAGGTAAAACATGCAATGGGCAAAAATGGCACTTTAGCGGTACCCTGTCTTATATTCCCCGAAAATAAGTCACCCTGTCTTATAATCGGGGTATGACTTATATTGGAAAATTCTGCGCCAGCCCTGCCCTGACTTATATTCGGGGGTGACTTATTTTCGGGGAAACACGGTACCAAACATGTATACTTTTACTGTTATCTAAGTGGTGGAAAAAAATTCAGAAATTTGTAAAAAAAAAAAAAAAGAATTGCACTTTTTGCGCCATGTTCTGCAACCCGTAGCGTCCTCATTTTTCAGGATCTGGGGCTGTGTAATGGCTTATTTTTTTGCATCTTGAGCTGACGTTACTAATGATATCATTTTTGGCTTGATGCGCTGTTTTGATCGCCCATTATTGCCTGTTATTGCAATGTTGCAGCGACCAAAATAATGTAATTTTGGCATTTGGACCTTTTTTTCCGTTACGCAGTTTACAGCTCTCAATAATTGATTTTATGTCTTGATGGATAGAGCATTTCTGAATGCGGTGATACCAAATATGTGTATTTTTTTATAATACTTTTATTTTGAATAAGGGAAAAGGGGAGTGATTTGAACATCTGTGTTTTGCTTTTGTTTTTTTCATATCTTTAAAAACTTTATTTTTCTATTGATTCTTTATTTTACACAGCCCTATAGGCGCCGCAGTGCTGCATAGTCCGATCACTTGTGACAGGTCCCGATGAGCTGCGGTACATCGGAACCTGTCACAAATGATCACTGTGAGTGGTTGGCAGCGCTTGCCAACCACTCACAGGAAGTGATCAGTGATAACGTCCGGGGGTTTATCATATGATAGCCAGAGATCCCGCGATCTTATCACGGGATCTCCAATTCAGGCGGGGAACTGAGTGGTCCCCACCGTGGTGCTTTTAGATCGCAAGATAGCATGATCTAAAGGGTTAATGGCACCATTCAGTTTGCTGATCCGATCGGTGCTGTAAGCCTGACATCTCAGCTGATGAAATCAGTGGCTCATTGAAAAATGTAACATTTAGTACTATGTGATCGAGTTGAGATTCATCCAAAAAAGTCTGAAAGGTATACTGCTGCACAATGGCAGCAAGAATGCTTTAGTGCATGTAGGGCATTGTGTGCACTTGAATGCAAGCTATGAGAATTTACACTTTATTCTCAAGAAACTTAACTAAGAGGATCAAGAATGGGCAATATGTGGTGATCTGAAAGTTCTCTCTTTGCTGCTTGGACAGCAAGGAGGATACACAAAGTACCCATGCTTTATGTGTGAACGGGACAGCTGGGATAGGACTCCTCATTGAACCAAAAATGTTGGCCAACGAGAGTATCTTTGCAACCCAGACTCAAGAACATGGTTGTGGAAAGTTTAGTTGATCTCAGTAAAGGTCTTCTGCCTCCACCTCACATTAAGCTTGGTGAAGCTCTGATGAAACATTTTGTGAAAGGTCTATCGAACAAAGGAGAGACTTTTAACCCCTTCACCAACCGGCGATTTTTTGTTTTCCATTTTTTGCTCTCCTGCTTTCCAAGAGCCATAACTTGGGTTAACAGGGTTAACAGCACCATTCAGTTTGCTGATCCGATCAGTGCTGTAAGCCTGACATCTCAGCTGATGAAATCAGTGGGGATGTTAGGGAAATGATGTGAGCTCCGCGCCGGAGCTCACATCAAACACTGGGAACCGACCCATGACGTACCATTGCGTCATGGGTCAGTAAGTGGTTAAGTATCTGTGTACCAATTTCAGGGACTGTCTGAAGCAAAACTGAAGGAAAACATTTTTGTTAGTCCAGATATTCAGAAACTCAAGAAGAACGACATGTTCAAAACAAAATTGAAAGCTGTTAAGAAAAGGACTTCAATTCTTTTTAAGCGGTTGTGAATACATTTCTAGGTAACAACAAAGATCTAAATTTTAAGTCCATCGTGGAGAACATTGCTGAAAATGTTTAAAGTCTTGGGTTGCTTCATCAATCTGAAGTTACATTTTTTACATTACCTTATGGACTACTTTCCTAAAATCCTTGTGCAGTTAGTGAAGAGCAACAAGAAAGATTTTATAAGGACATCAAGGAGATAGAATGTGAACTGCAGGCCTTTTACTTGAGAAAAGGTATTGAGAAGCTCTGAAGAGAAAGGAAAAGGCGCAAGAATTAGTTTCAAAGAAAGTTGCAGAATGAATGTTCAATACATTTTTATATAAAATATTGAGTACATTTTTGGTTACAATAAAAATGTTTCTTGTTCATCTCGCTTGTACATAATTTCATGTTCGTTTTGAGCAAAATCCATATGTGATGGCTAAAAATGGCAGTGTTTTTTTAAATCAGGGCATAAGAAAACTTAAGAATCAGTCATTGGATATGAAAATATGTTCAAAAACTCAAATTTTACAAACCTGTTTAATTAATTTAGTAATATGCATAAAAGGAAGTAATGCTGGAGCAATTCAACTTTCCCAGCTGTTTTTACATTTGCAATTGTCTGTTTTTTCCACTCATGTAACCTTAGATTACAACTGACTGCATACATGAATCCAGTTTTTTGTGTTCAGAATAGTAAATAATTTGATAAAATTTCCAATAAAGTTTTATAGTTTCACATTTGCCTTGCATTGGAAGCCTAAAACCCTGCATTCATGTTTGCAAGGTGGAAGCAAAGCTGAACATTGGGATTCTAAAAAAATGCAAATTCTGTGTTTTAATAAGGGTGGCTTCACCCCACAGTAAGGTCCGATCCAGGGCTGTCTGGTGTAAACCAGATAGCCCCGGACCGGATTTTGGCCCCATAGTATCCTATGGGGCCGGATGGCAGCTCTCTGCTATCCGGTTTCCATATCTCCAGAAGAATCCGGGAGAATTCTGATTTTTCTCACCAGAGAAAAATCTCCCCAAATTGCTGTATCCCGGATTCTCCCGGATTGCCCCGAATCCTCCTGGATCCAGTGTAATCCGGCACTCCCTAACATGGGAGCTTATGGGACTGGATTGTCCCAGTCCAGGAGGATCCGGGAACCGGACACCTGCGGCTGCACGCCGCTGTTATTTCAAGACCGCGGCTTGCTCCCTGCAAACCGCGGTTCTGATTCATCAGCAGCTGCAGCTTCGTCTGGCTGCACACCGGACCGGAGGGCATATTTGCCCTCTGGTTCTGTGTGCTGATCCAGTCCGGGGTTGTCAGGTTCATCCCTGACACCCCCGGATCGGACCTTACCGTGGTGTGAAGCCACCCTGAAGCTTTTTTTACTGCCAAGAGATAGGTTTTGGCTGTAGAGAGTATGCAGCAAAAAATTCAACCTGTGAACATAGCTGTAGGGTGAATTTACAAACCCCCAAAAAGCTGTCTAGAATTTGGGATAATTTCCTTTGGCTTCTGATGCCTGAAATAAATAAAACTATTGATGTCAATGTGGATTGTCAATATGTGATTATATAGGATAACCTGTGGAAAATTTCATGCATACTAATAAGATATCTTGGAAAATAATAATTGGGAACATTTTCTCCTTTCAATTGCAGGCAAAATTTATTTATTTTGTTTTCAATTTTTATTTCAGTGGGAAAAACTGCAGATGACTAAAAGTGAAAGGAGGAAAATAGTCTGTTCTGTAACTTTTCATATAATTGCCATCACATGCGTAGTATGGTCTCTATATGTGCTGATAGACCGGACAGCAGAGGAAATCCGACAAGGAAATGACAATGGTAAGACATTGTAAGCATATCATACATACGATTTATTATTTATTTATTACACTAATTGTATCAAGGTGTTATTACAAATTATTAAAGAAGCGATTGCATTCGGTGAGCCTGATTTCTTGTGTGTACGGCTGCGTTCAGACTGAGTTTTTTGTGGTTTTCAAAGTGTAATTTGTTGCAGGAAGCACTCCTTTTTGGAGGTTTTTTGCAGGGTTTTTTTCCCTGAAGCAAAATGCATCTTGTCTTGGAAAGATGAGAGCAGGAATGGGGTGTTTTTACAGTGCTACCGCGTGCTGACCACGTTTATTTTGCAGCCGCATATGCGGCAAGTGCCGAAATCGCAACTATGCCGCACCTGCCGCAAGCCCCATAGACATTGCATGGGGCTTGCCGCAGGTGAACCGCAAGTGCAGCCGTTATGCGGTAACTGCGGCAGATGCGTTTTTTTCACCTCAACTGCCGCGATCAGCGCTTACCGCTGATGTGAAAGGGGCCTTAACTGAACCTGACAACCTTTAAAAACATGTAGAACAGTGTAATTAAAGGAAGGATAAATGGACAAATGTAGCAAGACATTCTTAAAATATGCCATCTAACAGGATAATGAAGGTGAAACGAGGGTGGACACTTCAGCAAGGCAATGATCCCAAACACACAGCCAAGGAAACTCTCAATTAGTTTCAGAAAATGAAAATAAAGGTGCTAGAGTGGCCCAGCCAATCTACTGAGCTAAATCCAATACAAAATTAATGAAAGGAACAAAAGTTTAGAGTTCATAGAAGCAGCCCTCAGACTTCATGTTTGCGTGGAATGATGGGCTGAAATCACACCTGAGCGATGGGTGCAATTAGTTTTTCAATACATGGGACATCTTTAACCTGTCATCACCAAACAAAGGCTTATGTATAAAATATGAATTCAATTTCAGAATGCATGGTCACTACTTTTTCCTCATGTCATTTCTCATCATTGCATATGACTAAATTTATAGACATTAATGGTTTCACTTCTTTTCCTGTGTGGATTGGTTGGTACTGAAAACTTGTGAAAAATTAACGTCAATAGCACCTTGAGAAACATTATATTTGTTGACATCTTTAATGCTTATTTCACCCCCTTTACATATACATATATATATAGAAGTGAAAGCATTAATGTCTATAAAGTTAGTCGTATGCAATGATGAGAAATGACATGAGTATATATATATATATATATATATATATACTTATATATATATATAAATCAAGGAAAACAGGCAGCACTCCAGTTCAGGTGAATAAAGGGTCTGTTTTTTATTCAGAGCCCATGTGGCACGACGTTTCGGTGCACTAGGCACCTTTCTCAAGTACTTGAGAAAGGAGCCTAGTGCACCGAAACGTCGTGCCACATGGGCTCTGAAGAAAAAACAGACCGTTTATTCACCTGAACTGGAGTGCTGCCTGTTTTCCTTGATTTATTTGAATTGGTTTGGACACTAATACACAGGACTTGCACCACGGATGAGTATATTATTGTGCTGTTCCATTTTCTCTTTTTATATATATATATATATATATGGTATATATATACACTACCGTTCAAAAGTTTGGGGTCACCCAGACAATTTTTTGCTTTCCAAGTCAACTCATACTTTTATTTATCAAATGAGTTGCAAAATTGGTACAAAATATAGTCATTGACAAGGTTAGAAATAATGATTTTCATTTGAAATAATAATTTTCTCCTTCAAACTTTGCTTTCATCAAAGGATGCTCCCTTTGCAGCAATTACAGCATTGCAGACCTTTGGCAGGCACTATTTAATGAAGCTGCCAGTTGAGGAGCTGTGAGGCATTGATTTCTCAAACTAGAGACTCTAATGTACTTGTCTTGTTGCTCAGTTGTGCAGCGGGGCCTCCCACTTCTCTTTCTACTCTGGTTAGAGCCTGTTTCTGTTCTCCTCTGAAGGGAGTAGTACACATCATTGTAGAAAATCTTCCGTTTCTTGGCAATTTCTCGCATGGAATAGCTTTCATTTCTAAGAACAAGAATAGACTGTCGAGTTTCACATGAAAGTTCTCTTTTTCTGGCCATTTTGAGAGTTTCATTGAACAAACAAATGTAATGCTCCAGATTCTCAACTACTGTAGCTCAAAGGAAGGTCAATTTTATAGCTTCTCTAATCAACCAAACCATTTTCAGCTGTGCTAACATACTTGTACAAGGGTTTAGGGTTTTCTCATTATCCATTAGGCTTCTTACACAGTTAGCAAACACAATGTACCATTAAAACACTGGAGTGGTGGTTATTGGAAATGGGCCTCTATACACCTATGTTCTGTAGATATTGCATTAAAATCCATAGGTTTGCAGTTAGAAAAGTCATTTACCACATTAACAATGTATAGAGTGTATTCCTGATTCATTTATTGTTAGCTTCATTGAAAAAAATTTGCTTTTCTTTCAAAAATGATGACATTTCTAAATGACCTCAAACTTTCGAACGGTAGTGTATATAGATTTAAATATATATGTATATATATATATATATATATATATATATATATATATATACTGTATAAACTTTATTTTTTTTTAAAGATATATATACTGTAGTAGTATTCACTACTATAAATATAGTTTCAAGCAAAGGTGTAAGAAGCTATAAAGCACAAGGGAAACCAACTAAAATGAGCAGGTCATAAAGAGTTTACATGCAAGCACTAGGAAAACTGCGCTGTGGTGCATCAAGGGATTTTTAAAGGATTTCTCTTTGAATGAATAACGCTTCATTGCTACTTGCATTACAGCTGTAGTTTACTGTTATCAATAATTTTTTTTGCCTCTGTCTTTTGTTGTCAGCTTTTAACAAGAAACTTAATGGAAAAAAAAAATTCAAATTGGTCTGTAAACACGACCTGCAGTGAGCTGTAATGACCCATGACACTTAATGGTAGCAATATTCTCAAGATGTGGTAGAGCAGAGAGCCATAGGTTCCCTGCTCCCCCACTTTCACAGCCTGCTATGAAATGACATTTTTCAGCTCACCACCTGCCACCAAAAAGACATTGCAGTGGAGGAGTAGATCACTGACTGGTGTAAGAGCTTGGTGGAGTGAATAATAGTTCATTTTATTTTTTGATAAGCATGGTGAGGGCAGTAGTATTATAAAGAGACATGGGAGCTTACTTATAAGGAGGCACAGTGGGCATTATTTTTATTGTAAGGAGACTTGGGGATATTATTACAAAACCCCTCGGTAGGTAAAGTTGTGGCCAAAAGTATTGACACCCCTGCAATTCAGTCAGATAATACTCAGTTTCTTCCTGAAAATGATTGCAATCACAAATTATTTGGTATTATTATCTTCATTTAATTTGTCTTCAATGAAATAAGACAAAAGAGAATGAAGCAAAAAGCAAAACATTGATCATTTCACACAAAACTCCAAAAATGGACCAGACAAATGTATTGGCACCCTCAGACTAATACTTGGTTGCACAACCTTTAGCCAAAATAACTGCGATCAACCGCTTCCGGTAACCATCAGTGAGTTTCTTACAGTGCTCTGCTGGAATTTTAGACCATTCTTCTTTGGCAAACTGCTCCAGGTCCCTGATATTTGAAGGGTGCCTTCTCCAAACTGCCATTTTTAGATCTCTCCACAGGTGTTCTATGGGATTCAGGTCTGGACTCATTGCTGGCCACCCTAGAAGTCGCCAGTGCTTTCTCTCAAACCATTTTCTAGTGCTTTTTGAAGTGTGTTTTGGGTTATTGTCCTGCTGGAAGACCAATGACCTCTGAGGGAGACCCAGATTTCTCACACTGGGCCCTACATTATGCTGCAAAATTTGTTGGTAGTCTTAAGACTTCATAATGCCATGCACACGGTCAAGCAGTCCAGTACCAGAGGCAGCAAAGCAACCCCAAAGCATCAGGGAACCTCCGCCACGTTTGACTGTAGGGACCGTGTTCTTTTCTTTGAATGCCTCTTTTTTTCTCCTGTAAACTCTATGTTGATGCCTTTGCCCAAAAAGCTCTACTTTTGTCTCATCTGACCAGAGAACATTCTTCCAAAACGCTTTAGGCTTTCTCAGGTAAGTTTTGGCAAACTCCAGCCTGGCTTTTTTAAGTCTTGGGGTAAGAAGTGGGGTCTTCCTGGGTATCCTACCATACAGTCCCTTTTCATTCAGACACGGACGGAGAGTACGGGTTGACACTGTTGTACCCTCGGACTGCAGGGCAGCTTGAACTTGTTTGGATGTTAGTCGAGGTTCTTTATTCACCATCCACACAATCTTGCGTTGAAATCTCTTGTCAATTTTTCTTTTCCGTCCACATCTAGGGAGGTTAGCCACAGTGCCATGGGCTTTAAACATCTTGATGACACTGTGCACGGTAGACACAGGAACATTCAGGTCTTTGGAGATGGATTTGTAGCCTTGACATTCTTCATGCTTCCTCACAATTTGGTTTCTCAAGTCCTCAGACAGTTTTTTGGTTTTCTTTCTTTTCTACATGCTCAATGTGGTACACACAAGGACACAGGACAGATGTTGAGTCAACTTTAATCCATGTCAACTGGCTGCAAGTGTGATTTAGTTATTGCCAACACCTGTTAGGTGCCACAAGTAAGTTACAGGTGCTGTTAATTACACAAATTAGAGAAGCATCACATGATTTTTCTAACAGTGCCAATACTTTTGTCCACCCCCTTTTTTGTTTTTTTGTGGAATTATATCCAATTTGGCTTTAGGACAATTCTATTTGTGTTTTTTTCATTGAAGACAAATTAAATGAAGATAATAATACCAAAGAATTTGCGATTGCAATCATTTTCAGGAAGAAACTGAGTATTATCTGACAGAATTGCAGGGTATCAATACTTTTGGCCACAACTGTATTAATCACTTATCTTCAGGATGCACGGTGCTTCTGGAAAAGTTATCAATATGAGAACTGTGCATCAAGAACTTCATGAAGTTTCCATAGTAGCAGCTAGAAACAATTGTATGCATTCAGAAACTTGTTGGCTGGAGTGGTGTAACGTGCATTGTTACTGGACTCATGTCTCACCTGGTGGTTAGTATGATGAATGTTTTTGAGTTTGGTTTTTGCCAAGAGAAAGCTACCTATCCCCATTTATATGTATAATTTACTTTAAAATATGGTCAGTAGGAAGTATAATGGTATATTTTTGTCAACCAGAGCTTGGGCTATGTCCCTTATTTTAAGTGAAAGGATCTTTTATTTCTAAAACATACAGATACATTTTAGACAACTGAATTCTTTCAACTTTGTGAAACCAGTTTGGGAAAGCCTCTTTACTGTTCAAGCATGACTGCATGAATGTGCACAAATTAAGGTCCAAAAAGAAACAAATCCATCAAAGCTTGACAGTATTCTGGCTTGAAAAGCTTTGAAAAGTCACAATTTTGGTACAACAAACAGTAAAACACCAATTAGCGTTAACAGTGTCTGTAATGGCATATGTTATGCATTACAGTCCAATTCAATTCCAGACCCATTTATAGCAAGTTTTAGGAACTGAGAAGTTCTCAGATTAGAACTAACCCAATTAGTTGGGTGTTTCTGTGAGCAGCTAATTAGAGGTGATCTTGGAGACACCTAATTAGCATAATGAGGAGTAAGATCTGACCCTATAAAACATACACCTGTACCGCATGTATTATACCTGAGGAAGGCTTTTTATTTGTATCAGAGAGGCGAAACGTGTTGTATTGTCCTTATTTGTTGTGAAATAAATTGACAAAAAAGAAGATTGTGGCTCATTGTATCTGGGAGCGCTCACTCATCACCGGACATTCTAAACCATTAATACCTTTTCTGGCAAGTTGGCACCTCCATTTGTCCCCCCCACACACACTGTTACAACCGTAAACCTTTTCTGCTGTCTTCTTCTGTATATGTCATACCAAATTTCAACATGTCATATGTTTTCCAACAATTTAAGTAAAATAAGCCAGTAGGTTTCATAATTTCTGTGTTTTAAGGTTCGAAGTAGACATAAGTCAATTGGGTTCAACCTATAACCTAATATGTTGATTGAGAGGAAGCAAAAAACCCATTAACCAAGCGATAATTGCCTGATTATTGGGGAATAACTTCTTCCCAGCTAGACATATGAGAATCAGACTAGTTGCCTGGATCAGTGTTTAGTCACAGAATCTAGTACCCATAGTGCATCCTGGGCCTACTTGAACTTTTGTAGTGAATCAACCGTTACAACATCATGTGGTAGAGATTTCCATAGTCTCACTCTCTTACATTAAAGAATCGTCTTCTATGATGATTAAAACATTTACTACTAGATGTAGAGAATGCCTCCTTCCTGCGATCATTGCAGGCCTAGGTATAAAAAGTGCATTGCAAAGATCTATGTACTGTTCCCTCATATATATACATTGTAGTAAGATCACCCTTAAGTCTTTGCTTTTCCAAACTGAATAACCCCAAGGTCAATCTGTCTACATATTGCAGTTCATTCATTCCATTAGTAATCTTTGTCGTTCTTCTCTGCACCAACTCTATTTCACCTATGTCCTTTCTATAACTTGAAGTCCAAATTTGTAGTTTATTCTAAGCATGACCCCATGAATAACTTATGCAGAGGCAAAACTATGTTCTTTTTATGAGCTCAATATGCCCAAGTCATTTTCAGTTGCGCTTTTACCCACTGTTTTACTATTTACTAAATAATTATATATTTTATTTCCTTGACCCAAGTGCAAAATCTTTAATTTATCTACACATAATTTCAGTTGCCATTTCATAGCCCAAGCATCCTCTGTAATATTACATTATTCTCCTATATGTTGATTACCTTGTTGATTACCACCCTGTGTTCTATAACTAAGCCAGTTGTTACTGAAATACAGATGTTTTCCAATAGTCCCATTGTTCTAACTCTATGCATCAACATTTAGTGTGGCTCTTTATCAAACACTTTTGAAAAGTCCAAATAGACAACATCCACAACCATACTCTGGACCAATTTGGAACTTACCGTATATACTCGTGTATAAGCCGAGTTTTTCAGCCCAAAAATTGGGCTGAAAAGTCCCCCCCTCGGCTTATACACGGGTCATACGGTATGCTGTGGGGGGGGCTGTGACCGAGAGCTGGAGGAGGCAGGAGGGGGCCGTGGTGACCGCAGGCGGTCACGTGGGGCCGCCTCATTAGTGCAATGAATATGCACGGCATCCCTCCGTCCATCAGCGGCGGGGGGATGCCGTGCATATTGCACTACACAGCCCCCCCTCCTTATTATGGGTCCCCCAGAGTAATAAACAGCCCCCCCTCCTTATCATGTCCCCCCCCAGGCTGCGGCAGCTCTCAAAATAACAAACACTTTATACATCACCTTCCGGGGCAGCTCCTCCGGTCCTCCGCTCCTCCGCTCGCCGGCTTCTTCTTGTGCCTGTGTCATGTGACCGGGCACAGGAGATGACGTCATTTCCTGTGCGCGGTCACTGAAGCCGGCACCAGAAGGAAGAAGAAGCCAGCGAGCGGAGGACCGGAGGAGCTGCGCCGGAAGGTGATGTATAAAGTGTTTGTTATTTTGAGAGCTGCCGCAGCCTGGGGGGGACACATGATAAGGAGGGGGGGCTGTTTATTACTCTGGGGGACCCATAATAAGGAGGGGGGGCTGTGTACTACCACTGGGGCTGTATATACCTCTGGGGCTGCCGTATACTACACTGGGGCTGTATATACCTCTGGGGCTGCTGTATACTACCACTGGGGCTGTATATACCTGTGGGGCTGCTGTATACTACCACTGGGGCTGTATATACCTCTGGGGCTGCTGTATACTACCACTGGGGCTGTATATACCTGTGGGGCTGCTGTATACTACCACTGGGGCTGTATACACCTCTGGGGCTGCTGTATACTACCACTGGGGCTGTATATACCTCTGGGGCTGCTGTATACTACTACTGGGGCTGTATATACCTGTGATGCTGCTGTATACTACCACTGGAGCTGTATATAATTCTGGGGCTGCTGGATACTACCACTGGGGCTGTATATACCTCTGGGGCTGCTGTATACTACTACTGGGGCTGTATATACCTGTGATGCTGCTGTATACTACCACTGGAGCTGTATATACCTCTGGGGCTGCTGGATACAACCACTGGGGCTGTATATACCTCTGGGGCTGCTGTATACTACCACTGGGGCTGTATATACTTCTGAGGCTGCTGTATACTACCACTGGGGCTGTATATACCTCTGGGGCTGCTGTATACTACCACTGGGGCTGTATATACCTCTGGGGCTGCTGGATACTACCACTGGGGCTGTATATACCTCTGGGGCTGCTGAATACTACCACTGGGGCTGTATATACCTCTGGGGCTGCTGGATGCTACCACTGGGGCTGTATATACCTCTGGGGCTGCTGTATACTACCACTGGGGCTGTATATACCTCTGAGGCTGCTGTATACTACCTCTGGGGCTGCTGTATACTACTTCTGGGGATGCTGTATACTACCACTGGGGCTGCTGTATATACCTCTGGGGCTGCTGTATACTAACTACTGGAGCTGCTGCTGTATATACCACTGGGGCTGCTGCTGTATACTACCACTGGCGCTGCTGCTGTATACCTCTGGGGCTGCTGTATACCACACTGCTGGGGGCTGTATACCTGTGCTGGGGTCCACCCTCGGCTTATACACGAGTCAATAGGTTTTCCCAGGTTTTGGGGGAAAAAGTAGGGGGGTCGGCTTATACACGGGTCGGCTTATACACCAGTATATACGGTACCTTATCATAGAAACTAATCATATTAGTTTGACAGGGCCGATAAGGCATACATTTATGTTGATGTTGGGTCATGAGGTTATTTTTCTTGAGATATTCTAGGATAGCATCTCTTAGAATAGAGGTTAAACTTACTTGCCTATTATCTTTAGTCTCACATTTTGTCCTTTTTGTAATATTGCCACCACATTTGCACTTTGCCTTACCTGTGGTACATACCCTGTTATAATAGTATAATTGAATATTAGAAATAATGGAATGTCTATAAAAGTACTTAATTTCTACCATACTCAGGAGTATTTGACAGCTGAGCCTGATGAGTTGTCTACTTTTGGGTTTTTGAGGTGTCGCCATACTTTCTGCTGGTCAGCAGGTGACGTTAAGCAGAGAATTTATGGTATCTCTAATCTTGTTATTTGTCATGGAATTTTCTTAAACACTAAATACTGTAACGAAGGCATTCAGTATATTGATTTTTCTCTCTTCCTCTTCTCCATTTCTTTTTGATGGGGCCAACACTATAACTTTTAACATTTTAGCTGTTTATTTAGTTGAAGAATATTTTTGGATTATTTGTACTTACTTTGACAATGAGACTCTCTTATCTTTATTGTAGCCACTCTACTACACATCTTGTTAAGGAACACCTGAAAACATTTTACTTTGTAAACACTATTACCCAAGTGACACTCAACTCATACATTTGATACTCCATCTGGCCTATTTGTTAAAATTAGGTCAAAAAGTGCTCCCCATCTTGTTAACAACTGCACTTTTATTATTGTCAAAATTCTTTATTTCTTGCTTGACCTGCACTTTTCTCCTCCCAAATTCTTTGGGTTTACTTAAAGTCCCCAATAATATGTACTTTTCATTGATATGAAACCTCATTTATTTGCTTTACGAGGATATTTTCTGCTGCTTTCATTATAGGTGTAAGAAAAAGATTGCGTTCATGGCACAAGTGGTTTTTCTTCCATATAATTAATTAAAGTAGTTAAAGCAATAACATAAATTCATTATTATTGGAGATTGATGTTTTTATGTAAGCTTTAGGAGTAATGTCCACGTCTTCCAAGGAAATCAATAGTCACTTGTTTTGATACACAACATGACCTTTTTCTCTTTGTAGAACAAAACGTCTATCCTTGATATTGTATTCAAAGAAAAAACATTATATGCTAGAAACGTGATTCAAATACTATTTCTCTAGAGACATTTCATTGGTAATGTAACATCATTTATATGTAAAACATATTGTAGCAAATGTCCTAGGTAGATAAGAAAGAAGAAAAATTATGTACTGTAGGTCATGCATACATCTGTATAATTTACAAAATAGCTATTAGTTATGTATAGCATACATTCAGAAAGCATAGGAGGGGCGTTTTAATACATAAGACATAAAATTTTGAAAAAAACCTTTAAAGAGGACCTGTCACCCCCCTGGTGTTATGCTAACTGAATGCAGCACTGAATGCAGCGTGTCTGCTGCATTCAGGGAAGGGGTCCCCCATGTTTTTAGCCCCCTTGCAAGTTGTTAAAAAGACTTGTACAGATAAGGAGTCTGGAGGAACTTACTCAGTAATGAGTCATCGCTGTTGCTGGTGTCCTCCCCGCCTCCAGCCCACTCTGTGCCACCTCCAGCCCTCAGTGATGACATATACAGGAGGCTGAACAAGAGAGGGCTGGAGGTGCCACAGAAGGCTGGAGGCGGGAAGGAGAGCAGACACATAGAGGAGGCTGAACAAGAGGTGGCACAGAGAGGGCTGGAGGCGGGCAGGAGACCAGCAACAGCAATGACACATGCAGGAGGCTGAACAAGAGAGGGCTGGAGGTGGTAAAGAGAAGGCTGGAGGCAGGGAGGAGACCAGCAACAGTGATGACTTATTACTGAGTAAGTCGCTCCGGACTCCTTATCTATACACTTTATAAAGTCTTTTTAACAGCTTACAGGGGAACTAGAGACATGGGGGACCCCTTCCTGAATGCAGCAGACACGCTGCATTCAGTTAGCGTAGCACCAGGAGGGGTGACAGGTCCTGTTTAAACTTTTATTTTTGTTAGGTTTACACTAGTATATGCCATAAATGTTCAATTGGTGAGTACTCATGAGTAGTTTGAATGGAGAATATGCACGCTAAATTTCTAGTCAATGGGAAACAGCTGTGCATAGTGCTTTTGGGAGGGGTTCCAGCATCCACACCAACAACCAATCTAGGATGTATCCATGTAAAGTGCATAGTGAATAAATGCTTTCAGCTGAAATACCCCGATTATGAAATGCAAAATACGGAAATAAACTTGTCAAAAGATGTTGGTAATCCCTGCTACGAAAGCAGAAGGGGGTATATTCTTTAGTACATTTATACTAGTGTACAGATAAGGTTTATCTAAATTAGCTGCCTTGATGTTCAGAACTACAATATCTCACATCTGTTAGGAATATGTCCGATATTATTTTAACATCCTCTTTTTTCTTCTGTTGTATTTAATCATATCAATTTTAGATAGGAATTCACATTTTGATTGGATCAAAGAGAGAGGAAGTAAGGCTGGATCAAGCTAATGTTGAAGACAATGCTTTCTGGTGGTTATGTCTCAAATGCACATTAAGGCCCCTTTCACGTCAGCATTTTTTTAAAATTGTGGCAGATCCGGCAGATTTACTGCATCTGCCGCCTAACGGCCGCAATTTTCGCACACTTGCGGCAAGCCCCATGAATCGTCTAAGGGGCTTGCGGTTGGCTGCAGCCAGTGCAGTTCTGCCGGATGCGGCAGATCCGACACTTGCGGCGGTGAGAAAAAAACACTGCTGACCGCGGTTTATTTCGTGGCCGCAACTTCCGGATCTGCCGCATCCGGCAGAACCGCACTTGCCGCACCCGACTGCAAGCCCCATAGACAATGCATTAAGCTTGTCGCAAGTGTGCCGAAAGTGCAGCTGTTGGGTGGCAGATGCGGTAAAAAAAACGCTGATGTGAAAGGGGCCTAAGCCCCTTGCCTTTGCTTTCTTATTTAGAAGACTGTCAAATGTTGACATTATATTAAAATAGTTCAAAGTAAAAGTGAAGCCATAGGAAAGATATAGAAAGGTGAAGGTATAAGAATTAACTTCTAAATATTCTTTCATAGACTCTGTATGTGAGGTCATATTTATGGACAATGGCATAAGAGTGAAGCTCTTTCCATGGGCTTTATAACTACTGTATGAACTGCTCAATGGCCTCTTCGATGTGTAACAAATGGTTATGCAGCGTTGAAATGTACATAGCAGGAAATTACAGAAAATCTCTCTGTGTCGTTCAGTTAGAAGAGATTAATTGTCCCTATAATATACCCAGATCCAATGTATTCCTGATTATAATGTGAATATACAGCATGAGTTCAGAAGGCTAGCCCAGCAGAATAAGAAGGTCATTATGCATTCTTGCTGGAATTACCTGTTAATAACATAATAAATTATGTATTTTGATGGTGATATATTTACTTAGTCTACTTTTACTCTACCCTAAATATTTTCCTAAACCTATAGAAAAGCACCAGTAAGACAAACCTTTAACACTGTAGGTCAGGCGCTGTTCTATGCTTGCATAAAGCTGTAACTACTATTGATTATTTGATCCTGTGCATAATTCTGCTTATGTTGTCATTAGGATGGAAGAAGCTTTGCAGCAAAGTATTTAGTGTAAATGCATTTTAAACAAGGTCGCACACTTTCCATCTAGGTCATCTAATGGCCTATTTACACAATTTCAGACCAGTAACGAGCATCCTTAGCCTATATTCAAATAGTTTGCTGCTCATTTACCTGTCTGTTTACGCTGACTGATGAGCAACAATGGAGACAGATTGCCGATGTCATTGTTCTGTCCCCCTATACCGTACACGTTATCAGCAGAACATCACATGTGTACATGGGACAACATGCTGCTGATACACTTTATATACATGCATTATAGTCCAACCCCCCATTATGTATGCATTTTTCTAATTTGTTGGGTTATTGATAAATGGGAACAAGTGTTCCTATGAATGCTCGTGTGCCAATGCTTGGCTTATACGAAAATGGCATTGGCTTTTATGTAAAGAAAAAAATCCATCATTTCCTCCAGCTCCCATCATAAACTATAATTCTTCTACACCTAGTGCTTCTGTGAACAATATCTGTATGTGCATTTATGTGATTTAAAGGTAAAAATATATTGGCATTTGATGCAGCCATTGAAATTGCAGCCGCCGTCAGTTAACTCATAAATAGCAATGCGTTTCTTGTGACATTTAGATAAAAGTCTTAGACAGTACAAGAAGGTAGGTCAAAAAGAGACCATGAAATGAGTTTAAGCTCCATATAAGAGATGGTGGAAATGCTGTACATGATTACTGTTAAATGGAACCTAACAACTAATTTACAGTGCTAGAACCACGAGCAGCTTGAATCAGACACTGGCTCTGTCGTTTCTGTTAGGTATGTTCAACAGTGAAACGCTGGAGTGTTTCATAGGATACATACTTTTAAAAGATGGCCAAGGACCATGAAGATTTGGTGACAAGTCCCAAAGGCCAATACCTGGCTGCTTCTCTCTGCTCTGTTCTCCTTGTGTGACAGGTCTCTCCCTATATACAGGTGATCGAAATGACCTGTCACTCAAGCGTAGCAGGGTAAATAGTAGCTGCTAGGGACTGGCCTCTTTATCTAGTCATTCATGTGGATTGATCTCCAGCTAGCTTTTAAATGTATGTTTTTCTCGAAAATACAAGAGCATTTTAGACAAGACATTCCTGCCTAAAATTACGGCCTATAGTTTGAGCAATATGATTAAAAGTGAAATTTGGGAAGATAAATAAAATTGTATGGTCCCTTCAGTCCTATACTATAATGCTGAGCTGCCAGTTAGACTTGTATAATGTTTAGAACTCATATACCGTATATACTCGTGTATAAGCCGAATTTTTCAGCCCAAAAATTGGGCTGAAAAGTACCCCCCTCGGCTTATACGCGAGTCAATACGGCAGCCCCGGCAGCCCCAGCAGCCTCAGTAATCCAGGGCCCCCCAGCCTTGCTCCGGTAACCTGTAAAGTAAAATATACTTATCACTGTCCCGCTGCCGTCCGCGCCCGCATCTGCCGACATCCCGATCCTCCATCTTCACGCATCTTCTTCCGGTTTCCTCTGTTCGTCGCAGGCAATGACGTCATTGCCGGCGCCGAACACAGGAAGTCGGAAGAAGACGCATGAAGATGGAGGATCGGGATGTCGGCATATGCGGACGCGGACGGCAGCGGGACAGTGATAAGTATATTTTACTTTACAGGTTACCGGAGCAAGGCTGGGGGGCCCTGGATTACTGGGGCTGCTGTATACTACCGCTGGGGCTGCTATATACTACCACTAGGGCTGCTGGGGCTGCTGTATACTACCACTGGGGCTGCTGTATATACCACTGGGGCTGCTGTAAACTACCACTGGGGCTGCTGGAGCTGCTATATACTACCACTGGGGCTGCTGGGGATGCTGTATACTACCACTGGGGCTGCTGTATACTACCACTGGGTCTGCTGGGGCTGCTATATACTACCACTGGGGCTGCTGGGGATGCTATATACTACCACTGGGGCTGCTGTATACTACCACTGGGGCTGCTGGGGCTGCTATATACTACCACTGGGGCTGCTGGGGATGCTATATACTACCACTGGGGCTGCTGTATACTACCACTGGGGCTGCTGGGGCTGCTATATACTACCACTGGGGCTCCTGGGGCTGCTATATACTACCACTGGGGCTGCTGGGGATGCTATATGCTACCACTGGGGCTGCTGGGGATGCTATATACTACCACTGGGGCTGCTGTATACTACCACTGGGGCTGCTGTATACTACCACTGGGGCTGCTGTATACTACCACTGGGGAGGCCTGTATACCACTGGGGGGGACCTGTATACCACACTGCTGGGGGCTGTATACCTGTGCTGGGGTCCACCCTCGGCTTATACACGAGTCAATAGGTTTTTCCAGATTTTTGGGGCAAAAGTAGGGGGGTCGGCTTATACACGGGTCGGCTTACACACGAGTATATATGGTAAATCACTTATTTAAAAGCTTATCTCCCCGGAGCTCCACTTAATGAGCACTTCTTGCGCTCACAACACGTAAGATGTCATCCTCTCTTCCTTGTATGGATTTGTAATTTTTTAAATGGCAGTTTAAAGGGAAACTGTCACCCTGAAAATGCATTCTAATTTGCAGGTACTATGTTATAGAGCAGGGGGGGTAGAGCAGATGGATGCATAGCGTTGTGAAAGAAGATTCAGTGTAATCTGTCTTTTAATCATTTAAACGTCTGCTCTTTCTGGGATTTTGGGTCCAGTGGGCAGTCCTATCAGTGGTTGACAGCTGTCTTTATATAAGTGTGCATACAAATATATATATCAATCACTGATAGGACCGCCCACTGGACCAAAAATTCCAGAAAGAGCAGAAGTTTAAATGATTAAAACACAGATTATACTGAATCTTCTTTCACAAAACTATGTATCAATCTGCTCTACTCCTCCTGCTCTATAACATGGTGCCTGCATATTAGAATGCATTTTCAGGGTGACAGGTTCCCTTTAAATAAATTGAAATTTAATCAGTAAGCTGCCCTCCTTTTTATTTTTTATTAGTTTTCAAAATGTTGCTTTATGGGAAACTCAAATACTGAATAAATATTCTCTATGGCTGGTTTCGCACAGCGAGTTTTTGGCATCTATGTTATTCCAGCTTAAATGCACCCACATCCATTTTCAGCCCCACTGGCTTTAAATGGGGCTGCAGGCACTTGTGGGTGCAACCAGTTCTTTACAGTTTCCCCTTATCCCGGTGTCCCCGTTTTTTGTACTGAGATCAAAGCCTCATTTTGGAGCGATTTTGGTCTATGTGATAAAACCATGCCCACCCATACATAGGGCAATGTATGTAACAATGCAATAGTGCTCTATTGAACCTGGACCCATCCGAATCTGGATCCCGCTGGATCGGGGTGCCGGATCGGGGTTTTGGTGTGAACATGCCCAGAACCAAGATTGAAATCACGTACCCCCAAGAATACCCAAGTTCTCCTGATAGGTTATGTCCATACATATTTTATTTGATGTATACAGTATATAACAATACAATCACTGCTGTCTAGGCAATTTTATATTTATCATCATTAAAACTCTTCTTTCATGTTCCAGCCCATGCTGCCAGTTTATCAAGCCCTTTTTGTAATGTTTTTAGAATTGAACTGAGTTTTAAGTAAAACTACAAAGTTTTGTGCCATCGGTGAGTACTATCACTTTCCTTTGAATCAAGGTAATTAAAAAAGATAAAAAAGAGTCTGTTCCCTGCTGCTCAATTAGCTCTTGAGTTTGTATCATTTATGATATTCTGAAACAGAGGAAAAATCTCTGTTTTAAGAGGACATACAAAGTTAGGAATCGATAAAAAGTCTATAGGTGACGGTATAGAAAATATACCAAAGCAATCACTGTTTTCTTCATAGTGAAATTTTATTTTAGCTAGCATGGTCAGTATAAACGGTGATACCAACCACACCGTGCCTCCAGCCAGATTAACCACTTCAGCACATGTTACTGAGGAAGGTTCCATTCTAGACCCAAACTTCATTACAATGCTTGCTTAAATAAAATCCTACTATAAAGAAATCTGGGAGAACCTTGTTATACTTTCTATAACTCAGATTGGGATCCTACAAGAGCACCCTGAGCTCATCCTAGCAGGAAGTGCCATATTTTCCATTGCGTTTAGATGATGTTATGGCTGTGTACAACCTTGAAGTTGTATGAAGCTATATTATGTTGATATTCTTGAGTGCAAAGTTTATTCCCGTAGCACAAAGTGATAGCTGATAGATATAATAAGCCATCTTTGTGAGACCAATACAGGTCTATTGTTATCCAAGACAGTTCCTGAGAATGATAGGGCTGAGACCTTTGTTAGCACTGTCATCATCCTTTCAGGGAGCTACAATATGACTCTAAACATTGTAATGCACCAATGCACAGTGAGTGGTCAGAAGTGTCAATCTGTAGGGGGAAACTGAGGAGGTCACACAGTGACATTCTTAATTCAGCTGCCAGGACATCCAACAATCAAATATTTAACTTTACAGTATATGAAGGTAATAACCCTGAAAGGTGCTGTCTGATGCAAAGAAGTTAACACATGCAGAAGATAAGTGATAATTTATAGATTGGTGGGGGCCACCTGCTGAGACCCCCATGATTAGCAGAATGAGACTCTTAGTGGCCTCCATCCCCTTTCCATGGGACAGGCAGAAAGAAACCTAGTGAGTGAAGTGCTCTGTAGTCCTGTAGAGAATGACAGGAGTGGTATTTCAGCATGCCAACTATCACTTCATTCTAATAGGGAGAAAGGTGCATTATTCTGATGATTGGTGGGGTTTTTTAACATTCATGCTCCATCTATAAGTTATCTTCTATTCAATGGATAACTGATAACATCTTTTCAGCGGGTAAACCTTTTAAGAGTCCTATTGGCTAAATCTCAGCTGCCAGTACTTTTAATATCCCACATGTACGATACCTGATGTTCTCCCACTTTTGCTGTATTTGTACTTTGTGACGCTTGCTTTTTATATGCTTAAACATACAGTTTTTGAGCTGAAACAGTTCTTGTGAACATGTGGTAGGAGCACCTGCATTGAGAAGCTATACGTAGATGTAGGTCACATTCATCCCTTACTTTTTGACACCAAATTACCTGCCTTTGACTTAAAACTGTTTCATTATTTCTTATCTAAATTAAATTGATATTATCACATTCTTTAGACCTCTCCCTAAATGGTGATAGTAATAGATCGCCAATATTTTTAAACAATATTTCTTAGTATTTAATTTCCATTAATGAAGCACAATTAATATTCCTTCCTCTTTGTCTGGGTAATTAACATACATTGCTATATTCCTCATGACAGTCTGGTGGGAGGCTGTAAACCTTGAAATGCTAAAATGAGAACTGTCAAGTGTATGATAAGAGACCGTTTTCCTTTTTTTGACTACTAATTAGCTGCCATTTCTGCCAAGTGTTCTTGTTTTCATTCTGTCTATATAAATCCATATAGAAAACATGTTTACTAATAATTTCTATACATTTTTTATGTATCTCAATATGATTTAGGCCGAATAATAGAAAACATAGTAGTATTGTACTTATATAGTATATATACAGTAAGTATATATATATATATATCACTGTTATGCAGCTCATTGTTATTATGTGTATATCATTCTTTCATGTTCTATATATTCTTTCAAGGGCAATATTCTCCATATACACTTCAACAGGTATTACTACATTAATAAGATACTGCAAAGTCCATTAACTGATAATAAACTCTTTTCAGCAATAGATTGAGATTCTATTATAAAGGTGTGTAAATAGGCGGATCTATTGAAATCTATAGCCACCCGTCAGCTATATAATTTAAAACCGATGAGCAGAATAACATTGAAAACCGCATAAAAAGGCCGATGTAAAGTGGCAGAACATATCATAGGGAGCGAGTAGGCTGTCCATTGCCTAGATGACTGGGTCAGAGCAGATACAAATGATAGGTCTTGCGGAGTGTTGTATACACTGGTTTGTACTAGAGATAAGTCAACCTTTTAAAATTTCCTAACAAATATTCCCAGAAAATTCTGTTTGCACTGAATAGTTTTGCCGCAAATTAAGAATACACAAAGTCACCAGGTAAAACAATTCATCTCATATAGAACTAGATTCATAGTTTGCCCATGTGTGTAATATTACAGTATATAGGCATAACCATTTGTACTTTATTTGTCCATTTTAGGGAGCACGTTTGCTCCATAACTATGGAAAAAGGGCTCTATGGGAGAATTAATCATATACATGACTTTCATCATTCTAATCCTGAATTGTTGCAATTTGTAGGATAAAGGTGGAAACACACTATGCGAGATGAATGCAAGAGATTCGCATGACTCACAAAAGACTCTCATGAAGGGCTTCCACCTCTCTGAATGGGAGAGCTTTTAGTTGCATAGAAACACAAGCAGCTGATGTGCTCCTGTTCAGAGAGGCAGGGGCCATTCCGGGTGAGTCATGTGAAACTTATCCAAGTATCTCGCATGCATCTCGCATAGTTTGTTTCGATCCTTAGGGTCCCGTCACACTTGGTGAAATTCCAGCAATCCTGACAATGATACGACCTGGTAAGGATCGCTGGAACGTCGCTACGTGGTCGCTGGTGAGATGTCAAACAGTCAGATCTACTGAACGACGCAGCAACAATACGGTGACCCATAAAACGACCTCGGCGGTTGTTGGTACCCTGTCACACAGCAGCTAGTCTGATGACTGAGACCTACGTGGCTGAGCTCGGAGTCGCCAACGAGTTTGTTGTTAAGGCATCAAACACACCGATGCATGCTAGACAGTGGGAACTCGATTATCAAAAAATGGTTGAGGCCATTTCGACATATAACGGCGAGCCCGGTCGCTGCTGCGTGTCAAACATAGTGAGATCATTGGCAAGGTCACTGTTACGTCACAAAACCTATGATGCAACAGCGATCTTGCTATGTGTGATGGGGGCTTTAGAGAGAGTTTTTATTAACTGATTATGGTTGTTATCTCTATAAACTCTTATTACAGCATGACGCCAGGTGGATTCTACGTCTTGAAGCACAAGGACCAGCAGGCTTTAATGAAAAAACATTATTTGTGTTTCTATCATATTTTTATTTTGTGCTATTTTGAAAGCATTTGTTAATTAACATTTTAAGCATATCTGTACATGTATGTTGTTTATTTACCATGGTTACAATGATGTAAATTGAGCAACTTAAGGAAGCAGCTTGTTATTGTGGGTGGGATGAGTTAAAGCGGGGATAACTCAAAGCAGCCGTCATCTCTTAGCTCCCTGCTTTCTTTTTATGGATGGAGAGAGCCACTTTTTGCCTTCTTCTGTTTTTTTATAATAATACATAAAGCCTCAAATTGCCCTTAAAAATATGACACTACTCTTTTTACATGCTAATCTTCACTTCTTTGTGGTCATACACAGAATCGTTGGTTAATGCCAAAAAGGATTCAAGAATACACAACCAGTGAATCAGCGACTTGGGTGCATGAAAGAATTAACCCATTAACAGCATAGCTAATCTTCATTTTTGTTCTTTTGCTGTTTTCCACCCTTTTTTCCTAAGATCCATAATATTGTCACATGAATATTTGCTTTTTGTAGGATCAGTCGTGGTTTTGAATGACACGATTTACTTTAACATACTGCAATGAGAAACAAAAAAAAAGTTCAAGTAATGAAAAAATTGTAGAAAAAACTCAATTCTACCATTGTCTTTAGGTTTAATATTTAAAGGCATACACATATGATAAAGATTACCTCAGTACGATTACACCAACACCAAACTTGTGCAGTTTTTTCTTTCATATGGTGGTAGCTTTTAAAATTTGTAATTGTAAAAAAGGATTGGATTGGATCAAAATTTTTCTAGGCCTTTTTATTTGTTTGTCGATGGTCTGAATGCTGAACTTTAGTCATCATTAGTAGCATTTTTTGGGTAAGGTTCAATGAAAAAAGAACATAATTTCTGGCTTGTTGAGTCTTCTTTTCTTTACAGTGTAGACTTTATGGCTTAAAAAGTTGTTATCTTTTGAGAAAATGAACTTTCATAGATGTAGCAATGTTGAAGAGGCTTTTTAACTTTTAAAATATCTTTTTTGGATGTAAAAAAAGGAGGGACCTAATTTTGTTTTATTTTAAAAGATTAAAAAAAATATTTTTTTCTTTCACCTGCCCTCAACTGCCATAACATTCCATTCAGGCTGGAGTCAGGATGATAATCACATCAAAATGACCAAACTGTTAGTGGCTGTCCTGACCCTAGTGTGACAGCTGCATAGAAATACATAAAACTGTAACGCTCAGGGAAGAGAGCCGTGACCAGTCTAGGCATGTTGATGTGATTGTCGTCCTTGTTATAAGGCTATACACCATAGAATCTGATTCAAATTGCTTGTTCTCACCCACAATGCTCTTCACAGTGCAGCCCCACCCTACCCCTCAACCCTCCTCTCTGTCTATCACCCCACCCATTCTCTTCACTCTGGAAGTGACTTTAGACTCACTTCTGCATTAATCCAAACCTCCCACTCCCCGCTCCAAGACTTTTCCCAAGCTGCACCAATTCTCTGGAATGCTCTTCCCCAAGAAATTAGGTCTGTCTGCAACGTACATGGTTTCAGGCGATCCCAAAAAACACATCTTTTTAGGCTGGCCTAGCATGATCTCTAGTCACAGTCACTTAAACATAGCCTATCCGCTCCACCAGTCTCACATGCATCACAAATAATAGTTTGTGGTCACTTATGCTGTTCCTATCTGTTCTCCATGTCCTCAAGTTGACTATTTCATCATTGTAAATAAGCACCTGTACTTTGTGTCACCCCCACCACATTGTTAGATTGTAAGATCGTATGAGCAGGGCTGTCATTATTTTGCTCTAATTATTGTATTGTGCTTTGTATTGTATTTTGTATTGTATTGTATTGTTTTTTGTTTTGTATTGTATGGTATTTTCTGATAACTGTTTCTTATGATGGTAGGAATATGAACCTCAGAATTGTAAAGCGCTGCAGAATATGTTGGTGCTATATAAATAAAGATTGTTATTATTATTATTATTATTATTATTATTAAGGCAGTCTGACCTGGTCTCACACTCCATGATTGTGCCTGGGTGGAGGAGAAAATGAGCACCTGGATAGATGTCTCGACAAGTGCCTCTTAAATGCCTCAGTCAGAGTTTGGAAGTATCTATTGTCCTTGCGGAGAGTATTCTGCCAGCCAACAGATGAGGAGACTTTAAGCCACAATGCTCCTCTGGAAATTACATATGCAAATTGTCACTTAAGTAGACAAATTCTAATACCATTAATAAAGGTAGCAATCATAAAATTCATAATTGACTCTTTAACAAGCCTTTTAATATGACTTAGGATTTGTGCCAGATCAGAACCCCAAACTACTGACACTGTGTTTCGGGGTGTTTTCCCCTCATCAGTGCAGTGTGTGGGAATTCTGATCTGGCTGTATGAGAGGCTAAGACGAGGTCTGGGGAAGTGTCTATTCTCCTTGTGGAGAGTATTCTACCAACTGGCAGATGAGGAGACTTTAAGCCGAAATCCTCCTCTGGGAAATTGCATATGTAAATTGTCACTTATGTAGACAAACTCTAATGCCACCAATAAAGGTAGCCAAGTAGTCAGAGTTTGACAGTGATATTTAAGTGGCCCAACAGCAGCAATCTGAGCTTGCTCTAACCTCTGTTGTTATAAGCAGAAATTGGCTGTATAACAAAGCAGAAACATGCCCTAGGTAAAGGTTGCTCAACTTCACCTCCTTTGCCTCAATGGTATAAGGAACGCTGTACAGCACAAATAACCATATTTGCTTGTATTGGAAAATGTTGAGTTGCAAAAATGTGTTTAAAAAATTCAGCATGTGAACAAACCCTAAGTGCAAACGTTCATTTAAACCTTTAGGGATGCAGCAATTTGTGGTCTTAAGAACATAGTGACTTTTTTGTTCGATTGTTTGTTTCAAGACCCATAGCTTTTTAATTTTTGAGTTGATGTGTCCCATTTTTTTTTGTGGGATAAGTTAAATATTTTTAATGATACCATTATGGGTTACATATAATGTGTATTAATATCCTGGAAAAACTGGATAAGAGGACATAACACTTCCAGTATCTATAGGTGGCAGAGTAGAATCCAATCCCATACAAGTAAGTAAATAAACTTGGCAGTCTTGTAAAGATTTAAAGATTTTAATCAGAAAACAGGCACAAACAAAAATTCTATGTGGCAGGCAACCTTGTCCACCGGTAGACACCACAGCCTGCCAAATAGCACTCATCTATCTTGAACCTTTCCATTATAAATATAGCACACACTGATGAAGGTCTATATGACCAAAATGTTTGTGCCTGTTTTCTAATAAAATCCTTTAAAACTTTACAATATCCAGAATAAGTGACGTTATCTGCATTCTAGTGTGATTATGATAATGCCAAATGGGTATAGTTTTGGTGTCCTTACTTTTGTCCCATATATTAAAAAAAATGATTGTAATCTGTATTTGTATTGCCATATTCTAACAGATATAACTTTTTTATCTTTGTGTTGACAGAACTGTTTGAGAGCTTGTTTTTTTCAAGATGAGTTCTCATTGCTGTGATTTTGTTTACATGTGATTATTTTTTTCCCTTCTCTTTATTTCATCCTTTTTGGAGGTGGTTGAATAATAAATAATTATTACAATTACAGATATATATATATATATATATATATATATATTAGCTTTTATCATATGGATGTAATTGCAATTTTTCATAGGTGTGGTCTGTAGTTGTGTGACTATATCATATACAGTTAGGTCAATATATATTTTGAATTTGAACACAATTTTTCTACCTGTTTTTTTTTAAACATATTCAAGTTATAGTTATATAATGGACATGGACATAAAGTCCAGACTCTTAGCTTTCATTTGAGGGTATCCCCATTAAAATTGGATGAACGGTTTAGGAGTTTCAGCTGCTTTACATGTGCCACCCTGTCTTTAAGGGAATCAAAAGTAATTGGATAATTGACTCAAAGGCTGTATCATGGGCAGGTAAGGGCAATCCTTCATTATGTCATTCTTAATTAAGCACATAAAAGGCCTAGAGCTGATTTGAGGTGTGGTGCTTGCATTTTGAAGATTTTGCTAAGAAGTAAACATGTGGTCAAATGAGCTCTCCATGCAGGTGAAACAAGCCATTGATCACCTGCGAAAAAAAAAAAAAACATTAAAAATTGCTGCAATATTAGGAGTGGCAAAATCTACAGTTTGATACATGATAAGAAAGAAAGCATTAGTGACCTCAACAATGCAAATACCCTAGACGCCCACAGAAGACAACAGTGTTGGGATGATTGCAAAATAATTAACATGATGAAGAGAAATCCCTTCATAACAACCAAGGAAGTGAACAACAGTCTCCAGGATGTAGGTATATCAATATCCAAATTTACCATAAAGAAAGACTGTAATAAAGTAAATACAGAGGGTTCACTGCACACTGCAAGTCACTGATAAGCCTCAAGAATAAGAAGACCAGGACTTTGAAAGCACTTTGCTAAAAAAAATCTTAACAATCCAGCACAGATCTGGAAGAACATTCTTTAAACAGATGAAACCAAGATCAACCTCTATTAGAATGATGGAAAGAAAAAAGTATGGTGAAGGCATGGTACAGCTCATGATCCAAAGTATACCACATCATCTGTTAAACATGGTGGAAGCAGTGTGATGGCTTGGGCATGCATGGCTGCCTATGGCACTGGGTCCCTAGTGTTTATTGATGATGTGACGGGACATCAGCAGCCGATTGAATTCTGGGGTTTTCAGGGACATACTATGCGCTCAAACTCAGCCAAATGCAGCCAAACTGATTGGACGGCATCTCATTATATGGATGGACAATGACCCAAAACATAAAGCCAAAGCAACCGAGGGGATAATTAAAGCAAAGAAGTTGAATATTCTTAAATGGCCAAGTCGGTCACCTGATCTCAACCCACTAGAGCCGCATTTCACTTGTTACGACTAAACTTCAGAAAAAAAGGTCCACAAACAAACAGCAACTGATTACCGCTGCAGTAAAGGCCTGGCAGAACAGTAAAAAGGAGGAAACAGCGTCTGGTGATGTCCATGAGTTCAAGACTTCAGTCAGTCATTGCCAACAAAGAGTTTTCAACCAAGTATTAGAAATTAACATTTTATACATTTATTTAATTTGTCCATTTACTTTTGAGGCCCTGAAATGAAGGATTTGAGTTTAAAAAATACTTTAGTTCCACACATTTTTATGCAATCATTTTGTTCAACCCACAGAATTAAAGCTGAAAATCTGAACTTAAACTTCATCTGAATTGTTTTTATCAAAATCCATTGTGGAAATGTACAGAACAAAAATTTGAGAAATGTTGTCTCCGTCCAAATATATAGAGACCTAACTGTTAATACATTTTTAATTCTGTTCTACTATTTCTTTTATTTCTTTTTTATTACAGGAGGGGTGAGGTTTTTTTTTTTTTCAAAAAATGTACATTTTATGAGTAATTATACTCTTATATGTGTTTTCTTCAGACAAACTCCATTATGTTCTTATAAGGCAGTTGTTTTTATTAGTAAAACTGATAGGGTAAATTATTTTAATGGCACTAAACAGCAAAGAAAGTCTCCAACAATCACTTGAAATGTTCTCATGAAATCCCTGTCGTAATTCCCTCAACATCTTGTGAAGCAGAACAACTTCTCGACAGCGCTTTCAGCTATGCCCACAGCTGATAACAACAAAGTGCTGTAAGGTTTCTGTCTGCCTCCCATTCTGCATATGTCTCTACTGATTACCATGTTATATCTTACAGCATGACAATGTGACAGAAAGATAAAATGGACTTAAGAGTAAAAGGAAAAAACTGAAATCAAACCATAGGAAATAACATGGGGTGTGCAAAAGGAGTCAGCCACAAATCATGCATTTTCTTAATGCCGAAACTACATAAAACTGGACTAATTTACCTATCTACATAAAAATATAGTATATAGTTCAAGCAGCTGTGATATTAAAACCACTGACAAGTGAAGGGAATTACATAGATTATCCTGTGACGATGGCACCTGTCAAGGGTGGGATATGTAATAAGATAGAGAGTATACTGTCGCTTGTAGGAAGCCGGAAATTAGAGCACATGTGAGGAATAGAGGGACTTTAACAAGGATTCAAATAAAAAACAGACCCACATATAGTAACAGACAAGTGTGAAGAGGAAAAGGTTAAACCCCTTCATGACCAGGGAATTTTTCATTTTTCATTTTTGTTTTTTGCACCCCTGCTTCCAAGAGCCATAACTTTTTTATTTTTCCATCAATATAGACAACCGACAGTTTGTTTTTTGCGGAACGAGATGTACTTTCACATGCAATAATTTATTTTACCATATAGTGTACAGGGAAATTGCAAAAAAATTCTAAATGCAGTGAAATTGCAAAAAAAGTGCAATAACACGTTTGTTTTTTGGGTATTTTAGTCGCCATGTTCACTATATGGTAAAACCGACATGACGGGGTGATGCCTCGGGTCGGTGCGAGTTCGTAGACACCCAACATGTATACCTTTACTGGTATCTAGGTGGTGAAAAAAAATTCAGAAGTTTGCAAAAAAAACAAAAATGGACTTTTTGCGCCATGTTCTGCGACCCGTAGCGTCCTCATTTTTCAGGATCTGGGGCTGTGTGATGGCTTATTTTTTGTGTCTTGAGCTAACATTTCTAATGATTCTATTTTTGGGGGGATCCGCATATTTGATCGCCCATTATTGCATTTTATAGCAGCAATGTTGTGGCGACCAAAAAAACTGAATTTTGGCGTTTGGACCATTTTTTCCGTTACGGAGTTTACGGCTCTCATTAACGTATTTAATATGATGATAAATTGGGTGATTATGAACGCGGCGATACCAAACATGTGTATCTTTTTTATTTTTTTTAATACTTTTATTTTGATTGGGGGAAAAGGGGGGTGATTTGAACTTTTATATATATTTTTTTTACAGGTTTTTAAAAACTTGATTTTTTTATTAATTCTTATATTTACACTGCCCCATAGAGAGGCACCCTGCTGCACAGTCCAATCGCTTCTGGGAGATACAGATGAGCTGCAGCTCATCTGTATCTCCCAGAATCGCGGATCTGCAGTGGTTGGCAGCACCTGCCAACGACAGCAGGAAACTGCGCTCTCACAGCATCCGGGGTCTAGCCAGGACCCCGGGCTGTCACATGAGCACCAGCGATCCCGCGATAGTATCGCGGGATCTCCAGAGCAGGCGGGGAACAGCGTGTTCCCCACCGCGGCCGCCTTGGATCCCGCTGTCAGAGATTGACGGCGGGATCCAAGGGGTTAACAGTGCCAATCGGATCCCGAATATGATTGGAGCTGTTAGCCTGACATCTCAGCTGATGAGATCAGCTGAGATGTGGGTGCTTTGATGTGAGCTCCGCGCCAGAGCTCACATCAAAGCCCCTATACCGGCCCAGGACGTTGTACAACGTCCTGTGTCGGCAAGGAGTTAAATACAAAACTAAAAAGTAGCTTCACTCTGTAGCACTAAAGCATACAAACATTAGAATTATTTACCTGAATTACTGCTGCTGAATATACAAAAAATTAAATTCAACCTCGGGCAAAAATTATGGAATCACCTGGCTCGAAGGATGTTCATTCAGTTGTTTAATGTTGTAGAAAAAAAGCAGAACATGGCACAAAACTAAAGTCATTTCAAACGGCAACTTTATAGCTTTAAGAAACACTAAAAGAAATCAAGATAAAAAATGTGGTAGTCAGTAAGGGGACCTTATTTCAGACCAAGCAAAGGGAAAAAATTATGGAATCACTCAATTCTGAGGAACAAATTATGGAATCACCCTGTAAATTTTAATTCCCAAAACTAACACCTGCATCAAATTAGATCTGCTCGTTAGTCTGCATCTAAAAGTGAGTGATCACACCTTGGAGAGCTGTAGCACCAAGTGGACTGACTAGAATCATGGCTCCAACACGAGAGATGTCAATTGAAACAAAGGAGAGGGTTATCAAACTCTTAAAAGAGGGTAAATCATCACGCAATGTCGCAAAAGATGTTGGTTGTTCGCAGTCAGCTGTGTCCAAAATCTGGACCAAATTGTTAGTACCTAGTGTAGTACCTGAGGATCCAGTCGCCACAGAGGTGCTGCACCTCAGCCAGAGGTGTAGTGCCCAACTCTCGGGTAAGGAGAGGACACTGACCAGTATCCAGACACCCATAGAGAGCACTACACCACTCCAGGTCAGGGTGAGGGTGAGATTTCGCCTGAGAGAGAGCACAGCCCCTCTCTGGAGAGGGGAACCAAGGTAGAGGGGTTGGGTGGAGAACTTAGTTTAAGGGAGCACCCAGGAA
The DNA here is from genome assembly GCA_033576535.1 of Allobates femoralis. Lineage (NCBI taxonomy): Eukaryota > Metazoa > Chordata > Amphibia > Anura > Aromobatidae > Allobates > Allobates femoralis. Next base: position 160,830,317 of record JARQOC010000003.1, read on the forward strand.
GGACTGGAGGAAGTGAAGAACAACGCACAGGTGTACAGGGCGTAACTGACAGTGTAAAAGGACCGGTAGAAACATCTAGAAGGTGTATTGAGTGACACTTAGAGTGTGGCAGGAGCCTTCCACAGGACTGGGAGGGAGAAGTCCCAGGGACTGAAGCCAGTGAGACCTCGTCCCCAGACAAGAGAAGGAGATCAATGTAACGGAGGAGTCAGAGAGGGGCTCCGGAGATCAAGAAGGGGTCCCAGGGGCACAGGACATGAGGAGTCTGCCCGTGGTGCCCGTATCCACACTAATCGTGACAGGAGGGACCAGGTCGCAGAAGAAGGCCGGCCCCAGAGTAGTGGAGGACTGCAAGACTCAGCTAGCTAACCTGAGGCTGCAGTGACTTCAGATACCGTAGCATCATCTATGTAGCTGTACATGCACCTTCTGAAAAGGTGGCCATATAGGACCAAGGGGACAGAGAGTACATCGCCCAACAGTGCCCGTGGCCATTGGCTTGGGGCACTGTGTGTGAGGGGCAGGGCAGGAGGGCGAGGCCAGTGCAGAGAGAGATGACCCAGAAAGGGGACATTAGAAAGGAGTCCCGGGTAAATGTCACCTAATTAACTGAGAGATGACTGGATTCCTTCCCCAGTGGATTCAGTGCTCAGTGGGCTGTTATGACCTGGCATGTCATTGTAACCTAGAACTGTGAGAGAGAAATGTGAGCAAAATCTAAGACTTCACCCCTCTGTGTCCTTGAATTAATTGATGCGACATCTCCCCTGCACAACACGAGCTCTTGATTTACTGTTCCATCATCAATTCTGGGGTTAAGCTTTACCTGTGGATAGCTAAACCAACTCTGCTGCATCACCAACAGCCCAGTGGACCCGAATAGCAGTGGCAGCCATCCATATCCGCAACCCACGGGTGGCGTCTCATGACAATAATCCTCCCCCCAAAAAAACTTGCCCCTTTATATTGACCGCCCAAGGTCCATGGACAGGGTCACGCCACTGTGACTACCCTGAAGCACTGACCTGCCTGGCACTGAGTAACCCATGACCCTAGGTGGCTCGTCATTAGCAAGGGTGACCAAAGTAAGAACAAATGTGAAATGACAAAAGGTTCCTGGTGAGCGAGGGCTCGATAATGTGACCCATGTCACACAAGAGCTACTATAGCACAAATTGGTAATATAGTTACTAGTGATGGGCGAATCCTAAATTACTCGGAATCGCTTGACTCTAGCGAGTCCGAGCCCAGGACTCGCTACTCGTTGCGAGTCTAGCGAGTCCAATGTTAATGAATGGGGAAGCGAGTAATAGCGAGTAGTGTGAGATTTACAAATCGCAGATGTGTCTCGGAAGCTTCAGCCTGAAGCAATCCTAGTTGTGTCATTTATTTGCATTGCTAGTTTACTTTGTAAGTAATCGCTGACTCGCACAGATAAGATCCTGCCTCCTCTGTACAGGCTGCCAGCTCCAGGGTCCTAGAGCCCGCCTGCTGCCTGATGTAGCAGTGCTGAGATTGTTCTCAGTCTGCTCATTCCCTGTGTACAGACATGAATGTCTGTGCACAGAGATGATGTAGCAGAGCTGAGATTGTTCTCAGTCTGCTCATTCCCTGTGTACAGACATGAATGTCTGTGCACAGAGATGATGTAGTAGAGCTGAGATTGTTCTCAGTCTGCTTATTCCCTGTGCATAGACATCTATATTTATGCACAGGGGATGTAGCAGAGAGGACATCGCGTTTTGGACTGCGTCGGACGGAAGAGGATTTTTTTAATTAAAGATGGAGTCCCTAATGGCTTTTTTTTTTATTTCTAATAAAAAATTTTCCTTGTGTTGTGTTTTTTTTAAAACAATTTAATAGAAATTCATGGCGGTCATGTCTAATATTGGCGTGACCGCCATAAATTTCGGGCTTAGGGTCAGCTGATAATACAAAGCTGGCCCTAACCTCTATTACCCAGCGTGCCACCGCTACCAGGGCCGCTGGAAGAGCGGGGTTCAGCGCCAGAGGATGGCGCTTCAATGAACGCGCCATCTTCTGGGGCGGCTGCGGGCTGCAATTTGCAGCGGGGGGTGCCCAGAAAGCTTGGGCATCCCTGCGCTGCGGATTCCAGCCCCCAGCTGCTTAGCTGTACCTGGCTAGACATAGAAATTGCGCGGAGCCCACGCATTTTTTTTTAATTATTTCATGAAATTCTGAGATTCTGACTCTGAGACTCTGACTCTGAGACTCTGACTCTGAAATTCATGAAATAATTAAAAAAAAATGCGTGGGGCTCCGCGCAATTTCTATGTCTAGCCAGGTACAGCTAAGCAGCTGGGGGCTGGAATCCGCAGCGCAGGGATGCCCAAGCTTTCTGGGCACCCCCCGCTGCAAATTGCAGCCCGCAGCCGCCCCAGAAGATGGCGCGTTCATTGAAGCGCCATCCTCTGGCGCTGAACCCCGCTCTTCCAGCGGCCCTGGTAGCGGTGGCACGCTGGGTAATAAAGAGGTTAGGGCCAGCTTTGTATTATCAGCTGGCCCTAAGCCCGAAATTTATGGCGGTCACGCCAATATTAGACATGACCACCATGAATTTCTATTAAATTGTTTTAAAAAAAACACAACACAAGGAAAATTTTTTATTAGAAATAAAAAAAGAAGCCATTAGGGACTCCATCTTTAATTAAAAAAATCCTCTTCCGTCCGACGCAGTCCAAAACGCGATGTCCTCTCTGCTACATCCCCTGTGCATAAATATAGATGTCTATGCACAGGGAATAAGCAGACTGAGATCAATCTCAGCTCTGCTACATCATCTCTGTGCACAGACATTCATGTCTGTACACAGGGAATGAGCAGACTGAGAACAATCTCAGCTCTGCTACATCATCTCTGTGCACAGACATTCATGTCTGTACACAGGGAATGAGCAGACTGAGAACAATCTCAGCACTGCTACATCATCTCTGTGCACGGACATTCATGTCTGTACACAGGGAATGAGCAGACTGAGAACAATCTCAGCACTGCTACATCATGTCTGTGAGCAGGCGGGCTCTAGGACCCTGGAGCTGCACAGAGAAGACAGCTGGACTCAGCTCGCAAAGAAACAGCAGTTATCTGCGAGTTTCCCTGCTATCACTGGCACAGTAGCCGAGTCTAATGCAAACAATGGCAATCGTAGTTTTGTCAGCGTTTCTGACAAAACTAGGATTGATATTGATTTGCATTAGACTCGCGAGTAATCACTGGGAAACTCGCAGAGTACCGAGTCCTGCGAGTCCCTTACTACTCGCCGAGTAACGAGTCCTAGCGAGTAGATTCGCCCATCCCTAATAGTTACCAATGGCTGTGATATAAAGGTGCCAGAATACACAGTACATTGCGGCTTGTTGAATGCCTAAGCTATTAGTGAAGCAGTTGGTGATCTATTAACTAAAGAAGAGCCTACTGTGATATATATCTCGTTCACAGCCCTGGATATGTGCTATAATATGCTGGTGAAGATGGGATTGCCAAAGGAGGAGAAGATAAAGCTACAGTATCTATAGATGCTTACATGACTATTTGCCCATGTATTGTATAAGGACAAGGGACCGCTTTACATGGTGGGAAAAGAGCTAGACAACTGTCCCAAATGCTATTCTATTATTCCTCACCATGGTATTGATTTGCTAGGAGCAGTCAGCTCAGAACCTTGCCGAATAGTATCAGCCTGTAGCGCTCCTGCAGTCATGTCTGTAGCTGAGCTGAGGTCTTGACTCTTCAAACTACTGAGACATGACCCCAAATTGCTCATCATCAGCATCCACTGTGTAGAGGTAAGGAGGGGGCATTATAGGCTGAGTATTCTATTAATATCCCTTTCCCTTCCAATAACTGCTGAGTTTTATAGAAATTCACACTTAAATCATTCAGAATCTTGAAAGTGAAGACAAGATCTGTAGCTATAATAATAGAGCTGACATTGTATTCTGAGATATCACGGAGATGCATTACTCCTAAATAGACCTGTTGCTTGATTATTTGCAGAAAAAATAAATTAAATTTGCTACATACAGTATTTTATAACATTTCTTGGTTTTCCAGAAAAAATATTAGAATCTGAGAGTCCTCAGTGGTTGATACCTTTTAATGGCTAACTGAAAAAATGGTAAAATATAGCAAGCTTTCAAGACTCTATGGCCTCTTCATCAGGCTTAATAATGACACAACTTCTGAATACACACATTTATACGCAAATAGATGAATGGATAATGCACTGTTTTATGTACTGCATTATCCAATCATCTATTTGTGTATAAATGTGTGTCTTCAGAATTTGTGTCATTATCAGCCTGATGAAGAGGACATGGTGTCTCAAAAGCTTGCTTTGCTTCTTCTTACCATCTTTTCAGTTAGTCATTAAAAGGTATCAACCACTGAGGACTCTCAGATATTACCGTATATACTCACGTATAAGCCGAGTTTTTCAGCCCAAGAATTGGGCTGAAAAGTCCCCCCCTCGGCTTATACGCGAATCACTGTATACTGTATACAGTGTATACAGTATACAGTGCCCCCCATCAGTATACAGGGCCCCCCCCCCCGCCGCAATCCTGTAAAGGAAGAGATTAGTATACTTATCCCTGCCGCTGTCTCGCTGCCGTTGTCCCGCCGCCATCGCGATCCTCCGTCTTCTTCCGGCTTCCTCCGGTGGGCGCAGGCAATGACGTCATTGTCTGCGCGACCGAGGAGGAAGCCGGAAAAAGACGGAGGATCGCGATGGCGGCGGGACAGCGGCAGCGGGACAGCGGCAGGGATAAGTATACTAATCTCTTCCTTTACAGGATTGCGGCGGGGGGCCTGTATACTGATGTGGGGGGCCTGTATACTGATGTGGGGGGCCTGTATATAGATGGGGGGCCTGTATATACCTCTGGGGCATCTGTATACTACCACTGGGGCTGCTGTATATAGATGGGGGCCCTGTATATACCTCTGGGGCATCTGTATACTACCACTGGGGCTGCTGTATACTGATGGGGGGGGCCTGTATATACCTCTGGGGCATCTGTATACTACCACTGGGGCTGCTGTATATAGATGGGGGGGCCTGTATATACCTCTGGGGCATCTGTATACTACTACTGGGGCTGCTGTATACTGATGGGGGGGCCTGTATATACCTCTGGGGCATCTGTATACTACCACTGGGGCTGCTGTATATACCTCTAGGGGCTTCTGTATACTACCTCTGGGGCATCTGTATACTACCACTGGGACTGCTGTATACTGATGGGGGGGGCCTGTATATACCTCTGGGGCTTCTGTATACTACCACTGGGGCTGCTGTATATACCTCTAGGGGCTTCTGTATACTACCACTGGGGCTGCTGTATATACCTCTGGGGCTTCTGTATACTACCACTGGGGATGCTGTATATACCCCGGGGGCTTCTGTATACTACCACTGGGGCTGCTGTATATACCTCTGGGGCTTCTGTATACTACCACTGGGGCTGCTGCTGTATATACCACTGGGGCTGCTGCTGTATACTACCACTGGGGAGGCTGCTGTATACCACACTGCTGGGGGCTGTATACTTGTGCTGGGGTCCACCCTCGGCTTATACACGAGTCAATAGGTTTTCCCAGGTTTTGGGGGCAAAAGTAGGGGGGTCGGCTTATACACGGGTCGGCTTATGCACGAGTATATACGGTAATACTTTTCTATCTATTGGCTAACACGGTACAAACATTTTTTACCTTATCCAACTGATTTTCCAGAGTAATTTTCAAAAAAAAAGGATTCCTTTGTTTCATTTAATTGTCGTGTAACATGTATTACATCATGCATACATATTAAAACATATACAATACATCACAAAAGTGAGTACATCCCTCACATTTTTGTAATTATTTTATAATAACGTTTCATGGGACAACGCTGAAGATATGACACTTTGATACAATGTAAAGTAGTCAGTGTACATCTTCTATAATAGTGTAAATGTGGTGCCCTCGTCATAGCTCAACACGTACCCAATAATGTCTAAACTATTGCCAACAAAAGTGAGTGCCCCCCAAGTGAAAATTGCCAAATTGTGCCCAAAATGTCAATATTCTGTGTAGCCACCATTATTTCCAAGCACTGGCTTGACTCTCTTGGGCATGAACTCAATAGAGCTTCACTGGTTGCCACTGGAATTCTCTTCCACTCCTCCATCATAACATCACAGAGTGGTGAATGTTAGAGATCTTGCACTCCTCCATCTTCCATGTGAGGATGCCCCACAGATGCTCAATAGGGTTTAGATCAGGAGACATGCTATGCCAGTCCAGCACCTTTACCCTCAGTTTCTTTAGAAAGGCAGTAGTCATCATGGAGGTGTGTATGGAGTCGTTATCTTGTTAGAATACTACGGTCGAGTTTCCATAGAGAGAGGATTATTGTCTGCTTCAGTGTGTTACAGTACATATTAGCATTCATGGTTCCCTCAATAAACTGCAGTTCTTCACAGCCAGCAGCGCTCATGCAGCTCCAAACCAGCACAGTCCCACCACCATGTTTGAATGTTAGCAAGATACACTTGTCTTTGTACTTCCGCCACACGTCTCAAACCATATGAACGAAATAAGATTATCTTGCACTCATCAGACCACAGAATATGGTTCCAGAAATCAATGCCCTTTGTCTACTTGTCTTCTGCAACCTGTCTGCCTGCTTTTCTGTGCCTGCTCCCTTCTGGGATGACAGCCATGCAGACCAATTTGTTGCAGTCTGCGGCGTATGGTCTGGGCATCAACTAGCCCTATAACCTCTGCAGCAATGCAGGCAGTACTCATATGTCTATTTTGAAGAGACAACCTATGGATATAATGCTGAGTACGTGCACTCAACTTCTTCGGTCGACCAAGAGACCTTATAACACTAATGAGTTAGGCCCCCTTCACATCACTATTTGTTCCTGTCCATGGGGATCCTGTTTTTTGCAGGACCACTCAGACAGGAACGGACAGGACTGGATTTGTAACTCCGGATGCCATTTCTGTGTCCGGATCCGGGATTTTGAGGTATGTGGACACAGAAAGAGCTCGGAAGAACTGAGCCTGCAAAGCACAGGCAAGTAGCTTGACTTATAGTCTCATGGTAATATTCCAACACTGCTTGCTGTCATCTATTTTCAATCAAGCCATTGTAACAGTGCATGTTAATATACCTGTGATTGCTGCAATGATCGCCATAGCAATATCAGCTTGACTTATAGTCTCATGGTAATATTCCAACACTGCACTTATTGTTAAGCTTCCCGTGTCATCTCTATGCATTACATTACTCACTCACCAGTATATGACAATTTGGCAGATTGTAATAGTTATCTTGTTGGAGGTGTTATAGTGTGGAGGGAGTCTTGCCCTTTCATCCTCTTGCACCCCTGCTGTTCCTTGTAGCTGCTAATTACCTGATACCATGTTTCCTCCCACAAGCCCCCTCACCTGATTCTGATAGTGTCTCCTATAAATTTAGCTCATTCTTAAGGGGTACACGTGTGGGGGGTCAGACACGTGTGGCATCTCATGCAAAGTGGCATTGAATGCTAAGTGGATGCAGTTATTTCATGGCAGTTAGTCAGGGCAGGAGTCAGGTAAGCCACTCTATTTAACAGGGAGAGGGAAGAAAAAAATAAATTAAAACGTCTTTTCCTTTCCCTATCACCATGTCCTTTACTTCACCATCTATTGTTCTATGTGCTCTTGCTGGAAGACAATGACATAGAGGGACACTCCAACACTGTGTATAACTCCATTCACTACTAATCTTTACCATGCCTTGTATTTCACTGTTTGTTTTCTTATGTGCTCTCGCCACCAATTTTTATCACCCCATCCCCCCTCCATCACCACTCATTCACATCAGCCCCTCTCTCCTGCCCTACTCTATGTACAGCTCCCATGTTATCTTCAGTTTACTGAAGACTCTCAGCCCATCATATTCCAAAGTTTGTCATAATAAATCATGTCCTAATCCCAAAAACTATCTGCTCTTTCTCTTTTTACTGCTGCTCCTCTCAGGTGATATCTCTCCCAACCCTGGTCCACCATCTGCTAACTTCAACCCCTCTCCCACCTCACACAGAAACCCCACTAACCTTATTAATATCACCTGCACACCTTCACCCCCCTCTTTTAATTGCGCTCTCTGGAATCCACGGTCTGTATGCAACAAACTTCCTTTCATTCACAATTACTTTCTTACCAACTCTCTAAACCTGCTGGCCCTCACAGAAACCTGGATCCAGGATTCAGACACTGCTTCCCCTGCTGCTATTTCTTACGGCGGCTTACACTTCTCTCACTCCCCTAGACCTGGGAACAGACGTGGCGGTGGAGTCGGCCTCCTCCTGTCCCCACAATGTACTTTCCAGGTCATTCCTCCAGCCCCATCACTCTCATTCCCTTCTTTTGAGGTCCATACCATTAGGCTATTCCATCCCCTCCCCCTCAAAGTAGCAGTGGTATACCGCCCCCCAGGGTCACCCACCCAGTTCCTCGACCATTTCTCCGCCTGGCTCCCGCATTTCATGTCCTCAGATTTACCAACCCTTATTCTGGGAGACTTTAACATTCCCATAAACAGCCCCATCTCCCCATCTGCATCCCAGCTCCTATCTCTAACTACCTCTCTTGGCCTATCACAGCTCTCAACCTCTAAGACACACGAAAACGGTAACACCCTTGACCTTGTCTTTACCCGGCTCTGCTCATCCTCCCCCTTGGATAACTCAACTCTACTCTCTGACCACAACATTCTTTCCTTCTCACTCACTAACCCTCGGCCAACACAGCCCAAGCCTACCTATCACACATCCAGAAATCTACAGGCCATTAACCCTCAAGCACTCACAGACTCCCTCATCTCATCTCTGTCCCCAATCTCTTCAATCTCTTCTCCAGATCAGGCAGTAAATCACTACAATGACTCTCTCAGAAGCTCCCTGGACCAAGTAGCGCCCCTCACCCGCAGAACCTCCAAACAGAGAACAAAACAGCCCTGGCTCACATCACAAACCCGATTCCTCCAGCGATGCTCCAGGAGTGCTGAACGCCTATGGAGGAAAACTCGCTCACCAGGAGACTTCATCCACTATAAATTCATGCTCAAAACCTACAACTCTGCCCTTCACCTTGCCAAACAGACCTACTTCACCACCCTGGTCTCCTCACTATCCAACAATCCAAAAAAACTCTTTGACACCTTTCACTCTCTCCTCAGTCCTAAAGTGCAGGCCCCCATCACCGACCTCTGTGCTGATGACCTGGCTTCCTACTTCATGGATAAAATAGACAACATCCGCCAGGAAATCAGCTCTCAGCCTCCAAGCGCTGCCACCCCCATTCTTCCTCACATCCCCTCCGGTTCACTTTCCACATTTGACCCAGTCACAGAAGAAGAAGTCTCCAGGCTCCTATCTTCCTCTCGTCCCACCACATGCACTACCGACCCCATTCCCTCACACCTGCTCCAGTCCCTCTCTCCAGTCGTCACCACTCATCTAACTAAAATCTTCAATCTCTCCCTCTCTTCTGGCATTTTCCCCTCCTCCTTCAAACACTCGATCATTACTCCATTATTAAAGAAAACCACTCTCGACCCAACCTGCACAAATAACTACAGACCAGTCTCCAATCTCCCCTTCATCTCTAAACTCTTGGAGCGCCTGGTCTATTCCCGCCTCACCCGTTACCTCTCCGCTCACTCTCTTCTAGATCCATTACAGTCTGGTTTCCGCCCCCTTCACTCCACAGAAACTGCCCTCATCAAAGTGACCAATGACCTTCTGACAGCAAAACGTAATGGTGACCACTCTCTGCTTATTCTCCTTGATCTCTCTGCAGCTTTTGACACTGTCGACCATCAGCTCCTACTCTCTATGCTGCTCTCCATTGGCATAAAGGACACTGCTCTCTCCTGGCTCTCCTCCTATCTTTCTGACCGCTCTTTCAGTGTATCTTTTGCTGGCTCCACTTCCCCCCCTCTTCCCCTCACTATTGGGGTCCCTCAGGGTTCAGTCCTTGGCCCTCTCCTCTTCTCTCTCTACACGGCCCCGATTGGACAGACCATCAGCAGATTTGGCTTCCAGTACCATCTTTATGCTGATGACACTCAACTATACACTTCAGCCCCTGACCTTACCCCTGCGGTAGTAAAGAACACCAATGACTGTCTAGCTGCAGTTTCCAATATCATGTCCACTCTCTATTTGAAACTAAACCTTTCCAAAACTGAACTTCTTCTGCTCCCCCCATCCACTAACCTCCCTAAATCGGACATCTCTCTCTCAGTGTGCGGCACCACGATAACGCCTAGACAGCAAGCTCGCTGTCTGGGTGTTATATTTGACACCGATCTCTCCTTCTCCTCCCACACGCAATCTCTCGTCCGCTCCTGTCGCTTACACCTGAAGAATATCTCTAGAGTCCGCCCCTTTCTCACCCTGGAAACAACAAAAACCCTCACCGTGGCCCTAATCCATTCCCGCCTTGACTATTGCAACTCTCTATTAAGCGGCCTCCCCCTCACCAGACTTTCTCCTCTCCAGTCCATCCTTAATGCAGCAGCCAGGATCACCCATCTGGCCAATCGTTACTCAGATGCCTCTGCTCTGTGCCAGTCATTGCACTGGCTGCCCGTATACTACAGGATCAAATTCAAATTGCTTGTTCTCACCCACAAAGCTCTTCACAGTGCAGCTCCCCCCTACCTCTCCTCCCTCATCTCTGTCTATCACCCCACCCGCTCTCTACGTTCCTCAAATGACCTTCAACTAACATCTGCACTAATCCGATCCTCCCACTCCCGGCTCCAAGACTTTTCCAGAGCTGCACCAAACCTCTGGAATGCTTTACCCAAAGAAATCAGGACTATCCACAACTTGCATGGCTTCAGACGATCCCTAAAGACGCATCTTTTTAAGGCGGCCTATCATACTCCCTAACATGTCCATTGTACTGTAGACAGTGAATGGGCTATCCTCTGGACATTATTCTTCTACAAACTCCACCAAACCATAAAGGTCTACACAGACTGATGACCATTCATGTAAGCTTAGCCCTATACCCCATTTCCTCAAGATGCCTGGACCACCAGTGCAATAAGCCCCGGCACCTTGTACAACCCCTATCCCGTTGTAGATTGTAAGCTCTTTTGAGCAGGGTCACCTTCATTTCTTGCTTTATTTATTGTATTTTTTCACATTGATTCTATGCCTATTGTTTTTGTATCCAATGATTGTACTTTATTTGTTCTCTATTGTAATTACTTACTGTATATTTTCTGTACGCTAACCCTACATTGTAAAGCGCTGCGGAATATGTTGGCGCTATATAAATAAAGCTTTATTATTATTATTTATTATAGTGTCAGGGCTGCACTTTCACTTTTGCAATGTATCTACATACCTTGAGAAAGGAAAAGAAAGCAATGTGTTAAAAAAAAAAAAAATGCTCACCTCACCGCCGAGTGTCCCTCCATATGAGGTGTCCACGTCCGATGGCTGCATGACCTTAATCAGCCGACCAGCGGCAACCGATCAACTGATGTGTCACATGACATGTCGATTGGTTTTGTAGGCGATTTAAACTGCTCAGCTGATGTTGTCATGTGACACATCAGCTGATTGGTTGTTGCCGGTCAGCTGATTAAGGTCCTTGCAGCCATCGGAGGTGGACGCCTTGCATCACAGGACACTTGGCAGAGAGGTGAATATTTTTTTTTTATTTTTAACATATTGCTTTCTTTAATTTCATTTTAGCAGTGTATGTAGATACCCTGCTAAAGTGAAATTACAGGAACATAGCAGTTTTAGTGTACTTAGCATGCTCAGTATACTAAAACCGTTTCTGGGAAACAAGCCTGTTTTTTTTCCAGGATCCAGCGCTCAAAGACCCCCATGTTATTTGAATCGGACAGTATCGGATCCGATTCTGTCCGATTGTGCCCAATTTTTTGAAGGCAGCACAAAATCGGAGCAGCCTCTGATTTTGGGGACGGGAAAAAATCGGAGACCATCGGATCCCTGAACACACGGACCGCCATTAAGGACCAATCTGTGCCCATCTGTGCCCATAGGGATACATGAAGGCCAAATTGGATACGTGGCTATCTGTTTTACAATGGATAGCCACGGATCCCCGAAAAACGTGACGTGAAGGGGACCTAAAATGACAACGGGGAGAAAAAATTGCTAATTGGGTCCAATTTTTCTCATTTTATTTAGGGGTATATTTACTTTTGTTGCCTACATTTTAGGCATTAGTGGCTGTGTGTTGAGTTATTTAGATATCCCACCAAAATTACACTGTTATACAAGCTGTACACTGACTAAATTATATTTTATTAAAGTGTTGTATCTTCACTGTTGTCCCAGAAATATATACCGGTAATATAATAATATATTTAAAAACATGTGATGGGTGTATTAACTTTTGTGATATAGTGTAGATGTTCCCTGGATTTACTACTCACTTTTCAGCTGTTGTTTGGTCTGTACATGAGGCTGGAGGTACTGTTAACCTTTTATGGGTGGTTCAGCACCAAAAAGGTATTTTCTGAATATTTATCGTTACCCCTTATTATTTCTTCTTCGTATGGATTATATCTTTATTATACAATTCTCTACACTTCTCTCTGTCTAGCTAATCCTTACAGTAGTTTTTTTTTACTGCACTTCCTGTAAAATTTCATTGGAGAAGAGTCTCAAGCGTGACGTCACATCATCCTGAGGCTGCAATCACTCCATGGCCCTGCTGGAAAAAGACGTCATGTGGGGGTAGCACTGCAATTACTAGTTTCTTGCATCGACGCACCATCTAAAGACGTCCTGGATCCTGGGTGATGGATGCTGTGGGCGAGGTTAGTCCTGCAGTGACATTCTGCTCCTCTCTCCACTGACGCCGTTGCTTTTGTGAAAAATGTCGGAATGGGTGGTGCTAGGATCAGTGGTTGACACCAGCTCTGCCCCTTGATGACAATTTGTTTAAGTGTTGTGCTGGAGGCAATAAAGTGCTGTCCGCTCATTATGCCCTGTTCTAGCAGAAGCCATGAATGCTGCAGGTAGTGAGTACAGCCCCAGCCTCCTATGACATCATGTTTCAGACTACTTGAGATTAGCTAGTTAGGGAAAAGTTTAGGGAATTTTATCATCAAGCTAATTGAAAAAAAGTGGTTGGGGGCTAGGATAGTTAAAAAATACATTTCAGATTCCAGACCACCCCTTTAAGTCGTTACATTGATCTAAAAAAAAAAAAAAAAAAAAAATGATATCATTATTATGCCTTTTCATCAGTCTTTAGAATATAGATAAATTAGCTCTAATTTCATTACGATAACGATGTGTAGATTATTAATTTTCTTTATTCCATTACAAAAGTTTATTTATGGAAAATGCATTTTAATGCACGCTAAATGAAAGCTATAATATTTGCATTGATTTTCACTGACACAGTATTGATTCCTTTCCTCCGGTTAACATAATAAGCAGCAGTTTAATAAAAGTAGAGAAAGATGAATTCATTTGGTTGATTTTGTTGCCATATCTGAAGCATTTAAAGGGAACCTGACCCCTCATAATCACCCCCAATCCTCTGAATACCTGTCCCTGCACCCTCACAAATCATTTCCAACGCTTCTCTTGTGTTGGAAATGCTCCCTATAAAAGATGAAATCTAGCCTTTTATACTTACTGAAAGTGCGACTTCTGCTCCCTGAATAAGTTGCACAGGGCGTTCCCTGTGTGCTCCTAAGCATGCCTGAGCCACTCATTATCATGCCCCGATGGGCGTGATAAGAAATCCAAGTCCTCCTTGCCCTGCTGTATGGTATGGGCGTAATAGCCGCTGTGACGCTATTTGTGTCACATCCTGTCATGATGACGACGTACGCATTGCGCATGCACGGCTTTTGCTTTACGGCGCTCCCAGCCGTAAAGCAAAACCCGCACATGCGTAATGCGCATGGTGAGGTCGGCAGTACACCTAAAGGGTGTACCGACGTCATCCTGCCTGGATATAACGCTATTTGCTATTACGCCCACACAGCAGGGCGAGGAGGACTTGGATTTCTTATCACGCCCATCGGGGGGTGATAATGAGCGGCTCAGGCAGGCTTAGGAGCGCACAGGGAACGTCCTGTGCGACTTACTCAGGGAGCATAAGTCGCACTTTCAGTAAGTATAAAAGGCTAGATTTCATCTTTCATAGGGAGCATTTCCAACACAAGAGGCATGTTGGAAATGATTTGTGAGCATGCAGGGACCGGTATTCAGAGGCTTGGGGGTGATTATGAGGGGTCAGGTTCCCTTTAAACATGGATTATGTGACTACAGAGACATGAATGAGTAATGCTGTGATTAAAATGACATTGCTGAACTGTCATGCTAATCTAGCAATGGAAACAACTGGAAATCTCTTTTGTAACCAGAATTACTTTTAATTTTAAGACTGACATGCGTAAAGAAAAGCTAAACTCAGAAAATTACCAAATGTTTGACATCAGGTTTAATTGCATATTTATTCTTTTAAATGCTCACAATGTTGTTTGTTTTTAGATTTTGAAATCACAATCTTTATAACAAACAGTCATTTTTAAACCCATACTCCCTACACTCATTGTCCTTTTAGGACGTTTTCAGAAAGCTCTTTATCATCAGAGGTTAGAATACGTCCATTTTTTATGGCCGATAACACAGTATCCCAGAAAGTGAACAACCAATGTATAAATTACTTTTTTGCACAGTAAAATTGATATTGTATTTAAAAAAAATATTTAATTTTTAATAAGAAAATAATTGTGATACATTCCATTTAACCACTACAATACTTTGTCAGGTGTTAACACTGCAGGACAAGTGAGTAGAGACTAAATGCTGTTGCAATATATCAAAAGAGCAGTGGCGTAACTTCATGCCCAGGGGCCCTGATGCGAAAGCTCCAACGGGGTCCCCAATTATTGCAAATCTTTAATAGTATTAGTCTCTTTCTATAGGCCAAAGGAACTTTTGGGGCCCCCCTAGGCTGCAAGGCCCGGGTGCATTCGCAACCTATTGCACCTATTGTAGTTATGCCTCTGCAAAAGAGATTAAGCACCGTACAGTGGATTATAAAGGAATATTCATTACACCTTTATATTAGAAAGTAGATATAGATAAAGGCTGTCATCTCCTTTGTAATGCTTAAAACCTCAGGTTTGGTAATTGTATGACACCTTTGTTTTCCAAGCTTAGCCATTTCCTTTACAAACTTACCTGTGTTCCAATTCTAAATAAGTATTTGTTATAATAAAAATCATGTAAGGCGGCCATCACACGCTTCAATCTTGTGAGCGATATTGTTAGCGATCACATGCACGCGCGATCGCTAACAATATCGTTCACATCGCTGGTGAGCTGTCACACAGGCAGACTCACCAGCGATGTGGACCAGCGAGATCGCTGGTAACTATGGTACACATCGGGTTACTAGGCGCCGCGCGGCGCTTAGTAACCCGACGTTTACCATAGTTACCATCTCCCAGCATAGGCTCTGCCGCTGGGAGATCGTTCATCGTGGTGTCACACACCACGATGATGCAGATTGATCAAGCGATTATCGCTTGATATGAGCTCCGGCTCACAAATCTGCGATCAAACAATCAAGCGATTTTACATTGTAAAATAGCTTGATTACACGCAGCGATGCACAAACGATATTGCTTAAGCGATCAAAATGCAGATCGCTTAATCGATATCGTGCAAAAAATTGATGCGTGTGACGGCCGCCTTAGAGAGATCAGTTGGATCTTTAGATTCTCTGGGGTGGATCTTGCTCCCCAGTACACACTGCATTACTTCTCTGGAAGTTGCAGCATAGCACACCAAGTGTATTATAGGGGTTGCCTGGTCTAAACTGATAATTCTGCAGTCACTCTATGTGACTGCAAACTTATCAATCCTCCCAGCACCTATACTGTGCGTTGCAAGGATCATGTGTTCTAATCTGGGATTGGACTGCAGTTAAGTAGTGTGCATGTTCCTGGCCAGAGCCCTTGACTAGTGGGCTTGACCTCCCATAATACAAGTGTATGGATCAAGGCCATGCCTACTAAATGTCCACACCTACTACTCAGAGGCACCTGCTCCATACACTTGTATTGAGCGAGGCCGCAACCACTAGTTTTGCTCTTGTCAGGAACATGCATACCGCATAACTGCAGTCGCACCCACTAGTTGTGCTGTTGCCAAGAACATGCATACCGCATAACTGCAGTCCGTTCCCAGCTTACAAAATGCCGAATCTTTGCAGCGCACAGTGCAGGTGCTGGGAGGATTAGTAGGTCTACAGTCACATAGAGTTACTGCAGAACTATCCGTTTTAGACCAGACAACGCCTTTAAAGTGCTATTCAGAGTGAAATGTTCAAGAAGGGCTGTAGTGAAGCTTCTCTTTTTCACGTTGGCTGAATATAAATTCCAATACATCTGTAATAAGCAAAAAACACAAGTTAGATTTGGAACCTGAATCAATCAAAAACCACAACAAAAATTATATATTATTATTATTTATTAATAGAGCACCATTGATTCCATGGTGCTGTACATGAGAAAGGGATACATACAAACAAGTGAAAAATACAATGAACAAACTAACAGTGACAGACCGATACAGAAGAGAGAAAGGACCCTGCCCTTGTGGGCTTACATTCTACATATTAAATGTTACTGAATTTCCAGGGATGAACATCAAATTGGTGCAACTTGTGCAGCCGCACAGGGACCCAAGAGGTAAGAGACCACCTCCATATCAGGTGTAATTTTGCATTTTGACAAGCTATTGCACTGCAAAGGGTTTACAGACCGTTCTTGTATAGGGGCCCTTTCCCGTCTATGTCTGCCAGTGTGAATTTCTATATTCAGTTTTTTAAGGTGAATGTGAATGTTCACATTTATTTTTGCCTCTTAAGTTCAATATTTGAATTGATATTGATAGAGAATAAATTGTTTGTCACAGTGATGAAAAAAATACTGTTAGGCAGAAGAAAGCATTATTGATTAGGCAAGTAAATGGATAGTCAGTAAACATCATATTCAATATCCTGAAAAGCAAACACTACAGAGCAAAGGTATAAGAGTAGTGTTACACAGTGCAGAGCAAGTCTGCAGCTGGGTGATGAGCACAACATGAAACTAGGTTACCTGTCAGAAAAAGAGCTTGTATAAGAGAAAAAGAGTGAAGCAAAAGAGGTTTAGAGCAAAATCATAATACAGATGAGGAATGGAAAGCTATTAGTGATGAGCGAATAGTTGTAATCGAAAATGTTTTTATTATTCGTGTATATGTTTTACTGAACCTAATGCAAGTCAATGGGGAACTCAAATATTTTTGGGGGCAATCTTCCATAAAAATATTTGAGTTTACCATTGACTTGCATTGCATTTGAGATGAATATCTGAATAGTAAAAAAGTATTTGGTTAGTTTAAATCTAACCCGAATATTTCACTTTGCGATCATCACTAAAAGCTATCCAACGTTATCATAAAATGCAATCACCATCCATCATCCATATAGCAGGAGAACTCAGACAGACGTCCACTCCCAGGACAGAAAGGTGAGATGAAGAAAATATCGGCACATTCAAATAGATAAAGTTAAAAAGATTTTTCTTTCTTTAGTCAATCATGGTTTTCAATAATGTTCAAATAAATAAATAAAAAACGTTTTAACTTTTTCTATTTGGATATGCCGGTATTTACTTGATTTACCAAAATCAGAATAGTGACTGATTGACTATTTGAAGCAAGATTTAACATGAACAGATCTGATAAGACGGACATTTGTTGCATACGTGCATAGGGGAATAACAAGTCGTAAGCACATAAATCCCCTCAAAGAGAAAACTTCAGCCTTCCCCTCCTGTTGGAAACAATTTGGATGGATTTTATATTACTGTCGTTTCTTCACCCTGGTATTAGAAAAGACTGGAATTACTGAGTAAATTAGTAGCTGATGCACGTCTCTTTTATGCCCTTCATTTCGGGATTATCTGCCCATGTACCGGATCATTTCTTTTAAAGGGATCCTGTCACCTCCAGAACGCCTCCTAAGCTACCAAAACATGTCCCTGCAGCATCCTATCACTAATCTCACACTCCTTTTGTCTCCTAAAAGAATCCTCTGAAAGTGCATAAAAACAATTTTATACTCATTCATTAGTGATTATAATTAGCAGGGGCTATAGTCTTTAGCCCTTAGGGCATGTTGTTTTGCAGGCTCCAGGATCCAGCCCTCTCTCTGTCTGTTTGCTTTTCTTGTGCAAGCTCTGCCCTCCCTCTCTCTGTCACTCACAGAAAGCAAATCATTAGTCCTGCCTTCAGCTCCACATCACAGCAGAAGCTGCACAGAGAGGGCTGGATCATTCAGGCTGCAAAACAACACGCCCTAAGGGCTAAAGAATATGGCCCCTGCTAATTATAATCACTAATGAGTGAGTATAAAATCACTTTTATGCACTTTCACAGGATGCTTTTAGGAGACAAAAGGAGTGTGAGATTAGTGATAATATGCTGCAGGGACATGTTTTGGTAGCTTAGGAGGCATTTTGGAGGTGACAGGATCCCTTTAAGTGGCAGGACCAATACATGACATAGGGCTGGTAATGAAAATAATTTATTGCTTTCTTATTGGTATTTCTTTGTGTACAATGATGGAAGGACAATATAAGCTTTAGAATCATGATTAAAGATAATTCTTCTGTCCTCTTACAGTCCATAAATCAATATATTCTAACTATATATTACTTGACCAGGCCATAAACTAAAGGGACTATTATAGTAAGGGCTAGTATTGAACAACAGTTGATTTCCTATATAGTTTATGGAACTTAGTTTGTGGTTTGCAGCCCTTCCAGACTCCCAGTGCGTCACAATAGCTTTATAATCATTATTTATGTGTAAGAGTAAATGATCTGACATAAACCTCCTGTTTATAATTAACTACTTAGGGCTGAAGGGAATTTACAGCTAAACTGGATGTCTCACTGTTCTGCAAAGGTCATGAATCCCTACAGAGCTTTATGGCTATGATACAATTTACATTGACATTTTGTACATGTATTATATATTTCATGTAAGTGAAAACATTGAAAGAACTTATTTCAATATAATATTTTAATTGAATACATTTAGTTACCAGCGATTTACGTGAGTAAAATCTTTCTACAGGTAATTACTAATTAGCACAAGATAAAATGAAAAGTTCTGTTTTACACTCTAACATAATAATAAGACACAAACTAATGAGCCATGCACACAGTAAACATGTCTGTAAGACAGTGTTCACACCACCAAAAGACTGAATCACAAAAAACAGTTAAACAAATGTATAAAATACTCTGTTGTAATGAATAACTGTAAAAAGCAAGTACTGCTAAAAAAGTGGTAAAAAACAGGGTACTTGGTTGATACGTCTTTTGCAAAAAATGTATACAAAGCCGCTCTACCAAATGTCAAGGTAACCCATATCAGAGCAGTCCCTAGCTGATGTATTTAAAATCCTGATCATATGTATAGTACCTATATAAGCAGGATTCAGATGGCCCAGTGTCCAATATGGACATGCTGCAGCAGGCGGCTTTTTATGTGCATGGTTCACAAAGGAAGGGGTGGGGAGCTCCCTTATCTTGCAAAAACAAGAAACCAATTAGACACAAACTAATGAGCCATGCACCCAGTGAACATGTCGGTAAGACAGTGTTCACACCACTAAAAGACTGAATCACAAAAAAACAGTTAAACAAACGTATAAAAATACTCTGTTGTAATGAATAACAGTAAAAAGCAAGTGCTGCTAAAAAACAGGGTATTTGGTCTATACATATTTTGCAAAAAATGCATACAAAGCCGCTCTACCAAATATCAAGGTAACCCATTTCAGAGCAGTCCCTAGCTGATGTATTTAAAAACCTGATCATATGTATAGTAAGCAGGATTCAGCGGGCCAATGTCCGATATGGACATATGCTTTTTAAGAGCATGGCTCACAAAGGACCTAACATACATAGGATCAGGTTTTTAAATACATCACCTATGGACTTCTCTGATATGGGTTACCTTGACGTTTGGTAGAGCAGCTAAATATACAATTTTTTGCAAAAAACGTATCAACCAAATACCCTGTTTTTTACAACTTTTTTTAGCAGCACTTGCTTTTTCTGTTATTCATCACAACAGAATATTTTTATACGTTTGTTTAACTGTTTTTTGCGATTCTCTTTAACATAAAAAGTCACATCACTCCCGACATCTTATGTACATGTACAAGTCCTCATACAGCTCAATTAATGATAAAAATAAAAAAGTTATGGGTCTCAGAAAATGACAAAACAACTCAAATTTCTTTTCTGTCAATTTCTGAATTTGTTTTAACAACTTAATATAAAAGCTTAAAGGGAACTTAACCTGTCAGGTCTCTTCTGCACCCAGAACCACTAGCTGTTCTGTGCACATGTCTATAATCCCTGCCTAACAGTCTCTTCATATAGTTGCATCCATAAACAGATCTCTAGAAAAGACCATTTATGAGATGCTAATTAAAGCTTTGACTAGTCGAGGGGGCATTAGACCCCAGACTAGTCGTCCCACTTAACATATTATTTCGCCCCTATGGACATGATAACATGCTTTACACAGCCAGCATCATTCGGAGAACTATACAAAGTTGCGCATGTGCAAGGCTTTATGCCGCTCTCAAACACCATTGAGTTTCTCTTATGCCAGGTGCATGTGTCCCACCTTCAGAGAAGCTCACTGTATGTGATAGAAAGTTGACCTATTTCCGGCCATGTGAATTCTGCCCCTCTGAAGCCGTTGACGCATACACCCTGCATCAGAGAACCTCTATGCTGAGGGGTACACAGCTACATGCACGGCTTTGTATAGGACTACTGATGACACTGGATTTGTAAAGCATGTTCACACACCTGTATTTCTGTGTTCTGTTTGTTCTGATATGTGTTATCTGACCCTGGACCATTCATTCCTCTACAAGATGTACTTTCTTGGTAGTTTGACACTGGACCGTTATATAAATATGCCTCAGATTAATCCCTTAATGCAAGACATGCTTTCCTGGTATTTCGACCCTTGAACATTACCTGGTCACACCTCAGTCTACTTCCTAAAACTATGACAAGCTATTCTAGTACCTGTATCTGGATTATCTGACTACTCCTCCTTCAGACCTGCATGTTTGTAAGTGATTAGCATCACAATATGATAAAACATAAGAAAAGTAAAGCCAGCTCAACTAGTCAGACATCTTCAGAGGAAACTGTTGTCTGCCTAGAGTCCACAAGGAGTGGGGGGGCACACCCTTTTGCAATGAGCCACAGGGACAACCAAATAAATTAGTTCTTTTTGGCGGTTTAAAATCCTTTTTATTTTTGTATCTTTAAAAAACTGTTTCTCCACCAAGTTAGCCTCATGGTTAAACAGTGGGCACAACAGAGAATATAGCTGCAGTAACGCACAGACAACGCGTTTCAACCAATTAGGTCTTGATCCTGGTCTCACAATGTGATACAACTGACTCATCGATTCAGTTGCACGTCTGGATTTCTCTCAGGATCTCTCCTCAGTTGCTAAGTGCAGCTTTCTCTAAGAGAGACTCCCTCTCTCAGCAGCCACACAAAAGTGAACACATGCCTGGTTCTATATAAAACACTACAGGCACATTCTAATCAGGACCAGCAGAGCTAGCTAAATTGACCCATGGGGGAGGCTTATGCTTGAGGACAGAAGGGTAATCCTGTAACTCTAAGTACCTGCCCCTGTGACATCTGCAATATAGGCTTAGACGGGGCCAATTGCAGATAATGATTATCGGCTCCTGGAGCAGCCTTAAATAAGTCAACAAATTATCTAAGTCCAAGAGACCCATCACTTGGACCCCATTCACAATCACCTGGCACAGCTGAAGTCTACGTAGCGTTCTATCTTTTTCTCTTCAGAAATTCTTGATCACACAGCTGTATGGGTGCAGCAAAGCCTGGAGACATGTCTGCCACCAGTAAAAAGAGAGGAGACATATATAACTCATGCATAACCATCACTATGCAATCTTCTATGACACTTGGGATTTCATTCCTACATTTCAACACCAATTGTATAGATCCTTGCTTTCCAGCAGAGTTACACACAGACACAAAGTTCTTATGGCGCACAAAGTGTTATGGTGAAGCTCATAACACCTTCAGTATAAAGCAAAATATATAGCTAGTGACCAGCCTAAAGGCACACAAAGGAAATAAAAGTCTATTTGATAGAACAGGCTTCCCTATTCATTTACAAGTCAGGCTTTCATTCAGTTTCAGACCGAGTCTCAACCAGGACCAAGAGGCCTTTCTACTACTCATACTCGAGACTCTTCTCCTTGCTCAGTTTTGGTAAGCAAAAAAACTCTGCCCTATTAAATGGTCTTTTTTCCTCTCTACTTCCGCAGACTTCTAAGCTCCCCAGTGAACTCATGCAGTCTCCATTCAGGGAGACTCACACCCAGCCACTCAAAGGGCAGTTTCCTCTCAAAGATATTCCTTTTCTCTGAGCAGCCACTACTGAGGTGAACACATGCCTTGTTGTATATAAAGCACTGTAGGTGCATTCTTATGAAGTCCTGCAGAGCTAATATTTAGCCGAAAGTCTGCACTTTTTTCTGGCCTCAATGTACAGTAATTGCAAGTGCCTGGGGTAGAGCAAAGATGAAAATAATTACACACACCATTTAGAATTCATCTCATAAGGTCACCTGAGGGCAGGTCAGGTAACCATGGTACATGGTATGATTAGCGGCCACTGAGGTTATCTGAATGGTGATCTCAGGCGACCTCAGCGAGTCACCGCACACGTGGAACAGAGCTGTTGGTGAGTGACATGCACAGCAGCTCATCTGGTCACCATAGTAATCAAATCAGATGACCAGATCAGCTGACACCATCTGGTCATGTGAGCAATTGCTGTGGTGATCAGATTATCTGACTGCACATGTCACTCACCGCCAGCATGGAAGTTAAAGGATAGATGGGAATATGGACCAGAGAAATCAAGCAACGGAGATATGGTAAGATGATCTGTGTGTGTGTGTCTCTTATTTGACAGCTTTTGGACACCTTTGAACCTGTTTTCAATGCATTTGGTGAATGTTTGATGAACAAGTCGACAAACACCCCACATTCAGTGAACACATCCGAATGCGAACACTCATGTGTGCGCTCGTCTCTAGTTAGCGCACCCTCACACTGAGAAACCTGCCCTATGCTATTGTTGTGCAGTATTCTTTTTTAACCTACATGTTTTTGCCTGATTATGGTTAGTAAACATCATCCAGGAAAAAAGGTACTCGCCCTCAGTGAAAAATATCTTAAAATGCCCCCTTGGATTTAAAGGGAACCTGTCCCCTGTGCACCCAGATCCACGAGCAGTTCTGGGTGCCTATCTATAATCCCTGCCTAACAGTCGCAGCATATAACAGCATTCATAAAAAAATCTTTAGAAAAAGTATTTCTAAACATTATTTATGAGATGCTAATTAGGGCCTTGACTGGTGGAGGGGGCGATAGTTCCCACAACTAGTCGGCCCACTTAGCATGTTGTCACGTCCCTGTGGGCATGATAACATGCTTTACACAGCCACCATCTCCTGCATCTCTATGTAAAGCTGCACATGCATATGGCTTTGTACCTCTCAGCATTGAGCGTTGCAGACGCGAGGTGTATGCACCCTGACTTCAGAGAGGCTCTCTGCGCATGATAGAAAGTTGCTGCCCTTCTGGGCATGCACACTATGCTTCTCTGAAGCCAGAACACATACACCCTGCTTTAGAGTAGTGAACATTAACCCAGCAACACACCTTCATAACACCGCCCCCTGTGTGCATATGGCTCTGCCCCCTCCTGGTGCCCTCCAGTCAGCCCCCATTATTATTGTAGCCCGGTCAACACCAGGTTCTACAGCTAGTAACCTAAGGTACGCAAAATAGGACTTTATTTAATATTTATAATCCTAGATGTAATTACACCTAAAAATGTCATAACAAATGATGTGACACTAAACTAAAGTCTTAAAATTTGTAGTCCACAGTGGTTTTATCGTATTATTGTACATATATCGCTAAAATAGCATTTAGAGCTACAGGTTCCTCTAGGAATATAATAATAAAGATAATTACACTTAATTATTATTATTTATTTTTTACTTTTTAAAAAATCTGTTTCCCAGGAGGTCAGAGTAATATAGTCTAATGTTAAATGGTTAGCCAGTTTGCTGATGAATTATGGTAGAATATTGCACCCATTCATCACACGATGTGCACCTTTTCAGTTAACCTTTGCCCTATAATATAATGACTTTTTTGCCATGGACCTGGACTCAGGATTTCCTACGGGTTGTATTGCTATTTAGTACCTCATTTATCCTTTCTAATTTTGACTTAAGACCTGCTGTTACAGAAGGTTCGTCATGATTTTACTTGGTGTTACATGGGATTGTTATTGATTATTTAGTTTCTTTGAAAAGATGGATGATGAATCAATACATAATTATATAGTTAGTCAATTGTAAAAAGACATACGTCCATCATGTTCAAGCTTTTATACCTACAAACTTCAGCTGAATCAGACAAAAACCACTCTTGAGTAGGATAGACCAATACCCTGAAGGCAATTAAATAGCATTAACCCTATAGATTCCTTTCTTAAAGAAAATGTTTAAAGCTTTCTTGTCAACACTTTTTGTCATAACTAATTCTTATGGGAGCAGTATATTATTTTATCATTCCTAATTTTAGTCTTGATAGGTACATAATTCTTTTATATTTTAAGAACAGATCTCTATTCTTTTAGCTACAAGGAATGACCTTGTTTTCTTGGGGGTCATGAATTGAATACATTTTATGGAATAAACAGACAGATCAATCTGTATCCTTCCATTTCTGCTACTTGATTATTTTTTTTATTTCAAAGTGGTTGTGTCGCTAACAGGATTGCTCTTGTGAGAGGTAACTCTGCTTCAATTGAACACCACTTTGGATATTGTCTGTATATTATATTCATAGAGTAGCTTGTTTTATTCAGGCTAAATAATCTATGTGTATCTATTAAATCACTAAAATAGTTTCTAATTTTAAGATTTAATAGTTTGAAATTAATTAATTCCCTAATCTACTTATATAATTGGCAGTTAGAAATTCGGGCGTTGTAGCTTTGCGGTACTGCGAGCGATGACGCGTAACGTCATCGCGAGCCGCAGCCGCACTACTGTAAAAAAAAAAATTTCCTCACCTCTCCCCGAGCCCCCGCCGTCTCCCGCCGTCTTCCTCCAGCCTCCCGGTGGCTCCCGCAGGCTCCCGGTGCCTGCAGAGCTCTTCTACACCAGTACAGGACCTGCGGTGATGTCAGAGTCACGTGACACCAGCTTACTCCATGGTAACCGAGGGTCACGTGACTCTGACATCACCGCAGGTCCTGAACTGCAGTAGAAGAGCTCTGCAGGCACCGGGAGCCACCGGGAGCTCGGGGTGAGGTGAGCATAAACTTTATTTACATTTTTTTAACCCCTGCCTT
Source organism: Allobates femoralis (assembly GCA_033576535.1). NCBI lineage: Eukaryota > Metazoa > Chordata > Amphibia > Anura > Aromobatidae > Allobates > Allobates femoralis. Next base: position 160,855,930 of record JARQOC010000003.1, read on the forward strand.
ACTCTGCCTGTCTCATGTCTCTGCACACTCTGCCTGTCTCATGTCTCTGCACACTCTGCCTGTCTCATGTCTCTGCACACTCTGCCTGTGTCATGTCTCTGCACACTCTGCCTGTCTCATGTCTCTGCACACTCTGCCTGTCTCATGTCTCTGCACACTCTGCCTGTCTCATGTCTCTGCACACTCTGCCTGTCTCATGTCTCTGCACACTCTGCCTGTGTCATGTCTCTGCACACTCTGCCTGTTTCATGTCTCTGCACACTCTGCCTGTGTCATGTCTCTGCACACTCTGCCTGTGTCATGTCTCTGCACACTCTGTCTGCGTCATGTCTCTGCACACTCTGTCTGTGTCATGTCTCTGCACACTCTGCCTGTGTCATGTCTCTGCACACTCTGCCTGTCTCATGTCTCTGCACACTCTGCCTGTCTCATGTCTCTGCACACTCTGCCTGTCTCATGTCTCTGCACACTCTGCCTGTCTCATGTCTCTGCACACTCTGCCTGTGTCATGTCTCTGCACACTCTGCCTGTCTCATGTCTCTGCACACTCTGCCTGTCTCATGTCTCTGCACACTCTGCCTGTCTCATGTCTCTGCACACTCTGCCTGTGTCATGTCTCTGCACACTCTGCCTGTGTCATGTCTCTGCACACTCTGCCTGTCTCATGTCTCTGCACTCTGTGTCATGGTCTCTGCACACTCTGTCTGTGTCATGTCTCTGCACACTCTGTCTGTCTCATGTCTCTGCACTCTGTCTCATGTCTCTGCACACTCTGTCTGTGTCATGTCTCTGCACACTCTGTCTGTGTCATGTCTCTGCACACTCTGTCTGTGTCATGTCTCTGCACACTCTGTGTCATGTCTCTGCACACTCTGTCTTTGTCATGTCTCTGCACGCTCTGTCTGTGTCATGTCTCTGCACACTCTGTCTGTGTCATGTCTCTGCACGCTCTGTCTGTGTGATGTCTCTGCACACTCTGTCTGTGTCATGTCTCTGCACACTCTGTCTGTCTCATGTCTCTGCACTCTGTCTCATGTCTCTGCACACTCTGTCTGTCTCATGTCTCTGCACACTCTGTCTGTGTCATGTCTCTGCACACTCTGTCTGTGTCATGTCTCTGCACACTCTGTGTCATGTCTCTGCACACTCTGTCTTTGTCATGTCTCTGCACGCTCTGTCTGTGTCATGTCTCTGCACACTCTGTCTGTGTCATGTCTCTGCACACTCTGTGTCATGTCTCTGCACACTCTGTCTGTGTCACGTCTCTGCACGCTCTGTGTCATGTCTCTGCACACTCTGTCTGTGTCATGTCTCTGCACACTCTGTCTGTGTCATGTCTCTGCACACTCTGTCTGTGTCATGTCTCTGCACACTCTGCCTGTCTCATGTCTCTGCACACTCTGCCTGTCTCATGTCTCTGCACACTCTGTCTGTCTCATGTCTCTGCACACTCTGTCTGTCTCATGTCTCTGCACACTCTGTCTGTCTCATGTCTCTGCACTCTGTGTCATGGTCTCTGCACACTCTGTCTGTGTCATGTCTCTGCACACTCTGTCTGTCTCATGTCTCTGCACTCTGTCTCATGTCTCTGCACACTCTGTCTGTCTCATGTCTCTGCACACTCTGTCTGTGTCATGTCTCTGCACACTCTGTCTGTGTCATGTCTCTGCACACTCTGTGTCATGTCTCTGCACACTCTGTCTTTGTCATGTCTCTGCATGCTCTGTCTGTGTCATGTCTCTGCACACTCTGTCTGTGTCATGTTTCTGCACGCTCTGTCTGTGTGATGTCTCTGCACACTCTGTCTGTGTCATGTCTCTGCACACTCTGTCTGTGTGATGTCTCTGCACACTCTGTCTGTGTCATGTCTCTGCACACTCTGTCTGTGTCATGTCTCTGCACACTCTGTGTCATGTCTCTGCACACTCTGTGTCATGTCTCTGCACACTCTGTGTCATGTCTCTACACTCTGTGTCATGTCTCTACACTCTCTGTAATGTCTCTATACTGTGTGTCATCTCTGTATACTGTCTGTAATGTCTCTATACTCTGTCTAATGTCTCTATACTGTGTGTAATCTCTGTATACTGTCTGTAATGTGTCTATACTGTGTGTAATGTGTGTATACTGTCTGTAATGTGTGTATACTGTGTGTATAATCTCTGTAATCTCTGCATACTGTCTGTCTATACAATGTCTCATGTATGTATATACTGTGTGCTTCTCTGCTCACCCCTCCACCACTGAGCCGCATTCCTCCTCAACCCTACACCACTGAGCCGCTTCTCTCCCCACCCCTCCACCACTGACCCGCTTCTCTCCTCACCTCTCCACCACTGAGCCGCATCTCTCCTCAACCCTACACCACTGAGCCGCTTCTCTCCTTACCCCTCCACCACTAAGCCGCTTCTCTCCTCACCCCTCCACCACTGAGACGCATCTCTCCTCACCCCTCCACCACAGAGCCGCTTCTCTCCTCACCCCTCCACCACACAGCCGCATCTCTCCTCACCCCTCCACCACACAGCCGCATCTCTCCTCACCCCTCCACCACACAGCCGCTTCTCATCTCACCCCTCCACCACAGACACCCATCTCTCCTCACCCCTCCACCACTGAGCCGCATCTCTCCTCACCCCTACACCACAGAGCCGCATCTCTCCTCACCCCTCCACCACAGAGCCGCATCTCTCCTCACCCCTCCACCACAGAGCCGCATCTCTCCTCACCCCTCCACCACAGCCGCATCTCTCCTCAGCCCTCCACCACAGCCGCTTCTCTCCTCACCCCTCCACCACAGAGCCGCATCTCTCCTCACCCCTCCACCACACAGCCGCATCTCTCCTCACCCCTCCACCACAGACACCCATCTCTCCTCACCCCTCCACCACTCTGCCGCATCTCTCCTCACCCTCCACCACAGAGCCGCTTCTCTCCTCACCCCTCCACCACACAGCCGCATCTCTCCTCACCCCTCCACCACAGAGCCGCCTCTATTCTCTGCTACCCACAGAGCCGCCTCGATACTCTGCTAGCCACAGAGCCGCCTCCGTACTCTGCTACCCACAGAGCCGCCTCGATGCTCTACTACCCACTGACCCGCCTCTATACTCTGATACCCACTGACCCACCTGTATACACACAATTCATTTCACCGTGCTCCCGATGCAATTGCATCGGGCCTTTTTACTAGTGTCTAATATTTTCCAGTTGACATGTAGTTCGTCACCCTGTTACACCAATATTGTTCATATTGGATATTTGGTTTTAAATATATGCTGAGTCCGACACTATTGACTTTTCTGCTTACCATTGGTATTTTAATACCACTTTTAAGGGGAGTATATTAAAGGGACTCTGTCAGGTCATTTTCCAGTATGATACTAATAGTACCCTTGAATAGTGCTCGGGTAGACCTTTCAGAATATGTAAAAATCAGTAATGTACTCCGTGTAGTTCTCTTGCTATAAACACTATCACATCCTGCAGGCAGCTGTAAAAGTAATTGACATGACTCATGAAGAGTGTGAGAGTGACAACATGTAAATGTTATTTAAATATCCATGCCTATGTAAGCTGTTATCTATCCCTCCCCTCTGTGATTGAAGTTACACTGAATCTTTCAGGCTTCTGCAGACTGCTGGAGAGGGTGTTTAGAGGGGGAACTATTTTGTGCTGCAACTATTGTAGTAACATCATTAGCTTGTGCTATCTGTAAAATATTTCTGTTGATATGAATATTGGTTTCCTGCATACAAGTAATGAGTATCTGCTAAGCAAATGATCAAATGTTCATATAAACACAGAGAAATATCTCAGAGCACACATTACACACATGCTTCAGATACACACAATGAAGACCTCAGAGTTGCATCTGCTAAGATCAGATCTGCTAAAGCTCACACCTCCTCCCCCATCCTTTCCCCTCTATCTGAAATGACTCACACAGCATACGGACCCAGAGGAAGACAGGGCAGTGTAGTGATGCATGAATATTCATTCTTTGGGGAGTGGACAGCAGAGAACTCAGTGTGATTGACAGATGGAATGAATATTTTATTTTGAAGTTTACACAGAATAGGAGGGAAGCATAAATAATAGACATACATAAACAAAGAGAGCTTAGAGAAAGGAATTAGAAAATTATGCCAGCTACATATGGATTTTTGACCTGACAGATTCCGTTCAAGAAATTTAAACTGGCTTATGCAGTTGTTTACCCACAGGTCCCCCACTGACTCTTAATATACTGTAAAATGGATGGTAGAGTATCGAAAAGTGCAGTCAAGTAATGCAGATCGGGATGCAGGATCCTGATGTAAACCATATATGTATACGGCATAAGTAATATATAATATAAATATCAGTAGCATACATTATGATATTAATACATATGGTCTTGTTAACAGTAGAGATGACCAAAAAGATTTACACTTCCTTCTGTAGCAACCGGTTTTGACTTCTGCACAAACCCTCTTGGGCACCTCTTGTGCTTACTAGACCCTTGATGTCATGATGCTATGTGAGGATAAATGACTAGGTCTCATACAATGTGGTAAAGTTGGAGGGCTCAGTAAGTGCAAGAAGTGCCAAGAATACTGAATGCAGAATTGAAGGCTACCTTGGTTCCAGGGCAATAGAAGAAGACAGGACTAGATGCTGTACCAGAGAAATGTGATTCTTTTTGGTCAACTTTAGTTAACACATATTAGGTGATTTTCAGCCCAGATATGCCAAGACATAGAGTTATATTTATTAAATGAAATGCACATCCCACATTTATTAAGTGCTTTACATGATCTTTGTGCCTCGCAAGGGGGCAAGGCTTTGAAAAACAGGATGTGGCTAAGTTCCAAAGGGGTGTTGCTTAAGATGCATCTGATTGAGCCAAATTTTAGAACAAAGAATGGTTTACTTTCTATTTTGCCTAAAAAATATGCCCCAAAGTGAAAATTTAGACATATTTTCAGCCTTATGCAACATATTTTCATTTTTCCATAACCAATGCATACACTATAAAATATAAAGAATCAGTAGTTCAAGACAACCCATGAGTTTTTTTTTTATTATTTCGTGATATTGGTGTTAATTTATACATAGTATGTGCCCTGGTAAGTAATATTACTCTGACTTAATTCACAGTTTGCCTTCAAAAGAATGGCTTTGCATAGTTTCAGGCCCTGTCTTTTGATATGATAGTGCTTTCATCAGGTTGCAGAGGCTTCACATTCACTGAAGCTGATGAATGTTACGGACTCACTCATTTATGTTCAAGACAAGTCATGAAAAAAATGTGTGATGATCTCTTGCTGTGATACACATTCCCTGTGGACTGTAAGTGGGTGTCCTGGTCATATATTCTTCATCCCTGTACAACTTAAGAAAAGAATCATTCCACTACCATTAAGTACAGAGTATAAAGTCTCAGTGTGGGTGTCTGTATATATATATGTGTGTGTGTGTGTGTATACATATATATATATAAGCTTACATACACTATATACAAATATACATGGGCATATTTTTCTCATCATCTGACATAAAATCAAAATGAACTATTTCTGTTTTAGGTCAATTAAGATAACTATAATTATTTATATTTGCCAAATGCCAAAATAATTTACAGAGAGAATGTTTTAAGGCATTTTTATTACTTTCTGCAAAGTCACAAGTGTACATACATTCCATTAGTATTTGGTACCATTGCACTTAAACTGTATGACTTGGGCCAAATATTTTCAACATCCTTTCACATGTTTCTCACAATAGTTGGTAGGAATTTTGGCCCATTTCCTCCTGACAGAACTGGTGTAGCAGAGCCATGTTTGTAGGTCGCCTTGCTCACACTCGCCTTTTCAGCTTTGCCCATATATTTATAATAAGATTGAGGAACAGAGTTTTCTAATGGTCACTCCTAAACATTGACTTTGCTATGCTTCAGCCACGTTGTAACCAGTTTGGCAGTATGCTTAGGTCATTGTCCATTTGGAAGTTCTATTTCCACCCAAACTTTAACTTCCTGGCTGATACCTTGAGATGTTGCTTCAGTATTGCCACATAATCTTCTTTCCTCATGATGCCATCTATTTTGTGAAGTGCACCAGTCCCTCCTAAAGCAAAGCAACCCCACAACATGATGCTGCCACCCCCATGTTTCACAGTTGGGAGGCCTTTTATGTAGGGGGCACTCACTTTCTGGGTCTATTGTTAGTGACCCTTCAGGTTATGCTGTACTCTTGGTCTTGTGTGGTGAGTCTGTACAAGACACATTAGTTTTGTGCACTTTGATAGGTGAGCCTCTGGAATTGCAGACTGGAACAGGCTTACCTGTTCGTGGGTTGACAGGATCTACGGCAGAAAGATCAAAGCTGGGATCATTCCTGATCTTGACTGCAGGTGCACAAAATCTACAAAGATGTGGAATGGAGGCAACACCACGTTGTGATGCTGTTTCTAATCTGAACCCTGGTGCAAGCATTTATCTTGCAAACTGTAAGGTAGTTTCTTCACTATGGGTTTGATGCTTCTGGCTGTGTCTAAGGACGCGAAGGCCTGGCAAGTCTCCTTCAGTCTTGGTGACTTTGAGTTCTACTAAGAGGTTGCTCAATTCTCTTAGCATGTGAAAACTCTTATTAGAGATTATAGGAAAGTCTTCCAACCTTTTGAAGAGGGATTCTTTTATCATCTCTGAGGAGCCATAGCACTCATCGAGTCTCTCCCATAACGTGCACAAGCCTTTGCTTGGCTGATATTTCTGATGCGTTAGTTTCCTAGCCACTTAACCAAGAGGTAGATCTCTTCACTGGCAGAGATGTCTAGGCCGGCAGTGACATTTCATAAGGAAGCTCTCCACGTTCTGTAACTTTCAGGACGGTTGTTAAACTTTAAGAACCTTTGGTAAGTAACTCATGACGTGCAAAGAACTTGTGGAAACCTGGTAGCTCTTGATCTCTGAGAGGGCAGTTCAGGTGCATGTTGCCATGATGACGTCTTGGTGAGCTATTGTTGCCGTAAAATGCATCTTCATCACGATAGTCACCATCGGAGTCCTCGATTTTGAAATAGTTCACTGTGTTGTAGGAATCTACAGGCTTGGGTGCAGGTTGCACTGATGGTGTTAAGTGGACAGAATGCTTCATGCTTAATGTGGGATGATTGGTGAATGAAGGTTGATAGCTGAATGACAGGATTCAGTCTCCCTCTTGGAGCTGAATGTAGATGGTCATCTCATGAGGCATGCTGTAGCACATAGTCTGAAGTACATTGTGAGATATCACGACAACTAAGTTTGGGTTCGAACCTTGAGCTGAAACTTTCACTATCACAGCGTGCTGCTTCTTCTAAAACCTGTACTTCAGCTTCTACTGCTGCTTCCAAGTCCATGGCAAGTTTTGCAAGGTCGGCTTCTAGACGTGCTTTTTCTTTCTTTAACTTCAACTCCTGTTCAGCAAGGGCAGCTCTCACTTTGGCAGCTTCCGCCTTCACCCTGGTGGTGGCAATTGCAGCACTGTTCACAGACTTCCATGAAGCTGATGAGCTTACATGAGAGCATGTTACATAAACTTCAGATCCTCTATCTGACATTGTGTCTGTATGCAGCTTGACTGTTCTGTGCTAGAAGTCAGTGTCTGTGCTTCGACCCCATTTATAGTAGTCATTTTACTGTTCTGTCACCCTCGCTCTGTACGTCCGAAGAACGAGTTGACAGACAGTTAAACTCTTTCCCATTTACTTGGACACGGAGGGGTCCTTTTCAACTTTTATTGATAGGATAAGTGTAAAACTATAAATATCAATGAAAATACTTAGTACAATATTCATCATATCTGAGATACATAGCATTCCATTTGTTACAGGAAACGCAGTGTAATTGCACAACTTGGCGAATACACAATAGCTGTAATGGCAGAAAACTACTTGATGATAAACATTTAGAACAGAGTAACTACATTATACAATTTGGTGAATTCTAGCATAATATAACTGTAGCATATAATAACTCTCCGATTGTGCTATGTAGAAGGAAACCTGAAAGCCATAGAGAGGGATCAGCATACCAGGATGTCAGTGTCCATGAGGTAATAATGGCTTCTGGAGAAGAAGGGGTAAGGCTAGTGCAAGAGCTGATGGGAAACTACAGGAGCCTTGAGGAGATAAAATTAGAGTGTACTGTAACCAATTTAGTAAGAGAACATGTTCAACAGATGCACTGTTGGATAAGTTATCATTGAACAGCAACTGAAACTCAGCTTTATCATAGGCAGTAATCAATACGTCATACTAAAATTTAACAAAACGTGTGTCAGTCGAAACATCGGTTTGAGAGCCTAACTTAATATAACTGTAATTATTTAAAAAGTCCGAAAAAGCAGCATCAAGTTTCCTTACCTCAGCCAAAAACACACGCTTCATCATTTTTCTAAAATTTAATAAAGCATAGTAAAAAAGATATATGCGTTTTTCTATAAAAGGCATGACTGTGTCAACCCCCTTTTCTGGAGTTATCTTGTTACTACCAGTCATACTGTTGTTCATTTCAGCTGATGTCAGGTCTCCTAGTTGGGTAGAACTGTAACTGTCTCCAGTCACCCCTAACTCAGAAATGTAAACCTTTACATCACATACCATCATACCAGGAGGAGCTCCTTCAGCCTTTTGCTATGAATGGGTCTTCTCAAGGATATTTCAGCTTTTAGTAAAAAAGTAACATAGTATTTAAGGTTGAAGGAAGACCTTAAGTCCATCTAGTTCAACCCATAGCCTAACATGTTGATCCAGAGGAAGGCAAAAAAACCCCATGTGGCAACATTAAGCTCCACATTGGGGAAAAAAAATCCTTCCTGACTCCACATACGGCAATCAGACTAAGTTCCCTGGATCAACACCCTATCAAAGAATCTAGTATACCTTATATAACCGGTAATATTATATTTTTCAAGAAAGGCATCCAGGCCACTCTTAAATTTTAATTTTTATCAAAAAAAACTGACACTTCACCTATCATCCACAAGCCCCGCCGTAATTCAAAGTCCAGGCCTTTACATAATTCTAGAGCTACACCAATGTCATGGTACTTAATACCCTTGGCCTTTTCAATGATCGCACTGTCCATAGGATATCCCTTAGAGTCCCCATGTATGCCGTTTATTTTCATCCCTAAAAAGGACAGTGTTTCCTAGATCCGTGCTGTTCATGTGATAAAAGAACCAAGTTTTCAGATAGTGATGGCTTTATTCCAATACGTTTCAGAGCTGTATCCCCACTCCTTTCTTAGGAAGCCAGCATAATATATAATGTTCTGGAGTAATATTCTGGAGTGAAATAATATTATTTGGCTCCTTGATGAAGGAGCGGGGATACAGCTCCGAAACGCGTTGGAATAAAGCCATCACTATCTGACAACTGTGGTTCTTTCATTGTATGAGCAGCGCGGATCTAGAACCTGCCTTTGGTTCATTTTTGGTTACCACTTCCTGCATTGGAGTGTGGATCTTGCAGCAGCCATACTATATGTTTACACTGGTTGTGGGTCACACAACCATTCCTGGTGAGCAGCTATAATTGTTTGCCTCTCAAAAGTGTTCCAAGGATAAGACCCTATTGCGCTTTATTTCCTTCTTTATAGTTTTCTTTAGTTTATTTTCGTTGTCTTTCTGGGCATCAGATAGAGCTCAGGTGTGGCCCTTACTAGGGTAATCAAGCTCCTGGGTCTATCATCCCATCACACTTTCTCCATCCAGCCCTCTGGAACATGGGTGTGACCCTTCGTCAGACGGGCAATCTGCACTGCATGCCAGATATGCATAAAATGAACCTTGTTGTTACCAGCTGCAGATAATCTGTTAAATGACCAGAAAACATAGGTATGATAAATGTCCTGCAGCATGATATTTCCCTCAGAATATGTGCCCACCAAAGTCCATTGGCACAACCGCTGCCTCTTTGGACTTGGACACTCCACCTCCTTTTGGGAAAACACCCCTTTTTGGGTAACACAACTTTAGGTACTCCACCCCATTTTGGACAATTACCCCTTTTTAGGACTGCACCCTCTTTGGGGCAGCCACCCTTTTTAGGGTACATTCAATGGCCTCCCCACAGAATTCTCAAGCCCCAGTTTGCACTATTTCTCACTGTCTCCCTGGGCAGCCCGTGTCTGCCTTGACCTCACAAAAGAATTCATGAACTTGTCCATTACTGTCCACTGCTACTGTGGCTCCCGCTAATTCCCTTTGACCTGTTCCTGGTTCTCAAACAACTCTTTCATAACATCCATATGTGCTGCTCCACTCAAGGATCAGTACAGCTCCAACTGGAACTTCTACTTCAAACCACCTGGAAAAATTTTCATGGACTTTCCAATCCACATAAAATGCCTGGATCTTTGTGGACCCACCAATCCAGAGCAAATCACCTGTATATTTGTGTACCCAGCAATCCACAAAAAACCTCTGCTGTAAATCTCGCATGTGCCTCCTGGACTGTTGAAGGTTTTCTCCAGCATATGTGAGGCTTCCCTCAATTAATGTGATGGAATACTCACTTGTCCGATGGACTAAGGTATACACATGAACAGGGCCGCACCGTCCATTGGACAGTGTGAGCCCTGTCATTCAGGCGGCAGCCGGCAGGGGGAGCGGCTGTGCAGAAGGGGGCGGCGCCTCAATGCAAACAGCCTCCCCCTGTCATGGCGCCGGCCGCTCACCCCGCGCACGGGAGGTAAGCAGCGACCGCCGGGGGAGAGACACAGAAGGGGCGGCAGGGGCCTCAGGCATCAGCAGCACCCCCCCCCCCGGGACCCACGGCCGCGGCCGGCAATCACTGCCGCGGCTCAGGCGGCAGTGGCGAGCGGGTGTCACTGTAGAAGGGGCGGCAGCCCCAGGCTCCAACAGCAATCCCACCCCCACCCCCCCCCCCCCCGGTAGTCAGTGCCGCGGCTCAGGCGGCAGTGGGGCTCGGTGCACCCCTGCACATGAAGTATTTCTAATTAAATAATCCTGAAAGTTTTTTAAGGCACACATAAACTGCTTTCCATAAACCGAACATGAGCCGTATTTCAGCTTTCCAGAGACTGTTACAATATACAGTCAATTTCTTCTGCGGGTATGAATCTCTGGTCCTTTGAAATGCAGCCTGCCCTTCAAAGCAATAAAAGTCCTACATTTGGACTGAAAATATATAAATTGTGTGAAAGTGACTCTGGCTTCACACAAAAATTCAGGGTGATTAACCAGGAAGACACCAGAATTTTTCTTTCTGAATACCCCTCCCCACTTAGCATAGCTGTGAAAATTGTCCAGAAGCTGGTGTATCTCATTTTAGATAAGGGGTACATTTTGAATATTTATAACTATTATACAAGTGTACCCCTCTTCAGGTGCCTGTCTGCTAAAAAAAATAGTGACCGTGACCCCATATGCAGGAATCAAAGAGTGCTTCCCAAGACACTTGTCAACAAGAAATTAAATGCAGGCAAAATAAGGGTGCTCTTTAATGAGGATATGCCTCTTGTCTAGAGATATACAAACCCACAGATGTTCATGTTCAGCGTATCTGGACGGACTTTTAAAAAAAAAGTTCGGTTTTGGGACCAGATTTGACCCGAACGTGAGCATGGGAACCCGAACTTTAAGTGTTATAAAATGGTGGCAGTAAGGGCTAAGGAGCTGTAAAAGAAAGCAAATGGTGATGAGAGTAGAAGAATTATACTTAACAGTCTTGCACCTTTACTTGTTTGGCATACTTGGCAATGAATCTGCCATCATATATGTGTAAAAATATAGAAATATTTGAAAAAACATGTGCTGGATCCCCTGTATTTTTAAATGTTAGTACAGATGAAGTGGACAACTTCGGCATGCGGCCTCTAGCTATGCGCTTCATATTGGCTGAGTATCAAGGGGTACCCACACTGTTTTTTTAATTATTTAAATAAACATTTAAAAAAAACGCCATGGGGTTACCCCAATTTAATGCCCAGCCTTTATAAAGCACACGGTTTCAGGTTGGTATTCTCACCCTGGGGTGGGAGACAGTTATTGTGCCTCCGCATGCTAAAAAGAGCAGTCTGTAGTCACTCCAGAATTTGGCGCATTCATTAGATTTGCAAAATCCTGGCATTTTATTCGGCTCTTCCTAATTGCCCTGGTGTGGTGGCAATCAGGGTAATATAAGGAGCTAATGACAGCTGAGAACTGACAGCTATGATCACCCCTGGATTGGTGGTTTAGGTCTCTATGACACCCCCTACATTACCAATCCCATAAGTAAATAATTAAAAAGATACACACAGAGAAAAATCCGTCTTTTACCCATTTATTACCTCCCAAACACACCCAGCTACGACAGTAAACCACAACACGATGTTCAGCAATGCTTTCCAGCTCTGCTACATTGCCATGAGTGGTGACATTAAAGTGACCACTCACCATGAGCAGCCCTGTTACACTTATGAAGCCGAAGCTGCTTATGTATATGTATAAATATATATTGTGTATGCGCAAGTATAAGCAGCATTTTTCTTTTTTGCGGTGCCGTAAGTGCCAGATCCAGAAAAACCACACTTGCCACACCTGACTGCAAGCTTCATAGAGAATGAATGGGGCTTGCCAAATTCATGTCATAAGTCAGCCATTACACAGCAGATCCGGCAGATGTGGCGACATCTGCCAAATCTGCCGCAAATTACTGTTGATGTAAAAGCAGCCTTACAGACATTTGTTTTGACTTAAATGCATGTATTTTGGGCTAAGAATAACTTCTGCAATTCGGTTCATTAAAAATGTAGCATTGTTTCATTTTACAGGCTTTTTTTCCCTGCTCAATGCAATTTGAACTCAGAAAAAGAGAGATGGAGCTACAAATTCTTCTGTCAGAACCATTAAAACGATCTCACTGATGGATTCTCAAATAAGGCTACGTTCAATGTTTCTGGTCGGTTTTTCACATAAGTTTTTGTAAACCAAAACCAAATGTGGAAGAATAACGATGTGTTTCTAGTAGGCCACATTCACACATTGAGTATTTGGTCAGTACCGTATATACTCGTGTATAAGCCGACTTTTTCAGCCCAAAAATTGGGCTGAAAAGTCCCCCTTCGGCTTATACACGAGTCATATACTTTTGGTGTGGTGTTTGGTGTGGTGGGGGCTGTGTCCGGGCACAGGAGGAGGCGGGGGGAGGCTGCAGAATGAGCGGCACGTCACGTGGTGCCGCTCATTAATTATGCATGGGGAGCAGCGCATAGTACATTGTTGCTCCCCTGCACAATATAGCCTCCCCACTGCCTCCCCGCCCCATGTATACAGAGGCCCCCCCAGCAGGGGTAATCTCACCCCCTCGGCTCGGTCTGCAGGCACCCGGTTCCCACAGCTGCTCCGTCTGCGTGCGCGGCTTCTAATTCCGGCGTCCTCCCCGCTCTTCCTGTTTGTGCATCTGCCAGACGCATCCAGGAAAGGGGGTGAGGAAATTAGCCCGCAGCAGACGGGCTGTGACCCCTGCTAGGGCGGTGTGAATTACCCCTGCTGGGGCTGTATTACCCCTGCTGGGGCTGTATTACCCCTGCTGGGGCTGTATTACCCCTGCTGGGGCTGTATTACCCCTGCTGGGGGCCTGTATTACCCCTGTGGGGCTGTAGTACCCGGCTGGGCTGATTACCCCTGTGGGGGCCTGTATTACCCCTGTGGGGGGCCTGCATTACCCCTGTGGGGGGCCTGTCAATTACCCCTGTGGGGGGCCTGTATTACCCCTGTGGGGGGCCTGTATTACCCCTGTGGGGGGCCTGTCATTACCCCTGTGGGGGGCCTGTCATTACCCCTGTGGGGGGCCTGTATTACCCCTGTGGGGGGCCTGTCATTACCCCTGTGGGGGGCCTGCATTAACCCTGTGGGGGGCCTGCATTACCCCTGTGGGGGCCTGTATTACCCCTGTGGGGGCCTGCATTACCCCTGTGGGGGCCTGTATTACCCCTGTGGGGGGCCTGTATTACCCCTGTGGGGGGGGCCTTCATTACCCCTGTGGGGGGCCTGCATTACCCCTGTGGGGGGCCTGCATTACCCCTGTGAGGGGCCTGTATTACCCCTGTGGGGGGGCCTGCATTACCCCTGCTGGGGGGCCTGTATTACCCCTGCGGGGGGGCCTGTATTACCCCTGCTGGGGGGCCTGTATTACCCCTGCTGGCGGCAACTGTATACTAGTTATGGCTGCTATATACAGGGATGGTGGGCTATATACCAGTGATAGGGGGCTTTATAACAGGACAGTGGTCTGCTGCATTGGTAGTTTACTGTTTCTATTTAAAATAAAAGTTCAACATTTTATTCGTATCTATTTTCATTTTTTAAATTTTTCAGTACCGGTAGCTGCTGCATTGTCCACCCTAGGCTTATACACGAGTCAATAGGTTTTCCCTGTTTTTGGGGGCAAAAGTAGGGGGGTCGGCTTATACACGGGTCGGCTTATACACGAGTATATACGGCATTTTACATCAGTATTTGCAAGCCAAACCCAGGAGTGGAACAATCAGAGAAAAAGTATAATAGAAAGATGTCACCACGTCTGTATTTTTCATCCATTCCTAGTTTTGACTACAAAAACTGATGTGAAAAACTGACCAAAAACTGAAAATGTGAACGTAACCTAAATAGCCATCAGTTAATGGGTTCTCCAATGGCTTCAATGTTTAAAAAACAAATGGATCCTGCAAAGATCGATTAATAAAGGACAAAAAAGTTGTCTGCACAACTCTTCTGCCAATGGATCTCTGCAGGTTCCATACTAACAGATGATAGGTGATTACTGGACATGTGAACTCAGCCTAAAGAGCCCGTCACACACAACGATATCGTTGCAGCGTCACTGTTTTTGTGACATTGCAGCGACCTCGTAGCAATGTCGCTGTGTGTGACAGGTACCAACGATCAATGATCAGCTTGCTGATTGTTGATCGTTGGTTTATCGTCAGGTCCATAAAACTGTCGTTGGTCATTCGCTGGTCAGCACACATCGGCATGTGTGACAGGGGCCAAACGACCAGCGATAAGCGGAGCAGGAGCGATAAGCGGAGCAGGTATCTAGGCAGTGCGCAGTGCCTAGTTAACCGATGAATTCCCTGGTTACCAGCCTTCTCCGCTTACAGGCTGGGTTCCAAGGTACACAGCTAAGGACAGCGCTGTCCCTAGTTACCTGTTATGTACCTTGGATACCAGCCTGTAAGCGGAGAAGGCTGGTAACGAGTTTATACATCGGGTAACTAGGCACTGTGCGCTGTCTAGATACCCGCTGATTACCATGGTTACAAGCCTGCTCCTGCTTACCGCAGCCTGGCAGCGAGAGCTAGGCATCATGGAAATAATATTTTATTCTTTTCCACGATGTCGCTGGTCCACTGGTTGCTGGTGAGTCTGCCTGTGTTACAGCTCATCAGCAACAAGATACCGATCCGCTAATGATGTCCCAGCAACCCTATCGTTGGTTGGATCGCTTGAACATCGTAGCGTGTGACGGGCCCTTAAAGGGTTTTTTCCACGAATAAAGTTCACTTAAAAGTTCATATTAATCAAAAGATCTTGGAATAATAATAATTTCCACAATTGGATGTGAGTAAAAAAAATGTTCCTGTGCTAAGATAATCTTATAAATGTGCCCCTAGTATGTACAGTTTCATTTTTGTTTTTGACCGTGCACGGAGCATTGGTTTGATCCTGAGCAGGGGAAGATGAAATAGAGTATACAGACATTTCCGCATGGGATCCCAAATAATTGTTTCTTTAAGGTAAAACATTTTCTAAAAACAGACAGAGAAGTGTTTTACCTGACAAAAAATAATCAGCTGCGATCCTGTGCTGTAATGTCTGAATACTCTTTTACTTCCTTCCCTGCCGAGGAGATGCGGTATGATCAGACCGTGTCCGGTGCACGATCAGAAACAAAAATTAAACTTGACAAAGCTAGGGCACATTTATAAAATAATCTCGGCACAGGAACATTTTTATTAAACACATCCAATTGTGGAAATTATTATTATGCCAATAGATCTATTGATTAAAATAAACATTATTCGTGGGAAAACCCCTTTAAGGCTCGGGCTTGACAGTGATATGTGAGCACAGCACTAAAATGATAGTGACGCATTACAACATTATATAGATTTCTTAGGGTAAGTGCCCACGATCAGAAGATGCTGTGTTCTAGACGCAGCATCACTCCTCTTGCGGAGACACTAGTGTTTTCTGCAGAGAATTCAGTGTACATACTGTGGCAAGACGACTCACTCAGCTGCATTCAGATGTAGACACAGGAATGTGTTTGGCTGCAGGTTTATTAAAACCTCATAAACCCAGCAGAATTGGGCACAAAAACAAAGGAGCGTCACTGGCTTGCAAGGTAAATCAAAAGAAACAAAACGAGTAATCACAGTCCGTATGTGTACAGGTCCGTCTGTACTGACTGGCTGCAGACTGCAGCTACTCCTTAGCTCAGCTCCACAGTCTGGAGCCTCTGCACATCAGTCTCTCTAAACACAAGAAAAAAAAACAGCCTTGTGCTTTTACTGTGGCTCAGCCACACCCTCAGGGGAGGTAGGGGGAATGACCTCCCGCCCTCTTAGTCATTCCCCTAAAACCACACACCCTTTTGAGATTAACTCCACAACACATAACATGCTGGGTAGCTTTTACAGGTTTTAGGTCACACAGGCTAGTAACCTGCGTGACACATACCTCCCCTCAACGACACGGCCAGTGACCGCGTCACACATTCCCCCCTCTGCCCAAAGCCGGGGGTTTGGGCACCTACCGACACCAGGCAGGGAAGTCTAGAGAGGGCATCAGCATTTACGTGCAACTTCCCCGGCCTATGCTCCACCTGAAAGTCGAAGTCCTGAAGGGCCAGGAACCACCTGGTGACCCTGGCATTGCGTCCCTGCTTTTCCCTAAGCCATCTCAATGGGGCATGGTCTGACACCAATTTAAACCTCCGGCCCAGCAGGTAATACCTCAGGGTATCTACGGCCCACTTTATGGCTAGACACTCCTTCTCCACCACTGCATAGTGCGTCTCACAGGATGATAGCTTGCGGCTCAGATAGAGAACGGGATGCTCTTCCCCATTTATCTCTTGGGAGAGCACGGCTCCCAACCCCACCTCCGAAGCGTCTGTCTGGACTACAAACTCCTTCGTAAAGTCTGGTGCAACCAGGACCGGCTGTTCGCACAGTGCTACCTTCAATTGCTGGAATGCAGCCTCTGTTACCTCCGTCCATTTCACCATGGTAGATCTGGTGCCTTTTAGGAGATCTGTCAGTGGCGCAGCCATCATGGCAAAATTTGGGATAAACCGCCGGTAGTATCCCACCAAACCAAGGAAGGCTCTCACTTGTTTCTTGGTGAGCGGCCGTGGCCAGGTCTGGATTGCCTCCACTTTCTTGACTTGTGGCTTTATCTCACCTCTTCCGACGACATAGCCCAAGTATTTGGCCTCCTCCTTCCCAATGGCACATTTCCTGGATTTATAGTAAATCCCGCCTTCCCAAGAGCATCCAAAATGGCCTGCAGTTTCGGAAGATGACTAGCCCAGTCTGAGCTAAAGACCACAATGTCATCGAGGTAGGCGGCTGCATACTTCTTGTGGGGGGCTAGGACTCTATCCATAGCCCTTTGGAAGGTGGCTGGAGCCCCCTGGAGTCCGAACGGCATCCGGGTATACTGAAAACATCCATCCGGTGTTGAGAAGGCAGTTTTCTCCTTAGCCGACTGGGACATGGGGATCTGCCAATACCCCTTTGTCAAGTCAAGAGTGGTGATGTATCTCGCTGGTCCAAGCCTCTCGATTAGCTCGTCGACACGGGGCATCGGATAGGCGTCACACTTGGATACCTCATTCAGCCGACGGTAGTCGTTACAGAACCTCCACTCCCCGTTGGGTTTTGGCACAAGAACGATAGGGCTTGACCACCCGCTTTTCGATTCCTCTATGACCCCGAGGTCTAACATCCTCTTCACCTCGGCCGCGATCACCTCCCGACGTGCTTCCGGAATCCGATATGGCTTTAGATTCACTCTCACCTGTGGATCTGTGAGCACGTCATGTTCTATCACTTGAGTATGCCCCGGCAATTCTGAGAATAGCTCCCGGTTCCGCTGTAGTAGCTCTCGACACTGTTGCTTCTGGGCTGGCGAAAGGGTCTCTGCAATAGTGATTTCCTCCACCCTGCCTTCAGGAGCAGCCTCCAAGCAAGAAGTTCCTGCAGGTTCCCGGTCCTGGTACGGCTTGAGCAAGTTCACGTGGTATACTTGATATGCCTTTCTGCGGCCGGGCTGGTGGACATTATAATTAACGTCACTGATTTTTTCCACCACCTCGTATGGCCCTTGCCATTTGGCCAGGAACTTGCTTTCGACGGTGGGGATAAGCACCAACACACGGTCCCCGGGCTGGAACTGTCTTAGTCTCGCCGATCGGTTATACACCCTAGCCTGGGCTTCTTGTGCCCGGAGGAGATGTTCTTTCACAATGGGCATCACCTGTGCCATTCTTTCCTGTAGCTGGGCAACATGTTCAATGATACTCCGATGCGGCGTGACTTCAGCCTCCCAGGTTTCCTTGGCGATGTCGAGGAGACCTCTTGGATGTCGCCCATATAGCAGCTCAAACGGCGAAAAACCCGTGGAGGCTTGCGGAACTTCTCTGATGGAAAAGAGTAGGAATGGGAGCAGATAGTCCCAGTCTCGCCCGTCTTTTTCCACTGCTTTCCTGAGCATCGCCTTTAAGGTCTTGTTGAACCGTTCCACCAGACCATCCGTCTGTGGGTGATAAACAGAGGTCCGAATCTGGGCTATCCGGAGGACTCTACAAAGCTCCTTCATCACTTTGCTCATGAAGGGGGTTCCCTGATCAGTCAGAATCTCCTTTGGCAGCCCTGTTCGCGCAAAGATATGGACCAGCTCTCGAGCTATGGTTTTGCTGGACGAGTTCCTTAGGGGCACTGCTTCGGGGTACCGGGTCGCATAGTCCATGATCACCAGGATGTATTGATGTCCCCGAGCAGATTTCACTAGGGGTCCCACCAGGTCCATGGCAATCCTCTCAAATGGAACCTCTATCACCGGTAGTGGAACTAAGGGGCTTCGGAAGTGGGGCGAGGGAGCAGTTATTTGGCAGGTGGGGCAGGACCTACAATAATTGAGAATTTCCCGGTAACACCCCGGCCAGTAAAATCTCCTCAGAATCCTCTCCTGCGTTTTTTCGACCCCTAGGTGTCCCCCCAGAACATGTGAGTGAGCCATGTCTAACACTTTCTTTCTATATGGCCTCGGCACTAACAGCTGCTCTACTGTTTCACCACCCCTTAGTTTAGCCACCCGGTATAGCAACTCCCCCTGCACTGCGAAATGGGGGAATCTGGTATCGGCCCCCGGCTCTTGGGCAACCCCATTACATACAGTAACTTGGTCAAACGCCCCTTTAAAGTCAAGTCCCGAATTTGATCAGTCCCAAAGTTGTCGCCAGATACGTCTAACTCAGGTACGTCCTCCATCTCAGTCTCCGCCTCGCCCTCATCGCCGGCGAGGACACACAAAGGAAAGACCTTCCCAGGAGGCTTTATCGGGCTTCTTCTCCAAGGACCTGGTTTCTGCGCATGCCACTAAGTCCAGTTCCTCTCCCCCACAAGTCCCAAAACAAGGGAAAGTCACGGCCCAGTATAATGGGATGTATCAGGTCCTTGACCACCCCGACCTCATGGATTTGAGCACCGCAGTCTGTTTCAACGGTCACTCTGGCTACGGGATAGTTCTTGGCGTCCCCATGTATACAGCGGACACCCACGGTTCTGGCCGTGATCAGCTGATGGGGTAGGGTAGCACTAATCAAGGTCACCAGACTTCCAGAGTCCAACAGTCCCAGTACCCTGACTCCATCCACAGACACGTCACACACCTGTGGTCCCTCCCTGGATTGTCCATCCACACTACAGGCCGGATAGGCATAATAAGAGCACCGTCTGCCCAGGCTGCAGTCCATTGGCTCAGGGAACGTAGGGCACCTAGCGGCAATGTGCCCCGGGTTATGACACCGCCAACAAATCACCTCCGCCCTAGCAGACTTTGCTGGCCCATCAGTGGAACTGGGACGCCCTCCATTTGCGGCTTTAGCCCCCTTACGTGGTGTTACGGCCCCCCTTTGGGTGCCCCAATACGGAGAGTACATTAGGTCCGGTTTTCCCAGGGACTTTTCCACCACCTGGTACCTCTCTACCAAGCCCACAAGGTCATCAGCGTTCCGAGGGTCTCCCTGGGCAACCCAGGTCTGAACCGGACGGGGCAGGGAATGAATAAACCTGTCCATCATCACCCGTTCCACCATCTGGGCAGGAGTGGCAGACTCGGGCTGTAGCCATTTCTGGACTAAATGTAATAAGTCAAACATCTGGGAGCGAGGGGGTTTGTCGCCCGCGTACGCCCAGTGGTGGACTCTTTGCGCTCTGACCGCCATAGACACTCCGGATCGCGCCAATATCTCTGCCTTCAATTTAGAGTACTCCTGTGCATCCTGAAGTGCCAGGTCATAGTAGGCCTTCTGAGGTTCACCGGTTAAATAGGGGGCCAGCATCTCTGCCCACTGCTGTGGTGGCAACTTCTCCCGCTCAGCTACCCTCTCAAACACCGACAAGAACGCCTCAACATCATCCCCTGGGGTCATCTTTTGCATCGCCCCCCTGACAGCCTTCCTGACGTGCGAGTCATCAGTCGACTGTGGGGGTAGGGCGGACGCTCTGCTCTGGATGGCGTCAGCGAGAAGCTGCATCTGCTGCTGCTGCTGCTGGTGGTGCTGCTCCTGTGCTTTCTGCTGCAACTGGATCTGTTGTAGCAACAACTTGGTGGTTTCCTGGTGCTGCTGTTGCATGCTCTGTTGGCTCTGCACATGTTGTTGGTGCTGTTGCTGCTGGCTCTGCAGCAGGTGTTTGAGGACCTCCTCCATGCTGCCAGGCTTCTCTTAGCTGCAAAGAGACAAGAAACAGGAGGGGCGCTCCAATGGGTACTACCCGATGGTCAACAGGGGGGGGGGTAGGTTTACACTAACCTTTCCCGGTTGTACCGCCCGTACAACCAGGATCTCCAGCCTGTGGTGTATTGTGCTCACCAAGCAGAGCCCAGCACTTCCTGGATGGCCAGATCACGTGACTGTGACATCATCCCAGGTCCTTCAGCCTTCTGCTCCCAGCGGACTCCTCCTATGCAGCTCTGCGACTATTCCTGTTTCTTGCAGCAGCTACACGGGTTCCTGAGGTTCGGTGCCCGCATTCTCCACCAAGTGTGGCAAGACGACTCACTCAGCTGCATTCAGATGTAGACACAGGAATGTGTTTGGCTGCAGGTTTATTAAAACCTCATAAACCCAGCAGAATTGGGCACAAAAACAAAGGAGCGTCACTGGCTTGCAAGGTAAATCAAAAGAAACAAAACGAGTAATCACAGTCCGTATGTGTACAGGTCCGTCTGTACTGACTGGCTGCAGACTGCAGCTACTCCTTAGCTCAGCTCCACAGTCTGGAGCCTCTGCACATCAGTCTCTCTAAACACAAGAAAAAAAAACAGCCTTGTGCTTTTACTGTGGCTCAGCCACACCCTCAGGGGAGGTAGGGGGAATGACCTCCCGCCCTCTTAGTCATTCCCTAAAACCACACACCCTTTTGAGATTAACTCCACAACACATAACATGCTGGGTAGCTTTTACAGGTTTTAGGTCACACAGGCTAGTAACCTGCGTGACACATACCTCCCCTCAACGACACGGCCAGTGACCGCGTCACAATACCCACGATCAGGATTATGGATACAGTGTATAAATCACCCAGCGTTGTATGGGAATTCGAGTATCTGGGCCCTGCTGTAGTTGGGATGTCACTGGTGGCCTGCCCAGACCCGTGGCCCTGGTGATCAACTGAAAAGGTGGTTAGGGAATGGTGATGAAGAAAAAATAAAAAAATTTGTCGTGACGCCACCTGCAGATTCTGGTGATGGGCACCAGGCCGCTTCAGACCTCCGGGGGAAATAGTACTGCAGCTTGGATGGAACAGCTCCCTGCAGGTGAAGCTGAGTCCCTGGGGCAGACCAGCACTTAAGGTGGTGGTGCTGGATGTGGAGATAATCTGTGGATCAGTGCAGCAGATGAACAGATACACAAAGGGTTTGTCACTCTACAAGGGTACTTTAGTCTGTAAACCAGTTCAGATGGCACTTCAGGTTACAGCACAAACAGTCTATAATCAGGTAGCTAGTCGGGTAGTCACAGAGGGTTGCAAGGTCATTCAGCAGCTCCCATAGTATACTCTCTCTTGTCAATCCTGTGTCCTGCTGCTAAAACTTGCCCTAGCACAGCCCTCTTGTATACCAGACCAGTTGGGGTGCTGTGAGTTCCCTTCTTCTCCCTCTCTCTCTCTCTGAAGGGGCTCGACCTTTGGTGGGCGATCCTGGCGAGGCTGCACTTTGTAGACAGGGTGTCATGGTTGATGAACTGACCCGTGACGACCGTGTTCAGGGGCTGGAGTCCCTGCACTGTACTGCCGGTACTCTGTTAGATGGACCAGGGTTCCCCCAGAGTATGGGCGCTCCGATATGGGGTCCGCTTTTTCTTTTCCTGGGCTGCCTCTTCTCTAGGCCCCCTCCCTGGGAGTCTCCTTCTCTCGCTCGGAGGCTCCCCTCTCCTTCGCTCCTCAGTGCAAACTAAAACTCCACTGTGTGACTTCCCTCCTTCCCTAACTCCGCCCAATGGGAATGGGACTACCCGTCTACCCGTGGTTAAGTGTGGGAGTGCTGGGGATGGGATCTTCTTGCAAACCTTACTCTCCCCTGTGACAGGAATAACTGCACACTTGTCTGTGGGTGTAGTACCCCTACTGTGGCGCTCTGACCAGGGGGGCGCACATGTATTTTTACCTGTCAGTTTATTCTGAATAAACAAGAGCCTAATGGACGGGGATTCGTATAAATCCATCACCCTGTGGTTGTACTGAACAACCCAGCATTTTGGATACATGCTGTGTCCAAAACGCTTCTAATCCTGATCGTGATCTCTTACTTTTATGGTGTTGCGTTGCGACCTGTGATACACAGAGTGACAACCTATCTACAACTTGGTTGTTCTGTACACAGCAAAATCAGAACCCCAAAATAATTACACAAATGTATTGGTTTTGTTTCTTTCTGTGTAGCTTCAGCCTTAATAACACCATATGGAAAAGAGACATGTCCATGAAATATTACATCTGAATATTTCCAGCTACCCTTTTATGTGTTCCCACTGTATTTTGCTTGAATGATATGTGGTTTTTCAGGTATGAAGCATATTTTCAGTGATGAATTATTAAGTGTCCTCTTTTCTTAGTGCATACAGGTATTAATAGCTCCTTGTCAGTCTTCAGCACCGGAGGGGTTTATAGTTCAATGAATATTAATTGGTCCATTGTGTGCAGCAGTTGAGACTAGATCTATATTAAGTGAACCATGATGTCAGAGTTCATTTCAATCTTTGAAGAGTGACTGCTTCTTGATATGATCACTGTGCAAATGATTTACTTCAGTGACGAGCAGTAACGAATCATGCATCATCACACAGTAATATATTCACAGTTATATTATTAATCTGGGACAGAGAGTCGCACAAATCCATCAGAATTATTCATTTGTGTTCCATAATAGGTGTTATAACTTCATAGGTATTGGGCCTTATACATTAAGTGTCTAAAAGAAAATATGTTGCCACACAGCAAAAAATGAGAGCTCAGCTTTCTGTTTTAAAGGGAACCTGTCAGCTGATATTTGCTACCTCATCTGAGAGCAGCATGTCTGTGGAAAGTATATAGCAGGCTGGTGCCGCCTCCTCCACACTAGGAGTAGACGGCACTTCCTGCTTTATGCGCTCCACAGTGGAACACACATTGGCACTGTCTCCTCCTCGTGAGTCTTCAATTTTTGCAAGGAGACTGGAGCTTTAGGGGATCCAGGAGAGGTAAGTACAAATTATTTTTCTTTAATAAGTGTGTGCACAGTGGCCAGAGGATTATGGAGGGGGGGGGGGAAGATTAGGGATGCATTATACTATATGGAGAGTTATGATACAGAGAGAGATGAGGCTGCATATATAAGACTACATTATATGAGACTGCACTATATGGAGAGATATGAAACTGCACTATATAGAGAGATATGAGGCTGCACTATATGGAGAGTTTTGAGGCTGCAGTATATGGAGAATTTTGAGGCTGCACTATATGGAGAGTTTAGAAGCTACACTATATGGAGAGTTATGAGGCTGCATTATACTATATGAAGGGCTATGAGGCTGTATTATACTATATGGAGAGTTATGAGACTGTACAACATGGAGAGCTATGAGGCTGCTATATGGAGACTGCTATATGGAGGGCTGAGAGGCCGTATTATACTATATGGAGGGATATCAGGCTGCATTATACTATATAGAGGGATATGAGTCTGCATTATACTTTATGCAGGGATATGAGGCTGTATTATACTACATGAAGGGACATGAGGCTTTGAGACTTCATAATACTGTATAGAGGGCTATGAGGCTGCGTTATACTATATGGAGGGATGTGAGGCTGCATTATACGATATGGAGGGATATGAGGCTGCATTAAACTATATTGAGGGATGTGAGACTGCATTATAGTATATGGTAGATAATGGGGGTGCATTATAATAATTGGATGACTATGGGGGCTACCTTATGAATGAGGTACTATGGGATGCGTTTTAATACATAGAGGACAAATGGGGATACATTGTAATATATGAAGGAATATGGGGATGAACTATGAAGGAGGGGGACCATATAAACCGTAATGGGGACATATATACCTAGCTAAGGGCAATATTCCATGAGGAGGACAATATATAGCAGGATGAGGGACATTAATACATAAAGAAGGAGAGAGGGGTCAATTTCTGAGTCTTTAAAGGATTTAGAACGTTACATGAGGCCCATACATCTGACCAACATGCACGCAGGGAAGGATGGGGTACCCAGGTCTGAATTTCATTTCACTCCAGGGCCCACCGGACTCTAGTTACACCACTACCAACCACCTCTACCACTACTCTATAGCTGGACTAAGAAACTCGTCCCTATGATCCACCTATCTATCGTCCCCTTTTTTATATTTGCTTCCCAAAATGAATATTGCTGGAGCCATGAGATACATCGTGACAGGATTCAGCTTTGATTTCTCAAGATTTCTGCAAAATTGATGGAGGTTGCAGCAAATGTAACGAGAAAAAAATGAAAAACTCCCGAATTATGTTTTTTGTTGGCCACTACAACATTGCATTAAAGTGTAAAATGAGGCAGTCAAAACATCGCATTTACCCAAAAATGGTATTAGTAACAATGTCAGAATGGGGTGCAAAAAATAAGCTATCACTTAATCCCAGACAGGGCTGTCACTAGGAATTTCGGGGCCCTTGACTGCCAAAATTTTGGGGCTCCCCTGAGACTCTGCCCAGCCTCCACCCAGCTCCACCTCCACACATGCTCCACCTCCACCCAAACATACATTATATTTATAGTGAAAAATTGAAACAGCACCAAAAATAACCTCAATTTATGTGCAAAGCTTTCTCAACCAACAATCCAGATGGTTCCTTAAAATAGAGTTAAAAAAAAAAATCACAAAAAAATATGAAAAAATGGACTTTATTGCCCAATGCGTAGCTACACTATTGGGCAATAAAGTCCACTTCTTTCTATTTTTTTGCTGTCTTTCCTTTTTTTACACTCTCTCTATTATATATTAAACACACACACTTGAGACTGCTGAGGGCTAAATACCCAATAGCTGTATATACA
This sequence comes from Allobates femoralis, assembly GCA_033576535.1. NCBI lineage: Eukaryota > Metazoa > Chordata > Amphibia > Anura > Aromobatidae > Allobates > Allobates femoralis. The sequence goes on from JARQOC010000003.1 coordinate 160,881,796, forward strand.
AAAGAGAATACACAATAGAGACGGCTACTAGCTGTACACACAATAGAGATGGCTGCGGGCCGTATACATAATAGAGATGGCTGCGGGCCATATAGACAATGGAGATGGCTGCTGGCTATGCACACAGTAGAGAATACACAATAGAGAATGCTGCTGGCTGTACACAATAGAGAATACACAATAGAGATGGCTGCTAGCTGTATACACAATAGAGATGGCTGCGGGCCGTATACACAATGGAGATTTCTGCTGGCTATACACACAATAGAGAATATACAATAGAGAATGCCGCTGGCAGTACACAATTGAGAATACACAATAGAGATGGCTGCGGGCCATATAGACAATGGAGATGGCTGCTGGCTATGCACACAGTAGAGAATACACAATAGAGAATGCTGCTGGCTGTACACAATAGAGAATACACAATAGAGACTGCTGCTGGCCGTATACACAATGGAGAATGCTGTGGGACAAATACACAATGGAGACTGCTTCGGACAAATGCACAATAGAGACAGCTGCGGGACCTGGACCCCCACAATGAATCCCTCCATGCGCATAGTATGATGACCCTACTGCAAGTCCCTCAACTACACTGACACAGTATGATCTCCAACTGTGACCCCCCACACAGCCCTCCATGTAGTTTTATGGACCTACATATAATATAATATCCCCTAAACCTATTCACACTGTATAATAACCACAAGACAGCCCTCAAATAGTGCTGCATAAAGTATAAATGCTCCCTCATACCCCTCCACAGAGCCCTCCATATATTATAATGCTTCCATATAGTATAATTGGCTTCATATATTATAATACATCATCCATAGTTCTTAATATATTATAATGCACCTCCATAACCCCCTATATTATAATGCACTCCCATAGTCCTCCATATAGTATAGTGCACCACCATAGTCCTACATATAGTATAGTGCCCCCCATAGTCCTCCATATAGTATAATGCACCTCCATAGACATCCATATAGTATAATAAACCCGCAAAGTCCTAAATATAGTATAATGCACCCCCATAGTACTCCATATAGTATAATGCATCTCCCATTGCCTTCCTTATAGTATAATGCACCCCCATAGTCCTCCATATAGTATATTGCACCCCCACTGTCCTCCTATATTATATTGCACATTACATAGTGAGCGCCCCGCTAAGAGCGCGCTACAAAAGGGTAGTGCACCCCTGACTGAAGGTGCAGTATGCTTTGCTTTGGTAATGAGTAGAGTAAGCCTGAAGCTCCAGCACCACATGCAACACCTAGTGATAGGGGACCAATCAGACTGCCCGTCACTAGGGTAACCGGTCCTGGTGGGAGGAGAGGCTAGGTGATAAAGCAAGTGGGAAAAGCAGCAAGGAGTTAGTAGTTAATGCAGTGAAAGGAGTGAGACAAGGAGAAGCTGCAGAGAAACAGAACCCAGAAGAGAAAGGGGCCAAGAAAGAGAAGGGTAACCAAATTCTCTAGCCCAGTCCGTACCCGGAGTACCCGGACAGCTCCCTGCTGTGTCGCAGTCATGAACTGAGTTAAAACTGGATTCTCCCGGATTGCTTTGGACCGGGGCAATCCGTGAGAATCCGGTTTTAACTCAGTTTATGACTGCGGACAGCTCCCTGCTGTACCGCGGTCGGTTCTGGCTCCCTGCTGCCTGACAACAGGATCCTCCGCTCCCCCCGCAGCCTCCCTACCCGATCCTAAGTTAGGATAGGGTGGGGAGGCAGTGAGGGGAGCGGAGGATCCTGCTGTCAGGCGACGGGGAAGCCAGTAGGGGGCTTCTGCATTGTTTAAAAGCTGGCGGCTTTTTACCGCTGGCTTTTAAACAATGAAGTGGGGAATTGCAGGTTTTTCCTCTGCTGCCAGACCTCTTTATAGGGTCCAGCAGCAGAGGAATTGCATTTCCCATTGATTTACATTGGACTCATTACACTGAAAGAAATCGCAAGGATACTCGCAGAGTAACGAGTACCCTACTATTTGGCGAGTACCGAATACTAGCGAGTATACTCGCTCATCCCTAGATATGTATCATCCAAGGAAGATCTCCAGCTAGTCCAGGTTGGTAATTAAAACGTAACATTTATTGTCATCACTAGTTAAAATCCAGAAACCACACACAGACAGTATAGTTCTTTGCAGTCCCCCTCTGGACTGCAATCCAGGGAGACTACATAGAATTATACTATCTGTGTGTGGTTTCTCAATTTTAACTACAGATGACAATAAATGTTACGTTTTAATGTTTATATATGTAGCACAAAGCCACTTTATTATAATCATGAATTGACTCGCCTGAAGTCCAGGAAAACTTGGAGCCGGCCCTGCGTCAACCGCTTTGGTTCTTCCTCCTGATGAGAAATTTTTACATAGTTGAGCGTTTCATACAGCAGATCGATATGGATTAATCCTCTGACATTACAATAGCATCCACTGGAAAGGTTAAAGGCCCCATTACACGGTACGAGATCGTGAACGATATCGCTCAAACGGGTTTGGAGTTGTAGAAACGACATTATTAGGACGTCATTGCGTGTAACACTGAGATACGACTACGATAACTCGTTGGATCGTTGATCGCAGATTTGAGAACATGTTCTCAAATCAAACGATCCACGATCAGCCAACCTGCTGCATTGTTGTGTGTGACACCGCGATAACGATGTCGTTCATGACTTCGCCTATTCACATCAGTGAGCAAGTATTGTTTGCTGGGTTGTGCGAACGATAGCTGCTCACTACATCGTTGGTCCGTCGTCCATGATATCCAAACATGTGACATCTCATCAACGATGTCAAAACGATGTCCTAACAACCGCGTGCCCATGAGATCGCTGGCGATATCGTTACAACATTGCAGCGTGTAACGGTACCTTTAGAAAGAAGGAGCTCAGTATCTTTCTCTTGTTGAATTCCTCAGTTAGCCTTGTAATAAAAGCTTAATGTTTTTTACTATTTTTTAATTGGGTTATTTTTATGCATTCCTTGCACTTTTGTTAAGATCTGCTGTCTTTTCAGATCAAATGTATGTATAAATATGAAAATATGGAAAATTCTGACGGATTCACAAACATTCAAGCCATCCTGTAAAAGTACTACTGCTACTACTTTGCAAACCATATAGCTGGGGCCTCAGATATACAGTCATATGAAAAAGTTTGGGCACCCCTCTTAATCTTACTCTTTTTTGTTTGTTTGTTTGTTTAAAATTGTTTTTTTGCAACAGCTATTTCAGTGTGATATATGTAATAACTGATCGACACAGTAATATTTCAGGTTTGAAATTAGGTTTATTGTACTAACAAAAATGTGAAATATGCATTATTGCAAAATTTGACAGGTGCTAAAGTATGGGCACCCGTCTGATTTTCATGATTTGAATACTCCTAACTACTTTTTACTGACTTACTGAAGCACTAAATTAGTTTGGTAACCTCATTGAGCTTTGTACTTCATAGCCCGGTGTATCCAATCATGAGAAAAGCTATTTCAGGTGTCCACTTGCAAGTTGTTCTCCTAGGTACATCTTCTCTGAGGCAGTGGCATCATGGGCTCCTCAAAACAGCTCTCAAATGATCTGAAAAAAAAGATTGTTCAACATAGTTGTTCAGGGGAAGGATACAAAAAGTTGTCTCAGAGATTTAACCTGTCAGTTTCCTCTGTGAGGAACATAGTAAGGAAATGGAAGACCACAGGGACAGTTCTTGTAAAGGCCAGAAGTGGCAGACCAACAAAAATATCAGAAAGGCAGAGAAGAATAGTGAGAACAGTCAAGAACAATCCACAGACCACCTCCAAAGACCTGCAGCATCATCTTGCTGCCGATGGTGTCACTGTGCATCAGTCAACAATACAGCGCACACTGCACAAGGAGAAGCTGTGATGCGAAAGAAGCCGTTTCTGCATGCACGCCACAAACAGAGTCGCCTGAGGTGTGCAAAAGCACATTTGGACAAGCCAGTTTCATTTTGGAAGAAGATCCTGTTAACTGATGAAACAAAGGTTGAGTTGTTTGGTCATACAACAAGGCATTATGCATGGCCCACAAAAACACAGCATTCCAAGAAAAACACTTGCTACCCACTGTCAAATTTGGGGGAGGGTCCACCATGCTTTGGGGCTGTGTGGCCAATAACGGCACCGGGAATCTTGTTAAAGTTGAGGGTCACATGGATTCCACTCAGTATCAGCAGATTCTTGAGAATAATGTTCAAGAATCAGTGTCAAAGTTGAAGTTGGATCTTTCAGCAAGACAATGATCCAAAACACCGCCCCAAATCTACTCAGGCATTCATGCAGAGGAACAATTACAATGTTCTGGAATGGACATCCCAGTCACCAGACCTGAACATCATTGAACATCTGTGGGATGTTTTGAAGCGGGCTGTCCATGCTCGGCGACCATCAAACTTAACTGAACTGGAATTGTTTTGTAAAGAGGAATGGTCAAAAATACCTTTATCCAGGAACTCATTAACAGCTACAGGAAGTGACTAGAGGCTGTTATGTTTTCAAAAGGTGGATCTACTAAATATTAATGTCACTTTTCTGTTGAGGTGCCCATACTTTTGCACCTGTCAATTTTTGAAATAATGCATATTTCACATTTTCGGTTAGTACAATAAACCTCATTTTAATCCTGAAATATTACTGTGTCCATCAGTTATTACATATATCACACTGAAATAGCTGCTGCAAAAAAACAATTTTAACCCCTTCCCAACATAGGACGTTGTACAACGTCCTGTGTTTCTGCCCGTTCGCGACACAGGACGTTGTACAACGTCTTGGCAGATTTGAGCTGCTGCAGCTCCTGTGAGTGGGGTCGCTCAGGTGTCACAGATGCCTGGTCCCCTGCTCCATTGCCCCCCCAGGCTGCCCCCACCTCCAGGCCCTGTGCCTGGCCCCCCCCTCACCTCCTGCGGCGGGCTGCACACTTCGGTGCACCCGCCGCTGCAGCCGCCCTGCCGCCGCCGCCGCTGCTGCTGCTGCGCCTCCTCTGCCCACCGGTCTGTGGCCCCGCCTCCTCTCCCGGCCTCCTCCTGCTCATTGGTGGAACGAGGGAGGTAAGTATGTATGTATGTATGTATCTATGTATGTATGTATGTATCTATGTATGTATGTTTGTATGAATGAATGAATGAATGAATTGATGGATGGGTGAATGGATAGATGGATGGGGGGTGCATGCGTGGACGTGTGCGTGGACGTGAGCGTACATGAGCGTGCGTGGACGTGTGCGTGCTTAGACGTGTGCGTGTGTGGACACGTATGTGGACGTGTGCATGCATAGATGTGTGTGTGCATAGACGTATGCGTGCATGGATATGTACATAGATGGATGTGTGCGTGGACGTGTGCGTGGATGTGCATGGATGTCAGCGTGCGTGTGTGGATGTGTGCATGCGTGGATGTCAGTGTGCGTGCGTGGATGTGTGCATGTGTGGATGTTAGTGTGCGTGCGCAGATGTCAGCGTGCGTTCGTGAATGTCAGCGTGCTTGAATGTCAGCGTGCGTGCGTGGATGCCAGCGCGCATGAATGTCAGCGCGTGTGCGTGGATGTCCGTGCGTGGATGTGTGCATGTGTGGATGTCAGCATGCATGCGTGGATGTCAGCGTGCGTGCGTGATTATCAGCGTGCATGAATGTCAGCGTGCGTGCGTGGATGCGTGCGTGGATGTCAGTGTGCGTGGATGTCAGCGTGCGTGGGTGTCAGCGTGCGTGCGTGGATGTCAGCGTGCATGTGTGGATGTCAGCGTGCTTGAATATCAGCGTGCGTGTGTGGATGTGTGCGTGCGTGAATTTGTGTGTGGATGTGCGTTGATGTGGATGTCAGTGTGCGTGCGTGGATGTGTGCGTGCGTGGATGTGCGTGCGTGGATGTGGTGCGTGGTTGTGTGCGTGCGTGGATGATGGGTGCATAGGTGGATGGATGGGTGCAACAAGGGATCAAGTGTCCTCTTGTTGTAGTCTCTGGGATCATAGTCATGGTGCACTGTATGACAGGTCATTGTCATACAGTGCACCATAACTCTGACCCCAGAGACTGTAGGAAGAGGACACTTCATCCCTTGCTGCAGTCTCTGGATTGACCAGAGGCGATCGAGCGTCGTGGGACCTTCGTTGTGGACTACGTCAGAGGCGATCGTACGTTGTGGGACCTTCGTTGTGGACTACGTCGGATCTTTATAATAAAGATGGAGTCCGAATTTTGTTTGTGTTTTTTTTTCAAATAAAAAGATTTTTCTCTGTGTGTATTTTCTGACTATTTACCAGAGATTCCTAATGGCGGGTCTAACATTGGCCCTATATTATGAATCTCGGGCTTAGTGCCAGCTGCCAATAAAAAGCTGGCATTAACCCCTTTATTACCCAGTTTACCACCGGCACCAGGGCAACTGGAAGAGTCTGGGTACAGCGCCAGAAAATGGCGCTTCAATGAATGCGCCATTTTCTGGGGCGGCTGCGGGCTGCAATTCGCAGCATGGGGGGCCCAGAACGCTTGGGCCTCTCCATGCTGCGGATTCCAGCCCCCAGCTGCCTAGTTGTACCTGGCTGGACCAAAAATATGGCGGAGCCCCATGTCATTTTTTTTCTAGAATTAGTTCTAGAAGAAAAAAAAAGGGCTTTGCTGTATTTTTGGTGGCCAGTCAAGTACAACGAGGCAGCTGGGGGTTGGTGGCAATCCGTAGCTGCCAAGTTGTACCTGGCTGGGCCAAAAATATGGCGAAGCCCCACGCCATTTTTTGTCTAGAATTAGTCCTAGAAAAAAAAATAAAAATGGGCTTTGCTGTATTTTTGGTTGCCAGCCAGGTACAATGAGGCAGCTGGGGGTTGCTGGCAGACCGCAGCTGCCAAGTTGTACCTGGCTGGACCAAAAATATGGCGGAGCCCTACGCCATTTTTTTTCTAGAATTAGTCCTAGAAAAAAAATAAAAATGGGCTTCGCTGTATTTAGATGCATAGTGAACACTTTGAACCCCCAGGTGCTTCACAAATTGATCCATAAAAATGAAAAAAGAAAATTTGTGTGAAAACAAATGTACTTTTTCCTTATTACGGATCAATTTGTGAAGCACCTGGGGTTCAAAGTGCTCACTATGCATCTAGATGCATTCCTTGGGGGGGGTCTAGTTTCCAAAATGGGGTCACTTGTGGGGGAGCTCCAATGTTTAGGTAAACATGGGCTCTCCATACGCGACATGGTGTCCGCTAACAATTCCAATAGTTAGCGGACACCATGTCGCATATGGAGAGCCCCTGTGTGCCTAAACATTGGAGCTCCCCCACAAGTGACCCCATTTTGGAAACTAGACCTCCCAGGGAACGTATCTAGATGGGTTGTGAACATTTTGAACCCCCAGGTGCTTCACAAATTCATCTGTAAAATTGAATAAGTACTTTTTTTTCCACAAAAAATTTCTTTTTTCATTTTTACAGATTATTTTGTGAAGCACCGGGGTATTCAAAATGCTCACCACCCATCTAGATAAGTTCCCTGGGGGGTCTAGTTTCCAAAATGGGGTCACTTGTGGGGGAGCTCCAATGTTTAGACACACAGGGGCTCTCCAAACGCGACCTGGTGTCCGCTAACAAGTGGAGCTAATTTTTCAAATTGTTAGCGGACACCTTGTCGCGTTTGGAGAGCCCCTGTGTGCCTAAACATTGGAGCTCCCTCACAAGTGACCCCATTTTGGAAACTATACCCCCAGGGAACTTATCTAGATGGGTGGTGAGCATTTTGAATGCCCCAGTGCTTCACAAATTAATCTGTAAAAATGAAAAAAGAAACTTTTTTATGGAAAAAAAGTGTTTTTTCATTTTTACGGATGAATTTGTGAAGCACCTGGGGTTCAAAAAGCTCACCACCCATCTAGATAAGTTCCCTGGGGGCTCTAGTTTCCAAAATGGGGTCACTTGTGGGGGAGCTCCAATGTTTAGGCACACAGGGGCTCTCCAAACGCAACATGGTGTCCGCTAACAATTTGACTGAAAAATCAGCTCAAATTGTTAGCGGACACCATGTCGCGTTTGGAGAGCCCCTGTGTGCCTACACATTGGAGCTCCCCCACAAGTGACCCCATTTTGGAAAATATACCCCCCAGGAAACTTATCTAGATGGGTGGTGAGCATTTTCAACCCCCAGGTGCTTCACAAATTCATCCGTAAAAATGAAAAATTACTTTTTTTCCATAAAAAGTTTCTTTTTTCATTTTTACAGATTAGTTTGTGAAGCACTGGGGTGTTCAAAATGCTCACCACCCATCTAGATAAGTTCCCTGGGGTCTAGTTTCCAAAATGGGGTCACTTGTGGGGGAGCTCCAATGTTTAGGCACATAGGGGCTCTCCAAATGCAACATGGTGTCCGCTAACAATTTGACTGAAAAATCAGCTCAAATTGTTAGCGGACACCATGTCGCGTTTGGAGAGCCCCTGTGTGCCTACACATTGGAGCTCCCCCATAAGTGACCCCATTTTGGAAACTAGACCCCCCCAGGGAATTTATCTAGATGGGTGGTGAGCATTTTGAACCCCCAGGTGCTTCACAAATTCATCCGTAAAAATGAAAAAGTACTTTTTTCTCTACAAAAATTTTCTTTTAGCCTAAAGTTTTTTCATTTTCACATGGGAAACAGGATAAAATGGATCCTAAAAGTTGTTGGGAAATTTCTCCTGAGTACACCGATACCTCATATGTGGTCAAAATTTTTTTTTTACCAAAATTGTGCTGATGTAAACTAGACATGTGGGAAATGTTATTTATTAACTATTTTGTGTCACATACCTCTCTGGTTCAGCAGAATAAAAATTCATAATTTGAAAATTGCAAAATTTTCAAAAATTTTGCCAAATTTTTAATTTTTTCACAAATAATCGCAAAAATTATCAACCTAAATTTAATACTAACATGAAGCCCAATATGTCATGAAAAAACAATCTCAGAATCGCTAGGATCCGTTGAAGCGTTCCTGAGATATTACCTCATAAAGGGACACTGGTCAGAATTGACAAAAATGGCCTGGTCATTAAGGTCAAAATAGGCCCGGGGGTGAAGGGGTTAAACAAAAAAAAAAGAGTAAGATTAAGAGGGGTGCCCAAACTTTTTAATATGACTGTAAATACTCTATGATAAAAGAGATGGGGCAATTTGACCTCAAAACATTTATTTACACCTACTACAGGTGCATCTCAATGAATTAGAATATCATCAAACAGTTAATCTTTTTCAGTATTTCAATACATAAAGTGAAACATATATGTTATATAGAATCATTGCAAACAGAGTGATCTATTTCAAGTGTTTATTTCTGTAAATGTTGATGATTATGGCTTACTGCAAATGAAAACCCAAAGTTCATCAAAAATCAAAGCCTAACTTCCCAGCTTGCACTCACTTTGCAAAAGTGGTGTGCAATTTCAAAGTGACTGAAACCCTCTGGCAGCAGGTTGCCCAGATGACCGCCAAAGGGGCACCCCATCAGCCATAGCAACAGAAGTTGGTCATTCCAAGTCTAATGTTTCTAGAATATTGCAACATCACAAATACTTTCAAGTCCCCCAAGATGGCTGGTCACCCTTGAAAGACAAATACAAGAGAAGACAGGATAATGCGGAGAATCTCCAAGAGTAATTGTTTCAACACTGCAGCTGGAATAACTCACCAGTTCAGCACTGAACAGGGTAAAGATATCTCTCATCATACATACAGTGTCACAATGTTTAGGATCATTTGGACTGAAAGCCCACTCTGCAGTGACCAGACCTCTCGTTAGCAGAAATAATTAAAAGGCTAGAATCACCTTTGATGAGGAGCATGCTGTGTGGACAGAGGTAAGTGGTCCACAGTTCATTTTAGTGATGAAAGCAAGTTTAATTTATTTGGGTCTGATGGGAAACATTATGTTTGTTGACAAACTGGGGAATGACTGAACCCAAGGAGTGTAAAGAACTCAGTGAAAGGACTCAGTGAAAGGTGGTGGAGGAGGTGTCATGATTTGGCTAATGTTTTCTGCTGCAGGAATTGGACCTCTCATACAGCTACATGGCAGAGTGAGTGCAAGTGTGTATCAAAACCTTCTTAAACAAAATGTGCTTCCTTACTTGCATTCAGCACTCAATCAGCCAGCAATTTTCATGCAGGACAATGCCCCCTGTCACACAGCAAAACGGGTAAAGCAGTTCCTTGAAACAGAAAACACTGAAAAAATGAAATGGCCGCCCAGAGTCCTGATCTAAACCCAATAGAAAACCTATGGAAAATCCTTTGGTGACAAAGTTATGGCCAAGAAACCCACAACAGTCACAAACCTGAGGAAGAGATTGGAAGAAGAGTGGGGCGAAATCACACCAGAGCAGTGTAAGAGACTAGTGATGTCCTGTTCAGATATGCTGAAGTCATTCAAAGCAAAGGCCTGTACAAACCAAAGGCCTGTACACTTCCTACTGATTGGTGACTGTTGTGACTTTCACAAAATTTAGTTAAAATCTTTCTCTGTGCTACAGTCATTGCTGTTCTCTAATTATGATCATCATGTTTTGTGTAAAAAATAGGTTTTAAGTTGATAAACTTTGGTTATTTTGGAAAACACTGTTCTAGTGGTATGATGATCAATGTAGATTACATTCTGTCTGAAAAAATCCTACATTGTTCTCTAATTTTGATTGCCAGTGTATAGCACCAAACATATTCCGCAGCACTGTTCAATGCAAAGGGGACATGTACAGGCAATATGAAACAATATAAAGCAACAAAAATTGAACAGATACCAAGAGGAATGAGGGTCGTGCTCATAAGCTTAAAGTCTATGAGAGAGGGGCATAGACCCTGATTCTGGTGATGTATCACTTATCAGAGTACTGCTTGTAGTTTTGATAGAATCCCTGTTCTCTCTGCTGTAAATGTAGCTGAGTCCCAGACTGTGGAGCTGTGTGTAATTCCACCCCCAGCGCTGGTTGGCAGCTTCCTGTGTAGTGTACATTGTAAATTGTCAGTAAGCTACCAATGAGTGGTGGGTACGTGTTTACCTATATTAACTAGACAGTATTTCATACAACACCTAGTTTCCTGCTGCTAAAACACTGATTTTATTGAAGCTAAAACACACCTAGTGACACATCTCTTGATTCTGGGTCTCTTGCCTTATAATATAATTACCGGTAATGCTCTCAGATTAAGGGCTCACTAACACTGGTATATAAAATGAATGATGTTGATGTTTTATTGGATAGCACTAACTCCAATGTTATTATATGGGGAAGTACTGATTATCAGTTATTTTCTCTTTCTGATTTGCAGCGCATCTCGGCTCACTCGCACCCATAAAAATCCATGGGTGGATTAGAAACATCTGTCTGCATTTGGATGTCATCAGTATAGCCCGATATATATGCAGACTATCAATCGAGAAGATGGAGAGATTGTTCTCTCCATCTTCTCCTTATTTGTGCTCCAATTCTCCAATGCGAGAGATTGAGATCACAGTACGTAACACTTGGTCATGTTCGCAGCGGAGCCTAAGACGCGTGTCATTAGCATGCAGCAACAGATTCTCTCACATCGGATACCATATGCTCGTGTGACCTCTGCCTAAATAATAATACTAATAATTTTATTTATGTAGCGCCAACATATTCCGCGGCACTTTACATTTCAGAGGGGAAATGTACAGACAATTTGAGACAATAGAGAGTAACAAAAAATTCAACAGATAGCAAGAAGAATGAGGGTCCTGCTCGCAAGCCACAATCTATGAGGAAATAGGGGAGGCTCAAAAGGTAAATGGTAAAAAGTGCCGTCATATATGGTCCAGCCATCAATATAATAAATAGGGGATTCACGTAACGTTGCATGAACTGGTCACCAGCCAGGATCTGTACAATCAGAGGTAAAGAGGGCTATTAAGTGCATGAAGGATCTACACAGATGACCCAAGAAGCCATACTTGGATAAGGTCAGAATGGGAATAGTTAGATAAGTGAGATGAGGTGAGATGAGGTCTAAAGAATATGTTTTTAGGGCTCACTTAAAACTTTTGGTATCATGAATTAATTGAATTGTTCTTGGTAATCTGTTTCAAAGAATTGTCACTGGCCGTAAGTGTACCACCCCAGGGTATGGGAACTCGGATGTCTGGGCCCTCAGCTTCGGTGAAGGATCTCACTGGTGGCCTGCCCAGACCCGTGGCCCCGAAGAAAACACAGCTGCCAATTAAGGGGTTGAAGTCTTTATCTCGTGACGCCACCTAACGTAATGCCTGGTGACTAGACACTAGCGTGGAGCAGCTCCCTACAGGTAGAGCTAATCCTCCGGGGCAGTGTTACCTAATGCCGACACGATGCAAACCGTTGAGAAAAGTCAATGAAGCAGGACAGAGACACAGAGGCACTTCACTCTTCCAGGTACTTTACTTGTAAAGGAAACTGAACAAGATGGTGATACAGTTCACAGTACTCCAGCAAGACGGCCGGCGGGTAGTCGCAGCAGAATGCAGAATCTGTGGAAGTCTCCGGTGATACCTTCTTGGATCTACTCTTGTCCTGTCCTTTTTCTCTCTTCTTGTGGTCTGCTTCTTGGGCAGTAGTACGTCCCAGGGGATAAACACCCTGAGAACGTCTTTGGATGAGTACAGTCGGAGGGTGAACACTCCAGGCCGCATTGTCAGACCGTGCACTCCGGGTGTACAAGTCAGGACCTTTCTGTCTGGGCTACTTTTCTCTAGCCCTCTTTTGAAGCCCTCTTTCTCTTTTTTGGGTAAGCTCCCGCTCTCCGTCTTTCCTTGGGGAAGACACTCCTGAAGACTCCCCGTGTGTTCCACCTTGCTCCTCTCACACTTTTTCCACACTCCAACTGACTCTGGGACCACCCCCCGGTTGTATCGGTGTTTGTGTTTTGGAATCAGATCCTTCCACAGTGTTCTGCATTCTACTTGCGATAGGGATAACCACACGCTCACCTTTGGGTGCAGTACCCCACTTGTGACGCCTGACCAGTGGGGCGCCACATAAGAAGTCTTGGAGACAGTATGGGAGGTTCAGTTTGTAGATGATGTCAGTCTTAGGTTACTTGCGGAACGTAGGGCACGTGTAGGGCGATAGACCGAGATGAGTGTGGAGATGTAGGGTGGTGCAGAACTGTGCAGGGCTTTGTGAGAGTGATAATTTTACATTGTACTCTGTAGCGAATGGGCAACCAGTGCAATGACTGGCACAGGATAGGATGCTTGATAAAGAACCAGATGGATTCGAAATCTCGCTTGTGACAGACAGGAATAAAGAAGGATGCATTGATTTAACCACCTGTGTGGGAGGCGCTGTCTTTTTTGCTGAATATGTCATGTGAGTAACCAAGCTGTACTCCCTGGACTGACGGGCGCCCCATCTAGGAGTAATAGGATTCTTAAAGTAATATTACTTAATTTCACCTGGGTGCTGTGAACCATTGCAGTTTATGGCACAGGATAGAGGCATTGGTGAAGTGATTAGAGAAGAATATGATCCTGGCTGCTGCCTTTAGGATGGATTGGAGAGGAGAGAGTTTAGTAAGAGGGAGTTGATTAGTAGAGAATTGCAGTAATCCAGACGAGAATGAAAAAGGGCAACAGTTAGAGTTTCGGCAGAGTCAACAGTAAGAAAAGGTTGAATTCTAGAGATGTTTTTGAGGTGTAGGTGACACAAGCGAGTGAGTGATCGGATGTGAGGAGTGAAGGAGAGATCTGAGTCAAATATAACCCCAAGACACCAGTCGTGCTGCTGGGGAGTAATGATAGAACCACCTACAGAAATGTCAATATTAGGTTTCAAAAGATTAGGAGAGGGAGGAAACTCAGCAAGTTTAGTTTTTGACAGATTCAGTTTAAGGTAGAGAGAGGACATGTTAGAGCAGAGAGACAATCCTTGGTATTTTGTTGTAATGTGAGGGTGATGTCAGGAGAAGAGGTATATACCTCTACAATCCAATTGGGTGTTGTCAGCATAGAAATGGTACTGAAAACCGAATCTCCTGATGACTTGTCCAATAGGGGCAGTGTGTAGAGAGAAGAGAAAAGGACCTAGGTCTGAACCCTAAGGAATCCCAACAGTAAGCGACAAGGAGAGGAAGAGCAGCCGGCAAAAGATACAGTGAATGAGCGGTCAGAGAGGTAGGAGGAGAACAAGGAGAGAGCGGTGTCCTTAAACCCAATAGAACAGAGCATAGAGAAGAGAAGCTGGTGAGCCACAGTATTGAATGAAGCGGAGAGATCCAGGAGGATCAGTAGGGAGTAGTGACCATTAGATTTAGCTGATAGTAGCTCATTAGAGACTTTAGTGAGGGCAGTTTCAGTAGAGTGTAAGGAGCGGAAGCCGGATTGTAGAGGGTCAAGAAGAGAATTATCTGAGAGATAGCGGATCAGACAGGAGTGGACCAAGCGTTCCAGGAGTTTAGAGATGAAGGGGAGATTAAATAACAAAAAACTGTTGACAGATTTCCTTTAACTTAAATCTATAGAGAAAAAAATATAAAATCTCATTTTGAATTGTAACTGAATTTTAGAAATAATTTCTAAGTGTGCGATAAACAACAACTTGAACCAAGTACATGTAGTCTCATTATGTTTTGTTTCTATAGTGAATTCAGATCCTGTGCTAAATATATACATAGTCAAGATGAAAGAAAACTCTAAAAAATGCTTACGGCTACGTCTGGAGAACGGTTTTGATCTTGTTGCATACATAGGCATATTCTTTAAAATGAATTATTCGCAGCTGTACTCAGACACCATATTGAATTTTCAGCCCCAGAATACTTACAGATCAGTCTGCATGTTTTACCTAGTCTACTCTATATGATGGGCTTAATGTCTCGGTATTTTACTTTAATTTAAATTGCTTACATGGTAGATCTACTCTCTACAACCTACTTGAAGGAAACTGAATTAATTCACTGCCATTTTCCTCCTTCCCAGCAGTCTCTATAACCCCTGACTTTCTGCTTCACGGCACATCTTGAAAGTCCTCTTAGGTCTTTTCTCTTGTTCACTTCTAATTGTCCCTGACATCAACACTTCACTTACCTTGAGCAGCTGTCTCTGAAGAAAGCTATATTCTATATTACGTAAGCTGACTGCTCTTTAATGTTCACATTGAAGTCAATTTGTGTCTTTATTATTTTATTAAATCATTCTAAAATATGTGCAGTATAAAGATGAGAAAGTGTGTAATCTTAATATCAGTGGTATTTCGGCACCCTTTTTAATATAAGAGGCAATGATTTCAGAAACCCTCATTCAGCTCAAAGGGTTTATCACGCTATGTGTCGAATGAACAGTCAGTCAGCTCACAGCTTTGACCTATGGTCCAGGCAATCATATATAAATATTTATATATATATATAATATTATATATATATAATATATATATATATATATATATATATACCATGTTCCAAATTATTATGCAAATGTTCTTTTTCTCTGATTTTCTTAAATGGTCAGTGCAAATGTCAGTTAGGGTAATAAAAGTTATCACCCGTTAGAGTGTACATTGAATAATATTGAGGAAACCTAACAATAATAACAGTATAATCTTCAAAATTAAAATAAAAAACTCTAAATGCACTGTTACAAATTATTAGGCACAGTAGAGTTTCTAAACATTTGACATGTTTGAAAGAACTGAAAATGCTCATTTGCTGAATTTGCAGCATTAGGAGGTCACATTTACTGAAATAAAAAGCTATTTAACTCCAAAACATCCTAACAGGCCAAATTACATGTTAGCATAGGAACCCTTGTTTGATCTCACCTTCACAATTCTTGCATCCATTGAACTTGTGAGTTTCTGGAGAGTTTCTGCTTGTATTTCTTTGCATGATGTCAGAATAGCCTCCCAGAGCTGCTGTTTTGATGTGAACTGCCTCCCACCCTCTTAGATCTTTTGCTTGATTATACTCCTAAGGTTCTCTATAGGGTTGAGGTCAGGGGAAGATGGTGGCCACACCATGAGTTTTTCTCCTTTTATGCCCATAGCAGCCAATGACACAGTGGTATTCTTTGCAGCATAAGATGGTGCATTGTCATGGATGAAGATGATTTTGCTCCTGAAGGCACGTTTTTGCTCTTTGTACCATGGAAGAAAGTTCTCAGTCAGAAACTCTATATATTTTGCAGAGGTCATTTTCACACCTTCAGGAACCTTAAAGGGGCCTACCAGCTGTTTCCCAATAATTTCGGCCCAAAACATGACTCCTCCACCTCCTTTCTGACTTTGCAGCCTTGTTGGGACATGGTGGCCATCTACCAACCATCCACCACTCCATCCATCTTGACCATCCAGGGTTGCTCGGCACTCATCAGTAAACAAGACTGTTTGAAAATTAGTCTTCATGTATGTCTGGGCCCACTGCAACCGTTTCTGCTTGTGAGCACTGTTTAGGGGTGGCCAAATAGTAGGTTTATGCACTACAGTAAGCCATTAAAGGATCCTACACCTTGAGGTTTGAGGGACTCCAGAGACACCAGCAGCTTCAAATATCTGTTTGCTGGTTTGTAAGGCCTTTTTAGCAGCTGCTCTCTTAATCCGATGAACTTTCCTGGCAGAAATCTTCCTCTTTTTGCCTTTATCTGCACAAACACGTCTGTGCTCAGAATCAGCCACAAACCAATTTGCATAATAATTTGGAATATGGTGTATATATATATATATATATATATATATATATATACATATATATATATATATATATATATACATGCTGCTCAAAAAAATAAAGTGAACATTTAACAACACAATGTAATGGTGAAGCGCCCCCTTTTTTTTTTAAGCAGTCTATGTATATATATATATAGAGGAAGGGAGTATGTTCCCGAAACGTCGCAACACCACCTGATGGCCCAATAAAGGTAAAAGGATTGAGAAAAAGGAGTGCTGCAGTCATATTTATTTCATATTGACACAGTGGATGGGAGAGAAGCTGAGACTGAATAGCACCCAGGATACTAGCCGTGCTGCTTTCTTTATTTGTATATATATATATATATATATATATATATATATATATATATGTTGTGTCTGTGATACTGAATATCATCATATATAAAGGGGAGTGTGTGTGTTGTGTACATGTCCACTAAAGGAATCCGCACCGTCGCATCTATAACCACGAAATCTGGCACAGCCACCTCATTTAACTCAGGGAACGTCGTAGACTATGTTTTAAAGGGAAATTTTACAGTTAGTTGCCAAAAAAGGCCTATTTACTGTTTGCTTGTGCGAGATAATAGGTACTGCCTTGCTTTTTTTGATTGTTATATACAGTGGGGAAAAAAGTATTTAGTCAGCCACCAATTGTGCAAGTTCTCCCACTTAAAAAGATGAGAGGCCTGTAACTGACATCATAGGTAGACCTCAACTATGAGAGACAAAATGAGGAAACAAATCCTGAAAATCAAATTGTCTGATTTGGACAGAATTTTTTTTCAAATTTTGGTGAAAAATAAGTATTTGGTCAATAACAAAAGTTCATCTCAATACTTTGTTATATATCCTTTGTTGGCAATAAAAGAAGTTAAAAATTTTCCGTAAGTCTTCACAAGGTTGGTGCACACTGTTGCTGGTATGTTGGCCCATTCCTCCATGCAGATCTCCTCCAGAGCAGTGATGTTTTGGGGCTGTTGCTGGGCAACACAGACTTTCAACTCCCTCCAAAGGTTTTCTATAGGGTTTAGATCTGGAGACTGGCTAGGCCACTCAAGGACCTTGAAATGCTTCTTACAATGCCTCTTCATTGTCCTGACGGTGTGCTTGAGATCATTGACATGCTGAAAGACCCAGCCACATTTTATCTTCAGTGCCCTTGGTGATGGAAGGAGGTTTTCACTCAAAATCTCCCCATACATGGCCCCATTCATTCTTTCATGTACACGGATCAGTCGTCCTGGTCCCTTGGCAGAGAAACATGATGTTACAACCCCCAAGCTTCACAGTATAGTGTCCTTTTGATGTAACTCAGCATTCTTTCCCCTCCAAACACAACAAGTTGTGTTTCTACCAAACAGTTCTTCTTTGGTTTCATCTGACCATATGACATTCTCCCATTATTATTCTGGATCATCCAAATGCTCTCTAGCAAACTGCAGACGGGCCCAGACATATAATGGCTTAAGCATAGGGACATGTCTGGCACTGCAGGATCTGAGTCCCTGGCGGGGTAATGTGTTACTGTTTTATGTTGGTCCCAGCTCTCTGCAGGTCATTCAGTAGGTCTCCCCGTGTGGTTCTTGGGTTTTTTGCTCACCGTTCTCGAGATTACTATGACCCCATAAGTGACATTTTGCGTGGAGCCCCAGATCGAGGGAGATTATCAGTGGTCTTGGGTGTGTTCCATTTTCTAAGTATTGCTCTCACAGTTGATTTTCTTTACACCAAAGTGCTTGCCTATTGCAGATTCAGTCTTCCCAGCTGCTACAATTTTGTTTCTGGTGTCCTTTAAAAGCTCTTTGGTCTTCACCATAGTGGAGTTGGGAGTGTGACTGTTTGAGGTTGCGGACATTTGTCTTTTATATTGCTAACAAGTTCAAACAGGTGCCAGTACTACAGGTAATGAGTGGAGGACAGAGGAGCCTCTTAAAAAAGAAGTTACACATGTGTGAGAGCCAGAAATCTTGCTTGTTTGTAGGTGACCAAATTCTTATTTTACACCAACATTTGAAAAAATATTCATACCAAACCAGACAATGTGATTTTCAGGATTTGTTTTCTCATCTTGTCTCTCATAGTTGAGGTCTACCTATGATGTCAATTACAGGTCTCTCATCTTTTTAAGTGGGACAACTTGCATAGGCTGGCTTCAGACTTGCGGATCCTCCGCATCATCCTGCGGAGGAGATCCGCAAGCTGACAGCAGCCCCTATGTTTATAATGAGTACACACGGTCATGCGCAGGTCTGTGCATGACCGTGCACTCCCATTCACTGCAATATGTGATTTGCACGCAGGCGGATGCCCGTGCACAAATCACACACTCTCATCCACACCAGGAACGCGACCATGTCGCAAACATAGGGGCTGCTGTCAGCTTGCGGATCTCCTCCGCAGGACGCTGCGGAGGGTCTGCAAGTCTGAAGCCAGCCATAATTGATGGCTGACTAAATACTTTTTTTTCCCCACTGTATATAATAAAGAAGACAGCGCATGATCCACAGAGAGGCCTTTTTGTGTTAAAAGGGTTTATGTGATTATCTGAGACAGGATATTTTGGATTCATCTTTGAGTTATAAAAAGCTAACTAAAAGTAATGACTGAAAAATATTTATTGGATAGAAAAGCACATAAAATACAAATAACACAGAAAGTTTCTAAGAGTAAAATTGTTGCTTCAAGTCATTTCTTCCAGGATCTGGCCTGTGTCCTTAAGGTATGCTGGGAGTGATAGAACACATTTTTGTGAGTACACATCCACATATTTGGATAAATTGGTCGCTAGACAACCGATGCCTGATATTATCAGCTTAGGGGCCTTTGACACTTGCGTTTTTTTTTTCTGATCTGGAAGATCAGGAAAAAACCTGATTCTTACAGGATTCATTTTTTTGCCCATTCACTTTAATGATTTCAGGTAGAATCTTGTTGCTTCAGGGTTTTTCCTGAAATCATTAAAGTGAATGGGCAAAAAAATGAATCCTGTAAGAATCAGGTTTTTTCCTGATCAGGAAAAATAAGAACTCCCAAAAATCTGCTCGTCTTTACACTGGAATATAAAAACAAGAATATCATTTATCAAAAGGCTCTTAAATAAGGGGTTGCAGATAAAGCACTTCACATTAGTTGGGTAATCATTTACCGTATTTTTCGGACTATAAGATGCACTTTTTTCCCCCCAAATGTTTGGGGAAGTGGGGGGGTGTCTTATAGTCTGAATCTACTATGGGGCTGTGCTAGCTGTGCTGTAGGAGAGGGGAGCAGCTCTGAAGCGGTGTCCAGGACTGAAGGAGGCTGGGACAGGCTGCAGCTGTAGCCGTTGGTCATGTGGGCCCGTTCATTAGGCTCATGTAATATGCACTGCATCCCCTATTCATCACCTCTGAGCACTGAGAAATGAGCAGGGGCATTGGTGCACATTACATGAGCCTAATGAGTGGGTCCATAGGATCAGCGACTGTTGCTGCAGCCCTGTTCAATCCTGTGTGAATAGACAGTGCTTTCCATGCATCTTTCATTGTGTGGAAAGCACTGAATATCCCGGTGACTGACAACAACACTCACCTCTCCACATTATTTCCTGCAACCCGCGCCATTCCTTTGTCTATGACGGCATCCGATCATGTGAGCATGTGAACGGCAATGGAACAGTGACATCATCACTGCACGCATTTGTGGAGCCCAACTGGGACGGGGTACTCGGTGCCAGATCGGGGTTCTGCTGGGGGATGTAACGGCGGTTCTGGTCCGGACCGTGTCCCGGGTTCACACAAGTAAATGGGGTGTATTTACAAGGGATTAGATTTGTCGTGATGCCACCCAGGGTTGTGGTCAGTTAGGGGACCAGCGCTGCTGCAGAACCTCCAGGGATGATGTTTTGGTAGCTTAGATGGAACGGCTCTCCCAAGGTAGGGCCTGGTTCCCTGGGGCAGTGGTAATTAAAGTCTGTGATGGTGGTTATGGATGTTGCAGGAAAGTAGGGGTAGTAGTAGAGATGATGAGAGTGGAGGCAATGGCAGTTTATGAGGGAGAGTAGGGTTTCAGCACAAGGACCACACACACTCACGTTTGTTGTCGTTTTCCAAGTCTTTACTGTACAGATGGTAAATCAGGGAATTGTCCACGGAGTCTGTACCAGGGCCGGGTTGCTCCCGCCCTGACCGGGTCCTTGGCTTCCTACTTGTGCACTTTGTGTGTGGCCCTGCTGCCGCTTTTAGCTGAACTGCTGGCCCTGTCTCCCCTCACGGGTACCAATCTGCTGGGCAACTTGAGTCCTCTGTGTCACTGACCCCTCCGTGTTGCTTTGCTATGGTACAGTGAAGATGGTGGACCTTCACTATCCCGGTATTCACTGTCCTGTCTCAGGCACAGCCTCGGATCCGGTATCCATCCTAAGCGCCTCTTCGGGGTGAGTTTAGGGTAACTGCTTATCCCGGGTTTGTTCCTCTTTTTCTCTGACTCCTTCCCTCAGACCTCTCAGGACCTCCACTTCAACTCCACTCTCCTCCAACTCCAGACTAAACTCAACTGAACTCACTAACTGTCACTCCTGCTCTGAGGTAAACAACATTAGCTCCTCCCATTCTTGCAGGTGCCAACTAAGCTTCTCCCACTTTCTAGTGTACTGTTGTGTGGGAAGTAAACCTGTGTTGATGTTTCTGTGGCACATTAACCCTTGGGGTGCCACACATTGTTCACATGATTATCTGCCAGGACAAGCAGACAGAAGCATGGTGCGGGCTGCCGAGAGTGATATGGAGAGGTGAGTATGATCATTTATTATTTTTTTAAGTGCGTGCCAGTATTGGGGTCATATCCAGGATAGCGGGTGTATATCCAGCATGGAGTCCCTATCCAGGATGGGATGGCGTATATCCAGCATAGGAACCATATCAAGGATGGGAGGTGCATATTTAGCATGGAGCCATATCCAGTATGGGGGGGCATATCCAACATGGGACATTAACCAGGATGGGGACCATATCCAGCATGGAGCCATAACTAGGATAGAGGATATATACAGGATGGGGGCCATAAGCAGGATAGAGGGTCTATATACAGGATGGGGGCCATAACCAGGATGGAGGGGCTTTAAACAGCATGGGGGCTATAACCAGGATGGAGGGGCTATATCCAGTATGGGGGCCCATATCCAGGATGGGGGATTATAAACCTAGATGATGGGGGTATATACTAGGATTGGGGCCCTGTACCAGGATGGAGGACCATATCCAGAATGGGGAAATCATAAACCAGGAAGAGGGATCATATACACCAGGATGAGGAACATATATTACCTGGAAAGGACCCAGGATGAGGACATTACTCCAATAACATGTGTCAGCAGCAGATCCCCCCCATCACCAATTAATTATAAGCATAATTTTGCATAATTTTTTCCCCTATTTCCTCCTCTAAAATCTGCGAGCATCTTAAATTGTGGTCTTATAGTTTGAAACTATGGTAGTTAATTTGTATATGCAATACTTTCGTGTTGAAATTATGTGTGCAATGCTTCCGTTACTATTACTTTTTTATTTTTATATAAATTTTCTGTCTAAATTTACAATCGTGAAATTTATGTGCAAAAAAAATTTTGTTAACCATTCTATTTTGTTAGCTAAGAACATTAGTTACTAATCCGAGCAATGCGAGTGTTGTAGAATTCATTGGAGCTCCTCCGGTGGTTGTGTGGTGATGCAGCTGATTGTGTGGGCTTCACAGGTTAATGGTGATGATTGGCCATCTGGCTCTTGGAGCATTATAATGGTTTGAAGTGGATCAAGTCCTTGCCAGTTGTCTTTGGTTCCTGGAGGAGTTCACTATCTTGGTTTCTTCTGCCTTGTCGAAATTTTCTGCAAGCTAAGTGGATATTTTTTTGATATTTTGTGACACACTTTTGTGTGCTTAGGTTCTGCTTATGTTTTGTCTTATTCTGAGTTGTGGTTTGCACTTTAGTCTGTATATTTGTTTTATCTGCTCTCAGATAGGAAGTTTTTGTCCTAGGAATTTTACCATTCACTATTTCTGTTATTTCCAGTTCTGCTGGCATTGATTTATAGAAATCTGCAGATTAAGGGTGCCGAGTCTTAGTGACTCAGGGTAATTTTTGTAATATTGCTGTGGTGCTTTTTTTATAGCGTATTATACTGAACGCAATAGTATTCTATCCTGTCTTTCCTATATAGCTAGTTGGCCTCTTTTACTAAACCTTTTACTCTGCCTGTGTTTGTTTTTCTTTCTCTTCTTTCCCAGTTAATATCTGTGGGGACTTGCTATTCTTTGGGGTTCTGCTCTGAGGCTAGATAGCTTTTCTACATCCGTCTTCAGGAGCAGTTAGTTCTCGGTGTGGAAGGTGTCTAGTCTGGTAGTTACATCCCATGGCTACTTCTAGTTGCGGTGTGTAGTCAGGGATTGCAGTCAGTATAGTCACCACAGACGTGTGGAATCTGAATGTTACTCCTGAGTCATCGGTTCATAACAGCCGGGTGTACAGATAGTATTCCATAAATGTGTAAGCATAGTTATTTAAAGGTAACCTAACAGCAGGATTTAGGTTAGGTGTCA
Source organism: Allobates femoralis (assembly GCA_033576535.1). Classification (NCBI taxonomy): domain Eukaryota; kingdom Metazoa; phylum Chordata; class Amphibia; order Anura; family Aromobatidae; genus Allobates; species Allobates femoralis. The sequence continues at coordinate 160,905,053 of JARQOC010000003.1, forward strand.
CAGTGCGGAGGAGCTGTGTCCAACACAGTGAGTGAACCCCGGGTGGCCCAGGGGGGACCACAGCTACCCTGTACTCTGTGTGGCGGGTGCGGGGCGGCTTCTCCGTGCACTCAACTGATGGGAGCCGTTTCCGGCAACCCGCACCGCAGCTGTCAAAAGGCTGCAGTTGGGTTAAGCTTAGTGGGCATGGATTTCTACAAATCCCATCCACTATGCTGATACTGTACTACACAGCGTTTTGGACGCAGCGGCAAGACGCTGCGTTCCAAACGCTGCATATACTGATTGTGAGTATACAGCCTTACCCCTATTAACTAACTATAGCGCAGCATTTGTCATTCAATGCTCATTGTAAACAACCCTAATATTAAGGGAAAGTTGCATGTATAAACGTAAGATAATCATTTTAATCTTTAGTTCCTGAACTTACTTTTGCTGAACAGTCCATCACAGTCGACTGATACCACACCCATAGAGGCATGGATAAGGTCCCTGTAGTGTCCCTTTGTTTCCTCCCAACATACTATGTCACACAAATTCAGAGAGATGGGTAGGAATGACTGTTCACATATCTCCCACCGAGGGCATCGTACATGTTGTAAAATGAAGACCATCATTTTAATTCAGGGCTGTGAGTATGGAGGCAAACAGACCCCCAGCTGTGGGACCTTTGCTGAAGAGTAGAACATTATCCGGAGTGAGCGAATCCCGCAGTAGCACATGGACATGTTATTTTTCTTTTGTTACCTTGTGACAGAAAAATACTTTCTTTTAGTTTGTTCTATTGAGTGTTTATGAAGACTGAATGAACCGTCTGGACAGTTAAACAGAAATAATAGCCGTGTCTGTCTGAACAAGCAGCCAAGTTAGTTGTATCTACACAACAAGCAATGTTTGACATGTCAGAGATTTTGTTTAGTCAGGGTACTGAGATGCCTAAAGGTTTCTGAAACAAAAACCTTGATTCATTAAGACCGGCCTTGATAAAGAGGCTTGCTGGAATTAAACACCCCTGATTCATTAACAGTGCACCTCGCCTCTGATCATACTCCAGTTGGGTATTGGAGTAAGATTTGTAGAGTAAGGAATACCACAACACTTCATGAAATTAATGAGCTTGCCATGCCTCTGTTCCACCACAGCTCCACTTTGATGTAGCAAAGTAAAAATGGCTTAAGAACACCAAAAGTAGCGAACATTTTTCCACACGATAAAATTGTACCAAACATTTTTAAACTTTTCAAAGCTTTTTGCTCCAGAATTGGGGCATAAAAGCTTTGATTAATTGAGCCCAAAAAGCCTTGATTGCTAACTTATAAAAAACAGGACATTAATCAGTACAAATTATGAGCTTGAACATTACAAACTCCACCTCGCCGACACAGACAATCAAAGCCAAAGGGGCACAGTACACGGTTGAGTGCATCCACCCTTTATTTTATCGGTCATGGAAGACTTAGCACCTGTCCTCCCAGTGATCAAAATGTCTAAAATGTCTTACAAATTTCTTTACGCTATAGAAAGTCATAGTGACCTTATTCAATTTTGGCTGGAAGAAGGATGTGTGTACCTGAAACGTCGCTGTGCCCATGCGGCAATAAAGAAGCCTTTTGCACATTGAAGGACTTGAGTGCTCCAACTTTTTTGCCTTATCTATCCAGAAAAGAATCCTATAAATCTTTAGGATAGTGTATTCAGTATATAAATAAATCCTTATATAATTAATGTTCATTATTATACACATTAAAAGAGTTGTCCAGCCATGAAATAATCAATAGAAGTTGCTCTGCAATTCTTGGCAGTGGGGGCTACTCATTGAACACAGCACTGTTCATCTCCATTCAATGGTCGGGTAGCTGCAGGAGTTAATATCTGATCTAGGGGGCGGCGAGCGGTGTCAGACCCTATTGATATGTATATTGAAGACCTATCCTGTATTTACAGGATAGATCTTCAATATGTTATGCTTGGACACCCCCTTTAAATAAACGCATACCCCAAATCTTATTAGATTCCCTCAAACTGCTTAATCCTAAACATTTAACGTCAAGGTTATGGATTATGAATTACAATAATTTTTGCCATAAATTATATCACATTTACCCAGTAAGATATATATTTTACCCAGTAAGATATATACAAAGATTCCTGTAAAAAGAGTTATGTTAAGAATATTAAATGATGGAATGAAAGACTGCATACAAGTATTAGGCAGCGTTCCCCAGAGAAACAGATTCAAGGTAAGTCACTGATTTCTATGCCATGGACTAATTGTCTATCCCCATGAGCGTATCAGGAAATGGACTGAATAGTAGAACGGTCATGCATCATTTTCTCCCGTATAAGCACTTAAATCTCTTTCCAATATGTTTGTAAACACTCATGAACTCATAGCATAGAGATAAATGACCTCTGCGCAGACTGAATTTGCAGTCACTGAACATTATGAATCCGAATAAGAATATTTTCCTTTTTCGACAGTAGAATGCCCCATTAGGCATATAACGCAAGTTACACAGATCCACTAAATAACTTTCCGAGACTGATTGCCATAAATTGAATAAAATTATCAAGTAAAATGTTCAGTACTGGTTGCCAGTAAATCTGGAATTTGTAGTTATTATTTAAGACAAATTTCTTCACTTTCAAATGAGAGTTTATGAAATTCCATTACACAGTATGGCTGGAAACTGTTTGGTTTTCTGAACAAGCTGTAATTTTTGGCAATAATAGTATCATCTATGAGTTTTTTGTTTAATCCATTAAGGTTTTCCTTGCAGACTTCCAAATTGAACTGACTAGATCTGAATGTGTAGGCACGGACACAAAGGTGGATGATATGGAGGGCCAGACATCACACAGAGTATCCCTATCCTTGTTTCAGAAACCACTTCCTTAAAGGGAACCTGTCACCTGGTTTTTGCCATCCCATCTGAGAGCAACATAATGTAGAGACAGAGACCCTGATTCCAGTGATGTGTCATTTACTGAGCTGCTTGCTGTCATTTTGATAAAATTACTGTTTTCTCTGTTGCAGATTTAGCAGTCTATGAATATACCAGTCCACTTGGCGGCAGGCCAAGAGGACTGCTAATGATAATCTCCAGCTGTTTAAACAGTGATTTTATGAAAACTACGCTGAGCAGCCCAGTAAGTGACACATCGCTGGAATCAGGATCTCGGGACCTATATTATGCTATTCTCAGATTAGGTTGCAAAAACCTGGTGACAGGTTCCCTTTAAAGACCCAAAAACATTGTATAGAACTTGGGCAAGAAGGAAAGTAAATCAAGACATTACAGAACAGATACTGGATGATTTGAGCAGGGTTAGGATACTGATGCATGGTTTTAACATATATTCATTCCAGATGAAATTACAGTATGCTTGGCATGCTAACTTTCCTTCGCCAACTTTCGGCATAAGATATGGGAGTGTACGTTCAGAAAAAAGTACTAAAAGGAGATATCAGAATTCATATACTCTTATTGAACACTGCACTGATGAGGGGCAGTCACCCCAAAACACAGCGTCTGCAGTTTGGGGTTCTGATCTGGGACAAATCATTGGTCATAATAAAAGGCTTGTTAAAGAGTCAATTATGACTTTGAAGATAGATACCGAAAGGTGGTGCTAGAGTTCGTCCACTTCATCCTTGAAGTGACAATTTTCTTATTGAACACTAAATTCTCCCGTTAAAGCCATGACAATTATTTTCACCAGTTTAGCCCCCAGAGAATGGTACAGCAAACAGTGCCACTTGGCCCAAAAAGGTTCATATGATCTTAGTGGCAGCTTTACAGTGTCTGTTTTATAGGACTTCCTGATATGACAGCTATCATATTACAAATTGTGATTTTAATATAAACCGACTTAATACAGAGAGACAAGAAGAAAGAGCTGCAAGAACGGTAAATTCTTCAAAAAGGAGATGCAAGACTTAGTGGTACAACACAGAATATTGACAGGGACTTTTTGTATCCATAGGTTGGAGGCCTAAACAGGACTATGACAAAGGAGTGTCATTTAGGTTTCGTAAAGGAAGGCACTGGGAGATGTTTTTGATTCTCCTACAGGCTTTTCATTTGTGTGATAGGCACTTACAATGCACTTTTATTATTTGGATGAAATATTCCAGTATTCTTCATATTGCCTTATGTATTTATGTGATTTGTACCTATTATATTATTTACCATTTTACTTATTAAAAACCAACCAAAGGAAGACTGAACTGACTTTTACCTATGATAATACAGTTTGATTTCATATAAAACGGTTTAGGAGCATTTTCCTAGAATTGCTGAGTAGATTTATCAATAATGACAAAAAACATATTACTAATTATTAAAAAGAATTAGTAATTCCAGAAAAGACACTTAAATGGTTCTTCGGGAGATAAGAAAAATTGCAATGCCCCTGTCCTCATAAATTATAAAAAAAAGAGATGACAAGTGCAGCTCTACATCCTTGCAATACCTGTAATTCAGTGCACTCAGCAGCTGCTCTCACTGCTCCTCCTCCCTTCTGGGACATTACATCACACATCAGAGGTGTTCTCCCTACTGTAACAGACAGTTCCAGATTATATCTGCTTCTATCTGAAAACAGGGGGCGGCTGGGTTATGGCTCGGCCCCATGTTTTTGTACACAAACAGCTATTACAGGGGGCTGACTGTTATTAATAGCAAGGAACTGGCTCCTGATGTGTAAGTTAACATAGCAGAGGCTATTATCAGGAGACTGGCTTATTACTATCAGCAAGGAGCAGGCCCTGATGTATGATGTAATGTGCTTGAGGGAGGGGGGAGCAGTGAGAGTTGATGCTGGGTCACACTTAATTACAGGTATTGCAAGGATATAGGACTGCACTGGGCATCTCATCTTTATAGTTTTTGAGGGTAGTAAAATGAGCGAGCACTAAAGTGTTTGTACTCACTAGAGCACGTCAGATGCTCGGATGGGCTTGATTTGTGTAACAAGTATAATAGAAGCCAAGGGAGCCTTAAACTATTTTCTGGAAGACCCTTACAGAAGGGCTGGGGTGGGTAGAAAAATTGCTGAAATGAATGGAAACAGTGCTCAAATGAAATGAGAACAGCAAGGGGAAGACAAATGGATGCATCTCTGACTACCAAGTCGCTGCTGGGAACTAATAAATAAATACTTTACAAAAAAGCTTATATGGCATTCCCCCATATTTAATAACCACTTGAGGTAAAGCAGATTGCTGTGGGGTGAGATTATCAGGCTGGGAAGGTTTTTTGGCATTTCCCACCCTAAAAATACCAGCCTGCAGCTACCCCAGAATTGGCCATCACAATAGATGTGTGAATTATGGCACTTTGCCACCTCTTTCTAATTGCCCTAGTGCTGCAGCAATTGAAGTAATATTTTTGGGGGTTGATATCAGCTGTGTGGTGTCAGCTGACATCAAGCCCAGGGGTTAGTAATAGAGAGGTCTCTATCAGAAACTTCCTTTATTAGCCCAGTAAGTGGAAAGAAAAAAAACACAGGAAAAATTTTATTTAAACTTAAGACTTCTCCATACTATCCCTCGTTCACCAATGTATTATCAAAAATGTTCTCATGAAGTTCCCTTGTAGTCCACATTCCATAAATGAAGCTCCCACGACTGTGAACAGCAGTCAAGTACAGCTATTGATAGCCGCTGGGTAGTGACTATAACTCTCATCAGAACCACTTGCTCAATGCTGCACTCAATGAGACTCGGCAGCTCTGAGTTATAGTCATTACCTGGTGCTTGTTAATAAATACTTTACTGCTCATTACAGTCACCAGTGCTGCATTCAGGAAATGTGCACTATTACAGAGCAGCTTCCTGGGACAATTTTTGATAATAAATTGGTGAACAAGGGATAGTGTAGGAGACTCTTTAATTAAAAAATCTATTTTTCTTGTGTTTTTTTTTTCTTTTGACTAACTGGGTTAGTAACAGAGATGTCTGATAGACACCTCTTCACTACTAAAACCAGAGCTTGATGCCAGTGTGGCACCCCACCATGTAGGTGTCACAAAAGCGGTACTGTACCCATAAAAGCGGTATAGTCACCCCACTGCAAGTGGAGTTATGGACAGTAGGTGGAACCCTATACCCACGCCCCACACTAGTTATCTGGTGGGAGGGACCCCGGGAGGGTATATAGTAGCCCCCAATGAGAGAGAGGAGATCTTTGGATCGTGGTCCTTTTGGCTGAAGGCCTGAGGGCCCGTCTAAGACTCCAAGGGTTGGAGGGTTAGAGAAGTTCAGAATGGGAACCTGAGGCACGGAAGAACAAGGGAGACAGATGAATAGATCCCAGAGCAGAAAAGAAAGAAGGAATCCTGAGAGTCCATCCCTGTAATCTGGAGGGAGTTCACACAGAGTAGAAACCGGGTACCGGAGCCCGTGCCTGCAAAAACCTTCACGGCCTGCAGAGAATCCGTTGACCGGGGGTATCTTCAGATACGGCCCTGACTCCCAAAGCACCTACTAGAGGGGAATCAGACCCACGGTGGCTGCTTTCGTTGCATGAACTGTTTCCTTCCACAGAATCGCTGCCCCGGTGGTCCAGTCCTGCCTGAGGAGGACTACACCATCATAGCCGCAATACCATCGACCACCGTAGGACTGTGGCGGCACTGGTGAACATCACCAGGTACTGCAGGTGGAGTCACAAACAAATAAAAACTTATTATTTATTGACCACCAGGGCCACAGTCTCAGGCAGCCACCCGTGACTCCCCGACTGTGATTGAGATCTGAGTACCCTGCCCTGGGTGCATCATATTACACAACTGACATCAACTCTAATAAACCATTACCCCGATTGCCACCACAACAGAGCAATAGGAAAGATTTAAGTAAAGTGGCAGAATTGGTAAAGCTAATTCAATTCTGAGGTGTCTCTAGGCTGATATATTTAAGCTGGAAATGGCCAAATACCCATGGTCCATCCTTGCATGATAATACCAGCCCCCAGCTGTCCACTATACCTTTGCCAGTTATCAAAAATAACAAGGACCCCACATTGCTTTTTTTTAATTATTTACTTATTTATCAGGTTAAATAAGGCTAGAAATCCTTTAGTACCACATGAAAGGCACTAAAAGATGTAAGTGTGCAAGCTCTACTCTAATATAAGATCTGTCTTCTCGATCACTTCTTTGAATTGTCTCCAGAACATCCTGTGCCAAGCACTATGCCTCTGGGTTTCATAGAAGACCTGATGATGCAATGCAGCCAGTCAATCACAGTAATTCCAGTAGTCTACATGGATATGGCATCACAGTGTATGGCAGGCATCCCCAAATGTTGATTGGCTGTATAACAGCTGCATGGTGTTTGAGCACCCATGATAATCAAGTAATAAGTGTACTCATGCACCTTGTTGCTCAATCATGTATCGAGCAGTGGAGAGCACGCTCACACATCACTAAAGGGAAGGCATATCAGAAGTTTTTTTTTTACCTCACTGAAATAACCTTTAAAGGGTTTATATCAACATTAGAAGTTATCTCCTTCCTGATTGCTGGGGTCTGGCCGTTGGAATCCCAAGCAAAAAAATAGGATTCATTTGCAAGTTAATAGCATGCCAAAGCTGCCCGGCCGCTGCACTGAAAACATGCTACCATGAGGAAATTAACTTTATTCCTCCTGGAATAGATCGTAGATGAAGAAAAGTTAGGGCATATATGGGAGCAACACCAAGAAAATCATAAAGGAGATAAACATGAAAATATAGAAAACAACTTTATTGACTACACACACAGTTTGAAAACATTTAAAAGGCATAAGGGCCCTCGGACATAAGACAGCAGAAATAGCGTAAAACACTGGCCAATAGGAAACATAAACATACAATAGATAATCGGACAATGGAATAGCAGCAGTCAATATTTAAGGTTAAATAGACAATAGGTAAGCATATACAAAGCTGGAGCTAGTCAATGAGCGTAAAGACCTGGACACGATGTGTTATAGGGAGATATACAAGAAAAAAATGACAAACTATATAAGGCTGCCTTCACACTTGCAGATGGATCTGCAGCGTTTTGCAGATGCATCTGCAAGTGTGAGCATGCTGACCGCGGCCCCTATGTTTATAATAGGGCGCACCGGGTCTGAACGCTCTCATTCATTCCTATATGTGTACTGTCAGCAGGCGTATGCCTGCTGACAGATCACACACTCCCGCCCGCAGCATGGACGCTACATCTCGCGTCCGTGCTGCGGGCGGGAGTGTGTGATCTGTAAGCAGGCATACGCCTGCTGACAGTACACATATAGGAATGAATGAGAGCGTTCAGACCCGGTGCGCCCTATTATAAACATAGGGGCCGCGGTCAGCATGCTCACACTTGCAGATGCATCTGCAAAACGCTGCAGATCCATCTGCAAGTGTGAAGCCAGCCTAATGGTGGTCAAGTTCACTTATTCAGTGATAATACCAGAGTGTATTAAACAATAATGTAATCAAGACAAGCTTAACAAATATGGGAATTAAAAAAGCGGTATAGCCTATATAATGATATAAACAAATTATACAAACCCCATACTCAAAATTATACCATCAATCAGAACACAGGTCAGATTATAGTGATTGTACAACCACTTTACCGCTTTTTTAATTCCCATATTTGTTAAGCTTGTCTTGATTACATTATTGTTTAATACACTCTGGTATTATCACTGAATAAGTGAACTTTACCACCATTATACAGTTTGCCATTTTTTTCTTGTATATCTCCCTAGAACACATTGCGCCAAGGTCTTTACGCTCATTGACTAGCTCCAGCTTTGTATATGCTTACCTATTGTCTATTTAACCTTAAATATTGATTGCTACTATTCTATTGTCTGATTATCTATTGTATGTTTATGTTTCCTGTTTGCCAGTGTTTTACGCCATTTCTGCTGTCTTATGTCCGAGGGCCCTTATGTCTTTTAAATGTTTTTAAACTGTGTGTGTAGTGAATAAAGTTGTTTTCTATATTTTCATATTTATCTCTTTTATGATTTTCTTGGTGTTGCTCCCATATATGCCCTAACATTTCTTCATCTACGCATTACTCTATTGCGACATGGTGAGCACGCACTATTTATTATAGTGACATTGTAGTGCGCCCACACTCTAAAGCTTCAATCCTCCTGGAAGAGAGGCACGGTTGGCATGGCTTCAGTCACAGCTCACTACATCGGCAGTGGCTGTAACCATTCTCCAGCACTGTGGTAGAAAAACATGATTCCAAAAGGATGGTGCTTCTATGATCCGTGCTATGCTGTAAACGAACAAGGACCACAAAGGATTTGGAGAAAATGGTGTTTGTCTCCAGATCCTTTGTGGTCTTTGACGGTTTACAGCATATCACGGATCATAGAAGCACTGTCCTTTTGGATTTTTGTTTTTCTACCACTGTGCACATGGAGTGCGGATCCAGCAGCAGCTGTGCTAAGCATATATACTGGTTGAGGGTCACACAACTGGCTCAAGTGAGCAGTAACAATTATTATCACCAGAATTCCAAATAGCGATAAAACCCTATTGCACCTTTTTATCTCTCAAATATTCTCCAGCACTGACTGACTGTTGGCTCCGCAGTGCATGAGTATACAGCTGGCTGTCAGTCAGTGGCGGAGCACAGTTACATCCACCACTCACTTTGTGCTGATCGTGACTCAAGCTATTCTGCATAGCTGGAGGTTTGCCATTAGCAATAAAATTAATTTTGTTTTGGTAGCCAAGCATTCAGTGCAACAGCTGCACTGCTTTAGAACGCTATCATCCTGCATATTAACCCATTATCTGCAGGGTAATTTTTTTTTTTACATGACAGTTTCTCTTAAAGATGTCATACCGCTACACAGGAAGTGAAATATTATAGTTAGGGTATGCCAGCACTTTCTTATCCATGGAAGCCCAATTGCCTGCACTTTTATACATGCTCAGAAAGAGAGGTGACAGCTTCCAACTTTCAGAATGAAGTGGCCACAGTATCTGAGCACAAAATTACTGTAATCACCCTAGTACAGGACCTCTATCTAAGTTATCAGTGGTCCCAGTAGTCACATCCAGAGTGTGGAGAGGCTCTCTCAAGTGGTTGTCTTGGTTTTTTGTAGAATTTATATGTGTATCTAGGCTGCAAAATGTTCACAGTTTGTAATTTACACCATACCAACATTTAGCAGGGTTACATAGATATCACTGTTTTGCACCTGGATCATCACACTCTGCCACTGTCTAGAGGCATGCTTATTTTGGAGCCCGGATGAAAACCTCACAGCTAGTCTTTACATCCGGTCTCTTTCCGAGCTCACCCCAGAGCAGAGCATTAGAAACAGGATGCCGGAGTCCTTGGTTGCCTGGGTACTGAAGACCAAGCAGCTAAATCTGGAGGGCAGGGGACTGCACATCTCCTGGCCACACCAGATGCCCAGCGGCCCAGCAGCATACTAGAGCCCAGAGCCGCCACGTATGAGTGACACATGTAAAAGGCTTGAGCCGCCTGCCATACGGGTGAGGAACTAACCAGCAGGAAGAGGGCCGCAGCATAGCCTTAGGTAGCAGGGACCCAAAAGGGACAGTGCAGGAGGAAGGTCTCCGAACCCGCCCAATGAGGTGGATCCCCAATTGCTTCCAGGCTGTCAGGACCTCCGCTACTGCCTGTTATAAGTGTCCTGGTCTGCACCATCGACTGCCAAGTAAAAGGTAAAGGAAACTACAATCCCTGTGTCCTCCGGTCATTTTTTCCGCCCTCAGTCCTGCACCCCAATGTTCACTATCCCTGTCATAAGATGTTTCAGTCGCCCAGGGGCCTCGCTCCACTTGTGTGGAGCAGAACCATCCCGGCTGTATCACCATCTGCCCCAGGGGTCGCCTTAAGCAGTGTCAGCCATCCATTGGCGAACACCACAGGTGGCGTCACAACTTAATCCCATATAAATAGCCCCCATTTACCATGGAGTAGGGTCACAGCCCCGTGACCACCTTAAAGAACTGTCCGGCCCTGTTCTGAGTACCCCATGGCCTTGGTGGGCGTGTCACATACAGCCCTCTTCTCCTCCTTTGACACAATGTATTCGAATCTGCAGCTCAGTGCACTCAGAGGTCATCTCCTTCAAACAGTTGCAGATTCGGTACACTGTGCAAGAGGATGAGATGACCACTTTGTGCAATGGAGGTGGTTGGTCATACTAAAAACTGGGGAGGGCTTGTAGGACTGTGGGGGTGGCCGAGCATGCTGAGACTAGGGGGTGCAGACCTGTAAGGGCCTGGGGTGGTCAGGTATGCAGAAGTCTGGGGGGGAATGGACCTATAGGAGTCAGAGGCATGTTTGTAGTAGACCGGGGCATACCATCCAGCTGTGATGTTTAAACCGAGGCTCCAAAACAAACAGGCCCCCTGGTCCTTCTCTTCTGAACGCAAAATAGTGACATCAATCTAGGTAACAATGCATAATGTTGACAGGGTGTAAATTACAAACTGTCAACATTTTGCAGCCTAGATACACATATAAATTCTACAAGAAGACTGCACAACCCCTTTAATCATGTCCTTCCAATTTATAGCTCTAGTGGTTTTATTTAGTCAAATGATATTGTTCTTCCATACAATAGTCACTTTATGAATTTTGACACATGAGATAAATGTTTAACCGATGGAAGCCTAGAGCATTATTGTCACACAGTATGTAAGCGCTATTTTCTGGAATGTGTGAAAGCTGCATATCTGATAATGAAGTGCCTTACATCCATGTACCACAAAAGTACTTAATGCAATTAACTTTATACAGAATTGAAGAGTGTCAAGATTCTTGTTAATAGGGACTGCAGAATATCAACATTAATCTCAAATTTAACAGTGTGATCCCCAAGCTGTTCAACAGTTTCAAAAAGGAATCAACGTCTCTTTCTCTACTGGGTGTGCCAAAGGGGGTTAAATGCGTTTTGTATCTTATTAGCCATGTTTTTTCACTTTTTTATTATTGCTGCTGCCCACCACATGTCACAGTGGAAGCATGTGAACATTATGGTCTTAATAACAGCCTGTACATGGCTCTTTTCTCTTCTTCCAGTACAAAATGATGCATGACCATTCTACTGTTCAGTCCATTTCCTGATATGCTCATGGGGAAAGACAATTACTCCATAGCATAGAAATCATCGATGGATCTTGAATATGTTTCTCTAGGGAACACTGACAAAAACTTGTGTGCAGCCTTTTGTTCCATTATTTATTCTATCCTAAGATAACTCTTTTTTTCAGGAAACTTTGACTTATATAATTTACATGGTAAATGTGATATAATTATAGTAATCTAATAAAAATGACACTATAAAAATCACTGGGTGGTTCTTTTTACAAAACTGAGGCTAAGCCAAGGGTGTGATATCACAGTAATCTGAACACACAAGGCCACAGATATATTAGATAAGGCCATGGGTCAATGAAAAAAAACATACAATAATTGTATAGATGAGACACACTTCTAAAAATAATACATAATCTATTGAATATGGATTAGAAAAATCCACCATCAATTAAATTTATTGAATGTCAAAAATAACACGAGACAATACAAAATATATATATATATAATATATAATTTACAGTCAAGGGTGCAGATTCAGGTGTAAATTAGAGCACACAGTAGGCATGTCATGTATAGAGGGGCAGCCTGATTAAATTAGTATGTGGTAAAAATGTAGAGCATCAAATAGTCTGAACAAATGTATGGTCCAATGTAAAAAGGAGTACATAAGTATAAATTTCAAGTGAGTACACCAAGTATTACACAAATGTCATGTCACCAAATCACTGAAAACAGTAGTAGGTCAGGTAGCCAACAACAATGTGAAAGAATAACAATAAGGTGATCTAGGATGATTCACTGCTTACACATTACTTTTGACCTGCAAACTTGACGATTTCACTTGGGATTTCATGGTGAGGGGGGGTGTCTTACTGTGTGGTATATGTTAAATACCCACAGGTGTAGCGAGATGAGACAACATAATTACAGTGCATGTGTGCCCATGATCACACTGTATGGGTATCACGTCCAGCCATCCAGGTAGGTAGGAAAAGTCCCCGTGATGTTGTTATCCCGCTTGTGTCATCGTTAGGATGTTGTAGGTAACCTACAAAGCAAAGGAGCAATATCAGGCTGTAATGAGTGTGCTGCTACCTTATTTTTCTTCTGGGGACCTGGATTCAGGAGATCTCAGGCCTTCTGTAGAGCTCATTTCATTGTTTGTTTTGCTCAAGAATTTTCCCTTCTTTGTTGAAGGGGTTAAGGACCCATTCCATGGTGGCTGAGAATTCTCCTAGCCTTCATTTCAGGTGTAGTGTGAGATTATCCCTCCCTTCTGCTATATCTACCACCCCAGGCCACACCCCATGTCAAATATAAAATCTGTATATTGACCACTGAGCACATTCATTGGAGGAGCCTGTCTCTGTAATGCTGAAGTCTTCGCTTTTTTGGCAGCTGCAAAGTTTTTTCCTGGAGATTCATTGGACTCCTTGCTACCTGTTTACTTACCTGTTTTTGTATGTGTATTTCCCTTGCAGTATTGTCCTTCACTCCCTTGGAAGGGGAGGGGTACATATAGGGGTGTCTTATTAATGCGCACAGCAAGGTATGAGACTAGGGTGACCCCACCTTCTGGGGTAATGTTGGGGACAGTAATAGTCTAGTGTTCCCTAACCTGATGGACAGTTCAGGTGCACACCATCCCTTCTACCTAACCATCACTGGCGTGACCCAGTCATGTACACAGCCATCTACATATTGAAAGAGGGCTAACCACTGCAAGTAGAGTATAACAGTGAATGCTCCACATGAATACAAGTGCAATTGGTATAAAAATACACCTGAATATATCTTTGTTTAAAGAAGAAAACAGGGACAAACAACTACCAGATTTATAATAACAATCAATTGAATTAATGAGTACAATTGCAGTATATATCAGGAATAAATACAAATTAGACAACAAAAGAAATAGTGTAATGCTTGTAGGAAGAGTATAAATAAGTACATAATTAAAATATAAATAATTAACTTTGTATCTTTTGTAACATGACCATTTAAGGCTAACAGGAAACTTCCTTATATTTGAGGCAGAGTCACTTGGAGAGCTGATCTATTGTCAGTAATGAATTATGAAAATGTTTATAGAAAACAGAGATTGAAGTATCCTGGGCAATATATGGGATTCTCCAATTACATCTATATGAGCAAAGTTTGTCACTTGTTGGTCACTGTTTTTCACCCCACCCCATCTTGTGCAGCATATGTCACTATTTCACTTTGTTAATTTTTCGCTCTGGAAGAAATGATTGGGTCCAGTCGGCTACAGCCAATAGGTAAACCTTGTTAATAAAGGAAATGTTATTTTCATGCCTCAGCCACTTACAATATGGCTATTCTCATAGATTAGAATGTGAGCTGTGGACCCCACACCCAGGCAGTCTTATTCAGCATTAATTGATAAACCACTGATCAAGACATTTGTTTTATTTAATCGTTTTTAATTTAAAGAGAACCTGTCACCCCCCTGGTGCTTTCCAAAGTGAAAGCCCCACTGAATGCAGTGTATCTGCTGCATACAGGGAAGGGGTCTCCCATGTCTCTACCACCCCTGTAACCTGTAAAAAACACTTTAGAAAGTTTTGCGATAAGAAGTCCGGAGAGACTTACTGATTTCTCTGTCCTCGATGTTCACAGGGTCCTCCCCGCCTCCTGCCCTCTGTGCCACCTCCTGCCCGTGACATCAGCGACACAGCCCGTCCTGCTAAAGATTATGCTGTATGCAGGGTAGGCTATAGCAGGGCGGGCTATGTCACTGACATCACGGGCAGGAGGACCCTGTGAACAGCGAGGACGGAGAAATCAGTAAGTGCCTCCGGACTTCTTATCTCAAAACTTTCTAAGACTACGTTCACACGCTGAATATTTGCTGCGCTTTTGGGACACGTGTTTCTTGCCGCGTTTTGCAGCTGCGCTGTTTAGCGCAGGTACAAAAACGCGGTTCATTCACACACCACGTTTGGTATGGCCACATTTCTCCTCCAAAAGCACAGGAGGGAAGAGATGCCACATGAGGAGGAAGAATTGTGTGTTCCACCCCATGTGACATGTGTGACAAGACTTTTGGCTTTTTCAGTGTAGTAATATACAGTGCAAAAGCTAAATAAAAATAATCAAAAGGTATTAAAAATTAAAAAATAGAATACTTACCCATCCATCGGCTGTTCCCGGTTACAGGGACCTGAGACATCCACGTCTGATGTGCTGCCAGGACCTTCCAGATCTGTGATTGGCCGATAGCGATCATGTGATAAGCACGTCACAGATCACATGATCGCTACTAGCCAATCAAAGATCTGAATGGTCCTGGCAGCACATGAGACGTGGATGTCTTGGGTCCCGGTAACCGGGAACAGCCGGCGGATGGGTAAGTATTCTATATTAATACACTGTGAAAGCCAAAAGGCCTGTCACACATGTCACACGAGGGAGGAACACAGGATTCTTCCTCCCCCGTGTGACATCACATCCTGGAGCACCCACCATTAAACACACTGGAATTGCGCATTTTCTGAATGGCGATGCGTAATTCCAGCGGCTATAATGGGGCATAAAGGAGAAATTGTGCGCAAAAAATGGCAACAATTGACATGTTGATTCTTTTTACGCATGCGTTTTCTCCTATAAAAGTGCAGCGTAAATTTACGCAGCGTCTGCACCTGCAAAAGTGAATGTCCATTCACTTTGCCGGTAGATGCAGATGCGCTTTTGGTCAAAAAGCGCGCGCAAAAACACTCGCTGTGTGAACGTAGCCTAAAGTGTTTTTACAGGTTACGGGAAGGGGGGGAAGAGACGTGGGAGACCCCTCCTTGAATGCAGCATACACGCTGCATTCAGTAGTGCTTTCACTTTGGAAAGCACCAGGGGGTGACAGGTCCTCTTTAAGGCCACTTTGTGGTTTATAGAGAAATTGATGAGAAGTCTCCACTTAACAATTTGATTGGGAGGTGAATGTAGATATATAATTATGATGTAAATGATGATAAAGGATTACTAGCAAGTCATGTACTGAACTCTGGTAAAATTTTATTTATCCAAGAAACCTAGACTAGTTTCACATATCCATGAATCTCGAACTGTGCACGAATGTTAGGACTCAGCCCAACCAATGGTTCTCCTGAAAACTGCTTCATATAGTGTATGCCTATGAGCCAGTTAGCCAAGGGTATCTGGTCAATCAGGAAGGGTCTTCCGATACGAGCAAAGTCCGTGTCATCAATGTATGAAATAGGCTTTACTTGAAAAGAAAATTGTCCATAAATCTTTTACTGCTGATTTACAAAAACTGTATGATTTATTATACTCATCTCATTTTATTAATAATTGTGTGATAAACAAAGTAACATTTATTATTTCCATTCTGTTGTCTTACATGTCAATTTATCTGCTTATCTTTAATCTTACTAACTCTCATTAATTTTATATTGCATAGTTTATACAGACAAAACACTGTAGTGAGTGTCAATATCCGGAATGCAGGAGGCATTTAAGACTTATACAAATGATCACAATAGTGTACATGCCTGTAATACTAAAATAAATAATAATAAAAACTTATGATAAAGGACTTTTTAGACTTTTAATTGACATCGAATTGCTGTGCAGTGAAGAGATGAAATATGACTGTACCCCCTATCTGAAGATCATTGATGCTATCTGTAGATCCACATCCTTCAGTGGTGGGTGCAGCTTGAAACATCATTCTGTTGTTCTACTGAAACAAAATTAATTGCTTCTGGGAATTAGATGCTTGATTGTTTGGATGCTTTGTGTTATCAAGCAAGAAAGAGAACAAAGCATAGATCTAGGCTAACACAACAAAAATGAAGAGTTCAGTGTTTAGTATTACATACCCATTTTCAATTAACATTCTAAATGCCTTTGTACTATAAAACTATATGAATCATTAGTAAAATGTAAAAACAAAATCCTTATTTAACATTTTGTTACACTTACCATTGATACCCACGTGACTAAATTTAGATGCAACATAAAGATATTGTTAGGGTGAGTGCACATGATCAGGAAAAGCAGCGTCACTGAGTCACTGAGTGGTCACCGTGGCAGTGAACTAAGGTGACCCCACTGCCGAATTGTGGGGCATGGTGGCCCAGCAGTCTAACAATCCAGCTGCAAGGTCACCTGAGTTCACTGCCGCGGGAAGCCTTCAGTGATTCAGTGAGTGATGTCACCGCTATTCGTGGCGCTAAGTGTGATCGTAGAGACTGCAGCGAGAGGACTCTTGTTCTATCGTTGCAGCCTCTGGAGGAAGTAGAGCCAGAACCGTGTGCTTCATGGGACCATCTTTGTGGGTTATTGTCAGATGGTATATTTGGGGTTAAAAAATGGGAAAATGAAGATTGCCCTATGTGATGTATTTCAAATAAAGGATTTTTCTGTGTGTTATATTTTTTAATCTGGGCTTAATGAAAAGCTATCAATATTCAGCTGCCATTAACCCTTCTATCACTCAAATGCCAGGAGCTTTCAATAAATGCACCAATTTCTGGGGCAGCTGATATTCTGTACCCTGGGGGGCCCAATAACTATCCCCACGCTGAGAATACCATGCCTAGGTTTAACCTTGGCTGGCATTCAAAAATAAAGTAAAGATCACACTTTTTTAAATTATTTATTTAAATATTAAAAAAAAATAATAATGGGCTCCTATGTATTTTTGATTGCCAGCCAAGGTAAGTCCAGGCAGCTGGGGGTGGCAGCTTGTAGCTGTCCACTTCAACTTCATAGAAAATCAAAAATACAGCGAAGCCCCACATCTTTTTTTTTAATCAGTTTTGCTTCTTTTTATAGCCCCACAGTCCTCCTAGCCACCATTTCATAAGTTTAAAGTCCGGGTTCGGGATTCGGGCTCACGTTCAGGTCAAGTTGAAGCCTTTAAAAGAAAGCCTGGCTGGATCAGGCAGATTCGCCCATCACTACTTTTTATACCTTTAATAATATGTTTCTATGGGGCACTTTTACAGAATCTGCTAATTACCTTATTTCAATGTCTTCTGCTGTACCCTTAATGTGTATTTAATGCTGATGGAAAAATTATTTTTCTACTTATGAAACTAGTTTTCATATTATTCAGAGCAGAAGTAGTGTATCAATTGAAAAATATATTACTCTGTAAATGCATTCCATAGTAATAATAATAATAATAATTTTTCATGAATCACATAAAATAATCTTTCATTCTATGTATAAGATTAGAGTCTATATCATTTGAAAGATCAGAAATTGACATTTTAATATTAAGAATAGGTGCTTTTTGCATGTAGCAATTCTTTTTTTAATACTTTCCTACAGATAGCTGAATTATCCCCTTTATTTTTAGAACAGAACTTTAATGGGATAAATTAAAGATTAAAAATCTGACATTGGTATCAATGGCCACTTTAAAGAAAATCTGCATTACGCGGCCTGTCATCTGCGCCAGCAACTTATCAGGATGAGTCAGAATGCATTTAAATGAAATCCCTGTTAATTAGGAGGAGACATTCACAGTAAGGTGATCACAGGATACACCACTGCTGGTGCCATCAACGATAAGCTGAAATCCCTACCATAGCAGCAGGAAAAGTATAGCATATTACATTTCCCACTGAAATCAGTGTACAGTGTAATTTTAAGATATACTGGGTTCTCTAGAGATAGGTAATGCCTTTGTAGCTGCTCTTCGTTATAGGTAGTATATGAAGGCCCTGATGAAGACCCTATCTATCAAGATAGAATTACCTAACACTTTGTTTTTTTTTAAACTAACAAGAATTTCAAGCAGGGAAGGTATCTCATTACTTTTCGACAACTCAACATCACAGTGCTTATGCTGCTGTGATATCAGAACATGAAAAAGTAGGACATTCCCTCTGGCTGCCACTAGGAATTTCGAGTGTCCCTTACTGCCAAAATGTATATATTACACACACACACACTTGAGACTGCAGTGGGCTGAATACACAATAGCTGCATAAAAAATAGAAATTACACAGTAGAGACGGGTGCTATCTGTATGCACAATAGATATGGCTGCATGCCATATACACAATAGAGACTGCTGTTGGCTATACACACAATAGAGAATACACAATAGAGACTGCTGCTGGCTGTACACAATAGAGAATACACAATAAAGACTGCTGCTGGCCGTATACTCAATGGAGATGACTGCGAGACAAATGCACAATGGAGATGGCTGTTGGCTGTACACAACACAATAGACACTGATGCTGGGCTGGCCACATACACAATAGAGATGGCTGCGTTTCAAATGCACAATGGATATATATATATATATATATATGTTCACACAGTGTGCCTGTGGTCACACACATTGTCTCCTCCTATATATGGAGTGTGTATAGGCATGGCGTATATATATATGGAGTGTATACATATGAGCACACAGCCTTGCCTGTGGATACACACATTGTCTTGTCTTATATATGGAGTATATATAGAGTGTACATAGGTATGGGGTGTATATATATGAGCACAGTCTGCCCTCTGGTCACATGCCTTGTCTTGTCTTATATATGGAGTGTATATAGGTATGAGGTGTGTATATATATGAGCACAGTCTACCCTCTGGTCGCACACCTTTTCTTACTTCTCTCTTTCACTCGCTGCCCCGCGCTTCATCTTCCTCTGCCTCCTATGTGTGTCTACTCTTCTCCACGCTCGGCATTATGGGACACGTAGTTTCCTGACACCATCACTGTACAGCGAATCCACACACAGAAGACTACAATACCCGGCATGCACCGCATTGCCACCAGCACTCTGATAGACAGACAGGAGGGACTTCCGAGTGGAAGTGATGTCACTCCCGGCTGTAGAAACTGTTGCCAGGGAGCTGCGGGATGGTGGACGCCGAGAGAAGGGAGAAGGCCTGAGGGATAGAGAAGGTAATGGACAGGGCCTGCTGAAGTGGTGAGGGGGTGGGGCCTGGTGGTGATTGATTTGACAGGAAAGGGAGGCCCGTGCAAGATATGAGGGGGTGGGACCCAGAGGAGATCAGCGCCCGCCCCCTCATGTCTTGCACAGCCCCCCTTTACTGTCAATCACCGCCGGGCCCCTAACAGCTGTAAAAGTAGTCAGGGCCTGATATTCCCTTTACAATCAGACAACTTCAATTACTGTTTAGGTAAGGTACACTATTAAGGCTAATTTAGCTTTATCTCAATGAATTACAGTAAGTCTTTTTATTCTCTCCTGTTCTGAACCTTAATGAGGGGCATATTATTAATATAATTTAACAGCCATCCATGGTATTAATAACATCATTCTGCAGCACCATTTTGAAGGCTTTGTAAATTGTTTCCTTAAATGCATCAATGAACATATCCTGTTTCTATCCTTTGAAAAGCTAAGGTAATTTCTATGCATTTTCTAAAAAAATGTTATTTTTATTTTATATCTCCTTTTATATTTACAGGTGTTCTGGAATGGCCATTTTGGACAAAATTAGTTGTTGTTGCTATTGGATTTACAGGTGGCTTAGTTTTCATGTATGTTCAATGTAAAGTCTACATACAGTTGTGGAGAAGACTAAAGGCTTACAATAGAGTGATATTTGTTCAGAACTGTCCTGATACCACAAAGAAGCTGGAAACTAAGAACTATCCAAGTAATCAGAACTCTGAACTCAAGGACTCTGTATCTGTCCCAGTTTCACAGACATCCACTAATCTCCAGTCATGTTCTAATGCAAGTGCAGCTGGACTCATGTCTGTTTGATGAGCATGGCATCATTTTTCAATGTATTTGCAAATCTCCAAAGTTTATACTTAAAGTGTTCCAGATTCACTGCAACGAAGCAGCTGTGAACTAGTAATCATTTTCCTCAAGGAGTTCAGCCGTGACACCCAACTTGGAAAATTACAGTTACCAGAAGGTTACAAATGTCATAGTATTATAATGAAGAACTCAAGAGTGAGGAGCTATAACAGAGCAAAGTCCAGAATTGACTTTATTACTTTTAATTTGTTAGGGATATTTTTTTTCCAGTTGTTGTATTTGTTACAGTGTGAGTGAGTTGAATGTTTTTTAATGAAAAACCCATTTTACAGATCACATGTACAGCACATTCTACTAATGTTCTTTGTAGCTCTATGTGTCTACACAACGTTCTTAATAAATAATAAAGGTTTTACAAGTTCAGAATGAATAAAAATGCACTTAAAATTTGTACAAGGTTAGGACATATTGTATGTAAAGGTTTGGACTTAGAAATTGTGGCAAATGAAATGAACCATTATGTTTGTTTTACTTGTGGGACTTTGAACCATTTTAGAGCCATAGTTGCCAAATGATACTAATTTCCAAGGATATATATATGACCAGGCAATAAAAGGTTTTACCAAATCCACCACTGCAAGAGTTGATTTTTTAAGGTGTTCCATGCTGCAGCTCATAAAAGAGAGGTGTTGGAATCATTACAAATAGTGAAAGAACTATAATATCTACTAAATGCATGATATGACATTTCTCATAGCAAACTACAGCCAGAAGGGCCATGTGCACATGAAAGACAATGTGCACGACAAAATGGAAAACCTTCAAAAGATTTGGCTAGCAGGTACCGTAATTGCTTTACTGCTGGTGAAATAAATCCAGCTCTGAGATGGATAAAAGATCAAGTGTATTTTCATCTCAACGCATTACCTGATTGTACTGACCTCTTCTTCAGGAAACCATAATTACGCTACACCTGCAGAAGAGGTCAGTATGACCTGGAAACACATTGAGACTAAACTACAATTGACTCTACATCCATCTAGATCCTAGATGTATGCCTTTTGCAGTGCAATAATTATCTGCTACCAAAATATTTTAATATTTTTCTTTTCATTCTTTGACAGAATTGTGAACAATAGTAGTTGATGGAAATAACAAATAATAATGAACTTTGGTCAAAACAGGGTAATAAAATTCATAACTGGAATTTCTTATTTTCTCATTTCTGAAGTGTAGCCACGCATTGACTTTATAACGGCTTAGTGCACTCTGCCCCATCTTTCAGACAACTTTTTTGAGTTTCCTCACAAAGATTTTCTTTCAATAGTCTTGAAAATGTTTCTATGTCTCCAATTACTGGAATTATGTCTGGGGACTGTGGAGACAAGTTAATAAATGTCTATCATGCTACTATTTTGCCAAGTTGATACTACACAGCTTGATGATGTGTTTGAGTCATTGTACTGGTGAGTTATACAAAATGTCCCAACCAAAGCTTCCCATATTCAGTACACTAAAGCCAGCTAAAACCGCCAATATAGATAGGTTTGGGAGATAGTCTAATGTCTAATAAAGCACTGGACAATTTATTATCAGGAGAAATATTGAACCGGCATGTCCAATTTCAGACTGCCAATCATATTGCCTCCTGGAGATAAGAGGCAGACAGACATGTTTGGCAACAGCTCTTTCATAGAGAACAAAGGAGAACTCATCTTATCAAGCACTTCTGTGTGTGTGAGAATTGGCCAAACGATCAGCTGAATCATCCTTTGTCCAACAGCCATGTTACTGACAAGCTTAAAGTGTAAAATATAAAAGGGTGGGAGACAAGAGGCGCAATAGTGCCCTATCACTAGTGACACTAATCGTAATGGGGTGGTGTTGAGAAGCCACTCACCTGATGCAGTTGTGATCCCCACAACTGGTTTGAAGGCGTTTAGGAAATATTATTCCAAGCTGCTGCAGGACCTCCACCGACCACTGAACAGTGGTTATAATCCAGAAAGATGATGGGAGTATAGGTGTATCACGGTCCGCGCTGCTCCAGGGCTTAAAAAACTCACCAAAGAGTCAGTCAGATTTCCATCCTTTAGTCTCCTTCTCCTACGCGTTTCGGCGCCTAGCCTGGCACCTTCATCAGGGAATATCCTGACGGCCTGTCGTTTCGCGGCTAGTAGCCGCTTCTACAGGTCCTGACTGACCTGGCTACTAAACGCGAAACGGCAGGCCGGTGTCCGACGTCCATGCACCTCCCTCCCCCCACTGCACTTGTTCTTTGTTGATGTATTAGATCACATGAAACTTTAAATAAAAGCACAAGATTGTCTCCGGTGAGTGCCGCTGCTCTTTTTTCTATTTTGTCATTATAAGTATACTGCACTGAAGTGAGCACCCCCTAGGAGTCTGTGACTGCCAGTCAGCCGAATAGGAGGAATCAGCCCATTTACACTGATAGTGCCCAGTTCATTTTTTTCCTTTGAATATTAAATATAGTTGTCCTGTGCAGTAGAGGTAACTCTTGCTTTGCCTTTTCTATGGCAATACTCATTAGAGCTTGTTTCCTCATGTGAAAATATCCAAAAAAAAGGACTTTAGCACCTGACCACAAGTCCCATAGAGAAAAAATGGGGCTTGCCGGAAGTTGGCTGTTACAGAGCAGATGCGGCAAAGCTGCTGGATCTGCCACGAACGGGCAGAATCGCAGATGTGAAAGCAGCCTAAGCAGACTAATTTGGCCAAGTGAGAGGCCTCTGACATGAATTCTAAGGGGAGGCCTTTTTCTTTGATGAATATGCAAAGCTAGCGTAAGGAGACTTATATAACTGTAATGCTCCTCTGAAAAGGATATTTGCATATTTAAATTTCCAGAGCAGCATTACATAGCCTATAGGTCTCCTTACACTGGTTTGTAAGTAAAAAGGGGAAAAGAGGCGCATGTGTAGGATCCATATAGCTAAATTAAACATTATCATCCTGGTGCCTGAGCCTTAGTAGCGCTTCTACAAGACTGCCATTTTATTATCTTGCAAGCATCCTTACACTGGTTTGGCACTCTCCACAAAGGGAAAAGTTTCTTATTAGACAACTTGTTGGCTGATGTTTTTCTGTCATTGCACTTAAAAGGAATCTGTCAGTATGTCTTTGCTATGTTAACTGAAAACAGTGTGAAGTAGGTGTTAAAGCACTGAATTCAACAATGAGTCACTTATTAGGTTGGGTGCTGTTGTTTACTTACAATAAAGGTTTTATCACTTTTATTACATCATCACTTCCCAGGCTAGATCTCATATGACTGCAGGATCGACTATGCCCTTAGTCTGATTAGTAGCTGTCTCACTCTCAAATTGACAATGTACACAAAGATCTGTATTGTGGTGGGGTTAGCTTTCTGAGCTCTGTGTCATGTTGCATCTAAGAACTCAGATTGTCATTTGAATGTGGGCCTCTTTTCATTTATTATACTGTTACGGTATCAGATGAAGTAGCAAAAACCTGGTGATTCCTTTAAAACTTTCAAAATGTTCTTGGCTAACTTACATTTCTTAAGGTAAGCATGGCTTGTCTTTTGTATTATGTATGTTATGCTGTTTTATCCCTTTTGTGGACTACTACAAAAAAAAAAAATATAATTCTGCAGCAAGCTACTATCTCTTTGAAACATATAGGCATTATGCATGAACATGCAAACAAATCTCATAAAATATCTTTAAAAATGATCATGGCAGTATGTAATAAAAATAACAAAAAAGAACATTTTTCTAAAGATGTGCAATTCATTTTGACATCAAATTGCACAAATTAAAATGTTTACGCTTTAAGTAAACAATATTTTCCTAGCATTTAATCCATTAGCCTATAGATCGATATGTCCCTGAAAGTATAAAACATTCAGTTCAAAGTTTTTGACTGGATGAGAACATAATTGCTATGTATTCTAGATATAAACTTTAGGATCACTAATTATAGCTACAGCGCTAATGTGGTAAAAATAATTCCTGGAATATATTAACATTTTGGCAACTATGTATTTCTAGATGGCTGATAGTTAATGCTACATTTTTCCACTTAGAAAAAAAAGGATGGTGAATGTTTTGCACACAATATTTTCATGGTTTATTGCATTTTGAATAAAACCAAAGCTGTCTAAGCACTGAATTTATATGTCTCAAATTTTTCTATTACATGGGAAAAGTACATCTGTGCCAAAGGTTCAATTCAATATTTCCCCATCCTTTCAATTTATTATCCTCGCAGGACTTTCACTTAGTTTAATATAGTGTCTATATTAAAATAATATCTTTGAACTTTGCCATAGTAGGGATGAATCACACAGACATTAATTTGGTTTATTATTTCCCAGCTGAAGTCGAAATACACTTTTCAACATTGAAAAGGTAAGTTTTGGGATTCTAAAAATCACAGAATTGATAGATATGTTGATGATATGCATACAGAGGTGTGACGGTGCAGTCTCAAAAGATGCAATCACAATCGGGCCTGTGGGGGGGCTTGCCGGTGCCAGCTCCTAGTTTAGCTGAACTTATGCTCTCAGTTGAAGTATATTGTGGTGCTGAAATCTGCATTTTTGTTGTGTATCTGGTGACATTTTTGGTATGCGTTTTTCCATGCATTTGGATTGGAAATACACTGCCAAAAATGCACCAAGAATTAGCATGCTGCAGATTTATTTCTTCACCAAATTGCAAGGGAAAGGTAAGCAACATGTGCACAAAATGTCAGAATTCTCTATGACTTGGCTGGCAAAAGGATAGATTTGTGATAAATCTACACCTAAAAATGCATCAGAAACACGGTATATGCACATCCTAAGTCGGCGTGCCCACCACAGTCTGTGCATGGCAATTACTTGCCAGCCTTTGTCCCCACTATGGAAGAAAGAGGATGCTGTACATCATGTAAGAGGAGTATATGAGAATAATCACTTTGTTACTATTTTTTAAATATGGGGGACATTATATCAGGAAGGGGTCAGGGAACAATATAACAGGATGAGAGATTATACCAGGAAGGGGTACATTTTACCAGATAGGGGCCATACATAGGGGACATTGTTACATGGAAAGAATCAAGGATGAGCCAATTATAACTGAAAGGGGCTCTTGATGGGGAACATTACTACAGAAGGGGGCCCAGGATGGGGGACATTACAACAGGAAGGAGCCTTGGATAGGGATTATTATTATAGAAAGGGGTCCAGAATTTGGGACATTATTACAAAGGACATAAACAAGTAAGTCTTTATACTATAAAGAACTCTACGGGGAACATTACTACAGGAAGGGTCAAGAATGAAGGTTATTATTCAGAGCTGGGAGAAAAGGTAGGTCCTTATAGTATGTAAAACTCTGCTGTACTGTACTGACAGGAAGCCCAATATATTTTTTTATTTATTTAAATAACTAATTAAAAATAAAATTGTGGGCTCCTGCCATATTTTGATCGCCAGCCTTGTAAAACCAGGCAGCTGGGGGCTGGAAATCTCAGCATGATAAGGCTCAAGCTTTCTGGGTCCCCACACTGAAAACCACAGTCCGCAGCCACTCCTAAAAATGGTGCATTCATCCTAGCGCCACTTCCAGGTCTTTACCCGGCTCTTCCAGCAGCCCTGGTGGGGGGTGGAACGTTGGATGATAATGGGGTTAGTACCAGCTCTGTATTCTCAGCTGGTACTAAGCCTGAAATTCATGACGTCATGCCAAGTTACACTTGGCTACCATGAATTTCTAGTGAACAGAAAAAACACAACAGACAGAATTTTTTTTATTAAAAATAAAACACAAAACACATTTAGGGACTCTATCTTCATTAAAAAAATTCTAACTCCGACGTAATCCATGTCTTCAGTCTTCAGGTCTGCTACATCCTTGCCTTCAGACAAATACGTCTGCTGACAGAGATGAGCAGCCACAGAATGACACCAGAGCACAGCCATAAATGAGAGAAGCGTTCACTTTACAGCAGAGCTCCGGGTGACGACTGCCGTGTAAAAAGTTATCCGAGTTCACGTTCATCCGTGAACTGGGATTACCCCAGCATCACTTGGCGGCCACATTGCCACCTTCAGAGCATGCGCACATTGCATGATAAAGCCGACGATAAGCACCTAACTAGATCGCACTATGTACAGGACCGGAAATTATGTCATACCCGAAAGGAGGAGGCAGGAAATTCAAATCAGGAGCGCACCGGAGAAGGGCGTGCTAATAGCAGCGAGGAGGGGAGACGGAGCCCTGAGGACAGGTAGTGATAGGCTAGAAGGTAAAAATGACCTGACAGGTTCCCTTTAAATAAAATAAAAATAAATAAATAAAAAAAACAGCTCATCCGCCAACCATTTTTGACTTGATTACATCTAGAACACCCTAAAACATTCACTTTAGAGTTTCTGGACCAGTGATAATCAAATCATATTGAAGACCTGACCCCAAGTCATCATTGCCTTTGTGCTAGAAAAAATTTTTTGGTTGGCACAGCTGCTTGATCCACCGGGAACATGTTTAGGGTATTAGTCATATTACAAGAGAAAGAAAAGAATGTGTATTGTTGACCGGGATCAAGAAGTACAATCACACCAAAGTTTTTTTGAAAAAAAACATAATTTTATTAATTAAAAATTTCAGAAAAGACACAAAATGACACACAGTGTTTAAAAACAAGTAAAAAACCAAGAAAACCTGAAGTCCATGCCCATACATTATTTTTGTAAACAACCCAATTCTTTGGAAACCATGATCCACATATAATATATCAAAAATGCAATACTAGTCAGTAAACACTGCAAAGGTGGGTTTGGGGCACCAAATAGAAGTTGTGCGCCAAAAGGCAGAACCATAATGGACCTTCTTGCAGGCTATCCGAAGGAATTTATAATTGAGCTTGTAAGCAACCCCCAAACAAACACCAATGCAGGATGAATTACAGCTATCAAAAAGTGCTTATACAGTGGCAAAAACTTTGATCTTATTTATACACAAACTGCAGCAACTGTAGTGTATCTTGAGCCTAGATGTGGCCTGTACATATCAAAGAAGGAAACACTTCTGAGTAAATCACAGGTTTCTCTGGCGACAGCTTCCTCAGGGGAAGAGTGCTGCCAAGCACTCTTCACCAAAGGAGGCTGTCCCCAAAGGCAGCGACACACGTTGGGTGTCAGTGCATCATCTGTCCATGCCCCAACCTATCCTTATCCAGAGGATAATTCTATCCATAGGATGTAACAACCCCTGGCTCATTACTGGTATGGCTCCAGTTTCCTTCCATGTGTATTTCTGAGTATGTCAGAATTTTGGAGCATTTTTTGCACCATTTTTCGAAACATGTAAAGTCGTGAAAAAAAAAGGAAAATTTTTGACTTTGAGGCAAATTCATGAATAGCGTGCACCATTTTGAAAAATTTGGTGTTAAACACAGCAACTAATATAACAAGTCAAGAAAGGAAAGTGACATAAAAGAAACATACATGATGAATCGGGGACATGATAGACAGGAAAATATGTGGCGGCTCTGAAAATGAGACTGCTACTAACCATGTAGAAGTAGTTCATGACTGGTGATGGCATAATTTCACATACACCAAGGTTTTTTGTAAAACCCAGGCTTTCAAAGTTGAAGTTACATGTAACTCAATGGATTTGAACCTGATGCCAAACCTATAAGAAAGTCACAAATTGGAGTCTTCAATTGTGCAGTAATAGTAATTCTGAGTATATGAGTCAAAATGTGGTTCGAGGATCAAAAGATGAAAATGGGTAAATTTGATAATAAATAGAGTTAAACAAGTACTAGTATTTGATAAATAAATTAGTTTTTATATTGACACTTTTGTCTCTTTTTTATCCTGTTTTTACCAATTAATTTCCACAATACTGTAAATTCTAACACTTATGAAATCACAAACTCATGTGCCATTGACATTATGTTTTCAATAACTTTAACATTAATGTTTTTTGATATCCTGTTGCTTTTTCATTATATGGTAACCCAGCAAGCAGCGACCAGATACACAATGCATGTATCTGTCAAAGAATGCTTTCAGATACATGACCTTTATATAAATAAATACTTGCACTATTACCTGTATACAAGTCTGCATTACATTATATTTCAGTAAGAAAAATTGACCTGTATGTAAGCCGCCTGCTATGTATGTGGTTTGATAAAGTAATCAAATAGAATTCATATGAATGAACTCTGTATGCGTCACTCCAGATGCTATATTTCATTGTAATTCTACCAGTGTCCCACATGTTCTAATAGAACTGAAATGGAAAAATTCCTGTAAATTTAATACCAGGCAGAAACACATTACAACATTTAAAGGGAACCTGTCACCTAGTTTATGCCCCCAAACCTATCAATACCTGTCCCTGCAGCTTCTTACTACATCCCTAACCATCCCTATCTGACCTAAATGTGTACTGTAATGGCTGTGAAAAATAGTTTTATAACTTACATTCTCCTATGGGAATAACCAGAATGTTGACATTATCGTAGACACTAGGAGTGCTTTATTAGGCTCCATGTCCCCTGTCACTCCATTGTAATCACGCCTCGGTGGGCGTGATAATTCATGCCGAAATATGAAATCTGTGGTCTTCTTCTTCCTGGTAGGACTCCGTGGTGGCATCATTTCCGGTCGTGCGCAATGTGGGGATTATTGGTTGTACTTGGCGGCTCCGGAGCATGCACAGTGCGCATTTGGAAGATGTGGAGTGCACCAAATTATCCCTCTCAATGCGCCAGTCCAGAAATACCGGAACAATACCCAGAAGAAGATCACAGATTTCAAACTCGGGCCCGCGCTTCTGCATTATATTATCACGCCCATTGGGGTGTGATTAAAATGGAGCGACAGGGGACATGGACCCCTACAGAAAGCCCACAGTGTCTACAGTATTGACGACACCCAGGTTATTCCCATAAGAGAATGTAAGTTACAAAAGCACTTTCACACCTATTACAGGACACATTTAGGTCAGACTTAGGTTAGGGATGTAGTAGGAAGCTGCAGGGACAGGTTGTGATAGGTTTAGGAGCATAACGTAGGTGACAGGTTCCCTTTACATTTTCCAGTAAGTATCTATGAGACTCTGCCTGATGGAGAAGATGGCACACTGTGATTTTACATCCTGTCATTATGTATTGGTCTAAAATTTCATCTAGTTTGTAGAATAATAACAAAGTGTAACAGGTAAAGAGATTTAAGACCCTATTTTAATTTCCAGCTATGCATACAAAAGCATCAAACAGCTGTGTGTTTAACCTCTTTTCCATTTTGGCACTCTTTTTCTCCCACCCCTTCTTCTTCCCCTTATTCCAAGAGCCATAACTATTGTATTTTTCCATCAATGTAGCCAAATGGGGGCTTGTGATTGGTGGATGAGCTGCTGTCTTGAATTACATCATTCATTTCAACATTCAATGTTAAATTCAAAGTGTATTGAAATCACAAATAAAATGCAATTCTACGATTGCTTTTTGAGTTTTGTATTTACAGTATTAGGGCCCTTTCACATCAGCGGTAATCGCTGATCACGGCAGTTGCGTTTTTTTCACTGCAACTTCCGCGATTGCCGCATAACGGCCGCACTTGCGGTTCACTTGCGGCAAGCCCCATTCAATGTCTACGGGTCTTGCGGTAAGTGTGTGGCAAGTGCGGTACAGTTGCGGTTTCAGCACTTGTGGCAGACGCAGCCGCCAAGAAAACGCGGTCAGCCGCGGTTTTCTTGCGGCCGCATCTGCCGCAAGTGCCGAAACTGCACTTGCCGCACCTGCCGCACACTTACCGCAAGCCCCATAGACATTGAATGGGGCTTGCCGCAAGTGAACCGCAAGTGCAGCCGTTATGCGGTAATCGCGGCAGTTGCAGTTTTTTTCACTGCAACTGCCGTAATCAGCGATTACCGCTGATGTGAAAGCAGCCTTAATTGTTTAATTGCATGGGAAAATTGACCGGCAATATGTTTATCCATTTCAGTATGATGATGGCAGTGCCTAAGTTTCAAAGTTTTGCAGTTTTCTTTTTTATTTAACGGGCAAAAAAAGTGGAAATATGTAAGAAAAAAAAAAAAAAAAAGACATTTTTATCGCCATCTATTGAGGTAAGTAATGTTTTAATTTTTTTTTATCAATGTAGCTGAGGAAGGGCTTGTTTTCTAGTATGGTGAGCAAATGGTGAGCGCATATTTTTAAAGTGCACAAATGCTTGTTACTCGAATTGAGCAAGTCCGACGCTTGGACCCGGTAGATTCAAGTAACGTGTGCAGTAGAGTGACCGGATCTCATATGGGGGGGAAAAAATGTCGGAATCTTGTTAGTCTGGACCCCACAAAACGATTCCCCTTTCTAGATATTGAGCTAGCCAAAATTTGAGCTCGATCAAACGACGTTAACCCGTGCCGCTCGTCGCCATAACTCCAGAACGGTAAATAATAAAAACATGCTTAATATCTCAAAAGAAAGCTAATGTTGTTCTTCAAAATTTATATTTTATACATACCGTATATACTCGTGTATAAGCCGACCCGTGTATAAGCCGACCCCCCTACTTTTGCCCCCAAAACCTGGGAAAACCTATTGACTCGTGTATAAGCCGAGGGTGGACTCCAGCACATGTATACAGCCCCCAGCAGTGTGGTATACAGGCCCCCCAATGGTAGTATACAGCAGCCTCCCCAGTGGTAGTATACAGCAGCAGCCCCAGTGGTATATACAGCAGCAGCTCCAGTAGTTAGTATACAGCAGCCCCAGAGGTATATACAGCACCAGTGGTAGTATACAGCATCCCCAGAGGTAGTATACAGCAGCCCCAGAGGTAGTATACAGCAGCCCCAAAGGTATATACAGCAGCCCCAGTGGTAGTATACAGCAGCGCCAGAGGTAGTATACAGCCCCAGTGGTAGTATACAGCAGCCTCAGAGGTAGTATACAGCCCCAGTGGTAGTATACAGCAGCCTCAGAGGTATATACAGCCCCATTGGTAGTATACAGCAGCCCCAGAGGTATATACAGCCCCAGTGGTAGCATCCAGCAGCCCCAGAGGTATATACAGCCCGAGTGGTAGTATCCAGCAGCCCCAGAGGTATATACAGCCCCAGTGGTAGTATACAGCAGCCCCAGAAGTATATACAGCCCCAGTGGTAGTATCCAGCAGCCCCAGAGGTATATACAGCCCCAGTGGTAGTATCCAGCAGCCCCAGAGGTATATACAGCCCCAGTGGTAGTATACAGCAGCCCCAGAAGTATATACAGCCCCAGTGGTAGTATACAGCAGCCCCACAGGTATATACAGCCCCAGTGTAGTATACAGCAGCCCCACAGGTATATACAGCCCCAGTGGTAGTATACAGCAGCCCCAGAGGTATATACAGCCCCAGTGTAGTATCCAGCAGCCCCAGTGGTATATACAGCCCCAGTGGTAGTATACAGCCCCAGTGTAGTATCCAGCAGCCCCAGTGGTAGTATACAGCCCCAGTGTAGTATCCTGCAGCCCCAGTGGTATATACAGCCCCAGTGTAGTATCCAGCAGCCCCAGTGGTAGTATACAGCCCAGTGTAGTATCCAGCAGCCCCAGTGGTAGTATACAGCCCCAGTGTAGTATCCAGCAGCCCCAGTGGTATATACAGCCCCAGTGTAGTATCCAGCAGCCCCAGTGGTAGTATACAGCCCCAGTGTAGTATCCAGCAGCCCCAGTGGTAGTATACAGCCCCAGTGTAGTATCCAGCAGCCCCAGTAGTAATAAACAGCCCCCCCTCCTTATCATGTCCCCCCCAGGCTGCGGCAGCTGTCAAAATAACAAACACTTTATACATCACCTTCCGGCGCAGCTCCTCCGCTCCTCCGGTCCTCCGCTCCTCCGCTCGCCGGCTTCTTCTTCCTTGTTGTGCCGGCTTCTGTGACCGCGCGCAGGAAATGACGTCATCTCCTGCGCCCGGTCACATGACACCGGCACAACAAGGAAGAAGCCGGCGAGCGGAGGACCGGAGGAGCGGAGGAGCTGCGCCGGAAGGTGATGTATAAAGTGTTTGTTATTTTGACAGCTGCCACAGCCTGGGGGGGACATGATAAGGAGGGGGGGCTGTTTATTACCACTGGGGGGCCCATATTAAGGAGGGGGGCTGTGTAGTGCAATATGCACGGCATCCCCCCGCCACTGATGGACGGGGGGATGCCGTGCATATTCATTGCACTAATGAGGCGGCCCCACGTGACCGCCTGCGGTCACCGCGGCCCCCTCCTGCCTCCTCCAGCCCCCGGTCACAGCCCCCCCCCACAGCATACCGTATGACCCGTGTATAAGCCGAGGGGGGGACTTTTCAGCCCAATTTTTGGGCTGAAAAACTCAGCTTATACACGAGTATATACGGTAATTGTTATTTTAAGTCAAACTTAGTTACAACAGCTTTTAGCCACAAGAACGTGACCTGGTACCACTAGGAGCATACTTTGTATATTTTGTTATTAAGTGATAAATTTAGTTTTTTTTTGGTATATTCTTGAGTTTAAAGTAGAAATATAATAAAAAAAACAAGTAATACTGATAAGTCTAATGACATTTTTTATTTTAAAATATAAAAATGAGGTATATAATACATACAAAACAGACACAGAAAAGATACAGACGTAGTACCTACATGAGTTGATAATTTTACATATTTATCTAATCTATTCCAGAGCTTTTGTTAAAGTAGTTTTTGAAACGTCAGAATATAATGCTGGGCATTTGCTTACAACTTGCAGGATATATTGCTTTTGTTCTTCATCTTTTGTCAGAAGGTCGTTAAAGTCGGTTATTAATTTAACACCACGCTCAGCCATATCATTAATTACTTTTAATGTTTTGACAATTTTCAATCCTTCTTGGAAGTCATTATTTTGAGGCCAGGTGTTTGGATTTTGTCTTAGGAAATCTGGTTTTATATTAAATCGGTCAAAGAATGTAAACGTTTCTTTGATAAGTAAATAAGGTACACTTATATACTGGATGTGTATTTGAAACTCAAGCATTTTTCTGCCAGACCCCGCTAGAGGGTTGAGGAGGCCTGAAAAATGCATGGGAAAGGTGCCTGAATGTATCCCTGACTCCCAGATCGCTGCTGATGAGTAATAAATTAAATATTTTTAAAAAAGCATGGAGTTCCCACTTTTTTAATAACCAGCCAGGGTAAAGCAAGCCTGTGAACTGTTAACCATGTTGACATTGAAACAATTGTTTTTAAATGTATGTTCCTGTTTAGTTGATGAAATTTTAATCAAGCTAATGAACATGGATATCATTTCGTTGAGGAGAGAAACCGGACACTGACCTTGTTGCATAGAAGTCCTATGTGCAGAAGCATTCATGGATCTGGGTTGCTCAGCTGTAGATGCAGAGATTAATTAAGAACTTAGGAAGAAACCAGCGGCACTCCGGGATCCTTTATTCCAAGAACAGCTTTATTCCAGAAAGTTTACATCAGTGGGTGCAGGGAAGGGAGGACGGAGGTGACCGTTTCGCGTGCTTTCCACGCTTCAGTGTACACGGGACCATGCAAAACAGTCACCGTCGTCCCTCCGTCATTCCTTCCCTGCACCCACCGATGTAAACGTTCTGGAATAAAGCTGTTCTTGGAATAAAGGATAAAGGAGTGCCGCTGGTTTCTTCCTAAGTTCTTAATGAACATGGATATGTTATTTCCCGTGAGGTGGAAGAAGTTTTGAAATATTTTCCTGTGTGGAAACATGGTGACTGTGAGGACAGCGCACTGTGGAATGAACACAATATAGCTGAAAGTGAGCTGGTAGACTTTTCTTTCTCTTAGGGCTCGTTCACACAACCATAATTTTGATTCATGCACTATTCATGAAAAAACAGAAAGCACTCAAACCAGAGTTATTCAGTGGGACTGTCTAGATGACTGATTTTTTGCATGATTTTCCTCTGGAAACTGAAAGACACTTACTCATTCAAGTCTATGGATGCAAGAGAAAAATCATATACCACAGTATAGCAGCTGATGTTTTTGGACACAATGAAATTCTGTAACATCGGAAACTGTAAATGGTCTTGAAATAATTGTTTACTCCTGCTGTAAAAAAAAGGATTGTATACAGATCGCACAAGGATTACAAGTAAGAAAAGAAGTCTAAACTTTTAGAGGTGACCGCACATGCGCTGCCTTCGGCACCATTTTGGTAGAGACCTGAGGATTCTACAGAATGTCTTGAATGAAACGGCACCGAAGATTGCGACCTGTGCATGAGCCGGCTCTTACACCATTTTATTTAATACAGTTGGCCCGCAGAAGCAAAATGCACATGCTCTGCCTACTGCAAGAATGGCAGCGGTGGCACAGAAACTAAACAATAAAGTATTAAAATAAAAATAAAAGGAGAGGCAGGAATTGGGGTGGGACAAAAGAAAAAGACCCTAGCCCTGATGCACAAGTGATGCACAGATGACATCATCATGAGATTTTAGAAGATTATACAGCATCCAAAGAATGGATTTTTTCAATCCAGGTATGCGTTAAAGCAGCATCAGAGTGTCACGATGGCAATAGCTTTACTTTATAGTACTAAATACTACTAATAGGTTCCACTACTCATTAAAACGTAAAAGCTTATACTCACCTTTGGTGTCAGCGCTATTCCAGTGGTGTTGTCACAAGCAGCATTCGTGATGTTGTTACACCAAGTGAGCCCTGCACCCAATCAGTGCCAGCTTGCCTGTTACAGCCTTTGGATGAATAAATAATCAAGAGAATAAGCGCTGCAGCAGCTCTTTTACTTTCTATTGATTTTTGATATGTTAAAAGTCGGGGGTTAGTAAAGCAAGTGCATCGCCCACCAGGGCCGTGGGTTACTGGGGACCAATCCCTGCTGTCTTGTCACAGGGGGGAATGTCACGGTAATAGCTGTGGACTGGTTCCATGGTCCTGGAGGGATTGCAATTAAAAGGGGAAGGGATGTAAAAAGGGACTTGAAATAAAATTAAAGTGGTATGTGACTGCCGCTGCTTGTCTCAGCTCCGGGGGATGATGAGGTGACGCAACTAGGTGATAAGCCCTCCACAGGCATGGCTGGTTTATCCCCTGGGCCGGTGATAAGAGTCTATTGTGGGATGGTTATGAGGTAACTGTGGGGTGCAATTTACACTTTCGGCTGCTTCTCAGATGCTTCTCAGATGTTGTGGTCTGTAATCTGTAACCAAGGACGCTTAATACCGCTCACAACCTATGGGCCAGCAGTCGCAGACTATCTTGGGTATCTACCCCTTGGATCCCTAGTCCTATGTGAGGCCTTTCCTTCGGTGTGATGGTCAGTTTGGTTCCGAGCATAAAGACCCTTCACCACACCGGTTAATCTGTTAAACCACTTTTACAGGGCTGGTACCCTGTCCGTTGACCCAGTTCCTCAGCTCCTCCCCTCCTCTCCCTTGTCTGGCATAAAGTCCTAGGTATAGGGATTCGAGGATGTGTTGGGTGCTTTTGGTTTGGGGGTGAATGGCTTACCATCCCAGCTGCTGCTCTTTTCTGTGGCTACCAGTCTGCAGGGGTGCCACATACCCCACTAGCAAAGCATGGCATGTCCTCGCGCCATGACCCGGCATGGGTGAACACATAAACCAGAATTTTTTCTTTCTGCAATAAATATTAAAACATTTACTATAAAAATAACATTTTTTTCTTCCCTTCTGGGAGGCACATATCTTGAACATTACTTAAAAAAAACTTTTTAACTAGATAACTATCTATCTTCTATCTTAACTCACTATCTATTCAACCAGCCTAAAAGACCGGTTTAACACATGCAATTCTGGTGGTAATTCTCTTGCACTGGTACGTTAGTGTCCTTATCACCACCTGACTGCTAAAAGTCATATATATAAAAAAAAAACAATATTCTCCAACTATTTACAAGAGGTAGCAGTCGACGCCTTTCCGGCGACTGTCTTTTCTGTGAAAAGTGCAAGTGTCCCAAAATAGTTCAAGTTCAGGACTTGCACTAAAACTTTTAGGCACACTTGACCCGGTTTAACCAGATCATGATCCTGTTCGTGATGCCAATTTTTGCATCGCCCACCAGGGCCGTGGGATACTCGGGACCGGCCCCTGATACCTTGTAACAGGGGGAATGTCACGGTAATGGCCGTGGACCGGTTCCGTTGCCCTGGAGGGACTGCAATTAAAAGGGGAAGGGAAATTAAAAAGGGTATAAAAATAAAATTAAAGTTTGTCAGTGATGCAACCTGTGGTATGTGGCCAGATGTTACCGCCGCTGCTTGTCTCAGCTCCGGGGGATGATGAGGTGACGCAGCTAGGTGATGAACCCTCCACAGGCAGGGCTTGTTTATCCTCTGGGCCGGTGATAAGAGTCTATTGTGGGATGGTTGTGAGGTAACTGTGGGGGTGCAACTTACACTTTCAGATGTATTTCTCCAACTTTAAACTCCTCAGATGCTTCTCAGATGATGTGGTCTGTAACCAAGGAAGCTTAATGAATGTCTCTCACACAAGTTTCAAGTTCAACCGGGTACTTTATTGACTTAGTTCTCATTTTTCACAGTCTCAATCTTGCAGTGAGCGGCACCAGTAGCCAAACAGTAGCTGAGATGGATCACCAATGCACCCCCTTACACAGTCCTTTCGAGGCTCTCCTCAGAACCGCTTACAACCTATGGGCCGGCAGTCGCTGACTATCTTAGGTATACTTCCCTTGGATCCCTAGTCCTATGTGAGGCCTTTCCTTCGGTGTGACAGTCAGTTTGGTTCCAGGCATAAAGACCCTTCACCATACCGGTTAATCTGTGGCCGGGGCGTTTAGCAGCCAACCACTTTTACAGGGCCGGTACCCTGTCCGTCCACCCAGTCCCTCAGTGTCTCCGTAAAGGCGGTCTTCCACCTTGGACTCCTTCTCTACTACACCTTGTCAGTAGCCTCGGACCCAGTCAGCCATAAGATGACACCGGCCACTGGGTCCTGGTTTTCCACACTTGTTGTTACTGTCTTTCTTCTCTGTCACTCCCGTTCCCTGCTCCAGCTCCAACTAAACTGAACTAACCGTCACTCTCTCCCTGAGGTAACTACTGTTGCTCCTCCCCCTTCCACAGGTGTCTCCTCTAAGCTCCACCCACCACTCAGCTCCTCCCCACCTCTCCCTTGCCTGGCATAAAGTCCAAGGTATATGGATTCAGGGATGTGTTGGGTGCTTTTGGTTTGGGGTGAATAGCTTACCATTCCAGCTGCTGCTCTTTTCTGTGGCTACCAGGCAGCAAGGGTGCCACACAAGCACTGATTGAGCAAAGGACTCATGTGGTGTAAGAACTTCATGTGAGTCCTGGAAGAACGAGGACTGACAATGTTAGAATGACGCTGGCACAGGAGACGAGCGTAAGCTTTACTTTTTAATGGGGCAAATATGGGGTATCAGAAGGGGTTGTCTCAGTAATTGACAACCTATTTACAGTTGTGGTCAAAAGTATTGACACCCCTACAATTCTGTCAGATAATACTCAGTTTCTTCCTGAAAATGATTGCAATCACAAATTCTTTGGTATTACTATCTTCATTTAATTTGTCTTCAATGAAAAAACACAAAAAGAATTGTCCTAAAGCCAAATTGGATATAATTCCACACCAAACATTAAAAAAGGGGGTGGACAAAAGTATTGGCACTGTTAGAAAAATCATGTGATGCTTCTCTAATTTCTGTAATTAACAGCACCTGTAACTTACCTGTGGCACCTAACAGGTGTTGGCAATAACTAAATCACACTTGCAGCCAGTTGACATGGAGTAAAGTTGACTCAACCTCTGTCCTGTGTCCTTGTGTGTACCACATTGAGCATGGAGAAAAGAAAGAAGCCCAAAGAACTGTCTGAGGACTTGAGAAACCAAATTGTGAGGAAGCATGAGCAATCTCAGGGCTACAAGTCCATCTCCAAAGACCTAAATGTTCCTGTGTCTACAGTGCGCAGCGTCATCAAAAAGTTTAGAGCCCATGGCACTGTGGCTAACCTCCCTAGATGTGGACGGAAAAGAAAAATTGACGAGAGATTTCAACGCAAGATTGTGCGGATGGTGGATAAAGAACCTCGACTAACATCCAAACAAGTTCAAGCTGTCCTACAGTCCAAGGGTACAACAGTGTCAACCGCTACTATCCGTCTGCGTCTTAATGAAAAGGGACTGTATGGTAGGATACAGCCAGGCTGGAGTTTGTCAAAACTTACCTGAGAAAGACTAAAATATTTCGGAAGAATGTTCTCTTGTCAGATGAGACAAAAGTAGAGCTTTTTGGGCAAAGGCATCAACATAGAGTTTACAGGAGAAAAAAAAGAGGCATTCAAATAAAAGAACACGGTCCCTACGGTCAAACATGGCGGAGGTTCCCTGAAGTTTTGGGGTTGCTTTGCTGCCTCTGGCACTGGACTGCTTGACCGTGTGCATGGCATTATGAAGTCTGAAGACTACCAACAAATTTTGCAGCATAATGTAGGTCCCAATGTGAGAAAGCTGGCTCTCCCTCAGAGGTCATGGGTCTTCCAGCAGGACAATGACCCAAAACACACTTCAAAAAGCACTAGAAAATTGTTTGAGAGAAAGCACTGGAGACTTCTAAGGTGGCTAGCAATGAGTCCAGACCTGAATCCCATAGAACACCTGTGGAGAGATCTAAAAATGGCAGTTTGGAGAAGGCACCCTTCAAATATCAGGGACCTGGAGCAGTTTGCCAAAGAAGAATGGTCTAACATTCCAGCAGAGCATTGTAAGAAACTCATTGTAAGAAACTGCAGTTGATCGCAGTTATTTTGGCTAAAGGTTGTGCAACCAAGTATTAGGCTGAGGGTGCCAATACTTTTGTCTGGCCCATTTTTGGAGCTTTGTGTGAAATGATCAATGTTTTGCTTTTTGCTTCATTCTCTTTTGTGTTTTTTCATTGAAGACAAATTAAATGAAGATAATAATACCAAAGAATTTGTGATTGCAATCATTTTCAGGAAGAACCTGAGTAGTATCTGACAGAATTGCAGGGGTGTCAATACTTTTGGCCACAACTGTAAGTAAATTCTGAATTTATGGAGGGAATCACTCATTTAAGATATTGGCTATAGAAAGCATTACATTACATTGGCAGACTATTGATTAAAATACTGCTTAGAGTGGTTTCACACTTGCATTTTTTGTCTTGCTCACATATCTGTCCA
Source organism: Allobates femoralis (assembly GCA_033576535.1). Classification (NCBI taxonomy): domain Eukaryota; kingdom Metazoa; phylum Chordata; class Amphibia; order Anura; family Aromobatidae; genus Allobates; species Allobates femoralis. The sequence goes on from JARQOC010000003.1 coordinate 160,945,098, forward strand.
AATCCTGAAGCAGGTTGAAGCCCCAGGTTCATGCCGTGGCACCATGATTCAGAATGAACCTACCATATCAGTTTTTTTGTCAACCTCTGGTCAACCTTTTTGTCAACCTTGTTGTTCCACTAAATTCCTGTTGCCTCTGGATGCATCCAGATCCGTCCACAGATAGAATGGTGTCCAATTGTGGATGGATCAAGACGGGGCAGATCTGTCCATTCGGATCTGTTTTACCCCAATGAGCATACCCAGACTCCATTTCCTGCACCTCACAAGCATCTATCCCTGTCTCAGAAAAAGGGCATGTGTCCTATACTATTGTGGAAAAATGGTAATAAATTTTATTGGGCACATGCTTATAATATGTGAGCACCTGGTTGAGGGGTTGCACGAGTGGTTTAAAACCACTACACTATTACAATCATTCTTTGAAGTCCAGTTGGGTTTTGTCGGCGCAGCAGGACATCTAAGCCACTTTTACGCAAAGACCTGTCAGAAGTTGCATAGAAGCAGGAGGTACGCCACTTCTGACAGTCATACGAGCAGAAGTGGGGTAGAAATTCCGCTGTACCAACAAAACCCAAAGGCACTTGAAACAGAGATTGTAATAAAGTGGTGGGGTTAAACCACTAGTGCAGCCCCTCACCAGGTACCCACATAATATAAGTATGAGCACAATAAAATTTATAATATTTTCTCTCACCCTCTCCCCAGGCGGATCAGGCATCTGGCAGCTATGGTGGCATGAATTCGCAGATGCACGGCCAGGGTCCAGATGAACCCATTCTCATCTAGATCTGGCCGTGTCGCTAGTGTGAAGCTGGCATTAGTGCTTCATTTTTACAGTGGTGCCTCAAGGAAATTGAAAACTTTCAACTCATATTTTCTTACAGATTAAATCTGATTGCGATCAGTCATTTACTCTTTACTATTAGCACCTCTATGGCTCTACGACCATGGAGTTATAAATAAAGACAATATTAGTCTAAAACTAGCCATTCAAACTGCGCTATCCTAGGACTTGTTCTTGGACTTGTCATATGGCATTTAATCAGGACTTATAAAGTATACCTGCTGGCTTCTATATTCTATTTATTGCAACAGAATGAAGTTAAGGAAAAGTGACAGTATTTTCTTATTTTAATACTGTTGGGATAAAATACACTATTGTCACATGATTATTATTAAATAAAACTGCCTAGAAACACACCATTGAAAAAACTATAAACACTTTGAGTTATCTCAAAGAGAGAATTCTGTGAGGTGTAAATATCAATTATTGCATTATCTCAATAGAAGGAATCAACACAAGCAAGAATGTTATATTCAGAACAGAGCCCCCAAAATATTCAGCCTGTTGTGACATTATCATAAAAAATACAATAAAGTTTAAAAAAAATGCAATTTTATCATAGTGAGAAAACAACAGAGCCAACAAAATAATACAACAAAATTTGTGCTGTTATTAAAAATAGAAAATATTGCGCCTCCACCCATTGTGCTGGCATCTGTGATTGGTTGCCATTGGCAATTAACCTTAGGGGTGTAAAAATAAATAATTATTTAACCCCTTCACCCCCGAGCCCATTTTTGCTTATTTAGCCTTAATGCCCGAGCCATTTTTTGCAATTCTGACCAGTGTCCCTTTATGAGGTTATAACTCTGGAACGCTTCAACCGATCCTATCGATTCTGAGATTGTTTTTTCGTGACATATTGGGCTTCATGTTAGCATTAAATTTAGGTCAATAATTTTTGCGTTTATTTGTGAAAAAATCAAAAATATGGCAAAAATTTTGAAAATTTCGAAATTTTCAAATTTTGAATTTTTTTTCTGCTAAACCAGAGAGTTATGTGACACAAAATTGTTGATAAATAACATTTCCCACATGTCTACTTTATATCAGCACAATTTTGGAAAAAAAATTTTTTTGGGGTAGGAAGTTATAAGGGTTCAAAGTTCATCAGCAATTTTTCATTTTTCCACCAAAATTTACAAAACCATTTTTTTTAGTGACCACATCACATTTGAAGTCCGTTTGAGGGGTGTACACAACAGAAAACACCCAAAAGTGACACCATTCTAAAAACTGCACCCCTCATGCTACTCAAAACTACATTCAAGAAGAATATTAACCCTTCAGGTGCTTCACAGGAACTAAAGCAAAGTGGAAACAAAAAAATGGATATTTAAATTTTTCCAACAAAAATGTTCTTTTAGCCTCAAATCTTTCATTTTCACATGGGCAACAGCATAAAATGGATCCTAAAGTTTGTTGGGCAATTTCTCCTGAGTATATCGATACCTCATATGTGGTCATAAACAACTGTTTGGGCGCACGGCAGGGCTCAGAAGGGAAGGAGCGCAATTTGACTTTTGGAGCTACCGTATATACTCGTGTATAAGCCGACCCGTGTATAAGCCGACCCCCCTACTTTTGCCCCCAAAATCTGGGAAAACCTATTGACTCGTGTATAAGCCGAGGGTGGACCCCAGCACAGGTATACAGCCCCAGTGGTAGTATCCAGCCCCAGTGGCAGTATCCAGCAGCCCCAGAAGTATATACAGCCCACGTGGTAGTATCCAGTAGCCCCAGAGGTATATACAGCCCCAGTGGTAGTATACAGTAGCCATAGAGGTATATACAGCCCCAGTGGTAGTATCCAGTAGCCCCAGAGGTATATACAGCCCCAGTGGTAGTATCCAGCAGCCCCACAGGTATATACAGCCCCAGTGGTAGTATCCAGTAGCCCCAGAGGTATATACAGCCCCAGTGGTAGTATACAGTAGCCATAGAGGTATATACAGCCCCAGTGGTAGTATCCAGCAGCCCCAGAAGTATATACAGCCCCAGTGGTAGAATACAGTAGCCATAGAGGTATATACAGCCCCAGTGGTAGTATCCAGTAGCCCCAGAGGTATATACAGCCCCAGTGGTAGTATCCAGCAGCCCCAGAGGTATATACAGCCCCAGTGGTAGTATCCAGCAGCCCCACAGGTATATACAGCCCCAGTGGTAGTATCCAGCAGCCCCACAGGTATATACAGCCCCAGTGGTAGTATCCAGTAGCCCCAGAGGTATATACAGCCCCAGTGGTAGTATACAGTAGCCATAGAGGTATATACAGCCCCAGTGGAAGTATCCAGCAGCCCCAGAAGTATATACAGCAGCCCCAGAGGTATGGCTTATATTGGCAGCCAGCCTACTTACATACACATACCCATACATACACACATATATACACACACACACACACACACACACACACATACACATATATACACATACACACACACATACACAGCTTCCTACCTTGTCCCCCGTTCTGCAGTGCTTTCCGGTGTCCTCCGTGCTCCGTTCCCGGTCTGCTGGGCCTTGTGGTTCCTCCTGGTTCCTCATCCTTCGGTTCTATCATGGGGGCTGCCATCTTGCTTGTTCTCTCCGCCCCCGGCCAGTGATGTCAGAGCAGGCCGCGCTGTGATTGGCTAGCACCCGTGATCACATGTCACGGGTGCTAGCCAATCACAGCGCGGCCTGCTCTGACATCACTGGCCGGGGGCGGAGAGAAGACACCAAGATGGCAGCCCCCATGATAGAACCGAAGGATGAGGAACCAGGAGGAACCACAAGGCCCAGCAGACCGGGAACGGAGCACGGAGGACACCGGAAAGCACTGCAGAATGGGGGACAAGGTAAGAAATACTGCGCAGCGCCCCCCCACCCCCCCGCGCCCCCTCCCACCATAGGATTACCGTATTGACCCGTGTATAAGCCGAGGGGGGGACTTTTCAGCCCATTTTTTGGGCTGAAAAACTCGGCTTATACACGAGTATATACGGTAATTTTCCATTCAAAAAGGGAAATTGCGCTCCTTCCCTTCTGAGCCCTGTCGTGCGCCCAAACAGTTGTTTATGACCACATATGAGGTATCGATGTACTCAGGAGAAATTGCCCAACAAATTTTAGGATGAACTTTATGCTGTTGGCCATTTGAAAATTTAAAAAATTAGGCTAAAACAAAATTTTTGTGAAAAAAAAAGTACTTTTTAATTTTTACAGATCAATTTGTGAAGCACCTTGGGGTTCAATATGCCCACTACCCATCTAGATAAGTTCCCTGGGGTGTCTAGTTTCCAAAATGGGGTCACTTGTGGGGGAACTCCAATGTGTAGGCACATAGGGGCTCTCCAAACGCAACATGGTGTCCGCTAACAATTTGAATGGAAAATCAGGTCAACTTGTTAGCGGACACATGTCACGTTGGTGTGTTGTAGTGTACATCAGGGTGTGTGTCAGGTTGGTGTGTTGTAGTGTACATCAGGGTGTGTATGTCAGGTTGGTGTGTTGTAGTGTACATCAGGGTGTGTGTGTGTTTGTGTATGATGTTGTGGGTGCATGTCAGTCTGGGGTCGTGTGATAGATTTCGAAACATCCAAAGATACACAAACCTGGTTTGTCAGGGCACGATTTACATTGGGTTTGGACGGTCATTCTGTTCCCCCTTTGATGGCAGACCCGGCACCTTTTTCTTGGCCCCTTCTCTGCAAAATGTTGCCCTGGTACCACGCGGGAATATCGAGTTCCAGGAGTGCTGGGGCCCCATTCATCTTCTCCTCTTCGTCTTCCTCTTTCTTCTCTTGGTCTTCGTTCTCGTCCTCCTTCTTCTCTTGGTCTTCGTTCTCCTCCATTCAACAGGGCCTTGATCACCTTCACCTGGAACTCAAGAAAGGTGTTAGTGGTGTGACCTGCACATCGTGACAGCAAGTATGCATTATACATTGCCATTTGGACAATGTACACGGCCAGTTTTTTGTACCACTTCCTCGTTTTCCGCGTGGCCCTGTAGGGCTTGAGGACTTGATCAGAACGATCAACTCCTCCCATGTTCTTATTGTACCCCAGGACACATTCCGGTTTGTGGACCTGTCCTGGGGTACCTCTGGTGGTGGTGGCCCTGGTGCCGGGACCATGGATCGTGGTCAAGATAAAGACATCCCTTCGGTCTTTGAACTTGACCAGTACCATGTTGCCGCTACATTGAGCTCGGCTCTCACCTCTTGGGAGAGGCTGCTCAATTAGCGGCATAGGGAGATCCCTCTTGTTTCTGCGCACAGTACCGCAAGCGGCGGTAGTTCTGGCAGAGAGGGATCTGAAGAGCGGGACACTTGTATAAAAGTTATCAACGTATAGATGATAACCTTTATCAAGTAGTGGGTGGATCAAATCCCACACTATTTTCCCGCATACCCCCAGAGCAGGGGGACACTCTGGGGGCTCGATCCTCGAATCCTTCCCCTCATACACTCTAAAGTTGTGAGTGTACCCTGAGGTACTCTCACAAAGCTTGTAGAGCTTTATCCCATACCTGGCCCTCTTGCTGGGAATGTATTGGCGGAAACTAAGCCTACCTTTGTAAAGGACGAGGGATTCGTCCACACAAATTTCCCGTTTGGGAACGTACACTTCAGCAAACTTGCTGCTGAAGTGGTCGATGACCGGTCGAATTTTGAACAATCTGTCAAAATTCGGGTCATTACGGTTAAGGCTGTCAGTGTTGTCCCTGAAGTGGAGAAATTTATGGATGGCGTCGAATCTGTTTCGGGCCATCACCTCGCCGTACACTGGAGTTAGAAAAAACTTATCTGTACTCCAGCATTGGCGCATTTCTGGTCTCGTCACAATCCCCATATGAAGTATCAAACCCCAGTATTTCATAATTTCTCCAGAGTCCACAGGAGTCCAAGAAGAAAAGATGGAATCTGGGTTTTGGACCAGAAACTGTTGGGCGTACAGGTTCGTCTGCTCCACCATGAGCCTCACAAAGTCCTCAGAGAAAAAGACTTTGAAAAAGTCAATTTCCCTGAATTTTGTGGCCTCAAACAGGATTCCTGATTGGGGAATAAAATCAGGAATCTGTGGAGTGTACCGATCAGGGACGGGGATCCACACAGGGGCCCTGGTGCTAGGTTGGGCATGCCTAGCACCAGGTGGAGGGTTACTCACTGACGGCTGTGGGTCTTCCTCCGACTCCTCTTCTCCAGGCTCAGACTCCTCTTCCTCGGACTCCGACTCCTCTTCCTCTGACTCCGGACGATCTCTTGTCCTCCGCCGTCTTCGTGGTGGTGGCGAGTCGGTGTCACTGCTGCAGATTTCACTGTCGGAGGAAGAATGTGAGGAATAGTGGAACGTGGGGTCCACTTCCTCACTGTCAGCATCGGAGGCAAGTATAGCATATGCCTCCTCAGCCGAGTACACCCTTTGTGACGTTGATGAGCGGGACGGGCGGGACGGGCGGGACATGTTGTATGTGCTGTGTGCGTGTGTAAAAAAAAAAAAAGTAAACTTTTTCTTAGTGTGCGTGTACGTGTGTTTAGTGTGCGTGTATGTGAACGTTAACTGGTGTAACTTTCGGGACGACGGTCGGTCAGGGGCGGCGGACGACGACGATCAGTCAGGGGCGGCGGACGACGACGGTCAGTCAGGGGCGGCGGACGACGACGGTCAGTCAGGGGCGGCGGACGACGACGGTCAGTCAGGGGCGGCGGACGACAACGGTCAGTCAGGGGCGGCGGACGACGACGACAGTCAGGGGCGGCGGACGACGACGGTCAGTCAGGGGCGGCGGACGACGACGGTCAGTCAGGGGCGGCGGACGACGACGGTCAGTCAGGGGCGGCGGACGACGACGACAGTCAGGGGCGGCGGACGACGACGGTCAGTCAGGGGCGGCGGACGACGACGGTCAGTCAGGGGCGGCGGACGACGACGACAGTCAGGGGCGGCGGACGACGACGGTCAGTCAGGGGCGGCGGACGACGACGACAGTCAGGGGCGGCGGACGGTGACAGTCAGGGGCAGCGGACGACGACGGTCAGTCAGGGGCGGCGGACGACGACGGTCAGTCAGGGGCGGCGGACGACGACAGTCAGGGGCGGCGGACGACGACGGTCAGTCAGGGGCGGCGGACGACGACGGTCAGTCAGGGGCGGCGGACGACGACGACAGTCAGGGGCGGCGGACGACGACAGTCAGGGGGTCACTCGGGCCAGGCAGCGGTCGGTCAGGGGGTCACTCGGGCCAGGCAGCGGTCGGTCAGGGGGTCACTCGGGCCAGGCAGCGGTCGGTCAGGGGGTCACTCGGGCCAGGCAGCGGTCGGTCAGGGGGTCACTCGGGCCAGGCAGCGGTCGGTCAGGGGGTCACTCGGGCCAGGCAGCGGTCGGTCAGGGGGTCACTCGGGCCAGGCAGCGGTCGGTCAGGGGGTCAACACCGAGCAGACCGGACCGGTGAGAACGAGCTCTGGGGAGGGGGGAGAGAGCAAACTCAGGGGAGGGGGGGAGAGAGCAAACCCAGGGGAGGGGGAGAGAGCAAACTCAGGGAAGGGGGGGGGGGGAGAAGACAAAAGGGGAGGGTGGGGGAGAGAGGACAATGGGGAAGGGGGAGGGGGAGAGGACAATGGGGGAGGGTGGGAGGACACCAGGGGAGGAGGAGAGGGAGCGGATCACAGCAGCGGGGTACTTACGATCAGCAGCAGCAGCGGCGGTGGCAGCAGCGGCGGCGGCGGCGATCGGCGGCGATCGGCGGCGGCGGCGGGGGGGCTCACACCACGTGGGCACGGTCGGTGGCAGCGGAGGGCTGCAGGGGTGCACGCTCATCAGCGTCCACTGACAGAGTGGAGCTGATGAGCTCGGTGGCCATATTGTGAACATCCCCCTGCACATCTGATTGGAGGGCTTGCATCACATGGATGCTAGCCCCCAATCAGATCGGGGGGGGAAGCACACACACCTCACAGTGCCCCAGCCAATGCCTGATGCTTTGAGCATCAGGCTATGGCCAGATTGAAAACATTACACCAATTTCTATTGGTGTAATGTTTCAATCATCACTTTTGGCTAGTTGTGAATTAACTAGCCAATCGGAGGGCTCCTAGCCACGGGGGGGGGGGAAATCCCCTCCCGTGGGGTCATCTAGAGGTTGTCCCCTATCTGCGGCTCTATTAACCCTTTCGTGAACCCGGTTAATAGAGCCGCAGCAAGGGGGAAACCGCGATGACGCAGCGTATGCGCCATCGGGCGGGAACGGTGATGTTTCCATGGCGCATATGCTGCGCGCCCGGGCGGGAAGGGGTTAAAATTGACGTAAGAGTCCCCTGCATTTTTGATTCCCAGCACAAATAAAGCAGCCAGCTATGGGCTGCCACCTCCATCTGCCTGGTTTTACCTTGTCTAGCAATCAATTATATAGTAAAGCACATTATTTTTTTATAACACAGGTCAACAAAAAAAATTTTTTTTTCTGGTGCCCAAAATATTTTAATGAATTTGGGGTATTTTTGGGGTGCTGATTCTGAATATGCTATCAGTTTTGCCAGATTGGCTCAAGTTTTTGAGATTTTTGGTATCTTATTTATAGCACTTGTTCGTAAATGCGACGCATCATCTCATTAATTTCTTTGGATTAGTACTTGAACTGAGCAGTTCTCAATATAGTTTTGTGTTAATTAGTGTTCTAAAAGTTTGTTCATAGCTTGATTTTTGCACTAACTTTATGTTTGTTGTCTGTTGTCCAGTGAAAAGCATGAACTCATCAAGAAGAAGTTGTCTTAACGATCCAGACTCATTCTGTTACATTTGTGGTGAATATACACTGACAAAACATAGAAGAAACATAACAGACTTCGTTAAAAAAGTAGCAAAAAACGTCTTTTTTGTTACACATTTTACGAAAAATCTCAAAAACTTGAGCCAATCTGGCAAAACTGATGACATATTCAGAATCAGCACCCCAAAGTTACCCTAAATTCAATGAAATATCTTTGGCACCAAAAATGCTGTTGACCAGTGTAATTATTTAAATTAATAATTTAAAAAATGTGTGAGCTCTGCCCTATTTTTAATTGCCAGCCAAGGTAAAACCAATCAGCTGTGGGCTGGTATTCTCAGAGTGGTGAGGGTCATAGTTATTGGGCCCCCAGGCTACAGAATAGCAGCTAACAGCTACCCCAGAAATTAGCGGATTTATTAGAAGCACCAATTCCTGGCACTTTACTCGGCTCTTCCTGGTGCCCTGGTGCTGTGAGTAAATAGTTAAAAATACACACAAAAAATCCTTTATTTTAAAGAAAACACACAGACAACCCTGTTTCACCCATTTATTAACCCCAAACATACCTTCCGACGATAATTCACAGTAATATCCAGAAAACCACACTTGGATTGAAAATGGGTGGGTCTCATAGATACCTGAACATAATCAATATAGGTAATGAGTAGGCAAGAAGCGGCACTCACTTGGACATCTTTGCGGTTTAGGCTCTTTATTGTAATTCCATGGGATTACAGTGCAGGGAGGGGGTAACAGGACGACGGTCACTGTTTAGTGCTTAGTAGCCCTTCTAGGGCTTAATGACATCTGTCAATACTCAGCTGCCATTAACCCCATTGTTTTTGGGAGTGGGTGGGTTTGGGGGAGCTTTTTTTTTTCGGCGGGGGTGTGAGTTAGGCATTTTTGCATGGGGGAGGGTGGGTTTGGGGGGCAGGATTTTTTTGGGAGGTGGGTTTGGAGGGGTGCGGGTTAAGGAGGGTGAGGAGGCAGCATTTTTTGGGTGTTAAGGGTGGCAGGCTTGGGGAGGGTGCGGGGTGGCAGGTTTGGGTGAGAAGGGAAGTTTTGGGGTGGGACGGGGTGTGAGGGGGCAGTTTCGGTGGAGTGGGGGTGGTTGGGGGGTTGGTGTGGGGGTGCAGGTTTGATGCGTATAGTGGATATACATACACACACTCAGCTTAGTACAACATAACAGGCAAACAACAGGATGGAAGGAAAGGGAAAAGGGGGTAGGTGGGGTAGGGATGGAGTGGCATAGGGGTATAAAAGAGATGTTAAAAAGTCAACCAATCTTTGTTGCACTGGTGATATTGATAATAATATTGTTACATTTATGCTTTAAAAAGAAGATAAAGGTTTCTGTGATATATAACATTGTATTTGTGTTTAAGTATTTAGAGGATATAAAGTGTTCATTAAAGACCATCTTAGATTATAATTAGGATACGGTAATTCCTGAGGGCAAACGTACAAAAACAATATGTGTAAAAGTTCTATCAATTACGTCCGATAGTAAAGGAGCCTTGGATAGTTTCCATTTGGATGTTATTATTGATTTTGCAACCAAGATCAGGTGGAAACAAATTGACCTTGCTTTTGGAGGCAAATTCTCTACATTTAATTACAGAAAAGCCAAATGGGGTAGACATGAAATGTAATGATTACATACATTATTAAGTAGGTTAAATACCTCTTTTTAAAGATTCCTAATTACTGGGCCATTCCAGGGTATATACTGTAGTATAAATCTAAGTTAAAATCACAATTTTTCCAAAATAGTTCAGATTGGTTTGAAAAAGCTTTGTACTGTTTAATGGTTAAAGTATACAGATGGGGAGATTCACCGAAAAAGCTGGCAATCTACTGCTGAATGAAATGGATATTTACCTGGCAGATTTTTTGGTGAGTTTTTCTATACAGATGGGGGAACACACAGATGGTTGGATTCGGCAGATCCGTCCAAACTTTTTTGTTAAAGTCCAGGTTTAGTACTGGACTTGACCCGAACTTGAGCCCGAACCTCAAACCCATCCTTTACAGTTATAAAATAGTGACTGGGGGTCTGGGTAACACCTTGTAACACCACTTCCAGGTTCACTCATTAATCTCTAGTTTATTCAATGGACTCTGCCTCCAACAGTCAATCACAGACTCTCTGCAGCAGTGTCTGAGATTGGTTGTTGCACCCTCACATATGCTGGTGTCTATGATTGGTTGCATTTGGCAGCAAATCTGCCATCATAAGGATGTAAAAATAAATAATTTAAAAAAAATTGCCTAGGGCTTCATTATATTTTTCTCAGCACAGATAAAGCGGCCAGCTACAGGCTGCCACCCCCAGCTGCCTGCTTTTTCCTTTTCTGGCAATCAAAATACAGTTGAGCCCCAGATTTTTTCTACTTATGTAAAAAAAAAAAATGGGAAAGAATGTGTGGGCTCTGCCCTATTTTTGATTGCCAACCAAGGTAAAGCCAAGCAGCTGGTGATTGGTACTCTAAGTGTGGTGAGACCATAGTTATTGGGTCCCCTAGGCCAGTGTTTCCCAACTCCAGTCCTCAAGGCACACCAACAGGTCATGTTTTCAGGATTTCCTTAGGATTGCATAGGTGATAATTTAATCACTTGCACAGGGGATAATTCCATCATCTGTCTAATGATAAGGAAATCCTGAAAACATGACCTGTTGGTGTGCCTTGAGGACTGGAGTTGGGAAACACTGCCCTAGGCTACAGAATAGCAGCCCACAGCCACCCAGATATTGGCACATACATTCAAATCGCCAATTCCTGGTGCTTTACCTGGCTCCTCCCAATACTCTGATGTAGTGGCATCAGGGTAATAAAAAGGGATAATGACAGCTAAATATTAACAGCTGTTATTAAGCCCTAGATTGATGATGTTCAGGTTTCTATAAGTAAATAGTTAAAAAACACATAGACAAATCCTATATATGAAATAGGACACACAGACAACCCTCAATTAAACTTGTTGGCTAATGTTATGAATAATAATTGTTTTGATTAAATAATATTAATTTCCGAACCCATCTACTCAGAAATCTTCATTTTCATTTAGCTTTTTCAGAACCAATTCTACTCTAATGTGCTCACTGTGCTTTTCTGCTGCATTTTTGTGCTGCACCAAGAAGGCATGACTCACAGTTTTGTAATGAAAGTCAATGTAATTTTCCAAAAGCTATGCCCACTATGTGTGTTTTTCAGTGGTGCCAAAAAAGCATACGCTTATAAAAGTCTCTGTCAATTATCTTGTGCTTTTTTCGGGTGTGTTTTCCAGTTGCCAGCCATTGTAATGAGCTGAGAAACGCAGCTCTTACAAAAACGCAGCAGAAAAGCACAGTGTGCACAAAGCAAAAAAGCATGCATTCTATTTTGAAACAGCTGCGTTTTTGAGGCTGCAAAAAAGCAGGCAAAATAAATATACACAGTGGGCACTTAGCCTTAGATTAAATAATTTTGAGTGTGTAGAATGTGAAGGATTCATTTGTTAGCATTTTACTTCTTTAGGATTTTTTCCTTTGGTTACTTTTGTATTGATAGTTGATTTGTTATCCATCATGTATGAGGGAAAGAAGATGCAAGTGGTGAATAAATATTAGTGATAAGCGAGTAGTACCGTAACATTCATATTCACTATACTCGTTACAAGTCCTTTGCAATAATCGCATATTCCTTCCAAATAGCAAGTACAATGTAAGGCAATGGGAAACGTGAGTAATTTTCTGCTGGACCCCAGAAAGTGGTCTGGAGGCCTGAGGAAAAGGCTGAAATGGGTGGGAAAGTGATGAAACTGAAAGGGAAGAGCCTTGAGAATATGCCTGCATGCATTTCTGACTCACATATGGTTTGTGGGAATAACTTTGTCACAGGATTACGCAACTGTTACAGATACACAAGAACAACTACCAAACCTAACCTAAATCACATTTCACAGGCTAAAAAGGCTCAGAAACAGTATTTCATGCATATGCATGTGAAGGAGGAGGGTTTTGCCCAACACTACAATGGGCACATTGTAAACTGCTATCGAATATGCATTCCACTATCTGAGTCTCAATAGGGGAGGGACCGCTCAAATGTCGAAGTATGAAAGGCTAAATAATTCATAACAACAAAAAAATATCGCGTTTAGCATTTGTTCACACGTACTGTTGTAGCTTTTTTCACCTTTTACAATTGGGAGGGCCCTGACTCATACATTTTGTTGGTCTCTGTGTCATACATCATTTTTAGTTAACTATTCCTCAGCACTTTACAAGGCCAGCTACAATGTACCAGTAGGCATGTTGATCTTTGACCTCATAGGCCTCAGGTGGCCCTGTAACATACGTTTTGAAGGGACCTCTCTTACTTCGACATTTGAGCGGTCCCTCCCCTATTGAGACTCAGATAGTGGAATGCATATTCGATAGCAGTTTACAATGTGCCCATTGTAGTGTTGGGCAAAACCCTCCTCCTTCACATCCATAAAACTTTGCAGTAGGCAGGAAACCTGAGATTGCTAAGGGCCCTCTAACATATGATTTTGAGGGACCACTCTTACTTCGACATTTGGGCGGTCCCTCCCTCATTGACACTCAAATAGTGGAATACATATTCCATAGCAGTTTACAATGTTCCCATTGTAGCATTACATTGAGCTCCACCCTTCTCCTCTTCCTCTTCCCCCTCCTCCTCCTCCACCTCCATGATATTTTGCAGCCCTACATTCAAATGTTCAGAGGGCCTGCAGTAGGCAGGAAATTTGAGATTGCTGAGGACCTAGAGAGGGCACTCTAACGTACATTTTGGAGGGACCACTCTTACTTAGACATTTGGGCAGTCCCTCCCTCATTGACACTCAGATAGAGGAACACATATTCCATAGCAGTTTACAATGTGCCCATTTTAGCATTGTGCTTCACCCTCCTCCTTCTCCTTCACCTCCATGACATTTTCGGTCCTACATTCAAATTTTCAGAGAGCCTACAGTAGGCAGGAAACCTGAGATTGCTGAGGGCCCAGAGGGGGCCCTGTAACGTACGTTTTGGGGGGACCACTCTTACTTACACATTTGGGTAGTTTCCTCTATTAATTTCATGCTGAAACCACTGTGTTGAGAGTAACACAGCATAAGCAAAGCCATGGTTGCTGGCACTGAAGGTCATCTCATCTGTAAATTAGGGAGGGCCCTCCTCTATACATTTGGGAAGGACCCACCTCTATTATTTTGGGAGGGCTGTCTATACATTAGGGAGTGCCCTCCTTTATTCATTGGGAGGGCCCTCTATAAATTTGGGAGGCTGGGAGCGTTGCTGTACAAATATTTAAGGGACCACAGCCAGAAGAAAGTCACTTTGAGGAACCTGATTTACTGGCTCCAGATGTTTATGACAATGATGATGAGACACAGTTGCCATTAGGTCAGCCTACAATCTCAATTGTGAAGGAGGATGACATGGAAGATGAATTGGTCGATGATGAGTCCACTCATCCGACCTGGGCCGTTGGTAGGCATAGCCAGCACAGCAACACAGAGGAAGATTGATACAAAACACCAACATAGGTGCCAAGGGGTACTGGACTGAGAACTGGGTCAACTGTGCCCAAGAGCACCACCACTGTGGTCCAAGTCCAGGGCATGGGGGCATTCAGCCACTGTCGGGAATTTTGTTTACTGAAAGTCTTCAGAGAAAAATGTTGTAATCTGTAGCATCTGCCATACCAAGCTGAGCAGAGGTCAGGTCAAAGGTAACTTGAGCACAACGTGTATACATAACCACATGGCAGCCAAGCACCCCAGTAGGTGGGCGGCACACCAGAGTAACAAATCTGTGTCTGCGGGTCAAACCATTACCATGTTGCCTGTACTTTGTCCTTGACAATCTGCTATCAAGCAGGTGCTCATACCACCTGTCCACAAGGTGCAGTTGCAAAGAGAAAGCAAACAATAACCTCATGCACTTAGTAGTCCAAGCAAAGCATCAAGTTGTCATAGCAGAGAGCTTGGAAAGAAAGTGCAAATAACCAGCCACGTACCCAATACTGAAATCTCACATTGCCAAATTGCTATCTGTGGAGATGTTGACATTTAGGCTTGTGGGAACAGAATGCTTATGTGATCTCTTGCCTGTAGTTGCCCCACAATACTCGGTTTATAGGCACCACTATTTTAGATGGTGTGCTGTACACAACTTAAATAAGCATTTGTGAAACAATATCAACTGTGCTGTCACCAACACTGTAACTAGGTTAGGTCGACATAACAACAGACACGTGAAGACTTTATTGTGGACAGTGAGGAATGAAACATTTCTGTGATGGCACACTGGGTGAACTTGGTGGAGGGAGGAACAGAGTGACAGCATGGGATGTCACATCACACATCCTACACAGTAGTCGACCCAACTTCTATTATGGTTTCCATCTACTCCTATGCCAGTTACTGTCTCTTCACATCCTCCATGTCATTCTGCAGCCCTCAAATCAATTGTTCACAGAGCCTGTGTAAATCATATTAAACCCATAAATTATATCTTTATTGTTAACTCAAACGAAAACACACCAAAACGTAGATAAAAACTAAGTGCACAGAAAAGCGTGAAGGAAGGAAGCTATCCTTGGTAAATGCCTCCCTCCTCTCACCTACCTAACAGCGGAGGTCGGCACCCTAAAAAAAGAAATGGCGCCCCCACTCGTCGGCGGCTGACCCTGTCGAGCCCTGACCTGACCCTGGAAGTCAAGAGGTAGTGCTCCCCCTATGATAATTCCTCCCAGGTCTTAGGTATAAATGGGCAATGGGTCGCTCTCCGTGTCTTAGTATTAAAAACAGAGTATCACCACCCAGGTATCAGCTGACCCCCACCACTAGAACATTATTAGATGTGGCAATGATACAGTCTCATGTTCTGTATATATGTCACCATGCCCTGGCGTGGACGCTTTTGATAGTAACAGACCACATTCGCATGGTATCACACATATGAGAATCTAGAGGTACTTAGCTTAACCAGGTGGTGTGTTCATCCCCGTGTGCTTCGACGCGTTTCACATCATCAGGAGGCTCGATATCATGTGTCCATATGTTTTGTGTGAATACACACAAGCTTGATGTGGAGGGGGCGGTGTACTCTCCCACCAGCCCCATTATATCTAGTACTCAATGCCCCAGGCCCTCCCACATCCTGTGACCTCAAACCCTCCTCCCCTCCATAATATACCATACATGCAGACCTCAAAACCTGATACAAATGGGGTCTACCCCTCTCATGGGCAAAATCGCTATGCTGCCATTATAATACATACAAATTTGAAGTGCTGTGAAGCCAGCATGCCGCTGGAACGCACGCCGCCGCCATTTTCTCTGCAATGGACCGCACACGTCACAGGAAGTGACGTCATGCGCATGCGCAGACGCCGCGCCGTGTTTCCAGCTGGATGCGGCTGCGCACAGGTTATAGAAGCGTTCCCTGTTGTCCAGGTTACCTGCTTCACACAGGGGCAGGTGCCACCAGGCGCAATGCGCCCCACAGCCCCCACAGTGATAATATATGCTGGCGCATCGGTAATTTTACACATAGATGGGGCATATATGAGCAGTATGGAGAGGAAACGTTTTTAACCACATAAATCAAGATTTCTCAATAAAGTGGGACGCACGTTAGGCATGGTCAGAGGAAAAAAGTGGCTATGGCGGGGCACACATATTGTACAAAGACATAGTTAAACTGATACCATACTCATTTTAAATGAGTTATGGCTTCCTCTCAGGTGGATCTGTACACATACCGTTCGCCTACAGAAAACAAGCAAATGACAACTGCTCATTTAACCCCTTTGGAGTCAAGGAATCGAATCTAAATATCCACTCTGCCTCCCTCCTAAGGATACTCAGATCGTGGTTTCCTCCTCTCGGACTAGCCCTCACCACCTCCAAGATCCTAAATGTTATGTGTTTAATGTCACCTCCATGCACTTCATTCATATGCCTCGCGATCTTGGTGTCCCTCTTCTTCCTAATGTCCCCAAGGTGATCGCCCACACTTCTTCTAAACTCCCTAACGGTTTTTCCCACATAGTCCAACCGACAGGTGCACGTAGCTACGTACACCACCCCAGCGGTCTTACAGTTAGAAAAAATCACGTAGGAAGAATGTCCTGTTATTGGCCACACTACAGACAGATTTACAAGGTGTCATGTTACCACAAAAGCTACAGTCTCCACATCTGAAAAAACCCTTGTGTTTGGACCCCAGCCAGGTCAATCCCGCAGCAGGGGACCTGTAGTGACTATGTACTAGTCTGTCTGATAAAGACGGTACTCTATGGTAGGTGACACTGGGCGTCGCCGAGATCATCCCCTTTATATCCGGGTCGGAAGTGAGGACATCCCAGTACCTGCGTAGCACACTCATGATTTTTTGGTTCTGCAGTCAAAAGTGCCGATGAGTCTCGTTATACCGGGGTCCTCTTTCCGGCGTTTCCCACACCTCTGTAGCAGTTCTTCCCTATTTTGATTCTCTGCATGACTACGTGCTGCTTGCAGCACCGAACGCGGGTAGCCCCTCTCCAGAAAACGTCTCGTCAGGTGGTCTGCCTGTAATCTGAAATCAGACATGTTGGAGCAGTTCCTCCTTAGTCTCAGATATTGTCCCTTAGGGATGCCCTTTTTAAGTGGTACCGGATGGTGGCTTTCCCACCTCAGGAGGCTATTAGTCGATGTCAGTTTACGATAGGTCCTAGTCAACAAGGACCCATTGGCCTCCTTCTTGATCAGAACATCCAGAAAGGGAAGCTCAGCTGGACTGCTCTCAAAAGTAAACTTCAGACCAATTTGGTTGATATTCAGGCATCTGACAAACTCCACGAAACCTCCTGATGATGTGAAACGCGTCGAGGCACGCGGGGATGGGCGCACCACCTGGTTAAGCGAAGTACCTCTAGATTCTCATATGTGTGATACCATGCGAATGTGGTCTGTTACTATCAAAAGCGTCCACGCCAGGGCATGGTGACATATACACAGAACATGAGACTGTATCATTGCCACATCTAATAACGTTCTAGTGGTGGGGGTCAGCTGATACCTGGGTGGTGATACTCTGTTTTTAATACTAAGACATAGAGAGTGACCCATTGCCCATTTATACCTAAGACCTGGGAGGAATCATAGGGGGAGCACTACCTCTTGACTTCCAGGGTCAGGTCAGGGCTCGACAGGGTCAGCCGCCGACAAGTGGGGGCGCCACTTCGTTTTTTAGGGTGCCGACCTCCGCTGTTAGGCAGGTGAGAGGAGAGAGGCATTTACCAAGGATAGCTTCCTTCCTTCACGCTTTTCTGTGCACTCTGCTGTTCATGAAGCAGGTGCTCCCACCTCCTGCCTACGAGCTGCGGTTGCACAGACACAGCAACCAACATCAACTGTGTCCACATTTTTTTGTCCCAGCAAAGCGAGCTGTTGTCCCACAGGCAAAAACATTAAAGTAACATTGCTAAACTGCTAGCCGTGCAGATGTTTCCCTTTAGGCTTGTGGGAACAGAGTCTTTCCGTGATCTTTTGGCTGTGGCTGCCCCAGGATACTGGTTTCCTAGCCAGTGGCGCCACTATTTTACCAGGTGTTCCAACCCCGCTTTACAGAAGCATGTGTTAAACAATATCAACCGTGCTGTCAGCAACGCAGTAACCGGGATGGTCCACATAGCCACAGACGCATGTTATTGTTGACAATCAAGGATGATAAATTCCTCTGATGGCACACTGGGTGAACCTGGTGGAGTGTGGGACAGAGTGAGAGCCTGGGACATCACACATCCTACCCATACCAAGAATAGTCAGCCCAACTTCATCATGGTTTCCATCTACTCCTATGCCAGTTTCTGCCTACTCTTCACCTCTTCCACCTCCTCCATGTCATTCTGCAGCCCTCAAGTCAATTATTCACAAGGCCTGCACACCTGAGTTTGGTGAGGGCCTAGAGGTGGCCCTGTAACATATGTTTGAGAGGGCCCTCCTCTATTCATCTGGGAGGGCTCTCTATACATTTTGGAGGGCCATCCTTTATACATTTGTGAGGGCCCTCCTCTATTCTTTGGGAAGGGCCCTCCTCTTTTCATTTTGGAGGTCCCTCTATATATTTGGGAGGGCCCTCCTCTACACTTTTAGAAGTGAAACCACTGCCTTAAGAATCACACAACATAAGCAAAGTCATGGTTGCTGGCATTGAAAGTCATCTCATCTATACATTAGGGAGGGTCCTCCTTAATACCTTTTTGAGGGCCTTGCTCTATTCATTTGGGAGGGGCCTCTATACCTTATGGAGGGCCCTCCTTTATACAGTTGGGAGGGCCCTCATCAAGTGGACTCCCACTGCTACAGAGGTGACTCCCAACCCCAGCTTGGATGGGCTGGAGAGGAGGAGGAGGAGGAGAAGGCGAGGCAGTGTGAGGAGAGGATGCGTATTGTTCCTCCTGTTGATGACACAGGACCTTTGCCTGTTTGAAGGTTGGCCCACATGGCACAGTTCTTGTGTAAGTGTCTGTTTTAAGACCCTCAAGTGATACACATTTTCGCCAACAACCTATATTGGTTAGCCACCAATCTCGACCAACGCTACAAGGAGAAAATTTCTTCTCTCCTTTTTGAGTTACAAAAAGGGTTGCACAATGGAATCCTTCAAGAGGTGGCATTGTACATCCAGGGCCGCAGTATCCATGAGGCAACATGAAGTGTCTGCCTCAGGCGGCAACCTCAGCTAGTAGACAGGGGGTGGCATCCGCAGGGGCACCTGATGGTAGCGCAGTGCTCTGCAAAATGCCACTCCCACTCCTATAGTTCTGGCTGCCGCCACTGTGACCAGGTCATTGGCATATCTGGGGGGTGAGTATGAGCCGACACTCTTCTCCACAGAGCGGTACACTGCACTGTGCTGAGAGGACCTGTGATGATGTCAATGGAGGGGATGAGTCAGGGGGTCACATGATCAGCTCCTCGGTCCTGGATGAGGTAAAGTTTGTGTGGGGTCGGGATTCACAGTGTGGATGTAGCATGCCGAGAGTGTACAAGGTGTACGGAGCGGAGCTGCATACGTACGAGGTGTACGGAGCGGAGCCGCATGTGTCCAAGGTGTATGGAGTGGAGCTGCGTGTGTACAAGGTGTACTGTCAGAGCCTAGTATGTATGAGGTGTACGTAGCGGCGCCGCGTGTATACAAGGTGTACAGAGCAGAGCCGCGTATGTACGAGGTATATGGAACAGAGCCGCATTTGTACGAGGTGAATGGAGCGGAGTCCAGGGTGTACGAGGTGTATGGAACAGAGCCGAGTGTGTATGAGGTGTATGGAGCGGAACCCAGTGTGTACAAGGTGTAAGGCGCGGAGCCACATGTGCATGGGTCGTGCGTTGCAGAGCAGAGTGTGTAGTAGGTGTACAGAGCGGAGCCCACATGTATGGGTTGTGCGGAGCAGAACTGAGAGTGTACTAGGTGTATGGAGCAGAGCTGAGTGTGCATGAGGTGTATGGAGCAGAGCCGCATGTGTACGAGGTGTACGAAGCAGGGCAGAGTGCGTACGGGGTGAATGGAGCGGAGCTGCATGTGTACAAGGCATACGAAGAAGAGCAGAGTGTGTACAAGGTGTTCAGAGCAGAGCCGCATGTGTACAAGGTGTACACAGCGGAGCCGCGTGTGTACAAGGTGTACGGAGCAGAGTCCAGGGTGTACGAGGTGTATGGAGCAGAGCCGAGTGTGTATGAGGTGTATGGAGCGGAACCCAGTGTGTATGAGGTGTAAGGAGCGGAGCCACATGTGCATGGGTCGTGCGTTGCAGAGCAGAGTGTGTAGTAGTGTTGAGGACGCTTTTCCACTGACTTATATTTTCCTTATATACTTTTATATTTTGTATTTTTACTAATACTCTAGATGAGAAACAATACGTTTTTCCCTTAACCTAGTATTCTATAGATATATCTGTCTGCTGAAAAGAAGATACTGTTGTGTTGAGATAGATGAGAACTGAGAAGATAAGCTGTCCTCTGGATGCTTGTGTCAAGGAGTATCAGGAGAAATTTGAGATGTCCTACATGCCAGGAGCCCAGAGATGGCACCGTGTCAAGAAGAAGAATGGACTCAGCAGAGAGGACAAAGGACTAATTATTACTAACAGAGATAGATATATTAGCCTAACCCCACCTAACCCCCATCTAATCCCACCTTGTCCTGGCCATTTCACGCCTATTCCCTAGAGTATAAAATGTAGTGTAACCGGGAATAAAGTTGAGTTGCTGTGACCGTTGCTGAGCATGCACTGAGATTGAACCAGATACCTTGTCTGACTCATTCTTACTTGGGTACCCCATGCTCTTAGTTTAATTTGGAGTGACTGGTGAAGGAGTGTATTGTCGCAACGACCCCGACAGTAGGTGTACAGAGCAGAGCCGCACATGTATGGGTTGTGCGGAGCAGAACTGAGTGTGTTCTAGGTGTATGGAGCAGAGCTGAGTGTGCATGAGGTGTATGGAGCAGAGCCGCATGTGTACGAGGTGTACGAAGCAGGGCAGAGTGTGTACGGGGTGAATGGAGCGGAGCTGCATGTGTACAACGCATACGAAGAAGAGCAGAGTGTGAACAAGGTGTACAGAGCAGAGCCATATGTGTACAAGGTGTACACAGCGGAGCCGCATGTGTACAAGGTGTACGGAGCGGAGCCGCATGTGTACGAGGTGTATGGAGCGTAGCCCAGTGTGTACGAGGTGTACAGAGCGGAGCCTCATGTGTATGAGGTGTACGGAGCTGAGCCTCATGTGTATGGGTCGTGTGGAGCAGGGCAGAGTGTGTAGTAGGTGTACAAAGCGGAGCCGCGTATATCTGGGTCGTGCGGAGCAGAACTGAGAGTGTACTAGGTGTATGAAGCAGAGCTCAGTGTATATGAGGTGTATGGAGCAGAGCTGCTTGTGTACGAGAAGAGCCACATGTGTATGAGGTGTGTGAAGCAGATCAGAGTGCGTACGGGGTGTACGGAGCAGAGCAGCATGCGTACGAGGTGTACGAGGTAGAGCAGAGTGTCTACAAGGTGTACGGAGTGGAGCTGCATGCGTATGAGGTGTACGAGGTAGAGCAGAGTGTCTACAAGGTGTACGGAGTGGAGCTGCGTGTGTACGAGGTGTATGGAGTGGAGCCATGTATATGAGGTGTACGGAACAGAGCTGAGTATGTACTAGGTGTACGTAGCGGAGCCATGTATGTACAGGGCATGCGAAGCCATGTGCCTATGAGGTGTGTGTACCAGTGGTGGCCCCCGCGGATGCCGCTCCCACTCCTATAGTCCCAGTTGCCTCTGCTGGCAGCATTCTTTTCCCGAGTCCCGGCCGCCGCTGTCCACCTTCTGCAGCTCAGCACGCCCCTAAGGGCCCAACTGCACTCTGGATAGATAAAAAGTGCAAAAAGTCTCTTATATGATGAATAAAAAACTTTTACAAATGGGATTTTGGTTCATGCATTGGCCAAGACATTTAAGCTGATGATCCACGACAAGGAATCCCATGCTCATCAGTCCTATCAAAAATTTGTGCAAAAACTACTAGAAAAAAGCAGCATCAAAATCAATTCCTTGTCGTGGATCATCAGCTTAAATGTCTTGGCCAATGCATGAACCAAAATCCCATTTGTAAAAGTTTTTTATTCATCATATAAGAGACTTTTTGCACTTTTTATCTATCCAGGGTGCAGTTGGGCGCTTAGGGGCGCCATTCATCTAGTAGTGCAGAGGTATCGTACTGTGCGACCCATCGCTCAAGCAGCGGCGCAGGATGGGTCGCTTTCAGACACTCTGCATCAACTGTATCTGTGTGAATGGTGCTCTAAGCGGGCTCAGTGTATGCATGGCAGATCACCTCCCACACATAGCTGGTCGAGGTGGTTTATTAGCCTGCAGCTGGGCTTGCTTTACAATTGGGCTCTGACTGCATCCTGAGAGTGCATTTTGATTCTAAACAAAACTATGAATGACTGCGAAACCATTGGCACTTTCCCTGTGTTACTTGCTTACCAATGTGTTGTCCAGGAAGCAGGCCCTGATGCCATCTGCACCCAACCTGCAGTTGCACATACACAGCAAACATTTAGTAATGGAAAGTGGATGTATATCATATATACTTGTTGTGTCAAGCAAAGTGTGACCCCCAAAACTGACAGGAGGAACAATAAATAGTGCGTGGTTTCTACCAAACAGCATTACATGGTATTATTACTGCTTAGTATTTTACAAGCACTATAGGACTGTATTAATTTATGAACTTTTGGTGGCACAATCCTACGTAAATGTCACCACAAAAACAATGGGTACCCTGGCCTGGTGTGAGCATTGTAGCAGGCAGTAGAATATTTTGGACTACTGCTGCTTTGTGTTGGGCAATCCGCCTTTTTGTAATGTAGACAGCAGAAGCACCAGCGGGTTAAATGGCCTGGTGAGTGCTTGGTGGCAGGCAGTAGCAAATGTTTGTGGAGGGCAATGGCCGCCTTTTTAAGAGGAGTTTTGTGGACAGTTTATGCCAGCCTGTTACCCCACAAACAGCGGGTAACATGGTCTGGTGTGTGCTTGGTAGCTCGCAGTAGCAAATGTTTTGACCATACTGCTTTATGGAGGGCAATTTTCGCCTTTTTAAGTGTGGTAATGTGGACAACAGACACACCAGCTAAGTAAATGGCTTGGTGTGTGGTTTGTAGCAGACAGTAGGAAATATTTGAACTATCGCTGCTTTGCGTTGGGCAAACCGCTTTTTTGTAATGTGGACAGAAGTACCAGCAGGTTAAATGGCCTGGTGCAAGGTTTGTAGCAGGAAGTAGGGAATTTTGGAGTACTGCTGCTTTGCACTGGGCAAATCGCCTTTTAGTAATGTGGACAGAAGCACCAGCAGGTTAAATGGCGTGTTGCAATGTTTGTAGCAGGCAGTAGGAAATTTTGGAGTACTGCTGCTTTGCATTGTGCAAACCACCTTTTTGTAATGTGGACAGAAGCACCAGCAGGTTAAATGGCCTGGTCAGAGGTTTGTAGCAGGCAGTAGGAAATTTTGGAGTATTGCTGCTTTGCATTGGGCAAATCACCTTTTTGTAATGTGAACAGAAGCACCAGCGGGTTAAATGGCCTGGTGCAAGGTTTGTAGCAGGCAGTAGGGAATTTTGGAGTACTGTTGCTTTGCATTGGGCAAACCGCCCTTTTGTGATGTGGACAGAAGCACCAGGGGGTTAAATGGCCTGGTGCGAGGTTTGTAGCAGGCAGTTGGAAATTTTGCAGTACTCCTGCTTTACACTGACCCTGCTGCACACTAACCCTGCTAGAGTCACTCGCCCTCCCTGTAGTCTGACTCTGTACTGTGTCTCTTCAGCTCTCAAAAGAGCTATTGTTCTGGTGGTATTATGAAGCTGCTGAATGGATACTTTCAACTGTCCCTGCTCTAATATCCCTTGCTAATCTACACTGAGGTAGTATACACTAGAGGTAGCTGTGAAAAGGGCTTTTGTGTTATGAAGATGCCGAATACTCTCCCTAGCAGCTCAGCATACTGTCCCTACGCTTCTTAAATACTGGCTCCAGATGCAATGCGGGCAAAATGGTGGCAGCAGGGCTTAAATAGACCCTATAACACTGGGTGTTGAACCTAATGCCACAACCAAGATGTCTGTGACATTACTGTGATTGGTTAAGAAGCCCAGCATGTTTAGTGGCTGCAAAGGAGGTGCCAAAACTGCAGGTCAGGACATCCAAATATAGCAAGGCAAGTACACAAAATCTTGCAGAATAAGGAGTAATGCGAATACCATACTATTTGTGTGAATAGTGATGAATACACTCGCTCATCACTAATAAATATTCACTGGGGAGTATGCAGCAAAGAACTAAGAGATCACTCACTGTGACTCACAGATCGAATGAATCTCTTTATTTGCAGTTTACATATGATAGGGGGTGTATGAATATAAGAAATATATGAACAGAAAGAGCTTCACCAGAGGAGTTAGAAAATAATATTAGGAAGGCTACATTCACATTGTGCGTTTTTGGTCTGATTTTGCTCCTCAGTTTTTGTAGCCAAAACCAGGAGTGGAACAATCAGAGGAAAAGTATAATAGAAACACATCACCACTTCTGGTGTTGGCTACAAAAACTGATGAGCCAAAGTAGACCAAAAATGCACAGTGTGAATGCAGCCTTACATGTGGATTTTTGACCTGACAGATTCCCTTTAAATAAAGGATTCTGTCTTTTGTGCTTATTTCTTTGGACTTGCATGATTAGTAATGTGAAGGGTTTTGTAGACCTCTACCTATTACAAATCCAGGGCTTCATGACAATTGTGTGTTTTTTTAAATCACAGTTGTCATTAACCCCTTATACATATTGTCCAGATTGCCACCGCATCAGCCCTTAGCTTCGTGCTTTATCTTGGCTTGATATCAAAATTGGGGGAGACCCTATGCAATTTTTCTATTTAATTAAATACCGTAATAAAAAAAACAGCAAACTTGGTATGATTTAACTGCTTTATTCCCTATAGTGCATCAGTAAAGCTTACTGATTGGCTGCGCTGTAGCATTTCAACAAGCTCTATCTGGGTGACCGAATCTGAACAGTAACACAGACTTCTATGAGAAGTCCATGTTCGGGGCCCGTGCACGGACACTAGGTGTCTGGTACGGACCCTGAACTTTACAGTTCGGGTTCGCCAATTACTGCATATGAGAATATGCTACAAGAACCAAACATTATCATCTTCTTCAGATCATCTTACAATCCTCAGATTCTGCTGCAAACTGGAAAGCAGCTGTATCTCTGATGACTGTAAGAACTCCCGCTCTTTATTTTGTCAAAAGATGATTTATATATGTTTGCAAAGTTTTTCTGACAAAAATTAGGAGAATTATTAGAAGAGCACTAAGTCTCTAATCTGTAATGGCAGATTTTTTTTTTACTTATGATTGGTGTTGAGTGAACTTTTTCCAAACATATTTACCCATTTCAATTTCAGCCCCAACCAATTCGGCCAATTCGGATTCGGGATCAGGAACCTGAAAACTCTGCTAAAAAGTCGGCTTTGTTTGGCAACTTCAGATGAAAAAAAAGCATTTGTGCAAATGCACTACCTTTTAACTGTGTAGGCTAGTGGGTGGGATGTGATGTGTGTGATGAGGGAATGAGTGGGGAGGAGTCAAAGGAGCACCAGACTCCATTTTGTTTTCCCAGTACTTACTGTGTGGATGTTCCTGCAGCCAATCAGTGCACAGACACCATCCACAATAATGAGCCACAAGGCCTTGTGTCATTGCTTGCCTAAGTCACATGTCCCTCATTATATAAGCAGTAGACATGTGGCGTCGGCAACATTTTGAGAGTATTACTGCGTAGGGACAGTGCTGCTGCTTTGCTGCTCCGTGCTGCATTACCAAATCTGTGTCTGTTTATAAATAGGCTTTTTTGACCTCAAATAAGTAATTGCTAAATCTGTGTCTGTACACAAATAGGACATATTTTTGGCCTAAACAAATAATTTTGTGTGCATTAGAAATGAGCCGGAAATCCTGAGATCGTGATGAAAAGGGCAATAGTCATGGTATAAGGGGGAATAGGCTTGGTGTTCGAGTTGTATATGGGGTAGGTGCTAATTTAACTCAAAGCTCTACTGAACAAACACCAGCTCGTCCTATCCAAACATAACTGACAACTTCTGTTACTGGACAGGTTACACCAGTCTCTTTCTTTGGTAACCTCCTCTTTCTCCACCTCAACATAACACACAGTACAGTCCTCAGAGGTGGGACACCAAGTATACAGGCCCTTTTTGCATAAAATTAGAAAATTAGTGGTTGCCAAAACTCTGCATTATTATACCAGCCTATATTTGCATAAAACCAGTGGTTGCCAAATATCTGTGCATTATTATACATCAGTCACCCCGAAACGCAGCGTCTGCAGTTTGGGGCTCTGCTCTGGCACAAATCCTAAGTCATATTGAAAGGCTTGTTAAAGAGTCGATTATGACTTTAAGGATTGCTACCCTTATTGGGTGGCATTAGAGTTTTCCCACTTCCTCACTGAAGGGACAATTTGCATATTTCCCAGAGGAGCATTGAGGCTATAAGTCTCCTTATCAACTTATCTCTATTCTTATGGTGGGAGGCAGATTCCTCTCCATAAGGTAGAAAGCTAGTTCCCCGCACCTTTTCTTAGCCTCTCATACAGCCAGATACACTGCACTGATGAGGGGCAGTCACCCCATTATGCCTGAGGATTGATACCCCTATCGGGTGGCATTAGAGTTTTCCAGTTCCTCACTGAAGTGACAATTTTCTGATTATACATTATGCATTTTTTCATATAACAACTGAATTCCAAATCTGTGTGCATCCAACATGAGTGGTAAATGCTGAGGTCATGGTGGTTAGGGTAATAGGCATGTTGAAAAGGAGATAGGCTTGGTGTTCGAGAAGTACATGGGGTAGGTTGATGGACTACTCAAATCCCTGTCTTAGGTAGCAGCACAGTGGTACGACTTGTAGATGAGGCACAGAAAGAGGATTGCTCTTGATTGCGCTGCATCAAGTGTTCTCTCCTCCTCTTTCTTCACCTCAACATCACAGACAGAAAAGTCCTCAGAGGGTGGCATCCCAATTACTCTCGTTTTTCCCCGATGTCACAACCCCCCAATTGCCCAACTGACTGTGGGGAACCACAGATGGGAAAGTCTGCAGAGCTGTTCAGATATTCTATTCCATGTGTATCAGAGTAGTACTCCAAAGATTCATAGACTCCAGAGGAGGAAAACACCTGCACCAATATCCAAAATCTTTTTGAGTTGGATCTGGACACGGACAAAGTAAGGTCCGAGTAGAATTCATACCCTCATCATCAGATGTTAACTACAGGGAGTGAAGGTGATGATGATAAGACTCAGATATCTGAGGTGCACACTTACTCTAGTGTGCATTCAGAACAGGAAGAGGAGGTTGACTATCAGGGCAAGGAGCGGAAAAAAAAGAGAGGCTAATGATAAAGTTCATGATCTCACTTATTGTCAACCCAGAGTCATGCAGCTGAGTAGCTCACCATGGGGGGGAGGGGTGGAGGAGGAGGAAGAGAAGGTTAGGTTGTAGCTTCCCGAACAGAGACTGAAGACTGCAACCACAGCAAGCACTGCATGTCCAGCCACAACAACTGCTCTAGCCAGCATAGGTTGCGAGTTTGCAGGGGTGGCCGGGGCCTTTTTTAAGATTGAAAAGGATGACCCAACTCACGTTAATTGCCAAGCTTGTAAAAAAAAAACAACTCAGTAGAGGCAAAAATTCCAATAATTTGACTACTACATGCATGAACTACCACATGGCCCAGCAACATGCTTTAATCTGGCAAAGTTACTGCGGTAAAACATGTGGCCTCACAAAATACCGCCCACCTCATCAACTGCATTTGCTGCTTTTTCCTCCTCCACAGAGCATTCACTTTTTTACCCGCTAGAGTAGGAGTGAGTGAGAGCCCGTCAGTAGCTACAGATATGGACAATGTGATGACATGGACTCTTTCAATGCATAGCATAGGTTAAGTTTCTTAACATTTAGCTAGGCATGATGGTATTTTGCTTATTTTTGTTAAGCTACTAATTGTTTCTACAAGGAGTTTGTCCATGTTCAAAGTTTGTGTTTATTCATGTAATTATCTTACCTCTTTCTCAGAGAGGGTCATGACACAACGAGAAATTAAGTATGCAAGCCTTCAATTGTATTACTATGTGGATTGCTAGATTCTATGCAAATTATCTGTCTCTTCCTCTCCCCTGCCAGAAATGCAATACTGCATTTGTATATTATAATATCTATTATATAATTGCCGTAGCGACTTCCGTCGCGACCGGCGCTACTTCCTGTGGCTTTGTTCGCGTAGCTCGGAACTTTCTCCAGGACTCTGTCCGTGGCCGCGTAGCGGCCACGCGACTCGCGAAGCATTGCGAGTCGTTGCAGACTCGCAAAGCAATGCCCGCAGTCGTTGCCCCGCGAACAAAGCCACAGCATGGGGCTGTAGTGCCACAGCATGGGGCTGTAGTGTACACCTCTATGGTATACTACAGCCCCATGCCCATACGCCTGTTCGCCCGTAAGCTCCCGCTGCTGTCGCTACCCCCACCCCTAACCCCCACCGCCCCTAAGCCCCTACTCCCTAAGCCCCGCCGCATCCTGTAGTGCCACAGCATGGGGCTGTAGTGTACACCGCTATGGTATACTACAGCCCATGCCCATACGCCTGTTCGCCCGTAAGCTCCCGCTGCTGTCGCTACCCCCACCCCCTAACCCCCGCCGCCCCTAAGCCCCTACCCCCTAAGCCCCGCCGCATCCTAAGCCCCTACCCCCTAAGCCCCGCCGCTACCCCCTAAGCCCTGCCGCCTCCTAAGTCCCTACCCCCTAAGCCCCGCCGCCTCCTAAGCCCCTACCCCCTAAACCCCGCCGCATCCTAAGCCCCCGCCGATAACCCCTAAGCCCTATCCTCTAAGCCCCACCGCCCCTAAGCCCCTACCCCCTAAGCCCCTACCCCCTAAGCCCCGCCGCCTCCTAAGCCCCCGCCGATAACCCCTAAGCCCTATCCTCTAAGCCCCGCCGCCTCCTAAGCCCCCGCCGCCCCTAAGCCCCTACCCCCTAAGCCCCGCCGCATCCTAAGCCCCCGCCGATACCCTCTAAGCCCTATCCTCTAAGCCCCTACCCCCTAAGCCCCGTCGCATCCTAAACCCCCGCCGATACCCCCTAAGCCCCGCCGCCTCCTAAGTCCCCGTCGCTGGCGCTATCCCCCCACCGCTGGCGCTATCCTCTAAGCCCCCGCCCCTAAGCCCCTACCCCCTAAGCCCTGCCGCATCCAAAGCCCCCGTCGCTGTCCCCCGCCGCTGGCGCTATCCCCTAAACCCCGCCGCCCCTAAGCCCCTACCCCCTAAGCCCCGCCGCATCCTAAACCCCTACCGCCTCCTAAGCCCCCGTCGCTGTCCTCCGCCGCTGGCGCTATCCCCTAAACCCCGCCGCCCCGCCGCCCCTACCCCCTAAGCCCTGCCGCATCCTAAGCCCCCGCCGATACCCCCTAAGCCCCGCCGCCTCCTAACCCCCCTACCCCCTAAGCCCCGCCGCATCCTAAGCCCCGCCGATACTCCCTAAGCCCCGCAGCCTCCTAAGCCCCCGCTGCTGTCGCTACCCCCTAAGGCCCGCCGCATCCTAAGGCCCTAAGCCCCGCCGCCTCCTAAGCTCTCGCCGCTGTCCCCACCGCTGTCGCTACCCCCTAAGGCGCTACACCCTAAGCCCCCGCCGTCCCCTAACCCACCGCCGCCGTCGATCACTTACATGTCTTCTTCTTCATCTCATCGTCCGTCCGATCCACAAGTCCTCCGTCCGGCCAGGCGTCCTCTTCGTCCGGTCCCGGGGGTCTTCTCACTTCTTTCCGCCATCTCTGGCTCCGACGTCCTCTTCACTTCCCATAGACATAGAATGTATGAAATTCTTCCATTCTATGTCTACGGGAAGTGAGGAGCTATTCTGATTGGCCGCCGTAAGCACACAGCGACCAATCAGAAGAGCGCCTCACTTCCCATAGACATACATTAGCGGTGTCTCGCTAAATATATGCCCGGCCTTCTGGTTCTATTTTCCGGCCATAAAATCGGCGACACACCGCTATGTATGTCTATAGGAAGTGAGGCGCTCTTCTGATTGGTCGCTGTGTGCTGACGCCGACCAATCAGAATAGCGCCTCATTTCTCAATGCATCTCTATGGGAATGCGCCCTCCAATCACAATCGCGGCGCCATTTTTGAAAATCCACAGCAGCCAATCACAATCGCGCCTCACTTCCCATAGACATACATAGCGCTGTGTCGCCGATTTTATGGCCGGAAAATAGAACCAGAAGGCCGGCCATATATTTAGCGAGACACCGCTAATGTATGTCTATGGGAAGTGAGGCGCTCTTCTGATTGGTCGCTGTGTGCTTACGGCGACCAATCAGAATAGTGCCTCACTTCCCGTAGGCATACATTAGCGGTGTATCGCGAAAAATATGGCCGTCCTTCTGGTTCTATTTTCGGGGACGGGGCTCGGCTATTTCCGGTCCAAAAAAAAGATGTTCAGTATTTATGTATCTTTATTTGTATCTATTTTTCTGTCTATATTCTTAGATAGATAGATAGATAGATAGATAGATAGATAGATAGATAGATAGAAAGATAGATAGATAGATAGGAATATAGATAGCAAAATAGATAAAAAGAAAGATAGAAAAATAGAGAAAATGTTTTTTTCGGACCGGAAATAGTCGAGCCCCGTGGCCGAAAATAGAACCAGAAGGGCGGCCATATATTTCGCGAGACACCGCTAATGTATGTCTATGGGAAGTGAGGCGCTATTCTGATTGGTCGCAGTCAGCACACAGCGACCAATCAGAAGAGCGCCTCACTTCCCATAGACATACATAGCGGTGTGTCGCCGATTTTATGGCCGGGCCCCTGGTTCTATTTTCGGCCAGGGGACTCGGCTCTGGTCGGTAGTTCGACGGGGCCGGAAACTCGCAATTAGCGCTTCGCGGCGATAGCTAGCGTATCAGCAACGACTCGCAATGATTGCGAGTCGTTGGTAAGGCGCGAGCAATGTCCGCAAAGCGCTGATTGCGAGTTTCCGGCCCCGTGGAACGACGGATCAGAGCGAGTCCCCTGGCCGAAAATAGAACCAGGGGCCCGGCCATAAAATCGGCGACACACCGCTATGTATGTCTATGGGAAGTGAGGCGCTCTTCTGATTGGCCGCTGTGGATTTTCAAAAATGGCGCCGCGAGTGTGATTGGAGGGCGCATTCCCATACAGATGCATTGAGAAATGAGGCGCGATTGTGATTGGTTGTTGGACATGGCGGTTTGCTTCCGATTGGTCGGCGCTCAGCGGGGAAAGCGGCACTTTCCTTGCCGAGCGCCTGGTTCGATTTTCGGCCACGCCGTTCGGGAGGGTGGAAGTCTGTAGCTCCGCCCCGCTCTGTTGTGATTGGACAGCGGCATCTTCACACAGTAGCGCCGACCAATCGTATTCATGGCGCCATGTTTATGAAGTTTCCGCTCTCCAATCAAATAGCGGCTGGCGTCTGCCGGTTTTTTATGAATGAACATTTTGCCTCCGCCATCTTAGAGCGCGAAATTTGAATTTGTGAACTATGTAAAAGTTAAAAAGCTGTTTTCACAGTACAATCTCACATCAGAGTATATGTTCCTAATGCCTATGCTTATATTAACCCCTTCTTTATACTAATTTCATTTCAGCTACGTTTCACCATATTGACCTGTTTTTTTCAAACTTTATTAACCCCTTCTATTCTATTTCTGCTCCACTTGCTATCTCACTATGTGCTGTACTACGGCCATTTCTACATTAACCTCTTCTATGCCTTTTGCATTTTAGTTTTCCCCCACACTGTTTTATATGGTTCAAACTGCTACATTAACCCCTTGCATTCTGTTTGCTATTCACTAACTGTGTCGCTATGTGCTGTACTCATTACATTTGAAAATTAACCTCTTCTATACCATTTCTTAGTTATTTTCTCTTCCACACTGTTTTATAGGAGTGCAAGTAGCACATTAACCCCTTCTATTGTCTTGGCTATTCACTGCCTATGTCACTATGTGGTCTACTACTGCCATTTGAATACTAACTTCTTTAATACTATTTTTCATTTTATTGATCATGCCGTATTTTGTACGCGTGGCAGTGGTATATTAACCCCTTACAGACTGTTCTTTATTTTATTTCTACTTGCAGTGTGTCGTTAGACTCTTATGAGTACATTAACCCATTATATGCTATTTTGCTTATATTTCATACTAATTAGTCTGTAGGACTACTACCTGTCTTATATTTAACAGTTTGGATGTAATGCTACCTGTCCCTTTCACATCAGCGGTAATTTTACATCGTGGCAGATGCGGTGAAAAAATCGCAACTGCTCTGTTTGCTGCATAGCTGCTGCATAACTGCTGCACTTGCGGTCCGGTTCCGGTAATCGCCATAGTCAGTATATAGGGACTTGCGGCAGATGCCGCAAGTGCGCTTTGGCTCTTGCGCCAGGTGCTGCCGCAAAATAAATCACGGTCGCCCACCGTTTTTTATCGCCCCACCACCTGCCGCAAGTGCTAAACCCCAATTGCCTTCAGACTTGCAGATGCATCTGCAGCGTTTTGAAGATGCATCTGCAAGCATCTGCATGCAAACGGCAGCCCTTATCTTTATAATGGGACGTACGGTGTCTGCAGATGCTTGCAGACAGCCATGCGCACCCATTTACTTCTATATGTGATCTCTGCACAGGCGCATGCCTGCATACAAATCACACACTCCCGCCCGCACCAGGGATGCAACATGTCGCGTCCCTGGTGCGGAGGAGAGTCTGTGATCTGTACGTAGGCATCCGCCTGCGCACAGATCACATATAGGAGTGAATGGGTGCGCACGGCTGTCTGCAAGCATCTGCAGACACCGTGTGTCCCATTATAAAGATAGGGACTGCCGTCTGCATGCAGATGCTTGCAGATGCATCTGCAAAACGCTGCAGATGCATCTGCAAGTCTGAAGGCAGCCTAAAAGATGGGTGGGACGGCTGTTCACACACATCTCTATCTTGAAGTGTCTTCTGTACATATAAATACATATATACACATAGGTACATATTTAGACACATAGGTACATATTTAGACAGATAGGGAAAGAATAGACATTTTGATTTTACATCTGAATTATTCTGCTATTTGTGGAATTTTTAGTGGGAAAAAAATCAATTTTGCCACTTGCTGCCTAATGGTGACCTACAGTACTCTTACTGTAAGTTGCATGAAATGTTTATGGAATTTGTGGTTTACTTGCGGTAGTTGCGGCACATGTGCTTTCGACAGTTTCAACCGCCAAAATCAGTTAGCTCTCATTTTTAGTGGTTGCATTTAGTCAACCTGTTAAAGCTCTGCTTGCCGTATTTACTGCAAGCTAACTGCAAGTTCCATATTTATTACATGTTACTTGCTGAAAGTGAGCTGTAGGTAGTCCCTTTGGTGCCAAGTTCAGAAATTGTATTTGGTTATTCCATACCTTCTGCAAATAGCCAAAAAATATCTGCTTTAAAAGGAGTCTAACTATTAATTATTAGGGATAGAGTACAGTAGGTCCCACCAGCTGTAAGGCTACCTTCCCGTGGTTGGTGGGGAAACATGTACTGGCTCAATCATAGATTATTAATATTCATATATAAATTGAATATACGTAATCTGTACAAAACATCGGTGCCAGTATCTGTACGAAAAGCCTTGCCTTAGAATCATGACATGTACTACACTGACATATACCATACAAACATTGGTAGTTCATAGATAGATATCATGTCTTATGTGCATTATTGTCAAATTTGAATGAATAATGTATATATGCATGCTACACTCCCGATTCTTTAACATTGGGCTCCCATCTATCATGGAATAATTGGATTATTAGTTAAAACTCTAATTTAATAAACTATACACCGATTATAGAATCCCAATGCAATCGCATCGGGCTCACAGCTAGTATATATATATATATATAATATTTGTATATTATGTATGTGGATTTAAATCTAGCCAATGAGAGCACAGTCATAGGGTGCTTTCACATCAGCGTTTTTCGTAATTCGCGGCAGATGCGGTGAAAAAAACGCACCTGCCGCGTTTGCCGCATAACCGTTCCACTTGCGGCACGGTTGCGGTTTTTTCTATGCAAAGTATAGGCATACTTGCGGCAGGTGCGGCAAGTGCGGTTTTGCACTTGCGGCAGGTGCGGCCGCGAAAAAAACCGCGGCTTACTGCGGTTTTTTTTGCGGCCGCACCTGCCGCAAGTGCAAAACCGCACTTGCCGCACCTGCCGCAAGTATGCCTATACTTTGCATAGAAAAAACCGCAACCGTGCCGCAAGTGGAACGGTTATGCGGCAAACGCGGCAGATGCGGTTTTTTCACCGCATCTGCCGCGAATTACGAAAAACGCTGATGTGAAAGGGCCCTTAGTAAACCAATCATGAAGTTCCCAATGATCTGAATTGAGTGCTCAGTTGTATATAAGAAGGACTGTTCATTGACCAGGGGAGTTAAGATACATGGGACCAATACCAATCTAGGATCTGCAGAGCTGATTGGCAGGCCATAACCCGAGGCCTAGACACTTCAGTGCCAACCAAGGGGATCAGAACCTGGATTATAATACTACATGGAGTTCAGCATTGAAATTTAGGATTCAGCTGGGATATCAAAGACTACATAAGGAAGAAACCCAGGTTGGGACAATCCAGTCACCTGTCTACAGACTTTGCTATGCTCGGTCAGCTTCCTAAATTTGACATTATTTCTTTCTCTGTGGGTGCCTGCTGAAAGTCTGGTGCTGCTGGCTTAAAGTAAGTAGCCCTGGAAGCTCGGAGGCACGAATATTCTAATCCCTGGTGAGCCAGCGGAAGGGTGAGAAACTGTTGCCTGTTACATTTTATGTTTTGCTGGAAATGTGTTATATGCTGTTAACTGTTTGGGGATGGTTTAAAGCCTTAATATTGTGGCTTCCTCACCCTGTGTTTTCAGAGTAGTGTTCCGCCTATGGTTAACCAGCTTGAGCATTTAGTTGGGATGAGCCCTGGTCCATGCTATCTTTCTAAAGGCAGCTGGGCCAGTGGACGAGAGCACCCAGTGACCCCTGTGTCTCCACAGACATGCCTGCTGTTTTTGACCAATCTCAGACACTAAGCACACCACGTTTCTCAATCCTCCATAACATCCTCGCCTGCACCTCCCTCAGACTCCAGGAGTTTGTCATGTACACCCTACTTCATGCTCTCTCTGGACAGCAGCCAGTCCTCAGCCCTGGAGTTGTGTCACGTAAAAGATCATTGCTAAGATAAGAGCTTGAACTTCACCACCTCCAATCTGTTGGCCACAGAAATGCTGCCTTTCTGCCTGGTGGAAACATACAGTTTCCAAAAGCTAATGTCCATTGCAGTCCCCCAGTACCAATTGCCCAGCTGTGACTGCGCTACACCAGCATGTTGCAGACAACATCACCTGTTCCTTGAAAAACTCTGTGTCTGACAGGGTGCATTTCACCACTGACACTTGGACAAACAAACATGGTCAGGGGCATTACTTCTCACTAATTGGGCACTGTATGACTTTGGTGGCTGCAAGGCCAGGCGGAAAAGAGGATGCTCCACAAGTTTTGAAATCCCCAGGGTTTTTGGGACAAACCTTTGTATCTACCACTTTATATACAGTGTTGGCCAAAAGTATTGACACCCCTGCAATTCTGTCAGATAATACTCGGTTTCTTCCTGAAAATGATTGCAATCACAAATTCTTTGGTATTATTATCTTCATTTAATTTGTCTTCAATGAAAAAACACAAAAGAGAATGAAGCAAAAAGCAAAACATTGATCATTTCACACAAAACTCTAAAAATGAGCCAGACAAAAGTATTGGCACCCTCAGCCTAATACTTGGTTGCACAACCTTTAGCCAAAATAACTGCGATCAACCGCTTCCGGTAACCATCAATGAGTTTCTTACAATGTTCTGCTGGAATTTCAGACCATTCGTCTTTGGCAAACTGCTCCAGGTCCCTGATATTTGAAGGGCGCCTTCTAAAAACTGCCATTTTTAGATCTCTCCACAGGTGTTCTATGGGATTCAGGTCTGGACTCATTGCTGGCCACCTTAGAAGTCTCCAGTGCTTTCTCTCAAACCATTTTCTAGTGCTTTTTGAAGTGTGTTTTGGGTCATTGTCCTGCTGGAAGACCCATGACCTCTGAGGGAGACCCAGCTTTCTCACACTGGGCCCTACATTATGCTGCAAAATTTGTTGGTAGTCTTCAGACTTAATAAGCCATTCACACGGTCAAGCAGTCCAGTGCCAGAGGTAGCAAAGCAACCCCAAAACATCAGGGAACCTCCGCCATGTTTGACTGTAGGGACCGTGTTCTTTTCTTTGAATGCCTCTTTTTTCTCCTGTAAACTCTATGTTGATGCCTTTGCCCAAAAAGACAGAACATTCTTCCAAAACGTTTTAGGCTTTCTCAGGTAAGTTTTGGCAAACTCCAGCCTGGCTTTTTTATGTCTCGGGGTAAGAAGTGGGGTCTTCCTGGGTCTCCTACTATACAGTCCCTTTTCATTCAGACGCCAACGGATAGTACGGGTTGACACTATTGTACCTCGGACTGCAGGGCAGCTTGAACTTGTTTGGATGTTAGTCGAGGTTCTTTATCCACCATCCGCACAATCTTGCGTTGAAATCTCTTGTCAATTTTTCTTTTCCGTCCACATCTAGGAAAGGTATCCACAGTGCCATGGGCTTTAAACTTCTTGATGACACTGTGCACGGTAGACACAGGAACATTCAGGTCTTTGGAGATGGACTTGTAGCCTTGAGATTGCTCATGCTTCCTCACAATTTGGTTTCTCAAGTCCTCCAGTTCTTTGGTCTTCTTTCTTTTCTCCATGCTCAATGTGATAATAATAATAATAATAATAAAGCTTTATTTATATAGCGCCAACATATTCCGCAGCGCTTTACAATGTAGGGTTAGCGTACAGAAAATATACAGTAAGTCATTACAATAGAGAACAAATAAAGTACAATCATTGGATACAAAAACAATAGGCATAGAATCAATGTGGAAAAAAAAAATACAATAAATAAAGCAAGAAATGAAGGTGACCCTGCTGAAAAGAGCTTACAATCTACAACGGGATAGGGGTTGTGCAAGGTGCCGGGGCTTATTGCACTGGTGGTCCAGGCATCTTGAGGAAATGGGGTATAGGGCTAAGCTTACATGAATGGTCATCAGTCTGTGTAGACCTTTATGGTTTGGTGGAGTTTGTAGAAGAATAATGTCCAGAGGATAGCCCATTCACTGTCTACAGTACAATGGACATGTTAGGGAGTATGATAGGCCGCCTTAAAAAGATGTGTCTTTAGGGATCGTCTGAAGCCATGCAAGTTGTGGATAGTCCTGATTTCTTTGGGTAAAGCATTCCAGAGGTTTGGTGCAGCTCTGGAAAAGTCTTGGAGCCGGGAGTGGGAGGATCGGATTAGTGCAGATGTTAGTTGAAGGTCATTTGAGGAACGTAGAGAGCGGGTGGGGTGATAGACAGAGATGAGGGAGGAGAGGTAGGGTGGTGCTGCACTGTGAAGAGCTTTGTGGGTGAGAACAAGCAATTTGAATTTGATCCTGTAGTATACGGGCAGCCAGTGCAATGACTGGCACAGAGCGGAGGCACCTGAGTAACGATTGGCCAGATGGGTGATCCTGGCTGCTGCATTAAGGATGGACTGGAGAGGAGAAAGTCTGGTGAGGGGGAGGCCGCTTAATAGAGAGTTGCAATAGTCAAGGCGGGAATGGATTAGGGCCACGGTGAGGGTTTTTGTTGTTTCCAGGGTGAGAAAGGGGCGGACTCTAGAGATATTCTTCAGGTGTAAGCGACAGGAGCGGACGAGAGATTGCGTG
The DNA here is from genome assembly GCA_033576535.1 of Allobates femoralis. NCBI lineage: Eukaryota > Metazoa > Chordata > Amphibia > Anura > Aromobatidae > Allobates > Allobates femoralis. Next base: position 160,983,242 of record JARQOC010000003.1, read on the forward strand.
TGGGAGGAGAAGGAGAGATCGGTGTCAAATATAACACCCAGACAGCGAGCTTGCTGTCTAGGCGTTATCGTGGTGCCGCACACTGAGAGAGAGATGTCCGATTTAGGGAGGTTAGTGGATGGGGGGAGCAGAAGAAGTTCAGTTTTGGAAAGGTTTAGTTTCAAATAGAGAGTGGACATGATATTGGAAACTGCAGCTAGACAGTCATTGGTGTTCTTTACTACCGCAGGGGTAAGGTCAGGGGCTGAAGTGTATAGTTGAGTGTCATCAGCATAAAGATGGTACTGGAAGCCAAATCTGCTGATGGTCTGTCCAATCGGGGCCGTGTAGAGAGAGAAGAGGAGAGGGCCAAGGACTGAACCCTGAGGGACCCCAATAGTGAGGGGAAGAGGGGGGAAAGTGGAGCCAGCAAAAGATACACTGAAAGAGCGGTCAGAAAGATAGGAGGAGAGCCAGGAGAGAGCAGTGTCCTTTATGCCAATGGAGTGCAGCATAGAGAGTAGGAGCTGATGGTCGACAGTGTCAAAAGCTGCAGAGAGATCAAGGAGAATAAGCAGAGAGTGGTCACCATTACGTTTTGCTGTCAGAAGGTCATTGGTCACTTTGATGAGGGCAGTTTCTGTGGAGTGAAGGGGGCGGAAACCAGACTGTAATGGATCTAGAAGAGAATGAGCGGAGAGGTAACGGGTGAGGCGGGAATAGACCAGGCGCTCCAGGAGTTTAGAGATGAAGGGGAGATTGGAGACTGGTCTGTAGTTATTTGTGCAGGTTGGGTCGAGAGTGGTTTTCTTTAATAATGGAGTAATGATCGAGTGTTTGAAGGAGGAGGGGAAAATGCCAGAAGAGAGGGAGAGATTGAAGATTTTGGTTAGATGAGTGGTGACGACTGGAGAGAGGGACTGGAGCAGGTGTGAGGGAATGGGGTCGGTAGTGCATGTGGTGGGACGAGAGGAAGATAGGAGCCTGGAGACTTCTTCTTCTGTGACTGGGTCAAATGTGGAAAGTGAACCGGAGGGGATGTGAGGAAGAATGGGGGTGGCAGTGCTTGGAGGCTGAGAGCTGATTTCCTGGCGGATGTTGTCTATTTTATCCATGAAGTAGGAAGCCAGGTCATCAGCACAGAGGTCGGTGATGGGGGCCTGCACTTTAGGACTGAGGAGAGAGTGAAAGGTGTCAAAGAGTTTTTTTGGATTGTTGGATAGTGAGGAGACCAGGGTGGTGAAGTAGGTCTGTTTGGCAAGGTGAAGGGCAGAGTTGTAGGTTTTGAGCATGAATTTATAGTGGATGAAGTCTCCTGGTGAGCGAGTTTTCCTCCATAGGCGTTCAGCACTCCTGGAGCATCGCTGGAGGAATCGGGTTTGTGATGTGAGCCAGGGCTGTTTTGTTCTCTGTTTGGAGGTTCTGCGGGTGAGGGGCGCTACTTGGTCCAGGGAGCTTCTGAGAGAGTCATTGTAGTGATTTACTGCCTGATCTGGAGAAGAGATTGAAGAGATTGGGGACAGAGATGAGATGAGGGAGTCTGTGAGTGCTTGAGGGTTAATGGCCTGTAGATTTCTGGATGTGTGATAGGTAGGCTTGGGCTGTGTTGGCCGAGGGTTAGTGAGTGAGAAGGAAAGAATGTTGTGGTCAGAGAGTAGAGTTGAGTTATCCAAGGGGGAGGATGAGCAGAGCCGGGTAAAGACAAGGTCAAGGGTGTTACTGTTTTCGTGCGTCTTAGAGGTTGAGAGCTGTGATAGGCCAAGAGAGGTAGTTAGAGATAGGAGCTGGGATGCAGATGGGGAGATGGGGCTGTTTAGGGGAATGTTAAAGTCTCCCAGAATAAGGGTTGGTAAATCTGAGGACATGAAATGCGGGAGCCAGGCGGAGAAATGGTCGAGGAACTGGGTGGGTGACCCTGGGGGGCGGTATACCACTGCTACTTTGAGGGGGAGGGGATGGAATAGCCTAATGGTATGGACCTCAAAAGAAGGGAATGAGAGTGATGGGGCTGGAGGAATGACCTGGAAAGTACATTGTGGGGACAGGAGGAGGCCGACTCCACCGCCACGTCTGTTCCCAGGTCTAGGGGAGTGAGAGAAGTGTAAGCCGCCGTAAGAAATAGCAGCAGGGGAAGCAGTGTCTGAATCCTGGATCCAGGTTTCTGTGAGGGCCAGCAGGTTAAGAGAGTTGGTAAGAAAGTAATTGTGAATGAAAGGAAGTTTGTTGCATACAGACCGTGGATTCCAGAGAGCGCAATTAAAAGAGGGAGGTGAAGGTGTGCAGGTGATATTAATAAGGTTAGTGGGGTTTCTGTGTGAGGTGGGAGAGGGGTTGAAGTTAGCAGATGGCGGACCAGGGTTGGGAGAGATATCACCTGAGAGGAGCAGCAGTAAAAAGAGAAAGAGCAGATAGTTTTTGGGATTAGGACATGATTTATTATGACAAGCTTTGGAATATGATGGGCTGAGAGTCTTCAGTAAACTGAAGATAGCATGGGAGCTGTACATAGAGTAGGGCAGGAGAGAGGGGCTGATGTGGATGAGTGGTGATGGAGGGGGGATGGGGTGATAAAAGTTGGTGGCGAGAGCACATAAGAAAACAAACAGTGAAATACAAGACATGGTAAAGATTAGTAGTGAATGGAGTTATGCACAGTGTTGGAGTGTCCCTCTATGTCATTGTCTTACAGCAAGAGCACATAGAACAATAGATGGTGAAGTAAAGGACATGGTGATAGGGAAAGGAAAAGAAGTTTTTTTTTTTTTTTTCTCTCCCTGTTAAGTAGAGTGGCTTACCTGACTTCTGCCCTGACTAACTGCCATGAAATAACTGCATCCACTTAGCATTCAATGCCACTTTGCATGAGATGCCACACGTGTCTGACCCCCCACACGTGTACCCTTAAGAATGAGCTAAATTTATAGGAGACACTATCAGAATAAGGTGAGGGGGCTTGTGGGAGGAAACATGGTATCAGGTAATTAGCAGCTACAAGGAACAGCAGGGGTGCAAGAGGATGAAAGGGCAAGACTCCCTCCACACTATAACACCTCCAACAGATAACTATTACAATCTGCCAAATTGTCATATACTGGTGAGTGAGTAATGTAATGCATAGAGATGACACGGGAAGCTTAACAATAAGTGCAGTGTTGGAATATTACCATGAGACTAAGTCAAGCTGATATTGCTATGGCGATCATTACAGCAATCACAGGTATATTAACATGCACTGTTACAATGGCTTGGGTGAAAATAGATGACAGCAAGCAGTGTTGGAATATTACCTGTATGAAGAGAAGAGAGGATGAATGTTAGTCAACTGCCATGAAATAACTGCATCCACTTAGCATTCAATGCCACTTTGCATGAGATGCCACACGTGTCTGACCCCCCACACGTGTACCCCTTAAGAATGAGCTAAATTTATAGGAGACACTATCAGAATAAGGTGAGGGGGCTTGTGGGAGGAAACATGGTATCAGGTAATTAGCAGCTACAAGGAACAGCAGGGGTGCAAGAGGATGAAAGGGCAAGACTCCCTCCACACTATAACACCTCCAACAGATACTATTACAATCTGCCAAATTGTCATATACTGGTGAGTGCAATTGGTCAAGTAATTAACATGGTGAGTGTGAAACTGTAGATAAGTAATGCATAGAGATGACACGTGTCAAGCTGTAACAATAATGCAGGTGTTGGAATATTACCATGAGACTAAGTCAAGCTGATATTGCTATGGCGATCATTACAGCAATCACAGGTATATTAACATGCACTGTTACAATGGCTTGGGTGAAAATAGATGACAGCAAGCAGTGTTGGAATATTACCTGTATGAAGAGAAGAGAGGATGAATGTTAGTCAACTGCATGAAATAACTGCATCCACTTAGCATTCAATGCCACTTTGCATGAGATGCCACACGTGTCTGACCCCCCACACGTGTACCCCTTAAGAATGAGCTAAATTTATAGGAGACACTATCAGAATAAGGTGGGGGGCTTGTGGAGGAAACATGGTATCAGGTAATTAGCAGCTACAAGGAACAGCAGGGGTGCAAGAGGATGAAAGGGCAAGACTCCCTCCACACTATAACACCTCCAACAGATAACTATTACAATCTGCCAAATTGTCATATACTGGTGAGTGAGTAATGTAATGCATAGAGATGACACGGGAAGCTTAACAATAAGTGCAGTGTTGGAATATTACCATGAGACTAAGTCAAGCTGATATTGCTATGGCGATCATTACAGCAATCACAGGTATATTAACATGCACATGTTACAATGGCTTGGGTGAAAATAGATGACAGCAAGCAGTGTTGGAATATTACCTGATGAAGAAAGAAAGTTAGTCAATGCCATGAATAATGCACACTTGCTCATGTAACCCGCGACCCACACAGTGTACCCCTTAAGAATGAGCTAAATTTATAGGAGACACTATCAGAATAAGGTGATGGGGCTTGGGGATGAAAATGGAACAGCAGGTAATTAGCAGACAAGGCAAGACTAGGCTGCAGAGGATAACACCTCCCTACACTATAAATCACCCAACAGATAACTATTAAATTTCCAAATGTATAACTGGTGAGAGTAATAATGCATAGAGATGACAGGAGCTTAACAATAAGTCAGTGTTGGAATATTACCATGAGACTAAGTCAAGCTGATATTGCTATGGCGATCATTACAGCAATCACAGGTATATTAACATGCACTGTTACAATGGCTTGGGTGAAAATAGATGACAGCAAGCAGTGTTGGAATATTACCTGTATGAAGAGAGAGGATGAATGTTAGTCAACTGCCCTGAAATACTGCTCCACTTAGCATTCAATGCACTTTGCATGAGATGCCACACGTGTCTGACCCCCCACACGTGTACCTTAGAATGAGCTAAATTTATAGGAGACACTATCAGAATAGGTAGGGGGCTTGTGGAGGAAACATGGTATAGGTAATTAGCAGTACAAGGACAGCAGGGTGCAAGAGGATGAAAGGCAAGACTCCCTCATACACTATGAACACCTCCAACAGATAACTATTACAATCTGCCAAATTGTCATATACTGGTGATGAGTAATGTAATGCATAGAATGACCGGGAAAGTCATATATACCAATAAGTGCTGTTTGGGAATATTACCATGATGGACTAATGTGTCAAGCTGATATTGCTATGGCGATCATTACAGCAATCACAGGTATATTAACATGCACTGTTACAATGGCTTGGGTGAAAATAGATGACAGCAAGCAGTGTTGGAATATTACCTGTATGAGAGAAAGATGAATTAGTCAAATGCATGAAATAACGCATCCATTGATTCAATGCCACTTGCATGAGATGCCACACTGTCTGACCCCCCACACGTGTCTAGAATGAGCTAATTATAGGAGAACTATAGAATAAGTAGGGCTTGGAGAAACATGGTATCAGGTAATTAGCACTACAAGGCAGCGGTGCAAGAGATGAAGGCAAGACTCCCTCCACACTATAACACCTCCAACAAGATAACTATACAATCTGCCAAATTGTCATATACTGGTGAGTGAGTAATGTAATGCATGAGTGACAGGAAGTTACAATAGTGCAGTGTTGGAATATTACATGAGATAAGTCAGCTGATATTGCTATGGTCGATCTTACAGCAATCAAGGTAATATTACATGCACTGATTACAATGGCTTGGGTGAATAGATCAGCAAGCAGTGGAATATTACATGAGAAGTATGATATTGCAGGGATATTAGCAATCACTTAGAATAACTGCACTTACAATGGCTGGGTGAAATGATGACGCAAGGCAGTGTTGGAATAGTATTAGAAAGAAGAGTTGATTAGGAACTCCATGAATCGGTTGACATTATGCTGTCTACAACTGGAACAGCAGGTGGGCTAGAAAGGATGAATAGAGCAAGACTCCCTCCACACTATAACACCTCCAACAGATAACTATTACAATCTGCCAAATTGTCATATACTGGTGAGTGAGTAATGTAATGCATAGAGATGACACGGGAGCTTAACAATAAGTGCAGTGTTGGAATATTACCATGAGACTAAGTCAAGCTGATATTGCTATGGCGATCATTACAGCAATCACAGGTATATTAACATGCACTGTTACAATGGCTTGGGTGAAAATAGATGACAGCAAGCAGTGTTGGAATATTACCTGTATAAAGTAAAGTGATGAATGTTAGCAATGCGATGACATTAACAGCATCACATTAGCATTCATGCCACTTTTGCATGAGATGCACAATGTTGACCCCCACACGTGTAACTTAGAATGAGCTAAATTTAACATGGAGTAACTTCTATAGGTGAGCTTAGCAGCAAACATGGTATCAGGTAAATGCACTACAATGCAGCGGGGTGAAAATGAGCAAGACACCTCATATGAACATTCCAAAAGATAATATTACAATCTGCCATAATTGTCATATACTGGTGATTTAATGTAATGCTTGGAGTGAATAGAGCTTACAGACAAGTCAGTGTTGGAATATTACCATGAGACTAAGTCAAGCTGATATTGCTATGGCGATCATTACAGCAATCACAGGTATATTAACATGCACTGTTACAATGGCTTGGGTGAAAATAGATGACAGCAAGCAGTGTTGGAATATTACCATGAGACTAAGTCAAGCTGATATTGCTTATGGCGATCATTACAGCAATCACAGGTATATTAACATGCACTGTTACAATGGCTTGGGTGAAAATAGATGACAGCAAGCAGTGTTGGAATATTACCATGAGACTAAGTCAAGCTGATATTGCTATGGCGATCATTACAGCAATCACAGGTATATTAACATGCACTGTTACAATGGCTTGGGTGAAAATAGATGACAGCAAGCAGTGTTGGAATATTACCATGAGACTAAGTCAAGCTGATATTGCTATGGCGATCATTACAGCAATCACAGGTATATTAACATGCACTGTTACAATGGCTTGGGTGAAAATAGATGACAGCAAGCAGTGTTGGAATATTACCTGTATGAAGAGAAGAGAGGATGAATGTTAGTCAACTGCCATGAAATAACTGCATCCACTTAGCATTCAATGCCACTTTGCATGAGATGCCACACGTGTCTGACCCCCCACACAAGGAAACAGGACAGAGGTTGAGTCAACTTTAATCCATGTCAACTGGCTGCAAGTGTGATGTAGTCATTGCCAACACCTGTTAGGTGCCACAGGTAAGTTACAGGTGCTGTTAATTACACAAATTAGAGAAGCATCACATGATTTTTGTAAGGGTGCCAATACTTTTGTCCACCCCCTTTTTCATGTTTTGTATGGAATTATATCCAATTTGGCTTTAGGACAATTCTTTTTGTGTTTTTTTTCATTGAAGACAAATTAAATGAAGATAATAATGGCAAAGAATTTGTGATTACAATCATTTTCAGGAAGAAACTGAGTATTATCTGGCAGAGTGGCAGGTGTGTCAATACTTTTGGCCAACACTGTATCTGCAAGGAGTTTGTAAAGCTGAAGAGTTGTGGACAGCTATCCAGGCCAAGTTTGACCAATGGCTGTCTCTACTGAACCTGGAGCCATGGAAGGCCGTGTACGATAATCAAGTAATGTTGCTACAGAGATCTGTCAGACAATTGGTTAACCAGTTGATATGCGATGTACCTACACAATGATGAAAATAAAGCAAGTGATTGTGCCAGCAGCAACGTGACCTGCTACAGTATGTCATAACGCATACACTGAGACAAGGTGAGCCAAAGGCATGGATCAAAAATGGGGGAGACCCCACATCATCTTTTTTGATTTAATTAGTAATTCATTTGGATAATAACCATTAAATCAATCTATGTACAGTTGAAGCCAGAAGTTTACATACACTATATAAAAATACCCATATGCATATTTTTCTCACTATCTGACATGAAATCAGAATAAAACTTTCCAGTTTTAGGTCAATTAGGATTACCATAATTATTTATATTTGCCAAAAGCCAGAATAATGAGAAGGAGAATGTTTTAAGCATTTTTATTACTATCTGCAAAGTCACAAGTTTACATACATTTCATTAGTATTTGGCACTGTTGCCCTTAAATTGTATGGCTTGGGTCAAACGTTTTAGATATTCTTCCACAAGCTTCTAACAGTAGTTGGTAGGAATTTGAGCCCATTCCTCCTGACAGAACTGGTGGAACTGAGCCATGTTTGTAGGTCACCTTGTAGGTCGCCTTGCTCACACCTGCCTTTTCAGCTTTGCCCATAAATTTTCAATAGAATTGAGATCAGGGCTTTGTGATGCAATTTGGAATAAGAGCAACATGTGCATCAAGTCTACATGCTCCACCTGTTTTTATGCCTTACCACACTTTAAAACATAGAAATAGGGAAAATAAATTGTGAGCTCCGCTGGCAACAATGAGCGACTCTAATTTATGAAAAGTTATGCAGAATATTTTGATCCAATATAAGCAGCACAAGAAAATAAGGAAATAAAACAATTTCTAGGAGGTGAAGACATACTCTTTTGATATCATCAGGATAGACTTTATTACGTTATACTAATATTATTTTGAAAGATTTGAGAAAAAAAAATGTAGGGACGATAATGAAATTATCAAATGATCAAATTTGACCTCAGATGAAAAAACTAACAAACACAATTATGACATCATCACAGCAAAATTCGGCACAGGAATAAATAGCAACGTTATTCAATTTTGCAAAAATGGGATATCCTATTAGGCCAGATACAAATTGTAAATCAATATAAATTTAAGCTGAGACATGCAAGCAATACATAGCATGTTGGACACAAATTGGTAAAACTGATACTGGGATTATATAAGGATTCCAGCTAGTGGTGGAACGCGATACGCATAATGAAAACATGCTGTCATACCTTTATAAATGATCAGTCAGACACATGAAATATTGTGCACACCATTGGACTCCAGTATACTGAATTATTGCAATTTTCTACTGTTCCCTGCTGTTTGTATTCTATAGATTCCAAGAGGAAGTTACATTTTATTAGTATTACCAATTCTCAATATACACTGTAAGCACAGGTTTCAATGAATTTCACATTATATAACATTGCAAAGTCCATCTAGAACAAGGAACACCGCACCGCACTTTTATACAGCTCCCGCTTTCATACATATAGGCTCCTACTGGACCTGCAGCTCAAAGATTAGAGCACATTACTGTGGAGACATAGAACTCATTACTACATTGATGCTTTCTTAGAAAGTGTTTATCTACCCTGAAATAAATGGAAAACATATGGAAAATAATGGCTACAGAAAGACTATATTGTAGATAAAGCACAGTAAGGAAGAAGCATCTTGCCGTACTGCTTCCTTTACTCCATAGCTATCGCTAAGAAACAAGATAGCGCAATAAACCAATGATCCATTATGTACGTTTTTAAAGAAAATATATCAAAGGAAAATACAACGAATTATATTTTATAGCAACAAAAAATTGAGTGGGGGGAAATATATATTACTAATAAATTGTAATGCAGGTGTAAGTAATAAAGTGGTAACTGATTGGTGTAATTATATTTTATACTTCAAATCTTTTATGTCTTTATTATATTATATTTCACAATTTCTTCACATTAGCCAGTTACTGTATTACGAGGACCAATATATGTTCACTGTAGCCAAATACTGCTGAACCAGGTCAGTACATGGAACGTCAATAACTGTAGTTACTTGGAAGTGATGAATATCCTGAAAACATGTAAATCAATTGGAAGAATAATGTCCTTGTTAAAAGGATGCAAGTACCAATATTCAAGGACATTAAACTGTAAATTGCTTCCGATCATGATGGTAATCAGTAAAACTGAAAGATAATAAAATGTATTACCTACTTTAGTTTACATGTACCAATTTAATTGATGATTGTGTTCTTCCAATAGGTTGGGTAGACACTGTGTCAGTCCACTCTACTACTCATCATAGAGATTACTAATCATTGTGCTCAAAGCAATTAGGATCAAAATGTGAGAAAAAAATAAATTATGCCATAATTATATCACAAGACAGATGGATGCTCTTGACATGAGAGAGCAAGCCCCTAAAACTAGCATATAAAATTGATCTCCTGCCTAAGTCACCCATACTCCTATAATAATTCTTCATAATATAAACTTACTTCATAAAACCATCATGGCCACAATTGAAAATGGATGTCTTATTAAATGGGTCCGCTGGAATACCATGATCTTAAAGGGTTATTCCCATCTCCAAGATCCTATACCAATATATACAACCCCTGGCAAAAATGATGGAATCACCTGGCTTGGAGGATGTCCATTCAGTTGTTTAATTTTGTAGAAAAAAAGCAGATCACAGACATGGCACAAAACTAAAGTCATTTCAAATGGCAACTTTATGGCTTGAAGAAACACTAAAAGAAATCTTGAAAAAAAATGTGCTTGCTAGTAATGGTTACTTTTTAGAAAAAACAGGGGGAAAAAATTATGGAATCACTCAATTCTGAGAAACAAATTATGGAATCATGACGAACAAACAAACAAAACAACACTCAAATACATTACTAGCATTTTGTTGCACCACCTCTGGCTTTCATAACAGCTTGCTGAGGCATGGACTTAATGAGTGACAAACAGTACTCATCATCAATCTGGATCCAACTTTCTCTGATTGCTGTTGCCAGATCAGCTTTGCAGGTTGGAGCCTTGTCATGGACCATTTTCTTCAACTTCCACCAAAGATTTTCAATTGAATTGAGAACCGGACTATTTGCAGGCCATGACATTATTTTCAATTGGATTGAGGTCCGGACTATTTCCAGGCCTTAGGTGTCTTCTTTCAAGGAATGTTTTCACAGTTTTTGCTCTATAGCAGGATGCATTATCATCTTAAAAAATGATTTCATCATCCTCAAACATCCTTTCAATTGATGAGATAAGAAAAGTGTCACAAATATCTATGTAAACTTGGGCATTTATTGAAGATGTAATGACAGCCATCTCCCCAGTTCCTTTACCTGACATGCAGCCCCATATCATCAATGACTGTGGAAATTTGCATGTTCTCTTCAGGCAGTCATCTTTATAAAACTCATTGGAACGACACCAAACAAAAGTTCCAGCATCATCACCTTGCCCAATGCAGATTCGCTATTTATCAATGAATATGACTTTCATCCAGTCATTCACAGTTCACGATTGCTGTTCCTTAGCCCTTTGTAACCTTGTTTTTTTCTGTTTAGGTGTTATGGCCACTTTACACACGGCTACATTTCTAGCTTATCCACAGGTAACTTACTGGCTGCAGTGAAATCATGGAGACATGGTTCTATCTTGTTGCAGTGTACAAATGGAATAATGTCTCCATGATTTCACTGCAGCCAGTAAGTTACCTGTGGATAAGCTAGAAATGTAGCCATGTGTAAAGTGGCCATTAATGATGGCTTATGTTTAGCCTTTCTGCATGTAAATCCCATTTCCTTTAGGCGGTTTCTTACAGTTCAGTCATAAACATTGACTCCAGTTTCCTCCCATTCGTTCCTCATTTGTTTTGTTGTGCATTTCCTGTTTTGGAGACATGTTGCTTTAAGTTTCCGGTCTTGACACTTTGATGTCTTCCTTGGTCTACCAGTATGTTTCCCTTTAACAACCGTCCCAAGTTGTTTGTATTTAGTCCAGATTTTAGACACAGCTGACTGAACAGCCAACATCTTTTTGCAACATTGCGTGTTGATTTACCCTCTTTTAAGAGTTTGCTAATCCTCTCCATTGTTTCAATTGACATCTCTCATGTAGGAGCCATGATTCATGTCACTTGGTGCAACAGCTCTCTCCGAGGTGTGATCACTCCTTTTTAGATGCAGACTAAAGAGCAGATCTTATTTGATGCAGGTGTTAAGGCCCAGTTACACACACAGATAATTGTGCAGAGATTGTTCGCAGATCTCTGGTTGCAGTGAAATCATGGACACATTGTTCCATTTTGTGGCCGTGTACAAATGTAACAATGTGTTCATGACTTCACTGCAACCAGAGATCTGCGAACAATCTCTGCACAATTATCTCTGTGTGTAAAGGCCACCTTACACACACAGATATCTGTTCAGATATTGGTCACAGATCTCTGGTTGCAGTGAAATCATGGACATATTGTTCCATTTTGTGGCTGTGTACAAATGTAACAATGTGTCCATGATTTCACTGCAACCAGAGATCTGTGACCAATATATCTGTGTGTGTAATGTGGCCTTAACTGGGCCTTTAGTTTTGAGAATTAAAATTTACAGGGTGATTCCATAATTTTTTCCTCAGAATTGAGTGATTCCATAATTTTCCCCTGCTTGGTCTACAGAAGTAACCATTACTGGCTAGCACTTTTTTTTGAAGATTTCTTTTAGTGTTTCTTCAAGGCAGAGAGTGCCCATTTGAAATTACTTGAGATTTGAGCCATGTCTGTGATCTGCTTTTTTTCTACAAAATGAAACAACTGAATGGACATCCTCCAAGCCAGGTGAGTCCATAATTTTTGCCAAGGGTTGTAGTAGGTGTAATAATAATATTAGCAAATATCTCCAATTAGAAATGTAGTATGGTTCTCCTGATATAGCCATGTCTATTACCTCATGTGGAGGGCTTTGCAGCTTAGGGATCCATGGTTATGACCCGCTCAAATAGTGATAGCTAGTTAACTTTTTTTCGTGGTTGTAACCATGGATAACAAAAATGCAAAGGCCTGCACATGATGACAGAAATGGCTATATCAAGGGAACTGTACTACATTTCTAATTGGAGGTATTTGCTAATCGTATTATTATAGCTACTACAACTTGGGATAAGATTTGGAGATGGGAATACCCCTTGAGCTCTTTAATAGGCACAAGCTAATGAATTTAGTGCATCTCTTAACTTGTGCCTGGTCCCATAAAACTGGATGGAACTGGCATGAAAGAATGTGCATGTAGCAGAGCTGTGTATGTGCACATATGTGCATGTAGCAGAGCTATGTGTATGTACATGTAGCAGAGCTGTATGCATGTGCATTTAGCAGAGCTGTATGTGTATTTGTGCATGTAGCAAAGCTGTGTGTGTAGTGTGAATGTATTGTCCATGTAGAAGAGCTGTGTGTTTGTATGTGCATGTGTATGTAGTAGTACTATATGTGTTTGTCGGTATGTGCATGTAGCAGAGCTGTGTATGTGCATGTTTTGTGTATGTAGGAGAGCTGTATGTGTATTTTTGCATGTAGCTGAGCTGTATGTGTATTTGTACATGTAGCAGAACTGCATGTGTATTTGTGCATGTCTTGGAGATGTGTGTGTAGTGTGCATGTATTGTCCATGTAGCAGAGCTGTTTGTATGTGCATGTAGCAGAGCTGTGTGTACATGCATTGTGCATGTAGCAGAGCTGTATGTGTGTGTCTGTATGTGCATTTAGCAGAGCTGTATGTGTATTTGTGCATGTAGCAGAACTTTGTGTGTATTTGTGCATGTAGCAGAGCTGCGTGTGTAGTGTGCATGTATTGTCCATGTATTAAAACTGTGTGTGTATGTGCATGTAGCAGAGCTATGTATCTGCATGTATTGTGCATATAGCAGAGCTGTATGTGTGTGTCTGTATGTGCATTTAGCAGAGCTGTATGTGTATTTGTGCATGTAGCAGAGCTGTGTGTAGTTTGCATGTATTGTCCATGCAGAAGAGCTGTGTGTTTGTATGTGCATGAAGCAAAGCTGTGTGTGCCCTGTGCATGTAGCAGAGCTGTGTTGTGTGCATGTAGCAGAGCTGTGTGTTGCATGCATGTAGCAGAGCTGTATGTGTCTACATGTGCATGTCCAGAGAAAAATTGGGATTGAAGAGGTGTATCACGGTCCGCGCTGCTATACCCAAAGAAGGCACTCACATGGAAGGCAGGATTTCAAAAGCAGTTTCTTTCCTTTATTCCAACGCGTTTCGGTGCACAACCTGGCACCTTCCTCAGGGATATATAATTTGCAGAAATACACCAATAGATTTATTGCCTCCGTATTCTGCCATAGTACATTATCACTGATGACCTCTCCCTTTTACACTGCCAGGAAACCTTTAATTAATAGAAAGGTTTTTCCTATTTTCAGCCGTCTAAACCTGGCGTGTGACTTAAGGTGCCGAAGTGCAGCTGTGGGCAGTGAGTGTTAAGGGGCCCACCGAGACTCTTTTGCCTGGGTCCCACAAAAACCAGGAACCGGTCCTGATCACACACACACAAACACTTACAACCCCGGGATGGTGGGTGGACCCAGAGAGAGGACCCAAGCATAGCCGGGAGGGAAAAACAGAGTTTGTGAGTGGGAGAAGTGAAGGAGTAGAGGTCAGAAGTGAAGGAGCGGAGTGGTGTTGACTCCCATGGGCTGGAGCACGACCACGCTCGCCTGGGAGGGAAAGACCGACAGGTGCGAAGGAAGAACGGAGCCCTTGGGGTACAGAATGAAACGTAGATCCCCTTACGCCTGTATCTGGCGAAAGCACAGAGGGGCTGGTGGACAACACAGGGAACCAGCCCTGAACACGGCGCAGATGCTGTAGGCCTGAACCATTGAACTGGAGGCCTCGAGTTCCTAAGGGGAGTTGCAGCCGAACACCTGACACAACTTGGTGAAGTTGACCGAATTAGGGAGCAGTACCCGGAAGGGGTACAACTTAGAACTGAGCACCCGTGGCTATCGGAACCTGAGCTCTGTGTGCGGAGGCGCTGAGAAGCGGGAGAGACTAGCTTATAGCGCTGAGGGACCACCAGAAAAAGAAACACCTAGTGAGAGAGAGAGAGAAAGGAACACCAACAGAGGCTCGACTGCACTGTCCCGATTCTGGAGACAATGCTGAACCGGAGGTTGGTAAGGGAAGCACCCGGCGGCCATGCTGAAACAACTGAGTAAAAGTAACAGAACTTCAGCTGTGGTGTGTGAGACTTTCTTTAGCGGCGACCACCAGCCGCAGAGGCCGCATGAAAAACCGGGGTGCTTAAGACCTAACGAACATCTGCCAAGGTACAAACTGACTCCTCCATCACGCCACCCTGGGGACTGCACTCCACCTGCGGGGAGCAAAACCATCCAAGCTGCTGGTCACTGTCCCCAGAGGTTCTGAAGCAGCGGCAGCAGCCCTTGGCCGCGCACCGCAGGTGGCGTCACGAATACCCCCTTTTCCCTGTCATCCCTGTCATCAAACCACCTTTCTTAAATGACACCGCCAGGGTCACGGGACCGAGTCTTGGCCACTGTCTGTCCCTGAGAAAAAAAAAATCGAGAGTGAAAAACAACTGCTGCCCGGTTCCCGAGAACCCCCGGCCCTGGAGTGGGCATGTCACTTCGACCACTGTGGGGCTATCATGTAGTGTGGGGACCACAGTGGGATCCATCATTCATTGTGAGGATTACTGTGGGGCACATCATACAGTGTGGGGACTACTGTGCTGTCATAATTATTTTTTGAAGGACAAATGAATGTGGGTGCTATTTTCAAGAACACTTGCATAGGACATTAATATTTCCTAAAATTAAATGTTATCATAATAAGGAAATCCTGAAAAAAAGATCTGTTGGGAGGTACATGAGGACTGAAGATTGTGAAACAATGTCCTATACCCACAATTAGGGTGACCCACTATAGCTTTACACAGTGTTATCTGTTAGGGACGCACTCAAATGTATCTCCACCTCCCTTTTGCTGAACCCTTAGCCATTTCTTTGTCGCCACTGAAAACATTCACTTTGAGGATTGTGAAACCCATGTATTATCCCTGTCCGTAGTTGCTGCTCTATCTGTCTACAGTCCATTGGAGTTCAAACACAAGTTAAGACTGCCATACATCTCCTGCACATGATAGCAGAGAGCAGGCACAACGTTCTTCGAAAAATAATGTCAGCTGGATATAGTACAGTGAGACTGAGCATATGTCAGTATTTCTCAAATGGTAGCAGGCTCCACAAGGTGGAATTGCAGCAACTACACCACCAGCAATTTAAGAGTTTAGTTGACAATCCAGTGGATGAAGAGTATGCCTGTTTCCCCAACACACAATTATGAATGGATGTTAGCCAGTGTGAAGAAGAAGGTGGGACAAGGTGTACTCAGAGTACGACAGGCAATGATGATGAATAACAATGATGATAGTGATGTTGACACCTATCAGGTATTACTTGATAGTGTAGCCTGGCTGATAAAAAGATGAGAGTGGAAAATAGGAATGAGGACGACTTGAGGCTTCCTCTCATTGCTGTCTGGCTTGACTTTCCAAAATGAGCAGATGATGTTGCTTCATGTGTTGATGAAGAGACATATTTCCTAGTCTATAAACAAGCTGGGAGGTCCACAGCTTATTTTCCTCTTGCACAGCCTGAAGTCTGCGAAAGAATCAACTGGAATTAATGTGAAAGAAATTTCCAAAAAACAAAACATGCCCATACATACAACTCAGTACCATGACCAGACCTTTCAGACACTGTAGAGCTCCTCCACCATCAGCATATGTGACATCGCCTGCTCCAGAGATGACTGTAGAAAAATCTGATTTTACCCCTGATGCTGTGCATCACCAAGGACAACATTCTTTGACGATTTTACCTTCTTGGCGCCCATCTGGTTTATAGGCCTTGTCCATCACAGATTTATCAGTATCATCCTTATCTCTGATTCGGTTGGCACTGTGTGGGAAATGGCCTGAGCTCCTTGATCACATGCCTGATCTGATTCTTATCTGAAGTTTTGTCTTGACTCCTATTTCTGCCCAGTATTGTAGCATAGTGGTTTTTTTTTTGCAATTTTACTTGTAATATGTCTCACCTTCTTAAAGGTTTACAAAACAACAACTTAGCAATTTACCTCTTATTAAAAATAATCTTTTTTTTTGTTATTCTGTTTTTTACTGCTTTGGTTGTTGGCCATTGCTACAGTCTCCTAGGCAAGGAGCACAGGGCTTGCAAGTTCTGTGCAACTGGCAGAAAGTTTTCAACCTAATTTTGTCTTTACAAATAGGATATTACAAGGATATAAAAAGGCCACCTACTCCTACTTAAGTGACAGCTCCTTTGCATTACGTCACACAACAGAGACTGTCAGTCAATATGAATACAGGGCGCCGAGTGGTGTACGGCACTGAATTGTCCAGGGTCTTCAGATCTACAAATGGCTTCAGCCTCATTTGCTTATCAATTCAAATGCTAATTTCTTTTTCATGAAGGAATGGACTGGCCATATAAAGGACTTACAGGACTTGTGGCCATATAAAGGTATTACAGGGTGCATACTGATGATCAGGGAACACAGTGTTTTAGATGCAGTGTATCACTGCTGTGTCTAAAACACTGCATTGTACAGTAGCAGCATTGTGGATGGGATTTCAAGAAATTTCATGCCCACTGTGCTTCTCCCAACTGCGGTGTTATTTCAGCTATGGTGCAGGTTTCCGGACTTCCCGCATCTCTGAAGCATGTTAATTTTATGCTGTGGAATCGAAAGAAATAACCATTGGGTGAATATAGGCAGAAACTGCCCTTAATCCCCCGCAGATTTTGGGCACAGGGCGGCTCTGGCCTCCCTGCCTGCACCCCCAGTTTCCTTCGCGTTGCCTCCTTATCGTGAGCACATACCCTTAAAAAGGCACATGCACGTGTATGTAGTTTGCAATATGAAATTCTGTAGATAGGTTACATTTAGGAAAGCATGCAATCTGCTTTTCAAGCATCAACTATACTTTAGGAGAAAATTAAACACTAAAGAAACCTTTTTTTCCCCCACACCCAAGCAAGTCACCGTGGTGCAAAATATGATATATGACAGGCTTCCCCAAACTATGGTTTGGGAGCTGAATGTGTCTCGAGGGTACATAATGTGTGGCTTGAGATCTGTCAGCTTGTTGCATTAGCACCAGGTCTAGCAAACAATTATGTAGAGCTGGTCTCCACACAGTGAATTACAGTATATGAGTAGCCTCACATAGAAGAGCAAATCCGGATGTGCAAATACTGGCCTTGTAAGTTAAGGGGACAAGATGATATTCCTAGTCAGAGGAGGTGCTTGAAGCTGGATGTGATCGTGAAGTGCTTGATTTGAGAATGTTGAGTGGTAGTATTGTGGAGCCTTGGTGTTATTTCTGGGGAAAAGCTTTAGCTATTATACTGGTGATGGGACTCTGGATACCACTATTGTGAGGAGAGCTGCAGCTGAATGTGGCTTGCGACCCTATCTCAGAGCTGGATGTGGCTCACAAGTTCAGAGAATTTGGAGATCACTGGTGTGAAAATATAAAGCTTTTTAAGTTATGCTATGAGATTTACAATGCCTATGTTTTGCAAAGCAGCAGCTACAAATAAATTAGGACCTAAAGACAAATATTCCAATATCAACCACATTCAGGATTTCTCCTGGGCGTCCCCCATACTCTGGAACTCTCTGCCCCAACACATCAGACAACCTTCAAAAGAAGCCTAAAGACCCACCTCTTCCGCCAAGCCTACAACCTTCCTATGAGACCCGGTCCACCGCACCGCCTCACAACTGGCACCTCCCCACCTACTGTATCCCCACCCGCCCCTCGTAGATTGTGAGCCCTCACGGACAGGATCTTCTCCCCTCTTGTATCTGTACAACCAAATTGTCCACATTTATTGTACTTGTCCTTGTCTGCCCTTTTAGCATGTAAAGTGCCATGGAATTTAATGGCGCTATATAAATAAATAATAATAATAATATACAAATTAATCCCACCATCATATTGGTAACTGAGCATCATCCCACACAATTACTGTAATACAATTATTCAAATAAAAAGCAGACACATTACCAAGCTTAGAGAGATGATCCAATATTACAAGATAGAAGAATAGAAAATATCTTATCCCCGGGATGAATGTTTTGGGATTAAAACCTCATCCCATATTTTACAGGAAAATGTCAGAACATCAGCCTCAATGATAATTTCATATACCAGCAAGAGCTAATCTTATTGGAGCCACTAAGAACATTACCCAGATTTTATTCATTTCTCTTATATGCAAACCAAAGCTGTGATATTTGGTTTGGATATACAAACACACAAACAAAATATATGGATATACACTGTGTGCAGAATTATTAGGCAAATGAGTAGTTTGATCTCATGATACTTTTTATATATGTTGTCCTACTCCAAGCTGTATAGGCTTGAGAGCCAACTACCAATTAAGTAAATCAGGTCATGTGCATCTCTGTAATGAGGAGGAGTGTGGTGTAATGACATCAACACCCTATATAAGGTGTGCTTAATTATTAGGCAAATGTCTTTCCTTAGGCAAGAAGAGAGATTTGATGGGCTCTGAAAAGTCCAAAATTGTGAGATGTCTTGCAGAGGGATGCAGCAGTCTTGAAATTGCCAAACCTTTGAAGTGTAATCACCGAGTAATCAAGCATTTCATGGCAAATAGCCAACAGGGTCGCAAGAAGTGTGTTGGCCAAAAAAGGTGCAAATAACTGCGCATGAATTGGGGTAAATCAAGCTTGAAGCTGCCAAGATGCCATTTGCCACCAGTTTTGCCATATTTCAGAGCTGCAATGTTACTGGAGTATCAAAAAGCACAAGGTGTGCTATACTCAGGGACATGGCCAAGGTAAGGAAGGCTGAAAAACGACCACTTTTGAATAAGAAACATAACATAAAACATCAAGACTGGGCCAAGAAATATCTTAAGACTGATTTTTCAAAGGTTTTATGGACTAATAAAATAAGAGTGGCTCTTGATGGGCCCGATGGATGGGCCAGAGGCTGGATCAGTAAAGGGCAGAGAGCTCCACTCCGACTCAGACGCCGGTAAGGTGGAGGTGGGATACTGGTATGGGCTGGTATCATCAAAGATGGACTTGTGGGACCTTTTCGGGTTGTGGATGGAGTGAAGCTCAACTCCCGGACCTACTGACAGTTTCTGGAAGACAACTTCTTCAAGCAGTGGTACAGGAAGAAGTCGGTATCGTTCAAGGAAAAACATGATTTTCATGCAGGACAATGCTCCATCACATGCATCCAACTACTCCACTGTGTGGCTGGCTAGTAAACATCTAAAAGAAAAAAAAATAATGACATGGTCCCCTTGTTCACCTGATCTGAACCCCATAGAGAACCTGTGGTCCCTCCTAAAATCTGAGATCTACAGGGAGGGAAAACAGTACACCTCTCGGAACAGTGTCTGGGAGGCTGTGGTGGCTGCTTCACGCAATATTGATTGTAAACAGATCAAGCAACTGACAGAATCTATGGATGGAAGGCTGTGGAGTGTCATCGTATAGAAAAGTGGCTATATTGGTCACTGATTTTTTTGTGTTTTGTCTTTGTATGTCAGAAATGTTTTTTTCTAAATTTTTTGCAGTTATATTAGTTTACCTAGTGAAAATAAACAAGTGAGATGGGAATATATATGTTTTTTATTAAGATGCCTAATAATTCTGCACAGTATTAGTTACCTGCAAAAACAGATATCCTCCTAAGATAGCCAAATCTAAAAAACCCACTCCAACTTCCAAAAATATTAAGTTTTGATATTTATGAGTCTTTTGGGTTGATTGAGAACACAGCTGTTGATCAATAATAAAAATAATCCTCTAAAATACAACATGCCTAATAATTCTGCACACAGTGTAGTTATATATACAGTGCTCAGCATAAATAAGTACACCCCAAATGAGTTGTCAAAAACTCTTAGTTTCCTTTCAGAATCATTGTTTCCTGTGGGATACTATATAGCAAAATACTCCCACAAATGTGGGGCATTAATTTCAAACAAGAATTGTTATTTTTTACTTGAAAAAGTAAATTTTCTAACAAATTCAATCAGGACTACGTTGCAAAAATGAATACACCCCGATGAAAGCCTTAGGAGTAAAGCTTTAAAGGAGTAAAGATTTAGATGACAAAATTCTAATTACCGTATATACTCGTGTATAAGCCGAGTTTTTCAGCCCAAAATTTGGGCTGAAAAGTCTCCCCCTCGGCTTATACACGAGTCACTACGGTATGTGCTGTGGTGGGGGCTGTGGGGCCGGGGCTGTGGAGGCTGGAGGAGGCGGGGGGAGGCTGCTGTATGAGCGGCCCCATCACGTGGGGCCGCTCATTATATATGCACTGCTTCCCCCTGTCAATCAGCGGCAGGGGGAAGCAGTTCATATATTCCCCCCAAAAGCTGGCACTGTCCCCCCTTGTAAGGCCCCCCCCATCGCTGCTTATACATTACCAACCCGGTGTTCTGATCCGCGCCGCTCCTCGGTGCTTCTTCATGCTCCGTCCTCGCTGGCTGCATCCGGGGATCTCCGGCTGTCGCAGCGATATGACGTCATCGCGCGACGGCCGGAGAATGGAGATCCCCGGATGCAGCCAGCGAGGACGGAGCATGAAGAAGCACCGAGGAGCGGCGCGGATCAGAACACCGGGATGGTAATGTATAAGCAGCGGGGGGGAAGCCTTACAAGGGGGCCGAGTGCCAGCATTTGGGGGCTGTTGGTACCCCCAGGGGGCTGCTGGTACCCCCAGGGGGCTGCTGGGTACCCCCTGGGGGCCGCTGTATAACCCCTGGGGGGTGCTGTATAACCCCTGGGGGGTGCTGTATAACCCCTGGGGGCTGCTGTATATACTGCTGAGGCCTGTATACCACTGGGGCTGCTGTATATACCACTGGGGCTGCTGTATATACCACTGGGCTGCTGTATATACCACTGGGGCTGCTGTATATACCACTGGGGCTTCTGTATATACCACTGGGGCTGCTGTATATACTGGTGGGGTCTATATATACCACTGGGGAGGCTGCTGTATACCACTGGGGTTGTGTATACTACCACTGGGGCTGTATATACTACTGGGGCTGCTGCTGTATACTACCACTGGGGCTGCTGTATACTACCACTGGGGCTGCTGTATACTACCACTGGGGCTGCTGTATACTACCACTGGGGAGGCCTGTATACCACTGGGGGGGCCTGTATACCACTGGGGGGGGCCTGTATACCACACTGCTGGGGGCTGTATACCTCTGCTGAGGTCCACCCTCGGCTTATACACGAGTCAATAGGTTTTTCCAGATTTTTGGGGCAAAAGTAGGGGGGTCGGCTTATACACGGGTCGGCTTATACACGAGTATATACGGTAACAAGAATTCAAATAAATTAATAAGATGAGTATATAAACACAATATGAAAATATATTTAAAATCGGACAAACAAGAATGAATAGGACAAGAGTAAGATGAATTAAAACTGGATGAAGAAAAAAGCAGAAAATAGGACGTTATCCAGATAACAGGAATTGAAAAAGTAGATATTAGGGTACTTTCACATCAGCGGTTTTTGCCGATCACGGCAGATGCAGTGAAAAAACCGCATCTGCCGCGATTAATGCATAACCGCTGCACTTGCGGCACAGTTGCGGCAAGCCCCATGCAATCTCTATGGGGCTTGCGGTAAGTGCGCGGCAGGTGTGGCAAGTGCGGACGCGTTTTTTTTGCAGCCGCACCTGCCGCAAGTGCCGAAAACGCACTTGCCGCACCTGCCGCAAGCCCCCATAGACAATGTATGGGGCTTGCCGC
Organism: Allobates femoralis; assembly: GCA_033576535.1. Taxonomy (NCBI): domain Eukaryota; kingdom Metazoa; phylum Chordata; class Amphibia; order Anura; family Aromobatidae; genus Allobates; species Allobates femoralis. Next base: position 161,005,815 of record JARQOC010000003.1, read on the forward strand.
AACTGTGCCGCAAGTGCAGCGGTTATGCATTAATCGCGGCAGATGCAGTTTTTTCAGCGCATCTGCCGCGATCGGCGAAAACCGCTGATGTGAAAGCAGCCTTATAGAGTCCATAAAAGGGGCTGGTTGAGTTGACAGGGGAATGAGGACACAGCCCATAGTTCGATTGGGCAATATCTGTGGCAAAGGGGAATCAGTCCTTTGCGGCTTCAGATTCCTGACCTCCAGCAGGGAGGGTGCGCAATATGCAAAAATACACTTGGGAAAACAACAAAAACTTTGGCTTTTTGGGGCCAACAAGGAGGAGTCCCAGATTCAAGGCACACAGGGAACTAGCAACTCTCTCTCTACAAGGTGCAAAGGGAAAACACAGGCCTCCAAGCATCCGACACATTTTATTCATTCCCTTTCTTTAGCAGGCAAATCTAAAGCCTCCTCCTTCAGGACGCAGCTGCAAATGATTTTCTGGGTCCGCTGAAAAATCCCATCCTCTCTCCCTCTCGGCAGCTCACGGTGTGCGACGTCCCAGGTAGTAAAATAATAGCCATTGCCCCATTTAAGACTTCAATTATGAACGGCCCCTGAGCAATCTGGACTTCATGCGGAGAATCATACATTAGTTACTGAGAGCCTTTGGCATGTGGAGCAAACCCTCCTGTTTTTCCACGGACACTTCGTGCTTGAAGCCATCAAGACCTTATGCATCACCTCAACAGCTGGCCACCCCTGTTCACGATCAATCTTCAGGAACATCTCTAGAGTACCTTTCTGGGGTGGCCTTCCATGTTGCAGAAGGTGCATCGTTTCTACCATCCACTGATCCTCAAACACGAATTGCCTAGTTCCAAATTCATGGATGTAACCGAGCATCCACATCTCGTTTTACCACAGGGTCACTCCAGAGGATGCCAACCTTAGGTACCTCTCAACCTTAGGTACCTCTTGTGTTAACAAACAAGGAAAAAAGCTTGTATGGATAAACAGACTCCATGTGCGTAATCATAGAAGTGCTAACTGTTGCTAGCGAGATTTCAATGAAACAGAATATGTCTATAGGCCAAAAAGTAATCCATTATCTGTTGTGGTTAATACAAATGGGAACAGGCCTGAAATCAGAGGTGACCTCAATACACAATATATAAGTAGATACCCAAGTCCCTAATGTACACGTGCCACTGGTGAGCAAAGTTAATACAAATAAGAACAGGTCAGAAATTAGCGGCGACCTCAATGCACAATCTATAAAAAGATGTCCAACTCACTATTATACATGTGCCATTGGTTAACAAAGGTAATCAAATGACCATCAATATGACTTATATAACGCTCACAGTTAATGTGAAAAGTCCTTTCCATTTGGGGAGATATATCTAAGGATGGATGAATGAATACAAGGGGATATGTGTTATGAGACCGATGCCGCGCTCCAGGGGCTGTGGATGCTTCGGCCGAAAATTAAAGAAGCCAGAATGTGATGTCACCGAGTAGCTACAGGAGCTGCATACACTCAAACTTCCCACATGTTTCAAAGGATGAACGTTCCTCTTCATTAGGGAGTAAATTCTGTAACATTAGAGACAGTCGGACAACTCAGGTATGAGCGGCAGCGGATATTTGTTCTTCACCATGATTTAATTGGGACCTCTATATTCTATTCACATCTATGTGAATCAGAGGCAATCACAGGATATAGAGACAGAGAGCTAGGAATAGAGAGAAATTGCTGTCACCTAGAGTGGCCTCTCCTATGGATTCTAGGCTTGGACATTTCTTGGCTTTCCAGGACAGGCTTGGATCTGGTGTTTCGAACTACAGTGGAAGCTCCCTCCTTAGTTGCACCAGACATCCAGACATTGTTTAGTCATAACCACATGGTCCACTTCCATGGGACTCTTAACACTATAGAGGGGACATCCAACCCAAGCTTCATGTCTGTCCAGCCTGGATGACCTGGAGAGGAGGATGTGGAAGAGGAGGAGGCGAGTCAGCGTGAGAAGAGAATGTGTACTGTTCTTACTGTTGGGTACACAGGACAGCTGATAAGGGTGCAATTCATGAGGGCTTTGCAATTTTTGACAAAATTTTCTTGTTATTCCACTTGTTTTGTTTTACGTTGGCTATACAATATCATTGCAAATTAACCATTTCCTTTAAATACAGGTTCATCAATAATAGAGTCCTGAGGAACGTGCTTATTGTAGAAAAGTAAGATATGCAAGATAAGATACATATATAGTAAAGGACCACTTAGCATTCATTGGCAGCTATAGTATAATGAAAGCTCTAATTTGCCATAGTAACTCAAAGAAAAGACTACGAGAAAGCTTTGGTACTAGATTATACAAAAGGTACAATTGTTCCCATTACTTTACCCTGCCCAGCACAATCATGTGTCATCACAAACAATGTGGGCTGAAAAACCTCTGAATATAAGTACACAACATGAAGGACATTTATTATGTACTCCTCTGGATTTTTGTGACAGAGTGACAAATTGTTCTCTGTGTGTTGCCATCACAGAATCATTTGAACAGCACTCACCTGCTCTCATGTCAGAGGTCGGCAATGGCCAGCTGCCAGCCCTGTGAAATACTGGAACGATGTCCTCAACAGCACAGGAATAAAACAGAAATGTAAAATTAGCATTCAAAAAGTGAAACATATTGAGAAAAAATATTATGTTGTGAAAAAAATGTTTTGGTTAATCTAAACATAAAAGAAGCAATACATGAAAAACTTGTAATGTAATAAATAGATGTGCAATTAATAAATTAAAGTAAATTAAAGGCAAATTCAGTTATCTAAGATTTTAAAAGGAACATAGTGAAAAAAAGGGAATATAAGTCTATAAGAGTGTTGGCAGGGAATGATAATAAGTGGATGTATTAAACTAGATGGAGACCCGATACTATTGCATCGGGAGGGTGGTTGTGTCATGATGGGGGCAGGCTCTGTGGTGCTGGGGATGGTGGCCACCTCTCCCCCTGTGCACTCTTTCTCTCCCTTGTGCTCTCCGGCTGCCCGCTCTCTCACCTCATATGATCTCTCTTTTGAGCTGTCTTTCCCCTGTGCATGCTCACCTCGTGTGCCCTTTCCTTTGAGTTGTCTCCCTATGTGCGCTCTCCCCCCTTGTGTGCTGTCTCTCCTCATTGTCCGCATTCTCCCCCCCCTCATATGCTCTGTCCATTGAGCTGTCTTCCCCCTGTGTGTAATATAAGTAAATAAATGTATTTTTACTTAAAAAATGGTTTCTGTGTTTCCTGGTAAAAAATGCGTTGGGCTTCGCTGTATTTTCTATTGCCAGCGCAGGTAAACCAAGCAGCTATTGTACGAATACAAAGAAAATGCAGCACTCTCTGGAGTTGCGGACCGTGTCAGTAGTTTATTCCAATCTTATAGGTACATTGTGCAGGGAGAGAGGAGGTGCAGAGGAGGACAACGGCAAACTGTTTCACGCAGATAGCATTTCTACGGGTTCACAGGACCCGCAGAAGCGCTATCCGCGTGAAAAGGTTTGCCGTACCTATAAGATTGGAATAAACTACTGACATGGTCAACAACTCCGGTGAGTGCCGCATTTTCTTCATATTCATACGGTTTATACACTCATGCTGATTGCAGTGCAACGCTGGAGCGACCACTACCTGCAGCTGCGGTGGGTGATTGAGCCGACCTAAGAGTGCCTAGTGCCCAGATTCCTCCTTTACAATTTACTCAAGAAGATATTGGCTGCCAATTCCTGCTGCCTGATGTTACCTTGGCTGGCAGTGAACAATACAGGGAAGTCCTATTTTTTTAATTATTAAAATAAATAATTAAAAAAAAATTTGGCATGGCCTCCGCCATATGTTCTATTGCCAGCCCAGGTAACGCAGGTATCTGGGCACTGGATTTCTCAGCGTTGTGAGGCCCGAGCATTCTGGGCCCCTTACACTGAAAATTGCAGCCAGCAGCCACCCCAGAAATGGGACATCTATGAAAAACAGGTGGCTATCCTGCTCTTCCAGCTGCCTTATAGTGGTGGCAGACTGGGTAATAAAGGGTTAATGTTATAAAAACAAAAAACACAACAGAGAGAAATCCTTTGTTACATACAAAATAGAGAGAGACACCTCGTTATCCACTTTATTAGCTCCCACCAAGTTCCTCTCCTAATCTTGTAATTACTGTAATCTTGCAGTGGGGCAGTGTGATGAGTCACGCTGCTGCTATCTTTGTGTACCCGAGTGTCTAAAAATGGTGGTCGCATGAGCTAGTATGCATGTGTGTGTGTACTGTATATGTGTGTGTCCAACATGTCATGTCGAGAAATTCAGGGAAGGAAGGTGTGCTGCGGTCCCGCCTACCAGAATCATCAAGGAAGACCCAAGGCAAAGTTATAATCCAAACCTTCTTTATTCTCCTCCTACGCGTTTCAGTGCCCACCTGGCACCTTCATCAGGGATACCTGGGCACTGAAACGCGTAGGAGGAGAATAAAGAAGGTTTGGATTATAACTTTGCTTTGGATCTTCCTTGATGATTCTGGTAGCGCGGACCGCAGCACACCTTCCTTCCCTGAATTTCTCGGTATAACCACTCGTGAGTGGAGCCGGTGCAGGTCCAGCAGCAGCCATCAGGATATTATCCTACATGTTTTCAAGCCAGTTGTGGGTCACACAACTGAAGTAGGTGAGTGGATTGCATTGTTCACCGCTGAAACTTCTAGTGTCTAGTGATAAGGGCACTATTGCGCCTCTTGTCCCCCTCCCCACTCTCTTTTTTTACTACATGTCATGTGACGCACCACGTGTTTATCTGTGTGTATGTATGTGTATATACGTATGTGTATATTTGTTGACCCGCTGCATCACGTGACCCGCCGTGTGTGTGTGTATAATATATATGTGTGAATACATGTATGTGTGTCCGTCATGTCACGTGACCCGCCACGTGTGTATGTGTGTGTATATGTTGACAAGCAGCATCATGTGATCTTACAAGTTTGTATATATATGTGTATGTCACCGCCGCGTCACGTGACCTGCTGTGCGTGTATTCATGTATATCCTATATAATAATTGCCAGTTTCTGGCATCCGGCCACTGTGCCGCTATTCCGGCATGCACTGCAACCGGATGCGAAGCGAGCGATGGCGCGCACGCGCCATCGCGAGCCGCCGCCTTCCTAACACTTGCGGCATCCTGGCAACAGCGGCGCATTCACCGTCGCTACTGCAGTCATGCCGGAAGCGGGACGAGCGATGGCGCGCATGCACCATCGCGAGCCGCCGCTTTCCTAACACTTGCGACGTCCTGGAAACCCCGGTGAAGAGGGAACAGAAAGAGTAGGGGGCTGAAAGAGAGCATGGGGGAACAGAAGGCCAAAAAGAGAACACAGGGGGGCAGAAAGAGAACACATGGGAGGACAGGGGGGCAGAAAGAGAATGGCAGAAAGGGAGCACAGGAGGGGGACAGGGGAGCAGAAAAATTGCACAGGGGGCCAGAAACAGTACAAGGAGGGCAAAAAGAGCACAGGGGCCAGAAACAGTACAAGGGCACAAACAATACAGGGGGGAAAGAACCAGTACAGTGGAGCCAGAAAGACTACAGGGGGGACAGAAGCAATACGGGGGGAAGGCAGAAAGACTACATGGGGGCCAGAGAGCGCACACTGAGGTACAAAGCAACAACAGGAGGGGCTGTACACGGAAGGAGACAGTGCACACAGACAGTGGGATCACGGAAGGAGAGAGCGCATGCACGGAGGGACAGATCACCGAAGGAGAGAGCTCTCGGAGGAAGACAATGTGCACATAAGCAGAGAAAGCGCACAGAGGCAGACACAGCGCACGCACAGAGGGAGATAGGGTGCATGGAGGAGCTGACACAGGGGGATGACAGCTCAAAGGACACATTATAGAGGGAAGAGAGACCACATACAGGCAGGACAACACAAATAAGAGAGTAGATGAGGGGAAAAAACTGTACAGTGGGGTACAGAGACAGCACAGAGGGGGAAGATCGCTGAAGGGAGAGTGCACATGAGAAAAGAAGACAGCATGGGGGGGGAGGCGGACGGAGGGAAAGACAGCTGCTCCTCGACCCACAACAGAGCCCGCCCCCATCGTAACATCACTGCCCTCCCGATGCGATAGCATCGGGCCTATTTCTAGTGTGTGTATATATGTGTGTGCATGTGTGTATACCTGTGTGTATGTGTGTGTATATGTGGACCCGCTGTATCACGTGACCTACTGTGTGTGTATAATGTGTGTCTTTATGTGTGTGTATATGTGTATGTCCCAGCCGCATCATGTGACCCACTGCGTGTGTGTATATGTGTGTATGTATGTGACATGACCCACAGAATGTGTGTGTGTATATGTGAATGACATGACCCGCCGCGTGTATAAGTGTATACGTGTATATATGTGTATGTGACCTGCTGCTTGTGTATGCCTATTTATGTGTATATGTGTATGACGTGACCGCCACATGTGTGTATATGTGTTGTCCCACCATCTACTATATAATTGTCTACTTCTGTCTGTTTGTCTGTAACGCAAATCATGCGTTGATGATTGGTCAGGCCAGCCGCCCACGACCAATCAGCAACAGGGACAGTCCGCCCGCAAATTGGCGCGAGATTTCAACCACGCTTCACTGATTGGTTGCCAGCAATCAGCAATATTTGTGCAGGATTTAAACCCAGTTTCGCTTTGCATTATTCTTAAATTTTCATAAATAAACTACATACATACTCTAGAATACCCGATGCGTTAGAATCGGGCCACCATCTAGCGTGTATATAAGTGTGTATGTGTGTGTATATGTGTATTTGCTGCATCACGTGACCCACCATGTGTGCATGTATATATGTGTGTTTGTACATGTGTGTGTACAGTATATATGTGTATGTCCCTGTTGCATCACGTGATCCGCTGCATATGTGTATACGTGTGTATATGTGGACCCGCTGTGTCACGTGACCTGCAGTGTGCATATATGTGTGTGTGTGTATATAGGTGTTTGTGTGTATATGTGTATGTCCCCGCCATGTTATATGACCACAACACGTCGCATGTGTGGTATATATGTGTGTGCGTGACCTGCCGCATGTGTGTGTGTATATGTATGTATATATATGTGTGTGTATGCGTGTGATGTGACCCGCCACATGTATATTTGTGAGTATGTGTACGTGTTTGTTGTGACCCGTCACGTCATGGCGGGTCATGTCACACACACACATATATAAACATACACATGTATATACATGCGTCGGGTCAAGTCATACGCATATATACACACTGTAGTGAGGCGATGTTCACATTGTGCAGTAAGGAGGCAGTGACCCACTGAAAGTTCAACTTAAACGGCTTTATTTTCAAACACTCACAACTCAAATGCAAAACATGTCCTCCGGGTCGCTCCTTTGTGAACCAAACAGTGCGTGTAAACCTGATACCATGGTAGATGGCCACACCGTTTCACTCTACAGTATGCCAGTTACTTTGTCTTCACAAACCTGTGTTGTGCCGTCACACAAGCTTGCACTTCACGGAGCTTCCTGCTCTGCAGCTTGCAACAACACCACTGACACACCCAAAACCTTTGCTGAAGGTTTTTTTAAGGAATCTGTGGCCATGAGCCCCATGCAAAACCTGGGCTGGAGGGAGTGGCCCGTCCCACTGTCCTGCAATTACAGGCAAGTCTGTGATTGCAATGCCCTCCAGTGGGCTCAATATGCCTCGGTACGCATTCTGGGGGACACATATTGTCTCTCGCATATGATTCCACTCACTGCCTCACAACACCTATTTACACATGTGGCGGGTCATGTCATACACATACACATGCATATATGTACACACATATATACACATACCCACACACGGCGGGTCACGTTATACACATATACACATACATTCACATAAATATACACACACATATTCACACATTCATATACACACATATAAATACATACATAGATACACACATACATCGGTCTCACCCTCCACTGCTTGGTGTTACTGCTTCCCACTGAAGGACTTGTGCTACCTTTGCAGGCTGAAGTATCTGTGTGATGTGGTGGGGTCACGTGACTCTGCTGCATCACACAGGTCCTCCAGGCTGAAGCAGTAACACAATCCTGCAGTGCCCACAAAGTCAGACTGGTCAAGAAGGCACATGTGGTGGCCCATCTGAAGTTTGCCAATGAACACCTTGGAGATTCTGAGAGTGATTGGGAGGTGCTGTGGTCAGAAGAGACAAAAATTGAGCTACTTGGCATTAACTCAACTCGCCGTGTTTGGAAGAAGAGAAATGTTGCCTATGACCCAAAGAACACCGTCCTCACTGTCAAACATGGTGGTAGAACCATGTTTTGGGAGTGTTCCTCAGCTAAGGGCACAGGAATACTTCACCGTATCAATGGGACAATGGATGGAGCCATGTACCGTAAAATCTTGAGTGACAATCTCCTTCCTTCCGCCAGCACATTAAAAATGAGTCATGGCTGAGTGTTCCAGCATGATAATGACCCAAAACATACCGCCAAGGCAGCAAAATAGTGGCTCCAAAAGAAGCACATTAAGGTCATGAAGTGGCCTAGCCAGTCTACAGACCTTAATCCCATAAAAATCTTATGACGGGAGCTGAAGTTCTGAGTTGCCAAGTCACAGCCTCAAAATCTTAATAATTTAGAGATGATAAGCAAAGAGGAGTTAACCAAAATTCCTCCTGACATGTGCGCAAACATCAACTACAAAAAACGTCTGACTGCTGTGCTTGCCAACAATGGTTTTGCCACCAAGTATTAAGTCTTGTTTACCATAGGGATCAAATACTTATTTCTCTCTTCAAAATGAAAATACATTTATATAATTTAGACAATGAGATTTTATGGATTTTATTTTTGATATTCTCTTACTGTTAAAATTAACCTACCCTTAAAATTATAGATTGTTCATGTCTTTGTCAATGGGCAATCTTACAAAATCAGCAAGGGATCAAATAATTATTTCCTTCACTGTAGCCTCCTATATACATAAGTCCCATATAGCCTCCCATATGCTTTACGAGCCCCATAGCTTCCTACATACTTTATGACCCACACAAGCCCCATAGTTTATGAAACCAACATAGGCTACTATATACTTTATGAGAAAATAGCATCCCATATAAAACATGAGCACCCATTTAGCCTCCTAAACACAGCATGAACCTACACAGTCTCCTATATACACTGAGCCCCATATAGCCTTGTTAAAACAAGGAAAAAGTTAATACTTTCAGACTAGCCAAAACATATATAGGGGGCGGGGTTCCGCCCTTGAAACAAAGAGCTGTTGAGGTGGTTTGGCTAAGCTGGGTGGATGCTGGGAGTGTGTGTATTTATTATGCAGCTATGTATTCTGCTATTTTTTACTTTTTTATAAACACCTATATTTATGCATGAACTGTATATAGAAAATGGGTCCACTCTTCAGTAATTGGAGATTTTCTGAGTTTGAATTTATAAATTTCCCTTAGGCTCACAAGGGCTGATTCTAAAACGTCTTAAGTAGGGCCCCAAATAGCCTCCTATATAAATGAGCCCCATATAGCCTTGTATACGACTTATGAGCCCTACATGGCCACCTATATACTTTATCAGTCCAAGAGGATTTCTCAGACCCCGACACCGCCATGACAGTTGGTGATGTTTTAGAAAAAATGGGCTTTTGTCGCCATTTCTCAAGACCTGTAATATTCTCATTTTTCAGGATCTGGGGCTGTGTGCAGCTTATTTTTTGCGGTTTGAGCTGACATTTTTAATTGTGTGATTTTTGGGTACATGCAATGTTTTAATCACCGCCTGTTACTGCATTTTATTGCAATGTTACGGCAAACAAAAAAAACTTAATTTCGGCGTTTAGATTTTTTTCCATTATGCAGTTTTCCAATTTTATAATTTATTTTATATTTTGATATATCAGGTATTTCTGAATGCAGCAATACCAAATATGTATATTTGTTATAAAATGTTTCATTGTTTTATTTTCAATGGGACAAAACAGGGGTGATTTGAACTTATGGTAATTATTTTCATATTTTAAAAAAGTTATTTTTTTTTTTAACTTTTTATTCGTTTTACTTGGTTCCTTAGTAGGCTTCAACTGCAGTGTCCAATTGCTTCTGTAGTACAGAGAAATTATTATCTCCTGTAAATGCCGGTGCAAGGCTGACATTCCCTGGAAGTACGTCATTACAGAGACAAGGGTTATCATCTCACCACTCCCTGTCATGGCAACATATCAACGCCCCGTGATAGTGTCATGGAGTCGCCGATGGAGGCGCGGAATAGTTTAGTCCTTGAAGTCATCAGAGTTTGACAGCACGATCCAACACGTTAACAGGTGCGGGTGAATTTACTCCCCCCCCCCCCCCAACACCTGCTAGCTGCATGTCGCTTAATCTGATCAGCTGAACCTATGGGAAAAAATGCACGTGAGCTCACATGAAAGGAAGGGACACAAACAAGGACATACCAATGAGTCCTTGGTCAAGAAGAGGTTAAAATGCCCATGTAGGATGTGGTATGTGGGCCAAACATCTAGATCAATTATGACATGACTCACTGAACATTGTTTAGCAATCTGACTTTATGGGGAAAAGGAAAGGATGATAAATTCCCTAAGTGTAGGTAATAAGGATGAATTGAAAAAGACAACTAGTCAGGTCTGTAGAAAAAAGAATGCGCAAATAGGGTCTTATCTCAATTAACACTTTCGCTTTGCGATGTAGAATTGCTCACCTTTGTCAGTTGTGATCACCCACAACTGGTAGAAAAGCATTAGGGCAGCTGCTGCAGGGACCGCACTCCCACAGGAAACCGTGGTTGTGATGCAAAAATTCTTTGGACGAAGTGCCTTAACGTCCGCGCTGCTGCTATAGGGTCAAAGTAACCAAGACACAGGAATGTCTGGATCAGCTCAAGCCTTTATTTCCAACGCGTTTCGGAGCCTCCTACCGAGCTCCTTCCTCAGGGTCAGGTCTAGTCAGGTCTGGCATGTCAGTATATTAGGAGACTTAAAGGGAACCAACCACCCCAAATGACCCTCCCGGACTATTAATATCGTTCCCTACACCCAGCACATACATGTGCTGCAAGGTTTTTTGCTAAAAAAACTGCTTTTTAAAAGTTGAGATAATGATTTATAAAGTATTTAACGAAGGGACGGGTGGGCGTTACTTAGCTGGGGCTAAAGCCGGGTTGCAGCTGCCACTCATCCTCCTGTCTCCCCTCGCAGCAGTAACGGCCAGCCCTTTCTTGTCGTCTCAGCCTGGTGCACGGGATCTCATGCCCGTGCACACGTCATCAGCTACAGCCGGGTCACGAGCGCGCACTCTGACTTCCACAGCCGAGCGCAGGAAGTCAGAGCGTGTGTGCTCGCGACCCGGCTGTAGCTGATGACGTGTGCACGGGCATGAGATCCCGTGCACCAGGCTCAGCAGGCTGTGACGACAAGAAAGGGCTGGCCATTACTGCTGCGAGGGGAGACAGGAGGATGACTGGCAGCTGCAACCCGGCTTTAGCCCCAGCTAAGTAACGCCCACCCGTCCCTTCGTTAAATACTTTATAAATCATTATCTCAACTTTTAAAAAGCAGTTTTTTTTAGCAAAAAACCTTGCAGCACATGTATGTGCTGGGTGTAGGGAACGATATTAATAGTCCGGGGGGGTCATTTGGGGTGGTTGGTTCCCTTTAAATGCCTTGCACGCTTCTCTGGGAAATTTAATATGCAAATTTCCCCTTTAAACAGGATGAACTCTAGTGCCAGCTATTGGTAGTAATAATCCTAAAAGTCAATATTGACCCTTTAACGAGCCTAATCATAAGACCAAGGACATAAACCAAATCATATTCTCAATTTGCAGACATGGTTATCTAAGTGTTTGCTCTCGTCACTGCAAAGTAAGAGACATGATTTGGCTAGGTGAAAGGCTAAGACTGGGGATCTAAGCTATAACATTTCCCTTATTGAGAGCTGACATGTCAGATCTTGCATGTCAGTATATGAGGAGACTTAAACACCTTGCGTGCTCCTCTGGGAAATTTCTTATGCAAGGCATTTAACTTTCCTCATATATTGACATGCCAGAGGTTCAGTGTTTAATACATTTTACCTGTGTCATTTCTTATTATTAAACATAACTTACCTTATAGACATTCAAAAAATATCGAGGCAGCACTCCAAATCTCAAAATTCAAGTGGTTTTATTGGTCCATACATTACCACAACGTTTCCATCCACTGACCTTTCTGAAGTGGAGAAATAGCACCTTTAGGAATATATTTACTTAGAAAATTGGTGACGTGTTTAATACTTATTTCACTCGCTGTATGAGAGCCAACCTGCGGATAGTGGCTTTCAAATGAAAGTGAGTTCATCCTCAAAAAATTAGCAAAACGGTCTAGATGTTAACGAAGGTGAACAAACATAAGATGATAAACACTAAGTTTAGGTCTAAGAGGATGAACCCAAAACCGACAATGAGGACTAAGTATGGCTTAATCTTCTGAAGCCTATAATCGCAGGGTGAACCAAGGTGGACTGAGAGCAGCATGTTTTACAGACAGCAAAATAGCATTCTACAGATAGCACTCACTACAATGCAAGGCGACGAAGTGGAGATCCAAATTGCCTCTTGTAGTAATCTGCTTGTTGACTTTCAACTAGTGACTGTCCTGAACAGATTACTTACATCATCATGTGTACGCCATAAATAAGGCAGGAATACTAAAGGACATGAAAATCTTAGGGAATTAAAGAAATGTATATAACAATCTGTGTGGCTTTCAGGAAACACTCCATTTACCAAGATTCAATGGTGAAGAAAATAAGATATATAAGTCAAGCGTATGCAGAAGCGTATGAATATTAACAACATTTTGAACGCATACCCTTGATGCAATACATTAACACATGCTAATTTGGCATCCGCTCACAAATTATGTTTTTGTCAAAATGCATACTGACAGCAGGACAGAAAAATAGATGCAGTGAGGATGTAGCCAAGGAAATGCAATGATGCTCCAGGGGCATGTGTGGACCATTTGCTAAACATAATAAAGCTACTTATTCCTTTTTTGTCCAGAGTTTTCATTAACCCTTTAGGGACTAGGGAACCATATATATTTTTTTTTTTTTCAAATCATAGACCTCTAAGGTTTTTTTGTAGGATAAAGTAGAAGTTTTGAATAGCAGCATTCATTTTACCCCATGCTGTGCTGAAACCCAGGAAAAAATCCAAGTGTAATGAAATGGTCAAAACTAAATTTCAATTCTGCCATTGTTTTAGGCGTTTTGTTTTTACGTCTTTCATTGTAAATAAAAATGACCTGGACACATTTTGTGTACATGCAATGCTTTGATTTATTCTTATTATTACATTTTTTTTAAGGAAGTGACAAACCCACCCTTACCCTGCCCCCACCCCTTTCACATCAGCGGTAATCGCTGATGCGGCAGTTGCGGTGAAAAAACCGCAACTGCCGCGATTACCGCATAACGACTGCGCACTTGCGGCAAGCCCCATGCAATGTCCATGGGGCTTGCAGTAAGTGTGGGCAGGTACGGCAGCTTCAGCACTTGCGGCAGATGCATCCACAAGAAAACCGGGCTGACCGCGATTTTTTCGCGGCCGCATCTGCCGCAAGTGCCAGAAGTTGCAACTGTACTGCACCTGCCGCAAGCCCCATAGACATTGCATGGGGCTTGCCGCAGATGAACCGCAAGTGCGGCCGTTATGCGGTAATCGCGGCAGTTGGTTTTTTTCACCCCAACTGCCGCGATCAGCGATTACCGCTGATGTGAAATGCAGCCTAATCTGGCATTTTGATCTTTTTTCTCTTTATAAGTTTTACTGATTCTGACTATCCTGAACAGGTTACTTACTTTATACCTTACTTGAATACTACATGTATAAATGAGGATTACTAAAGCATTTTGATCTTTTTTTCCCTTTACGGGTGGTTACTGATCATGTTAATTAATTCCATATTTTAATCAGCACCAAACAGAGGAAAAAGTAGTCAACTGGAACTTTAATATTTTTTTCTTACATTTTTAAAAACTTAATTTTTTTAATTCACTTAGGTGACTTAAACCTCCTGTCTGATGTGAAAATCATTCTGAAGCTTAGCCTAGGGATGATCAAGATAATGATGGGGGTCTGCAGCTGTAATGACAACCCATCGGTTCCCTGTAATCGTGTTGAAGCAAGTGTGTGCAGGCACAGTTCTCCATCTAAATGCCACTGTCATGAGACTGACAGTGTCATTTAAATGGCGAGGCCTGCTTTCACATCAGCTTTTTTAGATCCGGCAGTTGCGGTGAAAAAACGCATCTGCCGCGGTTACCGCATACCCGGGCGCACTGTGCGGTTCGGCCTGCGGAAACCCATCAATGTATGGCGGACTTGCGGCAGGTGCGGCAAGTGCGGGTTGTTTCGCACTTGCGCAGATGCGGCTCGAAAAAATGACTGTCAGCCGCGGTTTTTTCGCGGCCGCACCTGCCGCAAGTGCCGAAAACCACACTTGCCGCACCTGCGCAACCTTACCTTGATGAGTTCCCCAAACCGTAGGCGCCGCAAGTGAACCGCAAGTGCAGCCGTTATGCGGTAATCGACGGCAGTTGCGTTTTTTTCACCGCAATCTGCCGCGATTGTAAAACGCTAATGTGAAAGGGCCCTAACAGGGCTGCTTCAGACATGCATCTGCTGACACAGAGTTGGAAAAAACGCAACTGCCGCGGTTACCGCATAACGGCCGCACTTGCGGTTCACCTGCGGCAAACCCCATGCAATGTCTATGGGGCTTGCGGCAGGTGAGGCAAGTGCGGTGTAGTTGCGGTTTCAGCACTTGCCGCAGATGCGGCCGCAAAATGAACGCGGTCAGCCGCGTTTTTTTAGTGGCCGCATCTGCCGCAAGTCCCGAAACCACACTTGCCGCACCTGCCGCACACTTACCGGAAGCCCCATAGACATCGTATGGGGCTTGCCGCAAGTGAATTGCAAGTGCGGCTGTTATGCGGTAATCGCGGCAGTTGCGGTTTTTTTCACCGCAACTGCCGCGATCAGTGTAAAACGCTGATGTGAAAGGGGCCTAACAGTTATGGCTGAAAACTCAGGGACAGATGCATCTGATGGAGACAGATGTTGGCAATATAACAGCCAACATCTGCCATGTGTGGAAGAAGCTCAGCTTCTAAGACCCTTGACATGTGAGGACCCCTTCCCAGGACATGAATAGAATGTCCGTTTGTAGAAAGGGGTTAAGAAGGGTTTCAAAAAGCAATAGACTGTGTTTGCTATGAAAGTGATTGATTTTTTCTTAGTAGCAGCAGAAAAACATTATTGTTCATTTAAAGGAATAAAATATGAAATTTAATTTGGCTTTGGTTTATGTTGGATTACTGAGATCAAATAGGGAGCATATTGTGAGTATATAGATTAATAATCTTGCTGTAGAACAGACTGAAGAGCAGGTGCTTCAAGTTATATTAAAAAGAGAAAAAAATATAACATTGTTCAAATAAGATGAGGCTCACATCACATACAGCAGCACAGTTTAGGTCCATTTTGCAGGTGTACCCCAGATACACTATGTGATATTGAAAAAAAATGTAATAATTGAATTCAGGTCACTAATTCAGTTCCATTGCCACAGATGTATAAAATCTAGACTCTAGCCTTGAAGATAAATATTCCTTGATCAACTAGAGTGATATTATTGTGAAGTGGAAATGTTTAGGAACCACAGCAACAGTGTCAGACTTCAGTATGTTGCAGAGCAGAGTAGCCAAGTGCAAATGCACAAAGCAGATTAGTTTCAACTTTTATGCACTGAATCAATAATGAAAATCAGCACCAAAACTTCACCGGAAGCTTTATAGCCTGGGTTTTCATCACACAAATAGCTGCATGTAAGCCTTATATCAAGGGCCGCAATAAGGACATTATTACTTATACTGGTGTATGGGGCCCAGGGATGAGGGGGACCTGGACCCCGGGATAATTACCTTACCCTTCATTATGCTCTGACATCCAAGCCCCCTCTTCACCGGGCCCCATTCTGAAACCTGAGCCCCACATCCCCACCTCTTCACTGGGCTCCACTCCACCACCATGGCTGCACCACTAAAATGTCCACCAAAGCAGAGGGGGATGGCTGAGTCTGACATCTTCTGTTACTCATGATATTTGTTGTGTACATGCACTGGAAAGGCTACCATGCGCAGTACAAGAAGGAAGTCCCGGAGCGTACCAGGATTTGAGTGTCGGAGCCACCCATGGCTGGCGAGTATGATCTGTGAATGTGTGTCTGCCTTCCGTCTCCAGTTCCTAGCTCATACACAGCCCCATACTGTATACACAGGTCCACGCTATATCCTGTATTACAGTATGTCTGTATATACTATGTGTATATAGTGTGGATGTGTGTACATTATAGTGCTGTGTATATACTGTACACAGCCTTCAGCCTCTATTGTATGTACAGCTGGCAGTCTCTATTATACATACAGCCTGTAGCAGTCTCTATTGTGCATACAGCACACAGCTGTCTCTATTGTGTATCCAGCCAGCCCAACAGTCTTTTTTGTGTATCCAGTCAGCCTAGCAATCTGTTGTGTATACAACCAGCCCACAGCAGTCTTTAGTGTGTATATAGCCCAGCAGTTTATATTGTGTATACAGCCTGCAGCAGTCTTTATTGTGCATATAGCCCAGCAGTTAATATTGTGTGTATAGCCCACAGCAGTTTTGATTGTGTATACAGCATTACAGCATTCTCTATTATATATACAGCCCACACTAGTCTCTATTGTGTATACATGTGTATACAGCAAGTCTAGCAGTCTCTATTGTGTATGTATATATGTATACAGTCAGTCAATTGGCTTCCCCGACACTAGACCCTCCCCTCTCCAGTCCATCCTTAATGCAGCAGCCAGGATCACCTATCTAGCTAACCATTACTAGGATGCTTCTGCTCTATGCTAGTCATTGCACTGGCTGCCCATGCACTACAGGAACAAATTCAAACTGCTTGTTCTCACCCACAAAGCTCTTCACAGTGCAGCACCTCCCTACATCTTCTCTCTCATCTCTGTCTATCACCCCACCCATTCTCTACACTCTGGAAGTGACTTTAGACTCACTTCTGCATTAATCGGAACCTCCCACTTCCAGCTACAAGACTTCTCCCAAGCTGAACCAATTCTCTGGAATGCTCTACCCCAAGAAATTAAGTGTATCCACAACTTACATGGTTTCAGGCGATCCCTAAAAACACATCTTTTTAGGGCAGCCTATCATGATCCCTAGTCAAAGTCATCTAAACATAGCCTACCACTCCACCAGTCTCAAGTGGATCACAAATAATGGTTGGTGGCCACTTATGCTGCTCCTATCTGTTCCCCATCTCCTCAAGTTGACTATACCATCATTGTAAATAAGCACCTGTACTTTGTGTCATACCCACCACATTGTTAGATTGTAACCTCTTATGAGCAGAGCTGTCATTATTTTGCTCTAATTATTGTACTGTATTATGCTTTGTATTGTATTGTTTTTTGTATTGTATTTTCTATTAACTGTTTCTTATGATTGTTTAAATATACAGTACAGACCAAAAGTTTGGACACACCTTCTCATTCAAAGAGTTTTCTTTATTTTCATGAATATGAAAATTGCAGATTCACACTGAAGGCATCAAAACTATGAATTAACACATGTGGAATTATATACTTAACAAAAAAGTGTGAAACAACGGAAAATATGTCTTACATTCTTGGTTCTTCAAAAGTAGCCACCTTTTGCTGTGATTAATGCTTTGCACACTCTTGGCATTCTCTTGATGAGCTTCAAGAGGTAGTCACCGGAAATGATTTTCACTTCACAGGTGTGCCCTGTCAGGTTTAAGAAGTCGGATTTCTTGCCTTATAAATGGGGTTGGGACCATCAGTTGTGTTGTGCAGAAGTCTGGTGGATACACAGCTGATGGTCCTACTGAATAGACAGTTAGAATTTGTATTATGGCAAGAAAAAAGCAGCTAAGTAAAGAAAAACGAGTGGCCATCATTACTTTAAGAACTGATGGTCAGTCAGTCCGAAAAATTGGGAAAACTTTGAAAGTGTCCCCAAGTGCAATTGCAAAAACCATCAAGCACTAGAAAGAAACTGGCTCACATGAGGACCACCCCAGGAAAGGAAGACCAAGAGTCACCTCTGCTGCAGAGGATAAGTTCATCCGAGTCACCAGCCTCAGAAATCGTAGGTTAACAGCAGCTCTTATTAGAGACCAGGTCAATGCCACCCAGAGTTCTAGCAGCAGACACATCTCTACAACAACTGTTAAGAGGAGACTTTGTGCAGCAGGCCTTCATGGAAAAATAGCTGCTAGGAAACCACTGCTAAGGACAGGCAACAAGCAGAAGAGACTTGTTTGGGCTAAAGAACGCAAAGAATGGACATTAGACCAGTTGAAATCTGTGCTTTGGTCTGATGAGTCCAAATTTGAGATCTTTCGTTCCAACCCCCGTGTCTTTGTGCGACACAGAAAAGGTGAACGGATGGACTCTAAATGCTTACATTCCCATCGTGAAGTATGGAGGAGATGTGATGGTGATGGGGTGCTATGCCAGATGACCTGGCCTCCACAGTCACCAGACCCGAACCCAATCGAGATGGTTTGGGGTGAGCTGGGCCACAGAGTGAAGGCAAAAGGGCCAACAAGTGCTAAGCATCTCTGGGAACTCCTTCAAGACTGTTGGAAGACCATTTCCGGTGACTACCTCTTGAAGCTCATCAAGAGAATGCCAAGAGTGTGCAAAGCAGTAATCAAAGCAAAAGGTGGCTACTTTGAAGAATATCTAGAATATAAGACATATTTTCAGTTGTTTCACACTTTATTGTTAAGTATATAATTCCACGTGTTAATTCATAGTTATGATGCTTTCAGTGCGAATCTACAATTTTCATAGTCATGAAAATACAGAAAACTCTTGGAATGAGAAGATGTGTCCAAACATTTGGTCTGTACTGTATACCTCTGTATTGTGAAGCGCTTTGGAATATGTTGGCGCTATATAAAGATCATTGGTATTATTATTATTATTATTATTATAAATGTTCTTCTGAATAAACAGGAAAAAATTCCCTCCCATACGCAATCCAAATTCTTGCAGAAATCCTTCCCAGAAGAGTGGAATCTGTAGTCAACTCTAGATTAATGCATTTGGATTTAAAATAAGATAAGTGACCTCTCCTCACTACTCCTCCAATTCTCCCCTCTGCAAATCCCAATTTGCTCCCAATTGTCCAACATATCATGGAACCAATGGCGCTATATAAATCTACTATATAATTGCCGTAGGCAAAATCGTGTCGGACCCCGAAAACGCCGTGGCTATGTCACGCTGTGACGTCACCACGCGCGAGCAATGGCCGCGAAGCGGCCATTGCGAGTCGCTGGCCGAAAATAGAACCAGAGGCCCGGCTACAAAGTTAGCGATTTACCGCTGAGGTAGCGCGAGCAATGGCCGCGAGGCCATTGCGAGTCGCTACCTCAGCTGCCGCATCTGCCGCAACTCCCCCTATACTTTCAATGGGGATCTATTGCGAGTCGCTGTGTAGCGCGAGCAATGGCCACGAGGCCATTGCGAGTCGCTACACTTGCGGCGCGGTTGCGGTAATCCCCATAGAAAGTATAGGGGGACTTGCGGCAGGTGCGGCAGAGAGTCGCTGGCTGAGTGCGAGCACTTGCGGCGTGGTTGCGGTAATCCCCATAAGGATTACCGCAACCGCGCCGCATTGCGAGTCGCTGGCTGAGTGCGAGCACTTGCGGCGCGGTTGCGGTAATCCCCATAAGGATTACCACAACCGCGCCGCATTGCGAGTCGCTGGCTGAGTGCGAGCACTTGCGGCGCGGTTGCGGTAATCCCCATAGAAAGTATAGGGGGACTTGCGGCAGGTGCGGCAAGTGCGGTTTTGCCGCACCTGCCGCAAGTCCCCCTATACTTTCTATGGGGATTACCGCAACCGCGCCGCAGATGCGGTTTTTAAATAAAATAAAATAATTTTAATACAAATAAATTTTCTTAAAATAACAAATAATAAATACATTTAATAATAATAAAAATAGTAAAAAAAAAAACAAAATAAATAATAAAATAAAAAATTTCTATCTACTATATTGGATTATTATTTGAAAATCTAAAAAAAAAAAAAAATATTCTAGACACCCGATGCATTTGCATCGGGCTCACAGCTAGTATATAATAATAATACTAACAATATCCAATTCAAACTACTATCAATGACCTAGAAAGCCATCCATAATCTTTCTCCTCTGTATATTGCCAAACTAACCTCCCTATATATTCCAACACAATATCTAGTGCATCCATGACCTCCTTGTCTCCTCCACACATTTTTTCACCTATTTGCCTCCAACACTTCTCCTAATTATCCCACAGCCTGTAGATTTTTTTGCCCCAACATATACAACTATCCACCACATTCAGAATTTTAATATGGAACCTGAAAACCCATCTGCAATAACCCTCTTAACCCTCACCAGAGCTGCTGCAACTGCACAATCTACTGTCTCCTTCCCTATTACCTTGTATAATGTAAGCCCACAATAGCAGGGCTCTCTCCTTTCTGTACCAGTCATTGTTTGTTTGTTCACTGTAATTTACATCTATATTTTGTATGTTACCCTTCTCATGAATAGCACAGTAGAATAAATAATAATATCGTCACACTTAGCGACGCATCAGCGATCCCTACAACGATCCGACCTACGTGATCGCTGGTGAGATGTCAAACAGTCAGATCTCACTAGCGATGCAGCAATGATACGGCGGTCATTGGGAGCCTGTCAATCTCGGAAGTAGTGAGATCGTTGGTCGTTGTCCCTGTCAAACACAGAGATGCACACTGCCCAGTGGGAGCGCAACGACCAGAAAAAGGTCCAGAGCGGTTTGTAACAATCAGCGATCTCACAGCAGGGGCCTGGTCGCTGCTACATGTCAAACGTAGCAAGATCGCTGTTGAGGTCGCTCTTGCATCACAAAACTTGTGACTCAGCAGCGATCTCGCTAGCGATCTTGCTTATTGTGAAGCACGTAACACGTTTGGTTAAATAGTGTATGCGTACCTTTAACTAAGGGTTAGTGGACCGTGGGAATGCATTAAACTAGAGAGATCAAGCTTCAAAGTTTCCCACGAAAGACATCTCCCATGTCTCAAAAAACATGTGATACATGTCTGAATGCTGGAGGCCTGACCACTGGAATCTCCTTGATTACAAAAACAAGATTTAACCAAATTTACTCATATTGTATTATACTTAGTTATGTATACAGGGCAAATAATATCAGGTCCTAAAACTAAATTTACAGGATCTTTACCAGAAATGTTAAAAAGGGAGAAAGTTGAAGATGTAAACCAAAGAATACATGCTGCTATAAATAATAATAATCAAGAATGTAGGGTAAAAAAATATGAAGACGGGTGCAGCGGATCAGAATCATGGGCGCAAATTAATTAAAACGTTTTAAAGGGAAAATGATGTCTTAAAAAAACATTCTGAGGGAGAATTGCAAAACTGTGAAATGGAAGACTTGTTCTTCATAGCAACCAGTCACAGTTAAACTTTAATTTTACAGGAGCAATAGAAGTGAAAGCTTTTTTGCGCTTGGTTTCTATATGCAAACAAGAGTTTTCCATTTAGGCAGTTTCGTAATTCCTCATGTGATACGGGCCTGTGTGACCACTTTGGTTCTTGTGTCAGTTCCTCCCTGTATTGTCGATGTTGTAATGATGCAGATAATAGTTGCTATACGCCCAAAATAAAACAGTTGATTTTCCCACAATGTACAGTTGTGTTCAAAATAATAGCAGTGTGTTCTAAAACATGAGTTAATCCTGAAATCTTTAGAATAGTTTTTATTTCCATGCATTGGGAACATTGCACACCGTTTTCTAAATCAAATATATTTCCATTTGTTGGCCTTGCCTCAGAAACGGTATTTTATGATGTCATTCCACAAGTGTTCTATTGGTTTAAGGTCTGAGGATTGGGCCGGCTACTCCATAACTTTCATTATGTTGGACTAGAACCAAGATTTTGTTAATTTACTGGTGTGTTTCGGGCCATTGTCTTGTTGACACATCCATTTCAAGGGAATTTCCTCTTCAGCGTAAGGCAGCATGTCTTCAAGTATTTCGATATATGCAAACTGGTCCATGATCCCTGGTATGCGGGAAATAGGCCTGGCACCTTAGTAAGAGAAACATGCCCATATCATGGTGCTTGCACCACCATGCTTCATTGTCTTCAGAGTGTACTGTGGCTTGAATTCAGAGTTTGGGGGTCATCTGTCAAACTGTCTGTAGCCCTTGGACCCAAAAAGAACAATTTTACTTTCATCAGTAGACAAAATGTTTCTCCATTTCTATTTGGCAAATTGTATCCACTTTAGTAAATGTCTTTTTAATTGTGGAACTTTGTGGGGACTTCTTGCTAATAGAATAGATTCACACAGGCGTCTTCTAACTGTCATACTACTCACAGGTAATTTTAATCATCCTTGATCATCCAGGAGCTGATCAGTGGCTGAACATTTGCCATTTTGGATATTCTTCGATCTGTTCGAATGGCAGTCTTTCATTTTCTTCCACGTCTCTCTGGTTTGGCTTTCCATTTTAAATAATTGGAGATCATTTTATCTGAATAACCTATCATTGTCTGCATTTCTTTATAAGATTTATATTCTCCAATCGACTTATTAATCAAAGTACGCTGTTCTTCTGAACAGTGTGTCAAACGAACCATATTTCTCAGGCTTTCAAGGAGAAATGCATATAAAACATGTGCTGGCTTCACCCTTAGGTAAGGGCCATCTGATTCACACTTGTTTCTTCACAGAATGATTGACCTCACTATTTGAACCCCACACTACTATTATTTTGAACACACCCCTTTTAAATAATTATTCAAATACACAGACTC
The DNA here is from genome assembly GCA_033576535.1 of Allobates femoralis. Classification (NCBI taxonomy): domain Eukaryota; kingdom Metazoa; phylum Chordata; class Amphibia; order Anura; family Aromobatidae; genus Allobates; species Allobates femoralis. The sequence continues at coordinate 161,028,864 of JARQOC010000003.1, forward strand.
AAAATCATGCAGATCATGAATGCTGAGTTTGTTGGTTTTCTAAGAATCTACTTCCACAACCAGTAAATTGACATGTGGTAATACATTTTATACCAAATCAGTGAATAATCTGTTTATATTGGACTGCTATTATTTTGAACAATGCTGTATACAGTGGGTACGGAAAGTATTCAGACCCCTTTAAATTTTTCACTCTGTTTCATTGTATCCATTTGGTAAATTCAAAAAAGTTCAAGTTTTCTCAATGTACATTCTGTGCCCCTTCATGAATGAAGAAAACCAGAAATGTAGATATTTGTGCATATTTACTAAAAAATAAAAACTGAAATATTACATGATCATAAGTATTCAAACCCTTTGCTCCAACACTCATATCACATGCTGTCCATTTCCTTGTGATTTTACTTTAGATGGTTCTACTCCTTCATTTGAGACCAGATGTGTTTAACTAAACTGATAAGACTTGATTTGGAAAGGCATACACCTGTCTATATAAGACCTCACGGCTCACAGTGCATGTCAGACAAAATGAGAGTCAGGAGGTCAAAGGAACTGCCAAAAGAGCTCAGAGACAGAATTGTGGCAAGGCACAGATCTGACCAAGGTTACAAAAGAATTTCTGCAATACTCTAGGTCCCTAAGAGCACAGTGGCCTCCATAATCCTTAAATGGCAGATGTTTGGGACCACCAGAAGTCTTCCTAGACCTGGCCGTCCAGCCAAACTGACCAATCGTGGGAGAAGAGCCTTGGTGAGAGTGGTAAAGAAGAACGCCAAGATCACTGTGTTTGAGCTCCAGAGATGCAGTAGGGAGATGGGAGAAAGTTCCACAAAGTCAACTATCACAGCAGCCCTCCCCCAGTAGGACCTTTATGGCAGAGTGGCCTGATGGAGGCCGCTCCTCAGTGCAATACATATGAAAGCTTGCATAGAGTTTGAAAAAACACACATAAAGGACTCCCAGAGTATGAGAAATAAGATTCTCTGGTCTGATGAGACGAAGATAGAACTTTGTGGTGATAATAGTAAGCAGTATGTGTGGAGAAAACCAGACATTGCTCATCACCTGCCAAATACAATCCCAACAGCGAAACACGATGGTGGCAGCATCATGCTATGGGGTGTTTTTCAGCTGCAGGGACGGACAACTAGTTGCAATGCAAGGAAACATGAATGCGGCCAAGTACAGAGATATCTTGAATGAAAACCTCTTCCAGATTGCTCTGGACCTCAAACTTAGCTGAAGGTTAACCTTTCAACAATGCAATGACCCTAAGTACAGCTAAAATAACAAAGGACTGGCTTCAGAACAACTCTGTGACCATTCTTGACTGGCCCAGCCAGAGCCCTGAGCTAAACCCAATTGAACATCTCTGGAGAGACCTGAAAATGTCTGTCTACCAACATTCACCATCCAACCTGAAGGAACTGGAGAGTATCTGCAAGGAAGAATGGCAAAGGATCCCAAATCCAGGTGTAAAAAACTTGTTGTAACATTCCCAAGAAGACTCATGGCTGTACTAGCTCAAAAGGTGCTTCTACTCAATACTGACCAAAAGGTCAAAGGGTCAAAGTTATGACCTTATGATATTTCAGTTTTTCTTTTTTAATAAATTTGCCTAAATATCTACATTTCTGTTTTTTTTCAGTCAAGATGGGGTGCAGGGTGTACATTAATGAGGAAAAAAAATGAATTTTTTTGAATGTAGCAAATGGCTGCAATGAAACAAAGAGTGAAAAATGTGAAATTAATACTTTCCGTACCCACTGTAAATGCATCCAATATACTAATTTTTAGAACTATTACCAGAGTTGGTCACAGGATTTTCTAGGGGTGTCTTTTGGCCCCTCTGCACAATTACAATGTGGCAACTCCCCTTAGTATAACTGCTGTTCTTTGTTGTGCTCCACTTCAGGTTTTACAAGTGGTCCAGTAAACCTCTAAGGGTACCTATACACATCGCAACATTGCATGCAATTTCACTTGCAACTTACTGGTTGCAGTGAAATCATGGACAAATTGTTACATTTGTACACAGCAACAAAATGGAACAATGCGTCCATGATTTCACTGCAACCAGTAAGTTGGAAGTGAAATTGCATGCAATGTTGTGACGTGTAAAGGTACCCTAAGATATCATCTGCCTAGGCCTATTTAAGGCTCACTAAAGGACCAGTTACACACACAGATAATTGTGCAGAGATTGTTCGCAGATATATGATTGCAGTGAAATCATGGACACATTGTTACATTTGTACACGGCCACAAAATGGAACAATGTGTCCATGATTTCACTGCAACCAGAGATCTGCGAACAATCTCTGCACAATTATCTGTGTGTGTAACTGGGCCTTTAGACACACATCTGAGACAAAGAAAAGACACACACTGGACATCATGCAGTAATAAGGGCTACTACTCTAGAAGATATGCTAACAACCAGAAAAATTAATGTATTATTGCCCAAATATTCAAATAGACACCATAAATAGTCCACACAAGTGTTCAAATGCATGTGAAATTGTTTATTATACCCATCACACGTGGACAAACAGCGTATACGGTGTCAATGTTACAAAGATAAAAATTGATTAGTAGATGATAAGGAGAGAGAAAGCGAAAGACACGTACTGATAGCAGAAAAACAAAGTAGGAGAATAGTACTGGTAAATTGGAAATCACTCAAATGCGCCCTTACAGTGTTGGCCAAAAGTATTGACACCCCTGAGATTCTGTCAGATAATACTCAGTTTCTTCCTGAAAATGATTGCACAAATTCTTTAGTATTATTATCTTCATTTAATTTGTCTTCAATGAAAAAAACACAAAAATAATTTTCCTAAAGTCAAATTGGATATAATTCCACACCAAACATAAAAAAGGGGGTGGACAAAAGTATTGGAACTGTTAGAAAAATCATGTGATGCGTCTCTAATTTGTGTAATTAACAGCACCTGTAACGTACCTGTGGCACCTAAGATGTGATGGCAATAACTAAATCACACTTGCTGCCAGTTGACATGGATTAAAGTTGACTCAACCTCTGTCCTGTGTCCTTGTGTGTACCACATTGAGCATGGAGAAAAGAAAGAAGACCAAAGAACTGTATGAGGAGTTGAGAAACCAAATTGTGAGGAATCATGAGCAATCTCAAGGCTACAAGTTCATCTCCAAAGACCTGAATGTTCCTGTGTCTACCGTGCGCAGTGTCATCAAGAAGTTTAAAGCCCATGGCACTGTGGCTAACCTCTCTAGATGTGGACAGAAAAGAAAAATTGACAAGAGATTTCAACGCAAGATTGTGCAGATGGCGTATAAAGAACCTTGACTAACATCCAAACAAGTTCAAGCTGCCCTGCAGTCCGAGGGTGCAACAGTGTCAACCCATACTATCTGTCAGCGTCTGAATGAAAAGGGACTGTATGGTAGGAGACCCAGGAAGACCCCACTTCTTACCCCGAGACATAAAAAAGCCAGGCTGGAGTTTGCCACAACTTACCTGAGAAAGCCTAAAAAGTTTTAGAAGAACGTTCTCTCTTTTTGGGCAAAGGCATCAACATAGAGTTTACAGGAGAAAAAAAGAGGCATTCAAAGAAAAGAGCACGGTCCCTACAGTTAAACATGGTGGAGGTTCCCTGATGTTTTGGGGTTGCTTTGCTGCCTCTGGCACTGGACTGCTTGACCGTGTGCATGGCATTATGAAGTCTGAGGACTACCAACAAGCATAATACAGGGCCCAGTGTGAGAAAGCTGTGTCTCCCTCAGAGGTCATGGGTCTTCCAGCAGGACAATGACCCAAAACACACTTCAAAAAGCACTAGAAAATGGTTTGAGAGAAAGCACTGGAGACTTCTAAGGTGTGCCAGCAATGAGTCCAGACCTGAATCCCGTAGAACACCTGTGGAGAGATCTAAAAATGGCAGTTTGGAGAAGGCACCCTTCAAATATCATGGACCTGGAGCAGTTTGCCAAAGAAGAATGGTCTAAAATTCCAGCAGAGCATTGTAAGAAATTCATTGATGGTTACCGGAAGTGGTTGATCGCAGTTATTTTGGCTAAAGGTTGTGCAACCAAGTATTAGGCTAAGGGTGTCAATACTTTTGTCTGGCCCATTTTTGGAGTTTTGTGTGAAATGATCAATGTTTTTCTTTTTGCTTCATTCTCTTTTGTGTTTTTTCATTGAAGACAAATTAAATGAAGATAATAATACCAAAGAATTTGTGATTCAATCATTTTCAGGAAGAAACTGAGTATTATCTGACAGAATTGCAGGGGTGTAAATACTTTTGGCCAACACTGTATACATGCAGGTAATTCTTCATCAAACCAATAAAGTGCAAAAGCTTTAATGTAAACTAGAAAAGAGCTCACCCATAAGTCCAACAAGGTGTAGACAGCTCTTCTCTACATACACTACGTGTCACAGATGCCCCGATCAGGGCCAGCATCAGCACCCCGCATACCCAGGCAAATGCTGGGGCCCCCCAGGCATGACTGAGTGGCCCACCACCGACCGCAATGCGCCGCCGCCAGTATTATCTTACCGATGCGGAAAGGTTCCTTCATTTCATTCATTATAGACGCCGGTCACCAGCCCCCGCTCCGCCCCCGCATCCGGGCTGTTACTTCCTCTTCTTTGCGTTCCACAGTATGGAACGCAAAGACGAGGAGAAAGGGCACTACCTCCCAGACCCTGAGACGCAGAGAAGGGATGCAGCGGCAAAGGTGAGTCAGTGGCTCACAATGGAGCTGAAGATGACTGATATTTGCTACAGAGTGGAAGTGTGTGGGGGAATATTATGAATGGGGGCAGCAAGTGTGTGTGGGCAGTGTGTGTGGGGTATATTATTAGTGGGGGCAGTGTGTGGAGGGTTATTTATGAGGGTGCAGTGTGGTATATTATGAGTGGGGGTTTGAGTGATTGCTTATTATGGTTGGGGCAGTGTGGGGGGGTTTATTATGTGTGGGGGCAGTGTGGGGGGGTATATTATGAGTGGGGGCAGTTGTGGGGTATACTATGAGTGGGGAGTGTGTGGGGGGTATTTATGAATGGGGTAGTGTGGAGGCAGGCCTGGTCCCTTTGCTGTTGGCGTCACCGTCTGCACCACTTGCAGGATGGTGTCAGCAGCAGTTCATGCTTCCATTCGCTGTTTCTCCTTCCCCCTGAGCTTTCTTCTCCTTTCCACTGTCTTCTCCTCCCAAAGCATTGTCTTTTCCTTCTCCTGCTACTGCCTTCTCCACCTTCTGAGCTGTCATCTCCCTGCATGAGATAAGCGAAGCGTGCTACTGCTCCTGGTTGCTTATGAATACTGATAAGCTGGCAGTGGAAGATCTGCACCACACCGCGATAACATCACAGGTCCCTGCCTGGGATAGTCACACCGCTCTGCTGCCAGCTTATTACTAATCATAAGCTGTCAGCAGTTATCGCAGCACAGCTCACGTGGAGAGAAGACCTCGCACAAGAGAAGACAATGCAAGGGGTGGACAGAGCACAGGAGAAGGTGGCTCAAGGTGTGGGGGCAAGAAAGACAATACAGGGGGAAGAAAGCACACTGGGATAGATAACAGCGCAAGAGTTGGGGGCAAGAGACATAGAGCACACAGGCAAGACAATGCAAGAGGTGGGGGCAAGAGACACAGGGCACAGTGCAAGATATAGCGCACAGTGCATGAAGAGAAAGCGCGCAAAGGTGGGGAGTAGTGCACGAGGAGAAAACAGCATGGGGGTTTGGGTGGAGAAGACATCGCATGTCGGAGGGAGACAGCACATGCAACCAAGTTCACACACGTATATATTATGAGCCCACAGCTTTATGATACACAGTATATATATATATAATAAATATATATATATATATAACACACACAACACACACACACACGTCCCCCAGCCTCTATATATGTTAAAGGGGCCCACGGAGAGTCTTTAGCCCGGGGCCGCAAAAACCTGGAGCCGGCCCTGGTCCCAACGCTTGTTTCGTGTCAGGCAGCTTCGAGTTCGAGGGCATATGATAAAGTGTGCAAAGTGCGGGAGTGTATTGTGTACTAATTAGGCTGAATGCTTTTGACCGGTGCATCTACGCCCATTCAGAAGGCAGCGGAGCGGAGAGGGGGGATTCCCGTAGTAGATAAAATGTAGGTGAATTAACGAGAAGTTCCTCCACCACCTTTTTAGGGATAATGCCCAAGTCAAAAGCCCTCCCAAGAATGGCCCGGAGCTCCACAGAGACTTTGTTCATTGAATTGTATGGGAGTAATTTGTAATAATCTTTATTTTTTAGTTGCCTAAGGGCCTTGCTTTTATAATTTTCCATTGGCCAAATCACTATGTTCCCCTATATCTGCTAGTTTGATCACCACCCCTTTGAGTTTCTCAAAGCTTGCCTGTGTATTTTAGACAAATTATTTCGACCATTTTTCATACTAAGTGTCTTGAGGTCCTGGGTTACAAGTTTATTAAAAATTTCAATCTGGGGGCACAAAGAGAAGGGGGGAAACATGGTTGATTTTGGAAAAAAGTGTTTGAGAAATGTACCTGTGGGGGCTGAAGTGGTTTCCTCCTTGAGTTCTTCCAATTCTGTAATGGTCTCTAATTCCACCTCCGAAAGGTTAGTTTTACCAAATCCCTTCTCAGCATGAAGTTTATGAAGAACCAGTTTTCGGAGGAATAAATTCAGATTTTGGTCACTGTGAAAAAAATCGAAATTGTTATTTGAAACAAATGTGAGGCCCAACTTCAACACCTCAATTTGTGGAGATGTTTATATTTAGTAGGTTGATTACTTCTAAATTACCTTTTCCTTTCTTTCCCAGTGACCCTGGGGATGTTGGAGTCTTTTTAGATGGATCTTTTCTTCTTGTGTTTTATGTTGATTCAGCAATACACTAGAGCACGATCTTGAGTAAAGTATGTATTTTTTCTGCTTCTATACCATGAAAAACAGGTACCAGGAACTAGCAAGTTATTTTCCTTTTAGAGCCTTTACGTTCTACAGAATTATTAGGAAGGCCCAAGTACCTGACAATCATTTAATTTGACCTGTTCTTCATGTTCTGAATCAGGTGCATCTTCAAGTTTCTCCAGAGGTAAAGAAACAGATATTCCTGGACCATGAGGCACAGGGCAAATCCCTGACGGAAGGTCCAGGTAAATAATTTGCATCTTATTTTTAAGATTGAATCCCTGTACGTTTCCTCATAGGCACACTAAAAGAAAAGTTCGCTTTCTTCCATCTAGACCACTATCAGAGGTCTTCTACACAACCAGAACAGACTACGTGTCGAGCCAACGACTTGTCCTGATCACCTAGTTTTACACCAAATATGCACAATACACTTTTCTAATGAGGTCCGTAATGCTCCTTTGCGGTTTCTTCACGACAAAACAATAAAGAAATGTAGCAAACGTTGTTGTGTGAATTACGATAACCCTTTGCAGCCATTTCAATCACGTTCTTAGAAGCAGAAGCTTAATCCACCACAACCATTAAATACTGAAAGTACTGTAATTGTAGTAAGCACACCACCACACTCATGAACTCTGCCTGCCTTTGAACCACATAGCAACCATCACAGTGAAGCTTTCAGTTCTTATACTGCTTGGATAAAATAAAAGCTGTGCTCTAATTGGTTACTATGGACACCACAACACTGTAATGAAAGGTGACTAAAAAAAAAATAATCTGACTTTACTACCCATAAAACCCAAATATAGTGCAGCTTTCATTTTTTATACTGCTAAAATGAAAGATATGTTATAAGCAAATGATATGGCAACCTCCACGCTCTTTAGAAGCTGGGTTAAGAAAATCTTCTGTGTCCATAGCAGCCAATTGCAGGACAGTGTCCATTAATTTCAAACGAATGTAATTACATCAAAAACATCCACTAAAGATCAGGCATAGGATTCCTAGAATGGTGCTAGGAAAAGCCAATGGAGTAGGCATTAGTCAAAAAAACTATATGATGACATTTTTTCGATACTCTTGATTGCTGAACTCAGAAATATGTAAAAATCACAGGGCGCCGCGGTCCTGACCTGTCAGCGGCTGCAGCTCCGTGCGCTGCACACCAGACCGGAGGCCTTAGCCCCCCAGTCCTGTGTGCTGATCCGGTCCGCAGCTGTCTGGGGCATCCCGGACAGCCCCGGACCGGATCACACCGCACTTTTCAAACAATGATACCCTTGAAGGCCTGTGTTACATGTGCCCGATCTATCAAAACATAAAATTAATTAATCTGATTGGTAAACTGCGTAGCGGGAAAAACAAGCCAAAATTAGTTTTTTTTGTCGAAACAACATTTAAAAAAAATGCAAAAACAGATCAAAACACATCTACCCATACAATATACAATGCAATATACCCGTACGGTGCAGCACAACTGTGCTAGTGGTTATAGGCATCAGCGTAATTGGAGGCTCACCGCCTTATTGTACGGGTATATTGTCGCTTTTACACTGAAGATTGTTATTTTTGCCCCTGTCCATAGTGGTTCAGAATTTATTGGATGTCTTACACATTATAATTGTTTTTAACTTTGTACAGTGTGATGTTTTTGCTTGCTGTGTTTTAGATTGTAATACATTAATAAACTGTCAATTGAAACATTCTTTATAGTGATCATCCCTAGTCTATATTATGTGGCTTCTTTATTTTTTGCTGGTTCATTAACACATATTAGGGATAGATAATTTCTGACCATTTTGGCGGTGCCGTCATCAAATAATTTTCTAAAACAGGACCAAAAATGACACGCGTCTGCATGTCATACCTAGAAGGAACTGCCCGCAGATTTGAAATGCGGGAACGTGCTTGTGAATTATCACACCCACTGAGCCGTGATACCACGGAGCAAGGGGGGGGGAGAATGAACCCGGAGTGAACGCCACAGGTCACCCACATGTCTACACAATGTTCGAAAAATCCAAGTTACTTAGTGGTAATGGGATTTTCATGAGCCCATGACAGCACCACATGCCCCTCCAGGACAGAAAACCCACTAAAATAAAAGGGCGGAACTTCTCCTTTCCATCAGTAGGTTTACATAGCCAGAAAGGACCAATAGAGAATTAGTTAAACGCACCTTCCCCAACACCAATAACATTAACACTAACCTGAAAAGTGACCACATGAAGAAGGAAAAGGGGGCAGAGAAAAATGGGTGCTGTCATTGGCTCATGAACACTCCATTACCGGTAAGTAACTTGGATTTTTTCCAGTTGCCCATGACAGCACCACATGAGAGACTATAATAGAAGAAAAACCAGCACCTAGGGAGGGATCACCACTTGTAAAACCCTTCTCCCAAACGAAAGTTCAGTTGTGGATGAAAAATCAAGTCTATATAGTAACGAAAAAAGCTAGAAGGGGGTCGACCAAGTCGCGGCCCTATAGATCTGCTCTAAGGGTACATCCACCTTCTCAGCCCAGGAAATCAAAATAGACCTGGTGGAATGGGCTCTAATTTCTGATGGAACAGATTCTCCACTAGATGAGTAGGTTAAAAATTTAGAGTCTTGTACCCATCTAGTCAAGGTACTCTTGTATACACCATTATACTTAGTGGCACTCTGAAATGACACAAATAGAGCCTGAGATTTCCTCCACCCACTAGTTATGTCTGGATAGTGTAGTAGGGCCCTTTTGACATCTAAAGAGAGCAGCTTCTCCTCTTTTCAATTAGTCAGAATATCACAGAAGGAAGTATTATCTCCTGTAACCTATGGATTTTTTTCACTACCATAGGAAGGTAAGCAGGGTCTGGACGTAACACTACCCTATCCTGAGAAATATGGGTATAGGGAGGATTAATCGACAGACTGGCAATCACTAATTCAGCGACTAGAGGTCAACTTTCATAGTGAGGACTTTCATAGAAGCCTCTTAAAGAAGCTCAAAAGGATCGTTAGTTAATGCTTTAAGGACAAGGCTTAAATCCTAAAGTGAAGTAGAGGGATGTGATAAGGGGTAGCCCTCTGACATGATGAAATAAAATGACTAACACACTTATCTGCTGCCAGATTAAAATGATATAAGGCCCCCAGAGCTGACACCTGTACCTTAAGGGTACTCACCATCAAACCCATCTGCAACCCTTTTTGAAGAAACTCCAGAATGCCTGAAATAGGAGGAGGACCATCTGGATGGGCACCAGAACTGGAAAAGATCTTCTTCCAGACGCGGCCGAAGAGTGGTGGCCACCGTCTTTCTACTCCCAAAAAGAGTTATTACTAGATCTTGGGAGAACCCCTTGCTCAGGAGCAATTGCAGTTCAAGAGCCAAGCCATTAAGTGAAGCCCAGGATCTTGAGGGTGAAGTACTGGTCCCTAGGAGAGAAGGTCCAGAATGTCAGGAAGGGCCAGGGTTCTGCTACTGCCATTGCCTTTATTCAGAATAACCAGGGTCTTCTTGGCCACCGGGGGAAAATCAGAATGACAATTGCCCGATCCATCCTGATCTTTTGCAGGACTGAGGGAATCAGCATGAGGTGGAAATGGGTAAAGAAGATCTGACTCCTTCAGGAATCGGACACTGTGACAATTTGATACAGTGTGAATATCACAAAGTGCCTGTATAGCCTTTATCTCACTGGGAACATGACTTAAAACACATGCAGCAGAGAGCTGAACATTATCATAATAAGGGGAGACTTATTAAATGCCAGACTCTGAACTGACGAAGTATGTAGCTCCTTCTGTGCTGACATACCAGAAGTGTGCAACTATCACTACATCTTCAAGTTAATATCTTTAAAACATTGCACAGCTGAGAGTCTTTACAATCTCACCTGTATACAGATTTACGGAGTCTGGAGGAAACCCCCTAAACCCTGCATCAAGCACTTAAGTGCATACTTAACCACTTTTAATAGACTCATAAACAAATTGAACACAAAGCAACAAATAGTCATCATAATGGAAAAAGGAGCAAGGTAAAAAAACAGAGCCACAAATACATCTAAACTGATCTCGAGACCATACTCCTAAATCCCAGAGGGAAAGGTTTCATCCACAACTATCAAAGCCTAGCTCAAACCTCATGGGGAAAAACCAAACAAACCATTTTTTCAGTCCTCCCCTTCAGATACCGGTCTCTGGGTGACAACATCCTGGATGGGCGGAACGGCATATGCCTGGAGGTCACTTCCAACGCACAGAGGCACCCGCGTCACGAATGACGTCACTTTCGGGATTCTCTCGGATCTTCACCCCAGTGATGCGGCAAAAAGGAGCAAAGCTACCATGCTCATGCTGCCTGCCTGAGGTGACGAGAAACCAAGCTGCCTCATCCCGCACGAGTCAGCGTGGGGGGACGCATCTGGAGACGGAGAATGACACTGCGGTAAGTACCGCTCTTCTCACGTCAGCCCCCAGCCCAGAACACAATTTCAGCGGCTCCTGCAACTACACGTGGGACTCCTCTCCTCCAGGATTGGAAACCAAACATGCGGAGGGTACCGCCCTTTTATTTAGTCAGTTTCCTGACCTTGAGGGGTGGATGTGGTTCTTTCATGAGCAACTGGGAAAATTTAAGTTATAAAAAGCTTTTTTATAACCATTATACTTCACATTTAGCTCACACAGGGATGATTAGGGATGTAGTAGGAAGCTGTAGAGACACATAGTATAGGTTTTGGCATAAATAACCTGACAGATTTCCTTTAAACACTATATGCTGAAAATTTGCTGAGATGTACCTCTGTATAAATGAATTTCTAGTTCATTTAAAAGTAGAGGTGAAAATTCCAACAAATTTGCCCAGAGGGCAAAATATGGAAATAAACCGTACAAGCTGTGTGATATTACCTCAGGGAACAACAGATTCATAGTTTATCTAGGGAGGGACACCTGGATTGACCCCCAAGCATGCCTCCTGTTCTGTGTGCGAATGGGAAAATTGTGCGGGAATTGGTGCATCCAATGCTGGATCAGGGTTTTCACCTCTATGTAAATAACTTCTACATAAGCATCCCACTCTGCCACAGGTATTGTTGAATGTGGCGCCGTTGGAATAAAAATCAGAGAGACCCTATATTGCTAATTAGGCAACTGTTGAGAAAAGACGAGACCATAGTCCAATGTAGAGACAATATGCAGGTGGTCAAGTACAAGGACAAAGGGGGATGTCCATCAACCATGCCAACAGCTCCATGTCACTGTCCAAAGTACCACAAAAAAATCCCAAAGCAATATTGTATCCCGGATTATAAAAAGTTATTTGAGGGTGTACATTTCTCAGATGAGGTCCTAAATCATACAGTGTCATGCCACTCGTGGGGAGATTCCTCTGTTTAGACACATTAGGGGCACTAAAAATGCCAAATGGCATCTGCTATGTATTCCAAGAAATGGTGTGCTCCATAGTCAAATGGTGCTCCTTCCTTCTGAGCAGTGCCATCTGCCCAAATAGTAGTTTTCTACCATAAATATTGTATTGGCGTACTCAGGAGCAATTGTACAACATATTTTGGGGCTGTTTTCTCCTGTTACCCTTGTGCAAATTAAACATTTGAGGTAAAATCAGCATTTTTGTGAGAAATGAAATTATATTTAAATATTTTCCATCCACATTGCTTTAATTCCTGTTTAGCACCTAAAGGGTTGATAAAATTCTTCAATGTGGTTTTGAGCACTTTGAGGGGTGCAGTTTTTAAAATGTTTTTAATTTTGGGTGTCTTCGGTCACATAGGACCCTCAAAGTAATGTTATATATGATGTGGTCCATAAAATAATTGTTTTTATAAACTGTTATAAAATTTTAATCCCAACTATGTACCAAAAGAAAATTATGTTTAAAAAATTATGTGGATGAAAAGCAAATGTGGTGAATGTTATTTAAAGGGAACCTGACCCCTCCAAATCACCCCCAACCCTATTAATACCTGTCCCTGCACCCTAACATATCAGTATTAGTGCTCCTTTTCTATAAAAAAAAAGCGCTCTGTAACGTTGGAATAATCAACAATATACACTTACAAATCTGAGACTTTGCCCTGAATAAGTCTCACAGGGCGTCCCCTGTGAGGCTCTAAGCCCTCCCTAGGTGCTCATTTTTACGGCCCGAATGATCTAGCCTCTCTCTGTCTGTGCTGCTGTGATGTGGAGCTGAAGGCAGGACTAATGATTTGCATTCTGTGAGTGATAGAGAGGGGGGAGGGTAAAGCCTGCACAAGCAGAGCACACAGACAGAGACAGGGTGGATCCTGGAGCCTGCAAAACAACATGCCCTATGGGCTAAAGAATATAGCCCCTGCTAATTCTAATCACTAATGAGTGAGTATTAAAACGTTTTTATGCACTTTCACAGGATGCTTTTAGGAGACAAAAGGAGTGTGAGATTAGTGACAGGATGCTGCAGAGACATGTTTTGGTAGCTTAGGAGGTGTTCTGGAGGGACAGGATCCCTTAACAATTTTGTATAGTTTAACCATCTGGTTTAAGGGCATAATAATTTGCGAAAATTGAAAAATATTCATTTGTCATTCTCAAATTTTCAGTATTTTCATAAATTAATGCAAATCATACTGACCTAAATTTACCACTAATATAAATTACAACATGTCATGAAAAAAGAACTACGGATCACTGGGATATGTTGAAGTGTTCCAGAGTTATTACCTCATCAAGTGACAGTGAACACCTGATGAAGGCGGAGTATCTGCTGAAACATGTTGTGATATGCTTGAATAAACAAAGTAAGATATACTAAAAACCATTTGTGCTCCTCCATCCTTTTGTAGCGCCCTCCTAAACTGCTAATTACCTCTTATTCTGTCATATCTACAGTATATCAGTTGACAACAGCAAATCTCCATCAACCAGCAGGATTTGCTGTTAGCAGTTCCTCCTGACATTTTCCTAAATATTTCGTATTTACACAAAACATGTTTTTCCCTCAGTCAAGCTACTAAGTGCCACGTAATTAAACTCCAACTTGTTGAGTAGAATTGCGATTTCCAAAAAAACAAGATGGTATGCACCTTTCTGTAGTTAATGTAAACTGCTAATTACAGGACAGCTTCAGGGATGACTATGGGATAAGCCAGGGAAAGGGAGGTGTAGAATATTCTCCAGAAATCACTACCCCATGAGAAGATCATGTCCTTTCTTTGCAGATGGTGCCATCAGTGCTTGTGTGTGCCAGTCAGAGACAGAAGAAAACGGGGAAACTTCTTGGCACTTCCACTCCAATAGTACATAAAGTACACATCCCAACACTTAAGCGTTTTCTTAGTCATAGGGTGCTTGTGTTGCACCAGAAACACGTAAGGCTCGGTAGTGTACTTTTTGTACTACTGGAGGGGTTGTGCCGAGAAGTTTCCACATTGTCTTTTACCCCTGGAGTAGTATTATCTGAATCAACTAGAAATACAGTTACATTTTTTGCTGAGGTGGAGTGTCGTCTGTTCTTTTCACTTTAATATAAGAAACAGTTTGCACAGAGGACCTGTGCACCTGCCGGCTTCCATTGTGTACAATCCTACAATGTGGTGAGCGGTTTTCTCTTTTTCATCATGTATGTTTTGGCATTTAATTGTTTTTTAAGACGCCAAAGTGTGCATCAGGTAAATGACACCTGAAGATAAGACTTTTGGAGCGAGGAAGACACCAACATCAGCACAAATCACTAAAGTGACCACAGCGATGCACAAAGGTAAGCAAAGGTAAGAGAAGGACAGAGTTGCCTTAAAGCAGGATGGAATAGTGAAAAAGAAAATTGCAGTCATAGAACAGGTGAAAAAGTTAAGATTTTTGAAGCCATAAAGGGAAGCTGTCATGTCCTTTTTTGTTATTAAAATGTTATCTAGATCATGTAGTGTTAATTATAAGCTTTCTTGTTTAAAAATTTATTTATTTATCCCCAAAAAGCATTTCAGATACTTAGACTATGTTCACATTGGACGTTTCTGTTCCGTTTTTGGTGCTGCGCTTTTTTCTTTTAAACTGAACCAAAACCAGATCAGTCAAAATATCTGCAGGCAAAGTGAATGGGATTTTCAATTTCCTGTGCAGACATCAGCGTTTTTTGACTGCTTCATTAGTGGTGCAGAAAGGATCCAGAAAATAACGAGCATGTCAATTAGTGTGGCGTTTTTTTTGGTGCGCTTTCTGCTTCACTAAGTCTAATTACTACCCTCCCCTGGGATCCCACGATGAGTCCCGATGAGGTCTTCGATCCAGGCAGCGGCAGGACCTGTGAGTTGTCTGTTTGATGCTTCTAGGATCTGCGCATGTGACTCACCATGTGATTGAGTCACATGATGCAGTGCAAGGTCCTGGAAGCCCCAAACAGATAACTCACAGGTTCTGTCGCTGCCCGGATGAAGATATCACCAGGGCTCACTGTGGGATCACGGGGAGGATTTGTGATGCTTTTTTACAAAAAGAGAATCTGTTTTTGGGTTCAAAAGCTGAACCTAAAACAGATCAATAAAAAACAGAGCACAAACGCTCTGTCTGAACAAAGCTAGCTAATGAATATATGTAAGGCTGACAACAACAGTCCAGCAGTCATCCGGCTGGTTAACAGATAACAGACATGTCACTGAACTTGCAGCAATGCCGAAATTAATATGATGCTGAAAGGACCTGTGGTGATGTCACAGCCATGTGATCATAATAAGTGGCGCTAAGTCTACAAAGTCCTTCAAATTTAGCTTGTTAGCTCCACCCATTACGGTCAGATGTAATGGCTTCACACAGGTCCTTAACACAGACCATTAGATGAATTTCGACATTGCTGGGAGTTCAGTGACATATGTTAACTAGCCAGATTATTATTATTATTTATTTATAGAGCACCATTCATTCCATGGTGCTGTACATGAGAAAGGTTGCATACAGACAAGTTACAAATATAATGAACAAAGTGACAGACTGATACAGAGGGGAGAGAGGACCCTAACCCTTGCGGGCTTACATTCTACAGGGCAGAACAGTAGATTGGGTCTGCTCGGGTGGTGCTGGTATTGCCAGGTCCGGTGGTGGTGGAGCGCCGGGTCCAGTGGTGTTGAGGCGGCACTGTGCTCATTACAGTTTGTAGGCTGCTCTGAAGAGATGGGTTTTCAGGTTCCGCTTGAAGGTTCTGAGTGTAGGGGACAGTCGGACGTGATGGGGTGCAGAGTTCCAGTGGATGGGGGATGCTCGGGCGAAGTCTTGCAGGCGGTTAGATGAGGAATGTACAAGTGTGGAGGAAAGAAGGAGGTTTTGGAGGATCAAAGATTATGAGTTGGATGATATCAGGAGATTAGTTCATAGATACATGGGGGGGACAGATTGTGGATGGCTTTGTAAGTCAATGTTAGTAGTTTGAATTGGATACGCTGGTGAATTGGGAGCCAGTGGAGGGATTTGCAGAGGGGAGACGTGGAGGAATAGCTAGGAGAGAGGTGGATTAGTCGGGCAGCAGAGTTAAGGACAGATTGAAGTGGTGCAAGAGTGTTAGCAGGAAGGCCACAGAGTAGGAGGTTGCAGTAGTCAAGGCGGGAGATGATGAGGGCATGCATGAGTAGCTTAGCAGAGTGGGAGTTGAGGAAGGGGCGGATTCTGGCAATGTTTTTGAGTTGGAGATGGCAGGAGGTGGCAAGGGCTTGGATGTGCTGTTTGAAGGACAATGCAGAGTCAAGTGTTACTCCAAGGCAGCGGACTTTGGGTACAGGGCAAAGTGTGAGGTCATTTATTGTGATAGATAAGTCTGGCAAGGAAGGTGTGTGAGATGGAGGAAAGATGATGAGTTCGGTTTTGCCTACATTGAGTTTTAGGAAGTGGGAGGAGAAGAAGGAGGATATGGCTGATAGACACTCCGGGATTCCGGACAGCAGAGAGGTGACGTCTGGGCCAGAGAGGTAGATCTGAGTGTCATCAGCATACAGGTGATATTGGAAGCCATGGGGCTTTATGAGTAGTCCGAGACCAAGAGTATAGATGGAGAAAAGGAGGGGCCCCAGAACAGAGCCTTGAGGGATCCCAACAGAGAGGGGATGGGGCGAGGAGGTTGTGTGGTAGTGGGAGACACTAAATGTGCGGTTGGAAAGATAGGAGGAGATCCAGGAGAGGGCAAGGTCAGTGAAACCAAAGGAAGAAAGGATCTGTAATAAGAGGCAGTGGTCGACTGTGTCGAATGCAGAGGACAGGTCTAAAAGGAGGAGGACGGAGAACTGTTTGTTAGCTTTGACCGTGAGCAAGTCATTAGTAATTTTGGTCATGGCAGTTTCAGTAGAGTGGTGAGGGCGGAAGCCAGATTGAAGGACGTCAAAGAGAGAGTTGGATGAGAGGTGGGATGAGAGTACAGTGTGGACATGCTTTTCGAGAAGTTTGGAAGCAAACGGGAGCAGAGATATGGGCTGGTAGCTGGATGTTGAAGTGGGGGTCGAGGGATGGCTTCTTTAAGATAGGTGTAATTGTTGCATGTTTGAAAGCAGAAGGAAAGGTACCAGAAGTTAATGATAGGTTGAAGAGGTGGGTTAGGGCTGGGATAAGTGTTGTGGTGAGGTTGGGAAGGAGGTGGGATGGGATAGGGTCCAGTGCACAAGTGGTGAGGTGCAATCTGGAGAGGAGGTGTGCAAGTTCTCCTTCAGTGATGGTTGGGAGGAGGGTTAGTGGGGGAGAGGATTGATCCGGTATACATGGGCGTTGCGGTGGTTGGCTAGCAAAGGCATGTCTGATCCGGTCGATCTTGTTGGTGAAGTATGTAGCAAAGTCTACATACATAAGATGACTGCTTGACTGTTGTCAGCTAGCTAATGAAAACATGTAAGAATGTAAAATGCTTTTTAGGATAAATACAACAATTAAAAATAAAAAGTTACTAATGAACCCTACTTGATCTAAATAACATTGGTGGTAGTTTAATATCAAAATAGGACATGGCAGGTTCCCTTTAAACTTCTGGTTTTATTCCCCTTGTTTAGCAAATATTACTTACATTTCCATCAGGGCAGTGCTGTTGCAACAAT
Organism: Allobates femoralis; assembly: GCA_033576535.1. Lineage (NCBI taxonomy): Eukaryota > Metazoa > Chordata > Amphibia > Anura > Aromobatidae > Allobates > Allobates femoralis. The sequence continues at coordinate 161,046,822 of JARQOC010000003.1, forward strand.
CCCTGATTTACGCCAAAGTGAACTAAGCAGAGTTTAATATTTAAATGGATATTTGTTATTCAAAATATCCAGTTGCTAATTTTCAAATGACATTCTTAAAGTGAACGTGTAAGCTTACCATTTCCAAGCTAATTGCCATCTCTCATAACATTTCTGTTTTTCATAATACTTGTATTTCCCCTGAAAAAAACCTAACTCTGCAGTATGTTTTCTTAGAAGACTATGTTGTGACAAACCTCTCTTTCTAATCCTAGAAAGGTATGTATCCATGTTAGACTGCTGAGCGGGTCCAGCAAGTCTTTGTCCCTTCAATAGTCATTTAGGTATGACTGCTAGATATACGTACAGTGGTGTCAGGTAATGCTACTCATCTCCATTTACTTGTGCCAAGGTCTCTCAATCTGATGATCATTTGGGAATCTCTGGCCTCCCACTGAGCAAACAGTTATGGTCCATAATAAGGATTGGCTAGGAATCAATTTAGCAAGCATACTATGTATATGATCAAATTAATCAGGGAATCAGCATAGTAAGCGAGATGACACTTAGACCTTCAAACAGTAGTTATACAAGTGCTGTTTCTTCTTCAAGAAGAACTCAGATCAGTAATTTCACAGGCTGTGTTTGCTGCATGTTATTTTTCACTAGTTTTTCAAAATTTCAGCAAAACAGCAGCATATCTGAAACCTCAAAAACACAAAAAGCTGACTGTAGAGAACCCAATTGTGCGAGACACATTTATAACAATAATCACCTTATCACACATCTTTGGCAATCTATTCACATGCCTTGGACAAGTTGCAAAAACAGGCACTACACACGACCAGCCATGCTTGTCTGCCTGTAGCACGACCACTGAGGGGAGACGGAGATCTCTGACCCGTTGTTACACTCTCACGCTAAGACTTTGAATCCCACCAAAGACTGGACGGGGCAGGACTATTCCCATCTAGCCCAAGGCATTTCAATATGCACCAGAAACTTTGAGATGAGAATCACTTTATACTATGAACAGGTCACTCACAATGTAATTAGTTTTATAGGTGCCTATTTTGCTGTCAAGTTTCTTTTTAATATGCAGATAGAGAATGGCAAACACCAATGATAATTCACAAAGTTATTACAGTAAACGCAATAAACAGGTGACCATGAAAAACCAACCCTATTTAAATTCAACTTATTTCACATAAATTACTCTGCTTTCACATAATAGCAATAGCTATTTTGGTGGATCTTCACTCAAAAATATAACATTTCATTAGATTTATAGGTCATCTGTCACTATATTTTGCTAGCCTATCTGAGACCATAATGGTGTAGTGACAGAGATCCTGATTCCAGACATGTCTAAACAGGACGAAGTGTCACTCAATCCGCGCTGCTGCCAAAGAAAAACCAGGAGACCGGGCGTCTGCTTATAGTGTTGAGTTTAATCCGATGATTTCGGAGCCAAGACCAGCTCTTCTTCAGTTTGTCCTGAAGAAGGAGCTGGTCTTGCTCCGAAACGCATCGATTAAACTCAACACTATAAGCAACGCCCCAGTCTCCTGGTTTTGTTTTGCAGCAGCGCGGATCGAGTGACACTTCGTCTGTTTAGGCTGATTCTTCACCGGGTTAACCCGTGATGTGTGGATCCTGCGACAGCTTGCCTCTGAGCACTCAAACTTGTGTGGGTACACATAACCTCACCAGGTGACAGATTCTATCAGAATTTTACATTGCCTCTTTCCTAAGAGATAAGACCTTATTGTGTATTTATCTCACTTCCAATTCCAGACATGTGGCACCTTCTAGCTACTTGCTGCAGTTTGATAAAATAACTTATCTGTTGCAGATCTACAAGTTTTTTGAATGTTAACTCTGTTAACCCCACCCACAGCAATGATTGGCAGTTTTCTGTGTACACTGAGCATAGGCAGAATGCGGGCAATCAGTGGTGAGGTGGGGTTAATCAAGAATTCATGAATGTGGGGGACTACATGAAAAATCACTGTTTTACCAGCAAATGATTATCATTGGAGGACTAAAAAACATGCTGCAAACTCCAACCCTACCACTAATTGGTAGGTGACTATCCTCGGCGATAGCAAAAGCCTACAATCAGTGGTGTTGGGGTTATACAGAGATAACATTCAGAGAGCTAGTAGATCTACAGCAGATAAAACAGTGATTTTATCCAAATTGAAGCAAGCAGCGCAGTAAGTAAAACAGTAAAAAGTGCAAATGATCGGCACTCTATCCATTTCAAAGTCGGTGGAACACTTAGAAATCAGGCTGTGGAGTTGGAGTCCATTTTGGGTTGAGTCAGAGTCGGATTCAAGGAAATTGAGGAGTTGTCGTGTCGGATGTTTGGCTTAATGACTTCACAGCCATGGGGGTTGAGTCGACTTCATTGTGGGTGCAGTCGGAGTCAGAGTAAGAGTCCTATAAAGGGAAATTGAAGAGTTATGGTGGGTTTACACGCTTCAATATCGTTGCGATATCGCAACTCAATGGCGCGGGAGCGCGCATTTAGTGCACGTTTCTCCAGCATCACATTGGATGTTTACACGCTGCGATATCGGAATACAACGTCCGTGCGATGTCTACGCCCCCCAACCCAGGATCGCACACTTAACATGGGAGTGAATGGGTGACGTTTCAAATCGCATCGTAGTTGAGCGTTTACACATCACGATCCGACTCCAATCTCCCTTCAATATCGGGGCATTGAATAGCACGCTCATTCAATCCCCGATATTGCATTGACATCGTTCCTGCATCGTATTGGACGTTCACACCATACAACGCAGGAACAATCTCGGGTCCAACGATTGAACCACGTGACTCTTCATTGAAATTGGACTACGATATCGCAACGTGTAAACCCGCCATTAGAGTCGTATGTTTGGCTTAGCAACTCCACAGCCGGAGTAGAAACAGTCCGTAATAAAAAGATCTCCGATCTCACAGTATGGATTCAGGCAAATATTTTAATTATTTTCCACACTGGATGTTTCAGCCCCACATTAGATTTCCACAGCAGTTTTCTTATTTCAGTAAGTGAAACATCACTGGACTCAAGGTCTGTGTCGCTACATTATGCTGTTCTCAAACTGGATGTCAAAAATCTGGTGATAAACTCCCTTTATAAAATTATGTCTGCAAGGAAAAAACATATGTGTCACACATAGCTCCTTTAACATTCAAGCAAAGTCCTCAGCTCAGGATAGCAATTAATTGCAACACATCAAGTGCAGCTAATTCTTATTGAAATATTTTCACTTCAGTTATCATCTCACTTGAGACATAGAGCTGAATTCCTCAGTATATTGAAATACAGAAATATCAAATATGTTTTCTTCATAACTCTTGCGTGAGCGGCTCCCACCAACGTGAATTATTAACATGAAACAAACTTGAAGCTTTCACATTTGCATTTCATTCTGTTGTTTCAAATCAAAAAGTGACTTCATTGCAGGCGCTTAGTTTGGAAGGCATTAATGTCTTGGCTATTACGTTTCCTTTGGTTGTCAGAGGTAAGTTTCTCAGTCTCTTGGCACACTGTTCTCGCTTCCATTGTTCTCAGACTCGGAGAGGACTCATCTTTATGTTCCATTTTCTCTTCATCTTTAGCATCTTCTGCTGAAATGTCTTTCTTAATTTTAAGCTGTGAGTCACCGACTGAAAATTTACGCATTTTAATGTTTGGCAGCTTGTTCAGATCCAAATTCCATTCTCTGAAAAGGAGTAGGGAGAGGTTAAAAAAAAGGAAAAAGATGACACTTGTTAATTTATCAGAACTGAACAGATTTACCCTCAGGAATGTTGGAAAATACTTCATCAATCAAATATACCTTCAATGCATAAAACTGTTCAGAAGGCGGAACTAGAATAAGGCTTTATAAATCATATGAAGCAGAAGGACAAAGCGTGAATCTTCATTACATCAGCCCCATTGCTTATGCATTGGAATGAAATAAAAAGGCTGTCAAATCCAAGCTGGATTTTGTCTTAAAGAGCTATCGACTTGTAGATTTATACTCCTTTCAAATGTCACAATAAAATGTCTCATCACATTATTACTACTTACAGCTCTAACCTTCCTAATTATTTTGTGCAATACAACTTGATGAGTATTGGAAGATAATACATTAGAGTTAATGCACACAGAGCTGAATCTGATAACTTTACATTAGATGTCATAGCAGACAGTGTTATTTAGTATAAAAAAAGGCTTCTTAAACAAAAATATCCATATTATAGTAAGTCTGAAGTTGGAGCAGGTAACAAAGTTTAATAATTCAACGATTGGCATTGTAGTTCTCCATTTAGGGTGAAGTGTTTGCGTGTAAGGAAAAAAAAAAGCCATAACGATGGTGACCTTTAAAGAGGACCTGTCCTCCTGGATTGCAATCTAAATGCAGCGGATTGGCACCTTCAGATGCCATTTCTGTGTCCGGTCCAGTATCCGAACACAGAAAGAGCAGTGGGGAGCCGAGCCTGTTGTCAGCGCTATGTAATATCACTTTAGCAGTGTATCTATATACACTGATAAAGTGATATTAAATAAAGGGATGATTAAAAATAAAAAATAATAAATCCTCACCTTCCAGCGACCACAATTGTCCCACGCTGACTGCAGCTCTCTCAGCCATTCAAGGACCTTGCATGATGTCACCGGGAGGGGCGGGGCAACCCGATCACATGACTGCATCAGCAAATCTGCTGCGGTCATGTGACCAGGTTGCCCCCCCACCCCCTCCCGTGACATCATACAAGGTCCTTAAGCTTTGTACTACGCGTGGGACACTGTCGCCGGACAGGTGAGAATTAATTTTTTATGCTTAATCATCCCTTTATTTAATATCACTTTAGCAGTGTATATAGATACACTGCTAAAGTGATATTACACAGATTTACCATGGGTACAGAGCAGCGCACCTGTGCATTTGAACAGTAGTGTATGATTCAAATGGAAGAATTTGTAACAAAGTGTATAGGGGAAGCTTACCTAAAAGTTTTTAAGTGTTTTGCATTCACAATATCTGGGATCTCTGAAAAACAGTAAAACAAAAGTGTTAGTCAGCAGTGGATGCTTTAAAAAAATAAATAATAATAATAATAATAGATATGCATTATATATATATTAATATATATATATATATATATATATATATATATTATATATATATATATATGTATATATATAGCCGCCGGAGGTGACAGACGCATGTGAGAGGACTCCAGGCTGGTAGGTCTTAATCCACCCCATCTATCCCTGCCTGAGCCCCTCACATTGCCATTACACAACCACTTCTACCCCATACCCACGACCCATCATTAACATTCGTAACCTCAACCTTAAGGTGCCGTTACACACAGACATATATTGCTTGAAACTCACTGGTTGAGGTGAAATCATGGACACATTGTTCCATTTTGTACACGGCAACACGTTGTTCCATTTTGTACACGGCACGGTACAATGTGTCCATGATTTCACTGCAACCAGTGCATTGTAAGCAATATATCTCTGTGTGTAACGGTCTGCAACAAACACCTTTCATCCACAACCTCTTTATCTCTAATAAACTCTCATTCCTTGGCATCACTGAAACCTGACTAATCCCCCTGACAGTGTCTCCTGCTGCACTTTGTTATGGCGGACTCAGTCTTTCCCACACCCCTCGCCCCTCTAACAAACACGGAGGAGGTGTTGGCTTACTCTTGTCCAATACCTTCTCCTTCCACTGCCACCGTCCGCGACTCTCCCCTTTTTCGAAGCCCACTCCGTCCGCATCTTCTCTCCCTGTAACCTTCAGCTGGCTGTCGTTTACTGCCCCCCTGTATCCATGTCCTCCTTCCGCAACCATTTCATCACCTGGCTACTTCACTTCCTTTCTGTGGACATCCTATCATCATGGGTGACTTCAATATCCCCATTAACACTTCCCACCCAGTCACCTCTAACTTCTTTCACTGACTACTTCCTTTGAGCTCTCCCAATGGTCCTTCTCTGCCACTCACAAAGAAGGCCACATGCTGGACCTAATCTTCACCCACCTTTGCTCCCTCACTAACCTCTCAAACTCACCCCTCCCCCTCTGACAACAATCTACTTTCTTCTCCCTCTCCTCCCCTACTACCCCACCCCGCAAACTCAATCATCCTGGCAGAAACCTAAAACACATTGATTTATACTCATTCTCAGAATCCCTTCTACCTCTCACCGACAGAGCTTCCATACATGACAGATGCTGCCACCACCCTATATAACACAATAACTGTGGCCCTTGACTTAGCCGCCCCTGTCACATACAACACCCCTCGCACAAACAGGAGGAGATGGATGAAATTTTATTACACTGAGCACTTCGTTCAAGCAGTTCCTCACCAACTTCAAGTCCGCACTCACTGTCGCAAAACAAGCCTTCTTCTCATCCCCAATAACCTCCCTGTCCCACAATCCCAAACAGCTTTTTAAAACTTTCAATTCTTTACTCTGTCCACACGCTCCTCCTCCCTCTCCCCTTATTTCTCTGCTTAAGACTTTGCCTCCTTCTTCAAGCAGATCGATAAAATCAGAGAAAGCTTTGACCCACTGTGCCCACAGCTTCCCCTCTCACCTACACTGCCCTCTCCTTCCATAAGCGACTTCTCCCTCATAACTGAAGATCAGTTCTCCTCCCTCCTGTCAAAGTTACACCTTATCTCCAGCACCCACGACCCGCTACCATCCCACCTTATTCCCAACCTCACCTCCGTCTTCACCCTAACCTATCTTTTCAACTTATCACTTACTACTGGCATCTTCCCCTCATGCTTCAAACACGCCCTGATCAGACCCATCCTCAAGAAACCCTCCCTCGACCAACATCTGTTTCTAACTATCGCCCCATTCTCTTCTCCCCTTCGCCTCAAAGCTACTTGAACAACATGTCCATTCAGAAATGTCCTCCCACCTCTCCTCCTGCTCCCTCTTTGACCGCCTACAATCCGGTTTCTGACCCCACCACTCCACCGAAACAGCCCTAACCAAAGTCACCAATGACCTCCTGACCGCCAAGCGCAAGACACTACTCTGTCCTCCTCCTTCAACACTGTTGACCATTCCCTCCTACTTCAGATCTTGGAATCTCTTGGCATGTGACCTAGCCCTCTCCTGGATCTCCTCATACCTAACGGACCGTACCTCTAGTGTCACCCACTCCCACACCTCCTCTTTGCCCTACCCCATATCCGTCGGTGTCCCCCAAGGCTCGGTTCTGGGACCACTACTCTTCTCCATCTACACTCTCGGCCTAGGACAACTCAATGAGTTCCATCGCCTCCAGTACCATCTCTACACCGGTGACACCCAGATCTACCTGTCTGGACCGACATCACCTCCCTACTATCCAAAATTCCACAATGCCTGTCCACCATCTCATCCTTCTTCTCTGCTCGCTTCTTTATGCTGAACATGGAAAAAACGGAGTTCAACGTTTTCCCACACTACCTGACCTATCCATCCTTGTCAACGACTGCTCACTCTCCCCAGTTCCCTACGCTAAAAGCCCTGAGGTAATCCTTGACTCTTCCCTCTCCTTCAAGCCTCACATGCAAGCCCTCGCCACCTCCTGCCGACTACAACTCAAAAATATTTTCTGCATTCGCACGTTCCTTGACCATGACACTGCTAAAATACTTGTTCATGCTCTCATAATCTCCCACCTTGACTACTACAACCTCCTTCTTTCCAGCCTCCCCGCTACCTCCCTAGCACCTCTCCAATTTATCCTAAACTCTGCTGCCCGACTAATCCCCATCTCCCCACTTCTTCTCTGTCTCCCCCCTCTGGCTCCCCACTTCTCAAAGATTCCCGGTTTAAAGCACTAACCATGGCATACAAAGCTATCCACAACCTGTCCACTCCATACATCTGACACGGTCTCCTGATAGCTACCCTCACGCAAACCTGCAATCCTCCCAAGAGCTCCTTCTCTAATCCCCTCTCATCTCCTCCTCCCACAACTGCATTCAAGATAGCTCCCATGCATCTGCTATATTCTGGAACTCTCTCCCCCAACACATCAGACACTCGTCTACCCTGGGAATCTTCAAAAGAAACCTGAAGACCCACTTCTTCCATCAAGCCTCCAACCTGCAATGAGACTCGGCTCACCGCACCTTCTCACTATCAGCACTACCCCCTCCTATTGTATCCTCACCTGTCCCACCTCCAAACCTCATGGTATGATGTTGTTAAAGGCCTTCAAACATGTATTAGGAGGTCCAAACAGTTCAATTTTGGTCTCATCTGACCAGATGATATTCTCCCAGTATTTCACATGCTTCCCTGAATGTTGTTGAGAAAACTTTAAACGTACTTGAACATGCTTATTGTTTAGCAATGGAGTCTTGTGTGGTGAGCTGCATACATGCCATGGAGGTTGAGTGCATTACTTATTGTTTTGTTTACAACAATTATACCAGCTGATTCAAAGTCTGATAACTATTTTCACAGTACTGTTTATAGCAATATTATGTTCTTGCTATTTCCGGCCCTAACAGTGTTTAATGGAACCTATAGAAGTTTAGAAATTTAGAAATAACCAATGCCATCAGTATGTTTTTGTAAGGCTGGTTTCACAGCACAGTTTTTTCCCTGATCAGGTTCGATCAGGTTCGTGTGCCAAAACCAGGAGAGAAACCAGGGGGGAACTTGCAGAGAAAACTAGAACTGAAAGATTGACACCTGTTCTGAGTTTTGGAGACACTCCAGGTTTTGACACACAAACCTGATCGAACCTGATCGAACCTGATCAGGGAAAAAACTGTGGTGTGAAATCAGCCTAACAATAATGTTGCAAATCTCTTGTCCAGATTGTTGTTTTTATCCATCATAAGAGGTTTCTTGTGTGGCACCTTGGTAATAATTTTTTATAAGCCATCAGTTGAAACAGCTAATATTTTTTAAGAAGTGGAAGAACTGCTTTCAAATTATTGATAGATTTCAGTTGGTGTCATGACTTTTCTTTTCACTGCTTTATGTTTGTGTTCAATATTTTTACCCTTTGTCATTTATCATTATTACAGCTAACTTTATTTATGGAGATCTATGGTTTGATTTCTTTGCCTGTGTGTATTGAATGGGTTGTTACAGGCATCTGGTGAGAATTTCATGTCAATATTACCTATAGATATGTATTCACTTACAAATTTGGTGACATGTTCAATACTTATTACATACACACAAATAAGGATTACTTCTGTGCCCTTTCTGAGGTTGCGCACTGCACTTCCCTTCTCCTCAGTTTCCATAGAAGCACAGCTTCCTTTACAATTGCAGCACTACCTCACTTATTGGTTATTTAAAGATAGCACACACAAAAGGGAAAACGCAATGACTATCTCCTCGTCCTAATGACCAGTAAACATTATGGTGATGTGTCTTCTATTTACATAGTTAAGTACTAATCAAAAGAATTCCACACTGGAATATCTTAACCACGTAATAATGAGACCTGAACGGGCCCTTAAAGGTGTATTCCATTTTCAGGAATGTGGTTAACAAACACTGTAAAATACCTAAAAAAAACAGAGCATCTAGGGTCTCCTTATCCATGAGTCCAATGTAGGCCCCCTGCCATTTGTCAGGCCCCAGTAGGTAGCACAGCTGCTGAATTCAGTGATTGGCTACAGCAGTCATATGTGCTGTTGACATGAATCAATATTACAGCCAAAACATAGAGACCTGAGCAGCAGCGGGTGCCAGTGCAGGAACTGGGATTGTGGCTATCTGCACTGTTTGTTATTATAGAGCATTTGAAGTCCACTTTTTCAGAAAGTAGAAAATCCCCTCAATGAATAGTAATTTGTTTCAGTTTTCGCCTCACTTCTTTTCAATAGCTTTAGTTTTTTATTTTTTATTCTTACTGATGTGGCTGCATGAGGCTTTGTTTTATGAACAATTTTTTATATATTAATTTTAGCCATTTGTTTGGGTACAATTACTGTGTGTGTGTGTATATATATATATATATATATATATATACTTATACAAAAATAGGAGCAGCAAGTAATGCTGGATGTCCCGGTGCAAAGCAACCTCCACAGTCCTCAGTGTATCTTAGTATACATACAAATGTCGCAGCACTCCCTTGGTGATGTTAGTAGTTGTTTATTCCAGCTTGCAATGGTACAAATGGCAACGTTTCAGGCACCCATGCCCTTATTCCTGTGTGTGTATTATATATAAATATATATATGTGTGTATATATATAATATATATATATAACACACACACACACACACACACACAACACACACCACACACAACACACACACACGTATAATTGTCTAATGGCCACTTCCGTCTGAGGCCGAATTCAAAATTCATGCGGCGCGCGGCTCTCCTCAAAGCCCCCCGCCTCCTCCTGCCCGCGTTCCCTGTGGCCCCCCCCGCTCCCTGCGGCACCCCTGCTCCTCCACAGTAAAATTAAAAATTAGAAAGTCCTCAGTGAGGATATTCACCCGTCCGCGGCTCATTCCACATCCGTCTTCTACCTCCTACAGGGCTTGAGGACCTGTCGCTGCCTGGGAAACTGATCAGCTGATCGGTTTCCCAGGCAACGACAGGTCCTGCCCCGGGAGCTGCAAGACGCATCGGAGGTGGAGCGAGCCTCCGGACGGGTGATTATCTCACTGAGGATTTTTTTATTATTAACGTGGAGGAGCAGGAGGACAGGAGGAGCAGAGGGGGCAGGAGGAGCAGAGGGGCATGAGGGGCGGAGGGGTCAGGAGGGGCGGAGGGGTCAGGAGGATCGGAGGGGGCAGGAGGGGCGGAGGGGGCAGGAGGGGCGGAGGAGGCAGGAGGAGCGAAGGGGGCAGGAGGAGCTGAAGGGGCAGGAGGAGCGGAGGGGGCAGGAGGAGCGGAGGGGGCAGGAGGAGCTGAAGGGGGCAGGAGGAGCGGAGGGAGGAGGAGCGGAGGGGGCAGGAAGAGCGAGGGGGCAGGAGGAGCGGAGGGGGCAGGAGGAGCGCAGGGGGCAGGAGGAGCTGAAGGGGCAGGAGGAGCTGAAGGGGCAGGAGGAGCGGAGGGGCAGAGGGCAGGAGGGCAGGAGGAGCAGAGGCAGAGACAGGGGCAGGAGGGCAGAGGGGCAGGAGGGGCGAGGGGGCAGGAGGGGTGGAGGGGGCAGGAGGAGCGAAGGGGCAGGAGGAGCGGAGGGGCAGGAGGAGCGAAGAGGCAGGAGGAGCGGAGGGGGCAGGAGGAGCGGAGGGGGCAGGAGGAGCGAGGGGGCAGGAGGAGCGGAGGGGGCAGGAGGAGCTGAAGGGGGCAGGAGGAGCGGAGGGGGCAGGTGGAGCGGAGGGGGCAGGATGAGCGGAGGGGGCAGGAGGAGCGGAGGGGGCAGGAGGAGCGGAGGGGCAGGAGGAGCGGAGGGGGCAGGAGGAGCTGAAGGGACAGGAGGAGCGGAGGGGGCAGGAGGAGCGGAGGGGACACCTCTGTTTAGGTGTTAATGATGGCTTTTGTTTAGCCTTTCTGTATGTAAATCCCATTTCCTTTAGGTGGTTTCTTACAGTTCGGTCACAGACATAGACTCCAGTTTCCTCCCATTCGTTCCTCATTTGTATTTTGTGCATTTCCTGTTTTGGAGACATATTGCTTTAAGCTTCCAGTCTTGACGCTGTGATGTCTTCCTTGGTCTACCGGTATGTTTCCCTTTAACAACCTTCCCATGTTGTTTGTATTTGGTCCAGATTGTAGACACAGCTGAACTGTGAACAACCAACATCTTTTGCAACATTGAGTGTTGATTTACCCTCTTGTAAAGGCCACTTTACACACACCAACTTATCTGTCCAACTTCTGAACAACTTACTGGTTGCAGTGAAATCATGGACACATAGTTCCATTTGTACACAGCCACAAAATGGAGCAATGTGTCCATGATTTCACTGCAACCAGTAAGTTGTTCAGAAGTTGGACAGATAAGTTGGTGTGTGCAAAGTGGCCATAAGAGTTTGATAATCCCCTCCTTTGTTTCAATTCACATCTCTCGTGTTGGAACCATGATTCATATCAGTCCACTTGGTGCAACAGCTCTCCAAGGTGTGATCACTCCTTTTTAGATGCAGACTAATGAGCAGATCTAATTTGATGTAGGTGTTAGTTTTGGGAATGAAAATTCACAGATTCCATAATTCTTTCCTCAGAATTGAGTGATTCCATAATTTTTTCCCTCTGCTTGGTCTGAAAAAAGGTACCCTTACTGACTACCACATTCTTTATCGTGATTTCTTTTAGTGTTTCTTAAAGCCATAATGTTGCCTTTTGAAAATGACTTTAGTTTTGTGCCATGTATGTGATCTGCTTTTTTTCTACAACATTAAACAACTGAATGAACATCCTCTGAGCCAGGTGATTTCATAATTTTTGCCAGGGGTTGTAGGGTTGGCTAAGGTGCTGTTTTTTTCCCTTCATTTAATGTGTGTGGAGCAGGCTGGCTCCATGGCTGGATTATGCACTCCTTCCTCCCTATCAAGCCACGGGGGCAATCTGGTGTATTGTGTATCCTGCTACTGCCCACGTGACGGAGACCCCAAAGGTACGAGAGAGGTTTGTAGCAGTAGACAGGGACTCATCAGATTTAAGGTCACCTTGCCGCAGTTGATGGGCAGGCATATATTGGCCAATACATGTGCTAAGAACCTTAATATAAGAGAAGTGTTTTTCCCAAAAATTTTTTTCCATCTGCATTTTTTTTTTAAAAACTATAGTTTTTATTTTTTCTCAAAAAAAAACCCCCATCTTTTAACCATCATTTAAAAACATCATTGTGTGCAAGTAATTGTCGTCAACAGTGTGATGCTATATAATTTTTATATTATTATATATATATAATATATATTACATATATCATGATTTAGTTTGTTTAGACTTTCTTTTTAATTTTCCATGTTTCCCCCAAATAAACGGCTGAATTAGTTCTCCAGGTTACAGTATGTATACCTAGCCAAAGCTTTCTTATTGAAATCATAGCATCTTTCATCAATTTAAATAAAAAAATAAAAAAAAATCAATTAAGGACTTTTTTTTTTTACTTTGTAAACATTCCATTAATTGTACAGTTTTACAGAGTTACACTATGAAATAAACCACAGCTTACAGCGAACCCTGAAGTGAGATCACATTAAAGATTCTCTTCTGGGTAATATTGGCTTTTTTAGCAGAAAGCAGATGGATGAGTGAATTAACAAGACTTCATGAAAGGTCAGGATTGGATAACATACTTTGTGAGTCATTTTTTTTCTTCTCACACTGGGTGACATTCTATGAAAAGGGAAGCAGAATGCGTTTTGTAATTTTTTGAGTAAAATAGTATAGATTTATCTGCAGAATTATAAATGTGTTTCGTCCTAAAGACACAAACAAAAACTATCTTGTAAAAGATGTACAAATACAGAATTACAGTCATCTTAGCCACATTCATTAAAACATCACTTTTCACAATTTCTGACATTTAGTCCTAATACACATTCCCCATCTTAGGTCATTTAGGATCACTCTATGTTTCAAGAACTGAAATGCCAGAATAATGTTAAAGACAATGATTTATTTCAGCTTTTAGTTCTTCACATGCCCAATGGCACAGTAGTTTACATACACATGGGTTAGTATTTGGTAACATTTACCTGGTCTAACTTGGGTCACAGGTTTCAGGCAGATAACCAAAAGCTTCCCACAAGAAGCTGCTTGAAATTTGTCTCATTTTACCTGACAGAACTGGTGTATTGGCATCCTTGCTGGCACACGCTTGGTCATGTCTGCCCATACATTTTCTGTGGGACTGAGGTCAGGGCTTTGTGATTGACACTCAACAACCTGCATTATGCTTTCCTTAAGCCGTTGTCCATTTGAAAGACTCAATAGTTTCCAAGTTTTACCTTCTTGGCTACTGACTTGAGATCTTACAATACTTCCAAAAATTTTAATTCCTCATAATATCATCTGTTTCGTGAAGGTATAGCCTCTCTTGATGTTTATAATGCATCCCTCACAATATCATTTTGCCACTTGGTCCTACACAGTTGGATGGTGACCTTTGTTTTTCTAAGCCTCCTCATTTATCCTCAATTTTAGTTTAAATCAGATCAGAGCACAGTTCTTATACTGCATACTGGATGTTACTGTATGATGCTTTAATTATTCAATAAAAAGAACATTAAAAGAAAGAAGGGGTGGGCCCCCGGGAGAGATGGGCGATACCAAACGGGATATTGCATTGAGATGAGAACAGGGGTGCATCCAGCCTCCCTGCCGCCTGGGATGGGGAAGGGGGGGGAATGCTGTCAGGTTTCAGCCGCCCCTGCAGCCTTAGGTGAGGAGCAGGGGGAATGGGGGCTATCGGGTGGTTCTCTTACCCGCTGATACTGGCGGCGCCCATCACACAGGAAGCCAGTGTGTGATGCTGGCGCCGCCCTCTTCTACACTGCCGCTCCCCAGCCTGGCTGCCGCTTGATCCTCAGGGCCCTGGATGAGAACCACATCAAGATGGCACAACCAGAAGGCACTATGTGAAAGTTTCCTTTCTGGCAACTATAATCAAATTATGTCTCTTATATTATTGTAATGATTTTGCTTAATTCTTTGTTTTATATTATTTTTCTCAATATTATATTAGAATTGTATTCTAGGTATAGAATTTTATCTTTGTACTCGATTGTGGCCCGATTCCAACGCATCGGGTATTCTAGAATATGTGGGTGTGCGGCGGTGCGGTGATCGTGCGAGTGTGCAGCGGTGGCCCCCTCAGCTTTCACCCGCTCCAGGCTTCTGTACAGCCGTCTCTCACCCTAGCATGTCTTCTTCTTCTTCCTCCAGCATAGATGTCAACAATTCCAAGGCCTCAGGAGGCGGAGTTAACAGGGGGCATCATAGTAGGAGTGTCCAAGCGCATAGCACTGATGTGGTGGGCGTGCCCTTGTTCACGGTTATTACGATGCCCCCTTTAGTAGCTCCATCCCCATCGGCCTTTGAATTTATGGAGTCTATGCCACAAAAAGAAGAAGAATGGCGGGGTGAGCGGCAGGCAGATGGAGCATGGATCGGCGGCCGGAAGGGAGCGAGGAGCAGGTGAGCAGTGGGCAGGAGACCGAGCGGAGGGGGGGCTGGGAGACCAGGCGGACTGAGAGCAGAGTGACATCATCTCTGCTTGCGATCACAGCAGCAGCAGGGAGACCAGACAGACACCGGGAGATCAGCGCTGGAGGAGGAGCCAGGAGGTAAGTATAGAGTTTATTATTTTACTATGGCAGCAGCATGGGGGCCATATCTAACATAGGGGGGCATGTGCCATCACAGGGGGGCGCAGGACCATATAATATGCGCCGCTCCCCCAACCTATCACCATGGTGCTGTTTCAGCACCATGGTGATGGAGAGCAGCTATGCATATTATATGTGCGGGAGCAGGAGATCTCCCGCTCCCTTCTACAGCCTCCCCCAGCTCACATTTTCCGGTACACCGTACTGTCGCAAAAAAAGCACAGTCTGTCGCCAGGTTTTGAATTTGCGTGCCTATTTGCATAGTCTACGCTCATTGGTGGCTGCCTCCGGCGGACACCAATGAGCGGCCTCTGTCTGGCGAGCGATTTCGGCTTCAGACAGACGCCTTAGACAATTATATAGCAGATACACATGTTGGTGTGATTTCTTTACTGACTGTCCCCCAGACTCTACCTAGGGATACTGTTTTGAAATATTGTTATCACTTGATAGTGGTATTGTCAATAATAATATTTCTTGATGTTTTTATTGTTCAGTTTGTTTGTCATTATTGTTTGACATAATGGTATTTCTTTACAGTGGTATCTTCAGGGGTTTGGAAATTGGTCCCAAGGATGTAGCAGACATGTGGAGATCCACAATCTTTGATCTGATGCCTTGCCTGAGGTTTTCATTTTTTTAATGTCAAGCACTGACGCAAGCACATCTTTAAAGAGTAACTATTGTTTTATTTATATATATTTGTTCACAAATCAATAGTATGAATGAAAATAAAACTTTATAATATATCCATAGAAATTTACTTCTTTCACCTTCTGAACTGATCATTCATTCTCAAAATTCTCAATTCATGGGAAAAAGCTGTCTTCAGTGAACAGAGATTTTCTCATTATTGAGAATGGCGAACTGTAAATTACATTTCAGGAGAACTTGCAGCCAAATGTCTGTTTTAAAAATTTTAAAAGCATCAACAGCCTCCCCATTATTTGAGGGTATAAAATCAGTGCAAGAGGAGAAAAAAAGTGTATTATTGAGTTATGAAATAAGAATTTAAATGGTGGATGCCATTTAAGATTGGCTGTAAAATCCTCCCACATGCGCACCTCTGATTAAGTCAAATGATGTTAATAAGTATATTAGAAGCTTCTAAAACCAAAGAGTCGTTTACTGGAATTTTCCAGGCAACTTTAAAGGGATCCTGTCACCTACAGAACACCACCTAAGCTAGCAAAACATGTCCCTGTAGCATATTATCACTAATCTCACACTCCTTTTGTCTCCTAAAAGCATCCTGTGAAAGTGCATAAAAACGTTTTAATACTTACTCATTAGTGATTATAATTAGCAGGGGCTATATTCTTTAGTCCCCAGGGCGTGTTGTTTTGCAGGCTCCAGGATCCACCCTCTCTCTGTCTGGTTGCTCTGCTTGTGCAGGCTTTGCCCTCCCCCCTCTCTATCACTCACAGAATGCAAATCATTAGTCCTGCCTTCAGCTGCACATCACAGCAGCACAGACAGAGAGAGGGTGGATCATTGAGGCTGCAAAACAACAAGCCCTAGGGGCTAAAGAATATAGCCCCTGCTAATTATAATCCCTAATGAGTATAAAATTGTTTTTATGTACTTTCACAGGATGCTTTTAGGAGACAAAAGGAGTGTGAGATTAGTGATAGGATGATAGGATGCTTCAGGGACATGTTTTGGTTGCTTAGGAGGCGTTTTGGAGGTGACAGGATCCCTTTAAAGGGAACCTGTCAGGTGGTTTATGCCCCTTCAGCTATCACTGTCTGTAGCTGCAGCTTTATAATACTATTCTAATCATCCCTGTCTGTGCTCACAGTGTAATGTGAAAGGTGAAAAAGAGCATTTATACACTTAAATTTCCTTATGTAATGAGGCAGTCAGTCTCCAGCTTGGAGGACGGAGACTGTTTGGCAGGCTAATAGTTAACATTTCAGCCTTATGTTAGAACATGTTGGGAGACCTGATGTGATGTCATAACCATATGACTACAATAGGCAGAGCTATATCCCTATTACATAATATGAGTTTGCTCGCTTAGCTCCG
This sequence comes from Allobates femoralis, assembly GCA_033576535.1. Taxonomy (NCBI): domain Eukaryota; kingdom Metazoa; phylum Chordata; class Amphibia; order Anura; family Aromobatidae; genus Allobates; species Allobates femoralis. The sequence continues at coordinate 161,064,135 of JARQOC010000003.1, forward strand.
CCCACTATGGTCACATGATCTTTACATCACACAGGTCCTTTAGCCAAGGTGTAGACTGAAATGTAAGTGTATAAATGCTTTTTTTCACCTTTAAAGGGAACCAACCACCCCCAATGACCCCCCCGGACTATTAATATCAGTCCCTACACACAGCACATACATGTGCTGCAATGATTTTTGCTAAAAAAACTGTTTTTTAAAACTAAAGATAATGATTTTGAAAGTTTAAACCGAATGGACGGATGGGCGGTACTTATCTGTGGCAAAAGCCGAGATCTGATGCCAATCATCCTCCCGTCTCCCCTCGCAGCAGTTATGGACAGCCCTTTGTTCAGCGTCACTGCCTGGTGCACGGGCTCGCATGCCCGTGCACACGTCATCATCTACAGCCGGGAAGCGAGCGCGCGCTCTGACTTCCTGCGCTCGGCTATGGAAGACAGAGCGCGCGCTCGCTTCCCGGCTGTAGATGATGACGTGTGCACGGGCATGCGAGCCCGTGCACCAGGCAGTGACGCTGAACAAAGGGCTGTCCATAACTGCTGCGAGGGGAGACGGGAGGATGATTGGCATCAGATCTCGGCTTTTGCCACAGATAAGTACCGCCCATCCGTCCATTCGGTTTAAACTTTCAAAATCATTATCTTTAGTTTTAAAAAACAGTTTTTTTAGCAAAAATCATTGCAGCACATGTATGTGCTGTGTGTAGGGACTGATATTAATAGTCCGGGGGGTCATTGGGGTGGTTGGTTCCCTTTAACATTACACCACGAGCTCAGACAGGGATGGTTAGAAGAGTATTATGAAGCTACAGCTACAGACAATGATAGCCGGGGAGCATAAACTAGCTGACAGCTTCCCTTTAAAGTGCACCTGTCACCTGTTTTTGGGTTATAAACCCTGCCCACTACCTTTAACATACTGTAATTGGGGTTCCTGTAACTCCTTTATATCATCAGACGTGCCCCTGCATATGTCATGAAAAACCTTTTAATCTGTCTCGCGCTGTATATAAATTACTTGTTAAGGGTCAGATGAGGTGTAGTACAATGTGGTCAGAGCCACACCGCTGCATGGAAAACCCACCCCGCTCCATGCCAATACTGCCCCGCTGCATAAAAACCTGCCTTTCCTTTGTATGCAAGTGAATGACAGTGACGTCATTCACAAGTCTCGCTCCTGTGCAGTGGCGCGCCTCACTATGCCCTACAGAAGCTGCACAGTGCCCGAAGTCTCGTGAGATTCCACAGCGCAGACGCGAGACATCTCATGAGACTTCGGGCACTCTGTGGCTTCAATAGGGCATAGTGAGGCGCGCCACTGCACAGGAGTGAGACTTGTGAATGGCTGCTGTCATTCACTTGCATTCATTTAGGAGAGGCGGAGCTTTCCATGCAGCAGGGGCAGCTCTGACTGAAGTGTGCAGCACACCATCTAAACCCTCAACAAATGAATTTACATACAGCATGGGACAGATTAAAAGTTGTTTTATGAGATATGCAGGGGCCTGTCTGGGGATATAAAAGGGTTACAGGAACCCTAATTACACCATGTTAAAAGTGTTGGGCAGAGTTTATAACCCCATAAATAGGTGACAGGCGCACTTTAAGGCATAGCAAACTGGAATTTTGATATAGTGAATTATAAATATACTAGATGGCGGGCCGATTCTAAAGAATCGGGTAGTCTAGAATCCATATATAGTCTATTTACTAATAGTTAGTGCGGTGAAATGAATTGTGTGTATACAGGTGGCTCAGTGATTAGCAGTGAGTGCGGTGGCTCAGTGGTTAGCAGTGAGTGCGGTGGCTCAGTGGTTAGCAGTGAGTGCGGTGGCTCAGTGGGTAGCAGTGAGTGCGGTGGCTCAGTGGGTAGCAGTGAGTGCGGTGGCTCAGTGGGTAGCAGTGAGTGCGGTGGCTCAGTGGTTAGCAGTGAGTGCGGTGGCTCAGTGGTTAGCAGTGAGTGCGGTGGCTCAGTGGTTAGCAGTGAGTGCGGTGGCTCAGTGGTTAGCAGTGAGTGCGGTGGCTCAGTGGTTAGCAGTGAGTGCGGTGGCTCAGTGGGTAGCAGTGAGTGCGGTGGCTCAGTGGGTAGCAGTGAGTGCGGTGGCTCAGTGGGTAGCAGTGAGTGCGGTGGCTCAGTGGGTAGCAGTGAGTGCGGTGGCTCAGTGGGTAGCAGTGAGTGCGGTGGCTCAGTGGGTAGCAGTGAGTGCGGTGGCTCAGTGGGTAGCAGTGAGTGCGGTGGCTCAGTGGGTAGCAGTGAGTGCGGTGGCTCAGTGGTTAGCAGTGAGTGCGGTGGCTCAGTGGTTAGCAGTGAGTGCGGTGGCTCAGTGGTTAGCAGTGAGTGCGGTGGCTCAGTGGTTAGCAGTGAGTGCGGTGGCTCAGTGGTTAGCAGTGAGTGCGGTGGCTCAGTGGTTAGCAGTGAGTGCGGTGGCTCAGTGGGTAGCAGTGAGTGCGGTGGCTCAGTGGGTAGCAGTGAGTGCGGTGGCTCAGTGGGTAGCAGTGAGTGCGGTGGCTCAGTGGGTAGCAGTGAGTGCGGTGGCTCAGTGGGTAGCAGTGAGTGCGGTGGCTCAGTGGTTAGCAGTGAGTGCGGTGGCTCAGTGGTTAGCAGTGAGTGCGGTGGCTCAGTGGTTAGCAGTGAGTGCGGTGGCTCAGTGGTTAGCAGTGAGTGCGGTGGCTCAGTGGTTAGCAGTGAGTGCGGTGGCTCAGTGGGTAGCAGTGAGTGCGGTGGCTCAGTGGGTAGCAGTGAGTGCGGTGGCTCAGTGGGTAGCAGTGAGTGCGGTGGCTCAGTGGGTAGCAGTGAGTGCGGTGGCTCAGTGGGTAGCAGTGAGTGCGGTGGCTCAGTGGGTAGCAGTGAGTGCGGTGGCTCAGTGGGTAGCAGTGAGTGCGGTGGCTCAGTGGGTAGCAGTGAGTGCGGTGGCTCAGTGGTTAGCAGTGAGTGCGGTGGCTCAGTGGGTAGCAGTGAGTGCGGTGGCTCAGTGGTTAGCAGTGAGTGCGGTGGCTCAGTGGTTAGCAGTGAGTGCGGTGGCTCAGTGGTTAGCAGTGAGTGCGGTGGCTCAGTGGTTAGCAGTGAGTGCGGTGGCTCAGTGGTTAGCAGTGACTTCGGTGGCTCAGTGGTTAGCAGTGAGTGCGGTGGCTCAGTGGTTAGCAGTGAGTGCGGTGGCTCAGTGGTTAGCAGTGAGTGCGGTGGCTCAGTGGTTAGCAGTGAGTGCGGTGGCTCAATGGTTAGCAGTGAGTGCGGTGGCTCAGTGGTTAGCAGTGAGTGCGGTGGCTCAGTGGTTAGCAGTGATTGCGGTAAGATTGGTCAGCACAGTGGCATGGGCAGAGTGGTCAGCGCAGCATGCAATCTGTGCATGCGCTTAGTCGGCCTGTGTGAGACCTGCGGCGACCGGAAGTGACGCGATCTCGGTGTCACTTGACCGTGTCGTAGCGGTGACGTTGCGGACGTGAGACTTTAATCGTGCCCGCGCTCTGCAGGCTGGAATGACGCCCATTAGGGCGTAATAGAGCGGCGAGGCAGGGGTAGCGCGGCATAGGGGACCCACCTACCCGTCACAGACGCCGCGAGGAATGCCCCTCTGTCATAAATTTTGTAAGTTTGCTAACTACTTTATTCTACTTCTAGATTGCTAAAATAGGTCAGATAGGGATGGCTTAGATAGTAGTGTAAGGCTGCAGGAACAGGTATTAACAGGTTAGGAAGGTGATTTTGGGTGACATGTTCCCTTTAAGGATGGATAATAAGGTTCACTAAGAGAATTATCAAAAGAATGAGTATAATGCTGTGACTGCTAATGACTAGATAAATCTTGTGACTCATAAGTGCTTATATTGAAGTGACTGCCAAAGAGTTTAAGATGTACATAGACAAGGTTTACCTGATAGTGTAAGCATAAATTAATGCACTGTGAGACATGCCAGCGCTATAGCACGTGGCTGGCATGACTCACGTGACCGGCGGTAATGTGGGATTGCTAAACCCTGCAGCATGCACAGGGTAAGTGCAGGTTGGCTCGGTAGCAGCACACACGGGGTTAACTGCTGCTGCTGAAAGCTGAGGTTTGTGTGAAGGAGTGATTACAAAACTCACTGGATTGCACCTGTGAGGAGAGCCAGTCTTCCACAAGCCTGCAAAGGTGCAGGACCATGAGATGGGTCTGAGAGCGTGGATGAGACACTGCAGAGCCGCAGTGTGAGAGGTACTGTTTGAACCTCTCTGTGTGAAGTTGCTGGAAGCAGCGAGGAGCGGCCCCTGAAGGAAGGGGACTGGAATGCTCTTTTGGACTATTGTTTTTTTGTCTCTTCTGTTGGTGGAATAAAACCTGTGTGCAGTGACCCGTGGTGCCCGGATCCCTTGTCTTCGCCGTGCCGCCGCTACCTCACATATGGTGGAGAATGCGGGCATTGCCGGCCCGGTGAGGTGTAGCATTCATTCCTGGTGAAGCCCGCGCTACTGTCGCCTTTCCTTCCGGAACCGCTGGTGAAAGTGACTGTTTCATGAGGCTAATGAGCGGCTGCTAAGTGAGAGGAGCAGCAGTCATTATAGCTGCCAGTCTCTTGCGGGGTGCCCGGCAGCGCATGTCCAGGATCCAAGTGGCTAAATTCCAGTACAAGCCCACCACCAGCATGGAGGAGGTACTCAAACACCTGGTACAGGCTCAGCAGCAGCAGTTCCAAGCACTGCAGCAGCAGGAACAAAGACACCAGGAACAGATGGCCCTGTTGACCGAGGCTGTTCGTGCCAGACCGTGGGAACCGCCCCAAGGCCCAGGTGTCGACGGCAGTGTCCGGAAAGCGGTAAGACAAGCGCTGCAAAAGATGACCCCGGGGATGATGTGGAGGCATTCCTGGCCGTGTTTGAGCGGGTGGCTGAACGGGAGAGACTGCCGGTCGCCCAGTGGGCCGAGGTGCTGGCGCCCTATTTGACTGGTGATCCCCAAAAGGCATACATAGATCTGTGTACTGAGGATGCCCTGGACTATGGAGCCCTGAAGGGGAGATATTGGCCCGTACCGGGGTCAATACATATGTGAGGGCCCAACGGGTGAGCCAATGGGCCTACGAGGAAGGCAAACCCGTGCGCTCACAGGCCTATGATTTGTTGCACCTGGTTAAAAAATGGCTGCAGCCTGAAGCCCTGAGTCCGGCCCAGATGGTAGAGCGGGTGGTGGTGGATCGCTTCGTGCGTACGCTGCCCATCCCCATACAACGGTGGGTGGGACACAGTGACCCGGGTACCCTAGACCAGGTGGTGAATGTGGTGGAGCGCCATGTGGCCACACAGGACTTGATCAGGGACACGGGGACACTGCGAACCAACCGCAAGGCCGCGCCCACCACACCAGAAAGCAGGGACCCCCAATCCGGACCCCGGGTCAGCGAGCACCCGGCTCAGGCCAAGAACGGCCATCCCCCTGCAGCAAAGCGGCGTTCCGGACCGCCGCCGTTCAGCCCCTGGTATAATGGAGGTCAACCCCGATGTAGGAGGTGTCAGGAGGTTGGACATATGATGGCACAGTGTCCCCTCAACGGGGAACCCATGGACTGTGACTACTCCCGGAGGCGGTCCATGTTCACCCACCTCGTCGGAAAAGGGCGCTCGGACCCCAGGGACACTGGGAATGTACTGTGCCGCGTTCGGCTTAATGGTCATGAAGTGACGGCTCTCCTGGACTCAGGGAGCAACGTGACCCTCGTGTGTGCCTCCTTGGTCTCCAGGACCAAACCCACCGACCGAAAGGTCAGAGTGATGAGTGTCCATGGGGATCATCGCAGGTATCCGACGAAGCGTGTCACGTTCGCTACCCCAGCCAGGAGGGTTCAACATGTCGTGGGGGTAGTAAAGGATCTCCCTTATGATGTTGTGCTGGGGAGGGATATGCCCTTGTTCCGGGTGTTGTGGAACCAGTATATGGCCCCCCGGATGAAGGACAGAAAGGGCCCAGAGCCCGAGAATCCCGCCGCCGGGATACCCGGAGGACTTAATGTGACTGATTCCCGGGTGCAGAGCCCAGTGCGCCGACTCGCCGTCCGGAGCGGTGCAGCAGTGCCGCGGGCAAACCCCGTGTTGCTCGTGGGGCCCCAGGCCTCTGTTGTTGGTACCCGTCCGGGGTTTGTGGGTGCCGGGGTCCGAACGGGTTGGTTGCTCGTGGGGTCTGGCACCGCTGGTACCCCCGGGTGCCCCTGCTTGGCTCAGCCGGTTCTCCACACCGTGACGCGGTCTGCACGCAGGGCCCGGGGTTATGGCCTTGTGTTCACCCCCTACAGGATTGAACAAGGAGGGGGGTATGTGAGACATGCCAGCGCTATAGCACGTGGCTGGCATGACTCACGTGACCGGCGGTAATGTGGGATTGCTAAACCCTGCAGCATGCACAGGGTAAGTGCAGGTTGGCTCGGTAGCAGCACACACGGGGTTAACTGCTGCTGCTGAAAGCTGAGGTTTGGGTGAAGGAGTGATTACAAAACTCACTGGATTGCACCTGTGAGGAGAGCCAGTCTTCCACAAGCCTGCAAAGGTGCAGGACCATGAGATGGGTCTGAGAGCGTGGATGAGACACTGCAGAGCCGCAGTGTGAGAGGTACTGTTTGAACCTCTCTGTGTGAAGTTGCTGGAAGCAGCGAGGAGCGGCCCCTGAAGGAAGGGGACTGGAATGCTCTTTTGGACTATTGTTTTTTTGTCTCTTCTGTTGGTGGAATAAAACCTGTGTGCAGTGACCCGTGGTGCCCGGATCCCTTGTCTTCGCCGTGCCGCCGCTACCTCACAGCACTTAAAGAGGACCCGTCACCCCCCTTGGTGCTATGCTAACTGAATGCAGCACTGAATGCAGTGTGTCTGCTGCATTCAGGGAAGGAGTCCCCCAGGTCTCTAGACCCTCTGTAAGTTGTTAAAAAGACTTTATAAAGTGTACAGATAAGGAGTCCGGAGGAACTTACTCAGTAATGAGTCATCACTGTTGCTGGTGTCCTCCTCGCCTCCAGCATTCTCTGTGCCACCTCCAGCCCTCTCTTGCTCAACCTCCTGAGGGCTTGAGACTGGAAGGACATCAGAAACAGTGATGACACGTACAGGAGGCTGAACAAGAGAGGGCTGGAGGTGGCACAGCGAAGGCTGGAGGCGGCGAGGAGGGCAGACACATTAAGGAGGCTGAACAAGAGGTGGCACAGAGAGGGCTGGAGATGGCACAGAGAAGGCTGGAGGTGGCACAGAGAGGGCTGGAGTCGGGGAGGACACCAGGAACAGCGATGACTCATTACTGAGTAAGTCCCTCTGGACTCCTTATCTGTACACATTATAAAGTCTTATAAACAACTCACAGGGGTGCTAGGGACATGGGGACCCCTTCCCGTAAATGCAGCAGACGCGTTGCATTCAGTGCTGCAGGTCCTCTTTAATCTCTAAGTGTCACGTGTCCCCAAAAGAAGAGCAAAACGCGCGTTGGAGTATAGGGATGCAGCATTTAGAGATTAAGTGAGTCAATTTATGCTTACACTTTAAGGAAAACCTTTTCTATATACTTGTTAAAGTCTTGGCTGTCACCGATGTAAGCACTTGGAGTCACAATATTTACCTTGGGATTAGGCAAACACTGGCATTTTACTTATTCCTTTAATAATTTCTCAGTGAACATTATTACGTGCATATCTCATTTGGCCTGCGTCCCTAATTTGTGAGGTACCTTTTTGCTATTTTATATAAAAATTAATAAAATATAAGCATTTTAACTAATTTTATATTTCACTTCTGTTGTCCAAAATCTAATCTGGACTGGCCTGATTTGATTCACAGTACATATATTATGCATAGAAATCTCCATACTACATAATACCATGCGTAGAGATTTCCACAGTACATACCATACACAGAGATCTCCGCAGTATATACCATGCATAGAGAACTTCATAGTACATAACATATGTATAGATTTCCATAATACATACCATAGGTAGAGGTTTCCGAAGTACGTATATTATAGAGAGCTCTCCACAGTATATACATTATGTACATTACATATGCACACAGTATGTACATTATGTCCATGCTAAAGTTTCCTCCCACTTGTCATCTAAATCACTTTTCGACAACCTGTAATCTGGCTTTCAACCCCACCATCCCATAAACTGCCCATATGAAAATTAATAACGCCATATCGTCAAGGCAGACAGGTAATTCTCTATACTCCTTCTAGACCCGTCCTCTGCCTTTGGCACAATTAACCAATCGATCTTACTACAAATCCAATCTTCCTTTAGTGTCTAAAATCTTGCCCTTTTCTGATCTCCCCATACCTTTCCAAATTCATGTGTAGAGTCTACCACTTCCACACTACCTTCTCTCCCACCTTCTCTCTGTTGGTGTTCCCCAAAGCTCTGTCCTGGCACCCCTATTCTTTCCAATGTATACTATTGGCCTGGGACAAACTCAAAGTTCCATCTATACACTGATAATACAGGTCACATCTACCTTTCTGGCCTCTGACTTTTGTGCTGTCCAGATTCTCAGAGTGTCTATCAGTTATATCCTTCTCATCACTTTCTCTCAAAGCTCAATGTGGACAAAACTGAACTCCTCATCTTTTCTCCACCTCACCAATAATAATAAATTAAATAATGCATTCGGCTATATCACCTTTAAATCGCATATCAACCTTTCGCAAACTCCTGCCGCCTCCAACTTCCAAATATTTTCAGAACCAGCCTTGCTGAACCTTGAAGTTACTTAAGTGCTAGTGCACACCCTCATCATCTCCTGCCTTGACTACTGCAACATGCTCCACTTTGGTCTCCTTGCTAACACTCTTGCAACTATCCAGTCCATCTTTAACTCTGCTGCCCGACTAATCTGCCTCTCTCCTCACTACACTTCTGCTTCTAACCTTTGCAAATTCCTTAACTGGCTCCCAATTCCACAATTTATCCAGTTTAAACTACTGATACTGACCTACAAAGCCATCCACAATGTTGTCTCCTCCATATATCCCAATATACTTTAGTACATAATCTCTGGTCCTCCCAAGACCTCCTCTCCTCCACACTTATTTGTTCCTCATCCAATTGTCTCGAAGATTTTCTCCAAAAGTATCCCCCATCCTCTGGAATTCTGTGCGTTAAAATGTCTGATTACCTGCCACATTCGGAACCATCAGATGCAACCTGAAAACACATCTTTTCAAGAATGCTTACAGCCTGCAATGACCCCTTCCCACCTCATCCCCATGTTTAGCTATTGCAGCCCCTCGAGCTACTGTCTCTTTCCTCGTCATCTTATAGAATGTAAGATCCTCTCCCTTTCGTACCAATCTGTCATTCACAATTTGTTTACGGTAATTAATATTTGTATTTTGTATGTAACCCCTTCTCCTGTACAGCACCATGGAATTCATGGTGCTTTATAAATAATAATAACAACATAGTATGTATAGATTTCCATATCCACATCAAAAAGACCATTGTCTACAGCCAGGCCCTCAGATATAACCGTATTTGCTCCAACCCAGTGGAAAGGGATGAACACTTAAACCAGCTAAAAAAAAAAATTTTTAAACCAGGGCTACCACCCCATCTCCATTGAGGATCAGATCATTAAAGCCACAAGGATCCCTAGAAATTAAGCACTCCAATACAGAGAAAAAGAAGAGAACCATCGTGTTCCTCTGGTGGTGACCTACAACCCACAGCTTGAGGTACTAAGGAAAACTGCCAGGAAATTTCATCACATCCTACACAAGGATGACCGACTAAAAATAATATTCAAAGACCCTCCCTTGCTGTGATACAGACAGCCTCCCAATTTAAGAAACATCATGGTCCGAAGTTTGATGCCCTCGGATACACCAAAAGGAACTTATCCATGCAATGTGAAGAGCTGCAAAACCTGTGCTCACATAGAGACAAGATACAGATCCCCAACACACAGCAGGATTATAAGATTCCTGGGACTTTCACATGCTCCTCTTCCAATGTGGCATATTTAATTATGTGCACCATATGCCCAGTGGGGTCTTTTTATGTTGGTGAGACTGGGCAACGTCTAAGAGCAAGGATGAGGTCTCATCGTCACACAATTACACACGAAAAAAATCAAATTTCCAGTAGCGGAGCATTTTTGTGGCCAGGGACATAACATTGATAATATGAAGGTTTTAATTTTGAGAGGTAATTTCAAATCCCAAAAACATCGAAGAGTCTGTGAATCCAAACTAGTTAGAAGTTTCAATTGTATACAGAACGGACTGAACATTTCTGATGGTTATATAGCTCATTACCACGTCTAAACAATGTTGTTCAAAGACATAGAAATCTTAGACACCAAGTTTTCTTATAAATTAGTGTCCTAAAGACTTTATGACCACTAGGCCTGCCTGATTGAAGATCCTCTCCAAGGCTGCTTTGTTTATTTTGCCAAATGTCCAGTCCCTGTAATGTTTATTCAGTCAAATGTCCGATCATTTTAGTTGCGCATGCATATATTTTGAGTTTCATTCAATAACTTGTCATACCATGCCTGATGAAGAGACCTGAGTCGTCTCGAAAGCTCGCCTTATAACATCATTTATTTTATTTTTGTTGGCCATTAAAAGGTATCACAACCACAAGATTTTTTATCTTGTTTCTCCCACTGAGAGCAATCAACATTTTCTCAACTGGCTAACACGGTACCAAACCTTTTTCTTCTAGATTTCCATAGTGCACACCATACGAAGAGATCTTCATAGTACATACCATACGTACAGACTTCCACAGTATATGTCATAATACAGATTTTCACAGTACATACATTATATGTATAGCTTTCCACAGTACATACATACACCACACAGATTTCCACAGTACATACATTATGCGTAGAATTTCCCCAGTGCGTACCATATGTAGAGATCTCCACAGTACTGTGCATAAAGATTTCCACAGAACATACATTATATGTACAGAATTCCACAATACATACATTATACATATGGATTTCCACAGTACATACCATGCGTACAGATTTCCATACTATATATTATATGACTAAATTTACACAGTATATGTGTAAATTAATAATGAGACCGCAGATTCACCAAAAGTTTTTTTTTTTAAGGTTTGGTAAAATGTATACTTTGTGATATAACAAAAGTTGCAGATCAACTAAGGGCCCTTTCACATCAGCGTTTTTGAAATTTGTGGCAGATGCGGTGAAAAACCCGCATCTGCTGCAATTACCGCATACCGGCTGCACTTGCGGCGCGGTTGCGGTAAACGCCATGCAAAGTATAGGCGTACTTGCGGCAGGTGCGGCAAGTGCAGTTTTGCACTTGCGGCAGGTGCGGCAGCGAAAAAAAACGCGGCTGACTGCGGTTTTTTTCGCTGCCGCACCTGCCGCAAGTGCAAAACTGCACTTGCCGCACCTGCCGCAAGTACGCCTATACTTTGCATGGCGTTTACCGCAACCGTGCCGCAAGTGCAGCCGGTATGCGGTAATTGCGGCAGATGCGGTTTTTTCACCGCATCTGCCGCAAATTTCAAAAAACGCTGATGTGAAAGGGCCCTAAGAATGTTAGTGAACCATTTTTCATATACCACATCCAGACTGTCCAGAAATCTGTACAAATAGCGCTGGGTCCACAATGGGCTCAGCAGTGGCTATCATCTGGGGTTAACGTATGAATCCATAACAAAATAGGAATCATATAAGCCCTTGGCAGAACTATTCATCACAATGGTCGGGCTTGCTTTACTTTGTGGGGTTGTCACAAGAATATGATAACTGTGCTTTAATTAATTTTAAAGACCTACCTCATTTATATGCTGATTATATAAAAAAATATTCTTATTCCAATTTTCTAATTACCGTATATACCGGTGTATAAGCCGACCCGTGTATAAGCCGACCCCCTACTTTTGCCCCCAAAACCTGGGAAAACCTATTGACTCGTGTATAAGCCGAGGGTGGACCCCAGCACAGGTATACAGCCCCCAGCAGTGTGGTATACAGCAGCCTCCCCAGTGGTATATACAGGCCCCAGCAGTGTTACAGCAGCCTCCCCAGTGGTATATACAGCAGCAGCCCCAGTGGTAGTATACAGCAGCCCCAGAGGTATAAACAGCAGCCCCAGTGGTAGTATACAGCAGCAGCCCCAGTGGTAGTATACAGCAGCCCCAGAGGTATATACAGCAGCAGCCCCAGTGGTAGTATACAGCAGCAGCCCCAGTGGTAGTATACAGCAGCCCCAGAGGTATATATAGCAGCCCCAGTGGTAGTATACAGCAGCAGCCCCAGTGGTAGTATACAGCAGCCCCAGTGGTAGTATACAGCAGCAGCCCCAGTGGTAGTATACAGCAGCCCCAGAGGTATATACAGCAGCCCCAGTGGTAGTATACAGCAGCCCCAGAGGTATATACAGCAGCCCCAATGGTAGTATACAGCAGCCCCAGTGGTAGTATACAGCAGCCCCAGAGGTATATACAGCAGCCCCAGTGGTAGCCCCAGCCCCAGTGGTAGTATACAGCAGCAGCCCCAGTGGTGGTATACAGCAGCCCCAGAGGTATATACAGCAGCCCCAGTGGTAGTATACAGCAGCAGCCCCATTGGTAGTATACAGCAGCAGCCCCAGTGATAGTATACAGGCCTCACCCATTGGTGTACAGGGCCCCCCCCTTGCTGCCGCAAACCTGTAAAGGAATACATCATTATACTTATCCCTGTCGCTGTCCCGCCGCTATCACGCTCCTCCGGCTTCTTCCGGCTTCCTCCTCTGGCGCACAGACAATGACGTCATTGCCTGCGCCCACCGAAGGAGGAAGCCGTAAGAAGCCGGAGGAGCGCGATGGCGGAGGGACAGCGACAGGGATAAGTATAATGATGTATTCCTTTACAGGTTTGCAGCAACAAGGGGGAACCCCTGTATACCGATGGGGGGGCCTGTATACCGATGGGGGGGGGGGCGCCTGTATATGACTCGCGTCTAAGCCGAGGGGGGGACTTTTCAGCCCAATTTTTGGGCTGAAAAAATCGGCTTATACGCGAGTATATACGGTAAAATACGGCTGATTGTAGACTACTGATTTACCCCTCTGTGCACATAAACAGTAGAAATGACAAACAACTGAGAAATGGTAGAGCTACAACTGTAGTATATGAGTGCCAAAAGGAAACAAATTAAATAATCTGGATTATCAACCAGACAGCTAATGCTTTAATGATTTAGGTACATTTTGGGGGAGAATATACAAGTGTAATATAAGCCACTGTTACAAATCATATGTGCCATCCGTTTGCATAGACCATCTTGACCAGCAACATCTTATTGTATAACTCTAAAACATTGCTGCCCTGATGAAGTGGCCAGGTGGCCATGAAACGCGTTGGCTTGAGTGTAAATAAAGGTTTGCTTGCATCCTCGGTTTTCCCTGTGGTCTAGCGCGGACAAACCCCGGCTCTTTTTCTCCTATACTGTATGTATCTGCATCCCGGGATCTGCAGCGGCCAAAACTTCTACAGGTGGTTGTGACTCTCACAACCATACCAGGTGAGTGGATTACCTTTGTTAATAACACGCTGGTGTCCCTCATTTACCGCCTTAGTGCGCTCCCCCTCTCTCTAATTTTTTGCAACTCTAAAACATGACAGCCCATAAAGAAGCGGTACCCAAAATGGAAAGGAAAGAAGTTTAAAACCAATTCTTTCCCATAAGAGTTGTAGACTCAGAATGAAGTAGGAACATACCGTGGACATTTTAACCGGTTTATTTTTCCTCCTGCCTATGAGTCCTCTCTTTAAATTGGCCACTCGTAGAAGAGTTAACAAATGTATTTATCTCACACTCTTCCCTCCATCCCTCTGGTCCACAATCAATTTACAGTAACACAAAAAGGTCAAATTGCGTCTTGTCCTATTTTCAGCCTCTGTAACGACGTTTATTACATGAAATGTCATGTCCAATTCTGCATAGTGTGCAGGAAGTGTTGTGCCATTTGCTTGCTTGTTTCTAGAATAACAAAAAAAAAAAAAAAAAGACCACCTTTGCCGACAGATATATCCAAAGGATCAATATACATGGCCCTCTGAGATCATATTACATACCAGCAGGCACTCTGTATGCCTTTATATTATACCTCTATAAAGCAAGGTATTCTTCCTTTGAAGCAATGGTTCTTGATAAGGCCACCTCAGTAGCAGAGTATTCAATATTCCATGGCACTACACTTGTTTAATGCATACTCATATATAAAAGCCTGGTCTATTTCCATCCATTTTAACATTACTCCAGGAAAATAAAAGAAATGATACGGTCACAATGAATAGAATATATGAATAGGTCAGGTCATGACAGGTTAAAGCTATTCTTCTGTAATGCCTGAATAAAAGCTTGTATATGAAAGAATATTTAACCTGGCGTAATACTTTTATCCATTACTAAGAGCAGGCTAAGAATACTGTACATGAAGAGATAACCAGGAGAAATAATCACTGTATGAACAAAATTGGCACGGTCTACTAATGTCGTCTTACAAATAGCCAAACAGTAGTCTAGGCAGTGGCTCATGCTGTACCAATAAAAAAGGCTAGAACACTATTCTTCCTATGGTTGAATTTAGATATTCGCGAAACATGGTCCATCTAGGGAATGGTTATAGTTCTACTGACTCAACAATAACCACAGGAGGAATATTTAGGGCTGTTAGCTCAAGTGAAATGAGCAAAAGCCAGTGTGTATGTAACATGGGACAGGAAGGCAGTCAAGGGAAAAGGTCGCAAAGACCTCCACTCCCTGCCACGCTACAGGAAAATGGTGTCCTGGCTGGGTGTGAGTGCTGCTGTTATCTGGGGGATATACATCTGTAGACCACATGCTGCACCTGTAGACCACATGCTGCACCTGTAGACCACATGCTGCACCTGTAGACCACATGCTGCACCTGTAGACCACATGCTGCACCTGTAGACCACATGCTGCACCTGTAGACCACATGCTGCACCTGTAGACCACATGCTGCACCTGTAGACCACATGCTGCACCTGTAGACCACATGATGCACCTGTAGACCACATGCTGCACCTGTAGACCACATGCTGCACCTGTAGACCACATGCTGCACCTGTAGACCACATGCTGCACCTGTAGACCACATGCTGCACCTGTAGACCACATGCTGCACCTGTAGACCACATGCTGCACCTGTAGACCACATGCTGCACCTGTAGACCACATGCTGCATCTGTAGACCACATGCTGCATCTGTAGACCACATGCTGCATCTGTAGACCACATGATGCATCTGTAGACCACATGCTGCTCTTTGACATAGTTGGTCAGGACCAGATGGAAGAGAGATTAATAAGGGAGATCAGAGTCCAAAAATAAACTTTTCTTTAGTGAACAACTTGATGAATAGTATAAGATAGCAGGCACAACACTTCAATACTTCATCTGCACCATCCAAAGACAGAAACTTTACTGTTTAACATGGCGGTACATCACTTCCATCACCTGTTACATCAGTCCACCACCAAACCAATGTAGGAATATTCTACTTACCATGTGAGGACCACACAGGTTGAGGGGTGTCACTAGTCCCCACTGGCTGAATTAAGTCAGTGCAACTCTACATTACTACGCTCAAAGCCAATTTAGGCTAGGCCACATGCTCCCTGCTGTGTCACTGAAAGTTTCCATAGAGGATAGGATGGTCAGGGTGGGATTTATTCTCCTATGACCCTCAAGCTTGGCTATACTTCCACTTCTTATCTAGTATAGCCAACACTAGAACCTTCTGTAATCCTTAACTCTAGGCTCCTTGCTGGGCATCAGGAATCCTTGCTTGTGCTAAATTCTCACAGTAGGCCCCTTGTCTGAGATTAGGAATCCATCTGCCACATAGACCTTATAAAATTCAGAACAACAATCTATCCCATATGGCCACCCCCTTCTTGGCACACAACACCTATATGCAGATCTACGAGTACAGGACCATGGGTCTGTTTACTTCTCAATACTTCTCGCTATCTGAACAATAAAACAGGAAACTGCTCTTAATGTGTCCGCACAACTCTTCTCAACCTGGGCTGGCCCAATAGTTAACCCTGTCTGTAGCTAACCCATTGCTGGAGAATACTAATCAGATCAAAACAATATTTAAAACAGAGCAACGCATTACATCCCCATAAGATCTTCAAGGGGGTGTGGGCAGTGTTTCCACTCCTTTATTGTACGGACCGTGATGTGCATGTAAAGTCAAAATTCGGCCCTAGGCCACCTTCTTGGTTGTCAGTCATTATTCTACGGCAGCATTTTTCTAAATATTGGACCCAATTGTAAGAAAAAACAATCATAATGTTAATTCTAGAAACAAGTGGTAAGAAAAATAACAAAAAGCTTTAGTAAATAAATCAATGGTATGCAGTGGACTGACAAGAGGGAAGGAAGAGGTAGGAAACCACATCACATATAAAATATAATGCATGATTAATGAAGAATATTGATGGGAAGACTAATAGTTTACATATAAGGTTGATCATAGGCAACAGTTGACAGCTAGAAAACTGTATATACATCACTGCATAAAAGTAATCATATTTCCATGACTTAGTATGCACCCTTTATATGTATGTGCCATTAAGTGGATGACTGCAAGGCCAAATAGAATAGTCGTGAATACCCTCAGCAACACAGTAGAACACAGATTACAATAGAATGGTAAAAATAACGATGCGGCAGTAGGTACTCTATAGGATTGTGGCGTCCACCCCCGGACGAAGGCATCGCTGAAATGCACATCAATGCCACCACCATCCCAGGCAGTTCCTGCTGACACATATAAGTATTCTATAGTAATCTGTATTTCACTGTCTTGCTGCAGCTATTCACGTTTATACTCTTTGGCCTTGCAATTATCCACCTGGTATTCACCCTTTATATGCATGTGCTATTACATCCCGTATATATATGATTATCAACCTCTACCTTTATGCAGTGTTATGTATACATTTTGCTAGCTGCTAACTATTGCCTATAATCGACCTTATATGTATACCATTGGTCTTCCAAGCAATATTCTTCATGTGTTATATTTTATATGTAGTGGGGTGTGCGCCCTCCTCCTCTCGTTTGTCCACTGCACACCATTCCTCAATTCAAGTCAAGCTTTTTGGTATTTTTCTTCTTTACACTTGGTTCTAGAATTATTGACCCTATGATCATGTTTTCTTACAATTGGGCCCTGTGGTTTGTTACTAATTAGTCTATGTTATATCCTAGTCAGATAGATATATAGGCATGTACAACTATAACATACATATACAGAGTGGATAGACATAGATACATATATATGTTACCTACCCTTTTGTCTTCTTTTGTGTTCTAAATATTGTCTAATGATATTCAAAGAGAGTCTAGGACATATAGCTAATCTTATAAAAGGCATGTACAATTGTTTTATGGCATCAATTACATTCGGCTTTGTTTATTTTATGATGTGAATACAAATCCAACGTCAAACCGATAAGAGATTTAGGCATTTCCCACATGAAGGGACTCTGCTGTGTTGATATCAGATCTACGATGTTTCGGAGTTTGCACAAATTGGATTTAACAACTAAAATGATTATTACTGTCATATAGAATCACAAGATTGCATCAGTTTCCTGCGTACGGCTTAGCACCTACACTTGCTATCAAAAGAAACTAACACTTTAGATAAAATAAAACGGCAAATTACATTTCCTTGTCTCCAGAAAAATATAAATAGATAGGAGAAATACTAGAAGATAAAAGTACAACTACACGGTATGGTAAAAACTACTAAAAAAGATAGTGTCACAAAATGGTTGTAAAACTACAAAAAATGCTGTCCAAAGATAGCAAAAACAAAAAAATATGGTAAATAAATGCAAATTTTGCCTTGTGTAAAAGGGAAAAATATCTTTTTTGGCTACAAATGTTAGATCATGCTAGCACTATGCCGGAGTATAAGAGGCGCTAAATTCATTAAGAGATGCATGCCTCTTCATTAATTTTATTATTCATTAATGCCTCTTCATTAATTTTATGATTCTCCTGAGTGGCATGCAGCATACCAGACATGCTACTCCAATCAGAGACTGGAGTAACATTTCTGGTGCAAAATCTCTGCTACTTTTCATGAGTCAGATGCCCCATCCCGGCTACTCCCTAGCTCTGTCCATTTCAGCTGAGCTGATCCAAAGCGGTGAAATCGCCAAAATAGCAAAATATTTGTGCTGCCATGTGCTGTGCAAATATTTAAAGACTTTGCAAAGCTTTTACGTCACTATTGTGTATAAATGTATTGGCCCCTTAGGGTTTTAACTGCTGCATGCATTTAATAAAAACTGAAATTTAATCAAATATGCTAATTAGGGTGCTCCGTGCACTGCAATACATACCCCACATCACCTACTGGTGGGTGATAGCACTAACATGCTTGGATAAAGAACTGTCTGCAGGGAGATGGGGATATGCAAAGCCAGTGGTGATAACAGTACACCCAGTCTGTTGGCCACTCCAGGGTGCACCAAGGACCTGATTAGCATTATTTATTAAACTTTAGCTGCTGCAAAACATAGGCAGCAATTAGGACACTAAATGTACTATTTATGTCAGGGCTATATACCCTACATGCCCAGTTTATACTGCATGTTTGGGCTGACAGAACTGTCATGTTGTTTTGTGATTTAAACTGCCCCCAAGGTATTTTAAATGATGCAATGTGCATCACTAACATGGTCTTCTAAAAACAAAATTCCATGTATTGATCTAAGAAAAAAAAAAAGCCTTTAAATGTTGAGGTGACAGCACACATACCTGGCTTCAGTCATGGCGGAGGCGCTTTTGCTTAGTGTCATTCAAATTCATTCATGATATTTTTTTGTATTTCGCCATGCCCCCTGCAGTGTTATTGAATGATCTGCAGGACCTGTGGTAATGTCATGACCATGTGGCCGTAATGGGCGAGGCTAAGCCCAAATGGTCTTTCACTTTAGGCCTTCTTAGCTCCGCCCATTAGTCACATGGTTGTGACATCACCATAGGTGCTGCTGTGATGTCAGTCAATTACACTGCAGGGGGCATAACAAAATATAAAAAAAAAATGTTATGAATGAAATTGAATGACAGTAAGCAAAAGCATCTCCTCCATGACTGAAGCTAGGTATGTGTGCTGTCACCTCAACATATAAAGGCTTTTTTTAAGATAAATGCATGGAATTTTGTTTTTAGAATACCATGTAATGGCCGCTTCACACTGCGACGTGATCCAGTCCGGTTCTGTCCGGGAGGACCCAGACAGCTGCGGACCGGATCAGCACACAGGACTGGGGGGGCTATTATGCCCTCCGGTCCTGTGTGCATAGCACGCAGTTCCCGCTGCTGATAAGTCAGGACCGCGGAAGCCGCGGTCCTGACCTGTCAGCGGCTGCAGCTGAGTGCGCTGCACACAGGACCGGAGGGCATAATAGCCCCCCGGTCCTGTGTGCTGATCCGGTCTGCAGCTGTCTGGGTTCTCCCAGACAGAACCGGACCGGATCATGCCGCAGTGTGAAGCGGCCCTTAGTGTTGCTCATTGCATCATGTAAAACACATTGGGGCAGTTTAATATCACAAAACAACATGACTGGTTCCCTTTAAATTTTTGGCTGCCTTTCTGACAATTAGGGTATGTGCCCACAGGCAGGTTTTGCTGCATTTGAGATCAGGTTTTGCCTTGGTTTTATGTAAATCTATGCTAATCTAATCCTGAGTTTTTGGTTTCCAGCAAACCCTATGTGATCAGGGAAAAGCTTTCACACATTGTTTTTTTTCTCTGGAGACAGTGTAAACACCACAGGATTTGCTGCATTTTTGTTTTCCAGCAAAATCTATGTGATTCTAGGATTAGCTGTCCCAACACATTGGTTTTGCTGTGTTTTAGAAAGAATGAGCATGTCAATTCTTTGCTGCACTTTTGCTAAAGTGGAAACACCTGTGGTATTTCCATTTTCTGTAGATAAAAAAAAAAACTGTGTGTGTGTCAAAGCTTTTCCCTGATCACATAGGTTTTGATAGAAACCAAAAACTCAGGATCAGATTAGCATAGATTTACATAAAACCAAGGCAAAACCTGATCCCAAACGCAGCAAAACCTTCCTGTGGGCACATACCCTTATAGAATATCAACAGTTCTTGGTTACATTTGAAGTCCATAAGTACCGTATATACTCGTGTATAAGCCGACCCGTGTATAAGCCGACCCCCCTACTTTTGCCCCCAAAACCTGGGAAAACCCATTGACTCGCGTATAAGCCGAGGGTGGACCACAGCACAGGTATACAGCCCCCAGCAGTGTGGTATACAGCAGCATCCCCAGCAGTGTGGTATACAGCAGCCTCCCCAGCAGTGTGGTATATACAGCACCCTCCCCAGCAGTGTGGTATATACAGCACCCTCCCCAGCAGTGTGGTATATACAGCACCCTCCCCAGCAGTGTGGTATATAAAGCAGCCTCCCCAGCAGTGTGGTATATACAGCAGCCTCTCCAGCAGTGTGGTATATACAGCAGCCTCCCCAGCAGTGTGGTATATACAGCAGCCTCCCCAGCAGTGTGGTATATACAGCAGCCTCCCCAGCAGTGTGGTATATACAGCAGCCTCCCCAGCAGTGTGGTATATACAGCAGCCTCCCCAGCAGTGTGGTATATACAGCACCCTCCCCAGCAGTGTGGTATATACAGCAGCCTCCCCAGCAGTGTGGTATATACAGCACCCTCCCCAGCAGTGTGGTATATACAGCAGCCTCCTCAGCAGTGTGGTATATACAGCAGCCTCCCCAGCAGTGTGGTATATACAGCACCCTCCCCAGCAGTGTGGTATATACAGCACCCTCCCCAGCAGTGTGGTATATACAGGCCCCCCGATACCCCACCCCTGTAGTTTATACAGGCCCCCCGATCCCCCCCCGCCCCGTAGTATATACAGGCCCCCCGTAGTTTATACAGGCCACCCGATCATCCCCCCCCCGTAGTATATACAGGCCCCCCGATTCCCACCCTCCCTGTAGTATATACAGGCCCCCCGCACTCTATATACAGGCCCCCGGTTGCAGCCACAGACCTGTAAGAGAATCGCTTTCATACTTACCCTCCTCGCTGTCATCGCGCGTCCTCGTCTCCTTCCCGCTTCTACCCGGCGCATCCACAATTACGTCATTGTGGACGCGCCGGGTAGAAGCGGGAAGGAGACCGGAGGAGCGCGGGTAACAGCGAGGAGGGTAAGTATGAAAGCGATTCTCTTACAGGTCTGTGGCTGCAACCGGGGGCCTGTATATAGAGCGCGGGGGGCCTGTATATACTACAGGGAGGGTGGGAATCGGGGGGCCTGTATATACTACGGGGGGGGGGGGGGATCGGGTGGCCTGTATAAACTACGGGGGGCCTGTATATACTACGGGGCGGGGGGGGATCGGGGGGCCTGTATAAACTACGGGGGGGGGGGGGATCGGGGGGCCTGTATAAACTACTGGGGGAGCGCAATGTAATATGCACGGCTCCCCCTGCCGCTGATGGACAGGGGGATGGCGTGCATATTGCATTGCACTAATGAGCGGCCCCACGTGACCGGCCGCTCATAGTGCAGCCTCCCCTGCCTCCTCCAGCCCCCGGACACCGCCCCCCCCCCCCACTCAGCCGTATAGTGACTCGTGTAAGCCGAGGGGGGCACTTTTCAGCACAATTTTTGTGCTGAAAAACTCGGCTTATACACGAGTATATACGGTATTTTCCTCTTTGACACAAGGTAAGATTGGCATCTATATAACAGGTTTCTTGCTTCTGCCTAGTCTGGATCTGCATTTTATGCTGTTTTATACCACTATCATGTAATTGTATTTTTATCTTGTAGCATTTATCATATCTCTACATTTTGTGGAGACAGAAATATGTAATTTGTGGTTATGGTTTATCAAAAAGTGTTACTGTTTTTTAATGGCAAATATAGCTGCTTAGCCGCAGGCAAGAAACTGAAGCTAAACGTAAGCAATAATCATTTTTGTTTGTAAAATGCCATTTCTGCTAATTCTGGAACACAGATGTTTTGTAGAACTGAGGCAGTGATTAGATTGAATACCCCAAACTAATGGCATATATGTAAAGGTTCTTCATTGCTCATTAAAGCCTTACTTTTCTTGGTAGAAATCGGTTTTGCTGCTTTAGAGAAATCAGTAGTGGAAATTGTATACTAATGAAATGCAAGTGCAATGGGCAGGCGCTGCTCTTACTGCTCTCCTGCACTCTCCCCTTTGTTTCAATGACCTGTCAGCCAGAGACAGGACAGAGCCCGCCCACTGCACTGAAACTCATTACAATACAATTTCCACTACAGATTTCTCAAAAACAGCAAGAAATTAAAGGACATTTACATACATGGCATTAGTTTGAGGTATAAAAACAGGTCATTCCATGTCAAGTGAACCAATGATTTTTACCTCTATATTTTTAATTATTTTGAGATGTTGTTATTTGATAATAGCATGTCGGACAATGCAAAATGTGAAGATAAAAAAATTCTAGAAATTTTTTTTTTTTTAAATCGATTTTCAAAGTTTGGAAACAGTGCGAATTTCGGTGTTGCCTGTCTTTACATTTCTCCTCATCACTCAGGCTAGAATTAAGATAGAGAGACAAAATACACACCATTCTACTCAGAACTGTACAGGCTTTCACCAGATATGTCACAAGAGTATCTTTGGTTTTACCCATGCAAAACACAAAATTTGAAACTCCATTTCTTAAAAAAAAATTTTAATTTAAAAAATTCCAAAACTGCCCATGTGTCTGCTATGCTCTTAGCTACATCTGTACCAAAATTCAAGATGGGATCGCGATGGGATCATATTTAAAAATATATAACTATTATAGTGTCAATTTGAAAATGTTGAATTTAGATCTCTTCAGCCAGTGGTCTAAAAGTGTGGAGTCTATATTCACCAAATAATCCATGATTTTTGACATTACTGAATTATTTTATTGTGTTACAACTTAGAAGCAGGAGAGGACAGAGGAGCAATCTTTGTTAGGTCTCAGCCTGCGAATGTACAGGGGTAGACAGTGAATACAGAGCAGATGACAGTCCAGCAGCTCCGTCAATCATCAAGTAGGACAGAGCTTCAGCGCCATCCTTTATGTATCCAAGAAAACCAGACATTTTAAAAGTTAACTAAAATCAGATATTAACTCAGGTGGAGCCGAACACCATGACAGGCCGTACATACTCTGACACAAAAGGAAATGGCCATTGCTAGTAAGCGCTTATGGACAAGATTACATTTCACCCACTAGAAGGGACAAATTGATGATAAAGGGCCATTTTAAAACGTACTATTAACTGTTTGATTAGGTCATATTTTATAGAACGAGGATTTAACTAATGTACTATTCTTCTTACACTTCATAAAAGACATGCTTAGTGATATAATAGAAAAAAAATTGTTACACGTATAAATAGGTGTTAAAAGTTTTTTACTCTTGTTCAATAACACTTGAGGATATGATGGACCTTTTTCCTTGAGGATATGATGGACCTTTTTTCTTTTGGTTTGTACAATGCATTCAGGTAGAAAATGCTGAGCGTTGTGTTCTAATGATTAAGATGTATTTATCCTGGCACTTATGGGATTTGATTTTTGTGTTTCTTTGTCGTTGCATAGCAATGTTAAATTCAATAAGTTGTAATTTGAAAAGGAAAAAAAAAAAAAAAACAAGAAACTCACACAAACATAAAATTAAAAAAAATATATAAATTTGATAGGTTGAATCTCTGTACAAATAGAACCAAGAACACAAGTAACACACAGGCTTTTTTCACAATTTTAAAACAAACATGTTTTTCACAATTGCGCATCAAAATTTTGAATTTGATTTCTCCAAAACAAAATATAAAGAAACATAGTCTTGTGACATATCAAATGAAAGCCGGTACCGTTCTGAGAAAAATGATGCCACTCCCGCCTCTTTATCTTACTGCTAGCCGGAGATATGATAAAAAATGTAAACTAAGATCTCCATTTTTATCATATTTAGCATAGGGCAGTTTCTGCAATTCACTTATACATCATATCCATTGATCCTCTTGTTTCTAGTGCCACTCATTCATTTTCATTTTCATTAATCATGTAATAGTAGTGTCGCGGCAGATAACCATAACTGTAAGTATATTATTTTCTGCCTGCACCTACGCTTGTGGTGATGCCGTCATAATCTGATTTACTTAAAAAATGTAAAGCCACACCAGGCCAAAATTTGCGCTTTTTCAAAACTTTAAAAGCCGTAAAAAATTAACTAATGAAGACGAAAATTCAAAACTTTTAATTTGTAATTAACTAAAGTTGTACTTCATATAGAAAAAAAAAAAAAAAATCATATTTGGATCACTTGATATGGAATTATTCAAGCCTGAACAGTTTAGGAGACCACTGTAATCATAAGGTGACCTCTACCTCTGTTCTCTCCCTCCAGACAGTAGTTGGCGAGCTGTATACATAACAATCAGCTAATAGTATGAGTCCAATGGGAGGATCCCTCTCTCCTGCCTTTACACTATACACTAAATTCGCTCCTGTAGCACAGTATATATAGTTTATCTTGAGCAGTTGCATAGGCAAATTCATGTCTAGAATGACTTCCTGATGGTGGAAACAAGACCAGAAGGAAGAAGTGATCGCTCCCATGAAGAAAACTAGGGACCAAGCATAGGGCAAGCATGTCCACTGAATGCACCTAATGCAAAACCCGGTATGGCACTTGAGAAAACCTCCTGGTTTAAATGAAGCACTGGGCCTCAGAGAAGATTCACCTGCAGCCATGCAATTCCATCATGGTCATGTGATGTGATGTCTTGGCAAAAGCCACAATACAGCTTGCTGCAGCTCTGACCACCTCTTCCCTACACTAATGTGGGGGGATCGGCATAGGAAGGAAATAGGAAAAAAATAGCTTGTTACATTACTGGTAAACTTTCCCAGTTTTATCGCCCCATTGTTTTGCAGTGCCTGGAGTACACGCCATTTTTTATCTCTTTTTCTTCCAGTAGTGGAAACAAGGACAAGACAGTACGATTACAACCTGAGTTTGGATGTGTAATGATTTTACGTTGTTAATCTGCAGCCAGTTACAACTGCCTACAAAATGACAACAAATTCCTGTGTGTGCCGTCCAGTTGATTTGGCCATACTATGGAGGCCTTGGATGTTTTATTTGCTTCTCAAGTCCAAATCACTGCTGTCATTACGAGGGCACATTTCCAGGAAGCAGTCATCAACGCTCTGGCAGAACATATATTTAGAGCGTAGACACAAATGGCGGCCCATAAATTGTATGTGTGGGCATAAGGCGGGTAACACACAACATAAAACACTGCCTTTCATTTTTTTGCATCAGAAGAAAACAAAAAATGATGACTAAAATCTTCTGAGATGGGCAATAAAGAAATGTAACTTATGTAGCTCTCGATGGTTTTGCAGGAGAAAATTTAGAGACTGCATTTATGCAGGCAATGGAACTATGAGCACTATAACACTAAAAGACATAATGGCCTTACCAAGGAAGGAAAACTGAAATAAATCAGAAGAATAAAACTAAATTATTACCCATCCCATATCCACTGTACAGTCTTCTTTCGCGCTCTATGGTCTGTTTAATGACGGTCTCCCGGGAGCCATGGTGTCTCGCTTGTCTTCCTTTGATGCTGTTATGCAGTTCAATTTGTTCCAGTTCAGTATCGAACCGATGTAAATAGCTGAAAATGCAGGAAAAATTACCAAGATGATGACCATAATATCAGTCATTTTAACAGTACTAATCATCATATCAGCAGATGTGTGTAGTGTGCACTATTGATTGGCACAGCAGGATCCAGACAACGAGTGCAGCTTCAGCAATAATGTCACTTTTATACGTAGCTTATGAATAACATGCATGACTTTACAGAACTGCTGCATATAGATGTAACAAAAAAGAGGTTTATGAGTACCATTCATCATCTGCACTTGCAATAACCTAAACCTGCTCTCTGTAAGTCTCAGTATAACAAATTTTCTATGTAGCATCCCAAAAAATAACATTAAACCTTCTGTTAATATTGTCTAGGTCACTCTCATGCCTGTAAATCAGCTCTGACCTGTTGGGGGGTTAACTCCATGAGATCTTTGAAGGTGACACAAAGGTATTACCTGTAGATCCTTTATATAGTTCAACGGTTATTAGAACTCCTATAAAAGTGAATAGAGACAGTCCTGCAGACACATAATAAGGCATACACAATGGCAGCGATGCTGATGTTAAAGTTTAGGGGCGATGGTAAGACGTGAAGCAAAACAGAGCCGTACATATAGTTTCCTCATAATTAGAAGTAAACTGAATAAAAATGGGGAAACGTGTGTTATGCAGAGTTTAAAGGGGAACTCTGGGAAGATAAAAAATGTTTGTACAGTCCCTTCCTCCTACATATGAAGCTGAGCTGTCCACTACATTCTAGGATTCTCAGATCATTTATAGATCCATAAAATAGTATCTGCTCAATAGCACCAACCCTCCCTCATGCATGCTCAGTACACTAAAACCGGATCCAAGAAACATGTGTGTCGGATCACACCAGATACATTTCTGTCTGGTTTGGTCTGTTTTTTTCACCGGAGCCCAAAATATGATTAACCTCTGATTTTGGGGTTGGGAAAAAACAGGACATAAATGAATCTGGGACTGAATTCACAAAACCGGATGGCCATTTATGTAACAATCCGGCACCTAGGGATACATGGGAGGCAAAAACAATCCGTTCTGGTCTTTTAAAAACCGTAGTGTGAGCCAGCCTTAGGTCGCTTTTTACTTTAAGGATTGCTACATCCAATAGGTGTTAGTAGAGATACCTGTTCTATTTGCATGTTTTACTTTCAAGGAGCATAGTACGACCTATAAGACTGAGAAGTACAACTTGGCGGTCTTCTTAAAGGGGTTGTCAATGTTTGAAAATACCAGGCCTAATTTGTTATAAAAAGGACAAAATTACACATGGTGGCCGAGCCAGCGATAAATCTGTTCTGCTGCTCCCCATATCTGATATTGGCTGCAGCACTGATGTTAGTGTAACAGCCAAAAGGAGAGCTCGCAGCATTGAGCGAGGTCTTCTGTCCACACCGGTAGAGCTATGTCATGTCAACGCTGTAGTCAGTATCAGACATGGTGAGCAGTGGCAGAGACTCGTGCTGGACCTGTGAGTAAATCGCGATTTATTCTTTTAAAACAGGAATCTGCTACCAATGGTCCAGGAGACACATGTGGCTCAAGGCTGTCTGCCATGTGTTGCATTAACATCAGGTCCAGAAGAGAACTATAAAGATGGTTCCAGACAGTGGATTAAATGGAGCAGCACAGAAGAGCAGATTGCATACCATATACTCTTTTTTTAGGTTCAGAGATAATTTTAACATGGGAAGTTCGAGACAGAATGATA
Organism: Allobates femoralis; assembly: GCA_033576535.1. NCBI lineage: Eukaryota > Metazoa > Chordata > Amphibia > Anura > Aromobatidae > Allobates > Allobates femoralis. The sequence goes on from JARQOC010000003.1 coordinate 161,091,603, forward strand.
TTGCGAATCAGAGGAGGGGCTTGAAGCTGGACGTGACAGAGGTGGAATGCCTGAAGCCAGAATACTGAATGGTGGTACTGTGGGAACCCTTGGACCTTGGTATACTGCCTCGAGGTGATGGCTGTGGAAAAGATTAGTCTGTCATTATATTGGTAATGACGTCTCCGAGTGTCTCTCAAAGCGAGTGTGACTCTCAAGATCAGAAAGTCTGAGGACCTCTGTTTTAGAACAAACTGCACCTGGAGACTGGTATTTTCTGAGAGACGACAACCCTTTTAAGGAGAATTTGACTCTCAAATAAAAAAAAGAGGAAAAAAAATCAGAAGAGTAGAGAATATATATAAATGCTAAGTAAAACATTAAACATTTGTAAGCCTTTTTGGCTTAAAACCAGTTGCTTTCCAGCCATCAATAACAAGAACCAGGGTGCGGCGTATTAGTCGAGCTGTGCACTGCTGCTCCATTCAAAGTCTTTGGGACTGACAGACAGCCAAGTATGGAATATGGAAACATCCCTCAGTCCCTATATAGTGGAGATACTTGGTACTTGTACAGCACTTGTAGTTTGATCTTAGTAAATTTCTGCAATAACGAGTGAACACGTCTGCTCACATCAAGTTCTAGCCTCCAGTAAATATCCCTTCATTTATTTTGTAGTCACTCACTAGTATATAACACTAACACTATACTTGCTGACACTTTGTAATACACACGAATAGTTGTACTGAAGCAATTTATCAAATTACTTTATTATTGGAGGGATAAACAAACCTTACACAGCTGCCGATCATGCTGTTTAGCTGTATTTCCTACCTTTCGATCAGCTCACATGCCTCCTTTTTGCTGTACTCTGTCTTGTCAGGATCAAGATGACATTGAAACCACTCTAATTTCTCACCTATATGAAATAAAACAATAACAATTAAGTAGCTGAACTCACATTCAAGCTGCTGCCAGAGATAAATGTAACATTTTTTGGGTGCAAGTTCTCTTTAGAAGTGAAGCCGGGACATGACAACCGGGCAATTGATTAAAATTCAACAATCTTTATTGGCAAATCCTTTTTAAAAACTTATAGAAAAGACAAAAAATGGACATCTCAGACTACAAAGAATATATATTGGGGTGGTGTATATATGCTTTGTCATCTGAGATGTCAATTTATTGCCTTTCTATACGTTTTTAAAAAGGATTTGCCAATAAAGATTGTTGAATTTTAATTAATTGCCCAATGTGTCAGCGGGATCCATCTTCACTTCTACATTGACCCAAGCGCTGTGCAGCAGCGTGGACGCCGTGCTCCATGCCAGACCGGGATTACATCTCAGGGGTGAACTGAAATATTCTCTTTATTCACATGCACGTTCTCTTTACAGAATATGTGCAGGAAGGTTCCCTTGGCTTTAACAATATTCTCATCTATTCTGTTGTCATCAAAAATTATTTAACCAATTGGTTTTTAACACAACTGAGTGTCAGTATCGCTTCCCAATGCCAGTAAGTTTGTATTTCTTAAGCTTGCATAGGTGTGTAGCACTTGTCATGTCCCCGATTGGGATTTATACGGTATTGCATTGTTTTTCTGTGTTGCTATTCAACAGGTTTGCCTTTTTTTAATCTTGTCTCCTCCCTCTCTCTGTAGTTTCTCTGATGTCAGTTGTTCCTCTCTTCTGCTCCATTTTGTGTCAGTCTTAATTTCACATCGCCTCTTCATAGCTCTAAGAATCATCCTTTTTTACCTGCTGTACTGTGTATAACTCAAGACTTCAGTAGAAAAAAATAAATTATATCTTTTGAAGACTTCTTACATGCCCTTTGCAGCTGAGTTAAAGCTATCAGACAACTCCTTCTACAAGCATGTTTGTAAACAGTCCATACAGGCTTCAGGAGGAATGATAGCCTAAGCACCTAACACAAGCAGGGTATTTGTGAAGATGGAATAGTACTCCTGTTACTGCATACATCTATGGGCTCTTCTCCTACTCGCTTTAACCCTCTCTTCTCTCCTTGTCACTCACAGAAGCAGTAAAAAACCAGAGCAGATCAATGCTAGATGTAAGTGTAGACTTGTCATCATAGATAGAAGGGGAACTACTCTCAGCACAGAGAGCAATGCTGAAAAGATGAACTTCAGAAAAATTACTAATAAAAAGGTCGACTTGTTTTCCAGTAACAGTGAGACTTGTCTCCATGAGATATTACATATTCATAAAGGGAACTCATCTGCAATATTTTCAAATGCAACTATTGGTACAGCTGTTAGGGTACGTTCCCATGATGATTATTAGTCAGTTTTTTATGAAAACGAAGCGTTTTACAATACAAGTGTATAGGATTTTATAGAAATCTCATGTGCACTGTGTTTCCTTTTAACACTGCGTAAACTGATCTGCGGTGCGTTTTATTGAATACGCAGCATGTCAATTTCTCTTGTAGGGACGAAGAGTTTTCAGAGTGAAGGATTACATTAATTCCACAGGTAAAAATTGCACATGCATACGCAGCGGAAAGTAACAAAAACTTATGTAATCCACACTTAGCGATGTCGATACTATAAATATTCAAAAACAAAACAGCTTTATTTAAAGGATGACACACCAAACAGGGAGAAAAAAAATGCAATAAAAACTCAGCATCAAAATTCCACACACAATCATTAAAAAAAAAAAAAAAACGCAAGTAAACTAAGGTGCGGAGAGAATTCTGCACCATCAAAAACGTACTGGATACCGATCATGGAAATGTACCCTAAAGACGTTTGTCCCTGAAATAGGACACAAATAATACTTTGTATAAGCCATTATACGGTGTCTGGTAGTACATTTTTCGGGTTGTGGTGGGGGTCACACTGTCTATGGGAAGCTGTGCAGTCCAGTTACTGTAAGGGGAGCTGTGGGACCATCATACTGTGTGTGGGGGCTGTGGTGGTAGCATACTGTTTTGTGGAGCTGTTGAGCATAGTACAAGAGCTGAACAACAGTAGCAGTATGATTTACTGTTTTTTGTTTATTTATTTATTTTTTAAAGCAAAAGAATTATGTTACAAGCACGTGATAACATACCAACTGGGCTGACTAGTCAGGGAACTAACGACCCCACGACTAGTCAAAGCCCTAGTGAGCATCTCATAAATGGTCTTTAGAAATACATTTTCTAAGAATCTGTTTATGGATGCAACTATGTGCGGAGACTGTTCGGTAGAAATACAAGGTATGTGGACAGAACTGCTGGTGGTTCTGGGTACCCAGGGGACGGAGAGGTTAGCACTGTAGCCCTTCAGTACGGGGGGCCTGGGTCCAAATCCCAGCAAGGAAAGCATCTGCAAGGATCTTGTATGTTAGTCTAGTGCTTATGTAGGCTTCTCCGGATTCTCTAGTTTCCTACCAAATTACAAAGACATACTGATAGGGAATTTAGATTGTAAGCCCCAATAGTACATTAAATTAGTAAAATAAATAAAGTGGTGCATGGGCACTGTCACACCAGGCTCAAAGGGGATCTAGCACCTATAGTCACTAATACCACAAACTGTAGTTTACTTACGAAGAATGCTTAACTTCAAGGCTTTTTCACTCTTCAACCTTAAAGAAAAAATATATAGTTAATGAATATTCTTAGATTTTGGTTAATATCAAATGGAGTAAGAGGTAAGAATCACAACATTCATTTGCTAATTGACAAAGTGCCAAATCTGATTTTATTAGCATGGTTTTACAAAAATTGGAGCAAAAACTGTAAGCCAGAATTCTGTTTCCTTGGTTTTCTTGCACAGCGATCATGATTAAGCCACCAAGGTTTTTTCATTCCCAAAACCATACTTTTCACAAATATCTTGTTTAGTTATGGACCCAGCCTGGACATGAGAGACTAGGCACTCAAATATGAGAGACTATGGGCATGTTACTTACTTCTCCTTTCTGTCCTGTTTGTGACCTTCTCTTGTTAGCTGTGCAGCTTTTCTACTGTAAGGATGGATGACTTTCTTTTCCGGTTTACCTTTATTCTGTGCTGCTTTCGGCTGCAAAATACAATCACAATAGAATAATGATTTACAAGGTAGTAAAACAGAAGGCTGGTAGGTGGCGACACAAAAAGAGGGATACTAACGATGTCCATACACCATCTTTAGCTATCACAGAAACAACATTGGAGGCCATTATTCCTCCCGATCTTCATATGCCTGCATATCTTGGCAAAGTATACTTGTTTTCAGTGATCAGTAGGGAGTAAGCCCCTCCAAGACAAATTTCGTGGCACCTTATCTTCATCATGAATTAAAAGACAGGGCACTGAAATTCATTCTCTACCCTTCCACCAACTGTTAAAGGGACTCTGTCAGGTCATTTTTCAGTATGATACTAATATTACCCCTGAATAGTGCTCAGGCAGCCCTTTTTAAACATGTAAACCATTACTGTATCCTCTGTAGTTTTCTTGCTATAAGCATTTTCACAGCCTGCTGGCAGCTGGTGCACTAGTCCAGCTCATTTTCACTGCAGATTAGTCCAGTTTATGCAAATTTTATTTAAATATCCACACCTACCCAACCTGTTATCTGCCTTATCATGATGATTGCATTCCTGATGAAGGAGCGGGGACACGCTCTGAAATACGTAGAATAAAGGCACCATTATTTATTAGTCCACTAAATACTTTATTTTGCATACGACTGGCACGGATCGAACAACACCGTCCAATTGGATTTATATGAACCGCCACAGGCACACTGTGGAGTGTGGATCCAGCAGCAGCTGTATTACATGCATATACTGATTGTGGGTCCCACAACCAATCCAGGTGAGCAGCAACTTTAGAAATTCTGCATTGTTTTAAAAATGATAAGACGCTATTGTGCTTTTGTTTCCTCATTTTTTAGCTTAGATACACACAACGACACTGCTTAAAACTTCATTCAGATGAGCGCGTATTTCATGTGTATTTTACGTGCTTAATATGCATCCAAAACACATTGCATATCATTAGCCATTAAAGTCTATGAAATTTTGAGAGTGCTGTTCAGAGGATGTGTAATTTTACATAGTGTTTTGGTTGCATATTACACATGCAGAAAAATAAGCATCATGTCAATTGTTTGACGCACGTATTTTCCATAGACCCCATTGTAATCTTTAAAATATGCATCAATTACGCATATGTGTTCACATAGTGCACATGTGGCATGTATTCTGTCCATTTTCACCACAAAAAAATGAAACGTACGCGTGTACAAAACGTGTCAACTACGCGTCAACAAAGTGACACGCACCTGGCAAGAGGATGCAGATTACATGCATGAAAAACACGCAAGTCTTATACTGTATACTGTGAGCCCTCGTGGACAGGGGTACTCTCCCCTCCTGTATCTGTAAGGTACCTTTACACACGGCTACATTTGTAGCTTGTCACCAGCAACTTACAGGTTGCAGTGAAATCATGATACATGATTCCATTTGTACACAGCAAGAAGATAGAACCATGTATCCATGATTTCACTGCACCTGTAAGTTGCCTGGTGACAAGCTACAAATGTAGCCGTGTGTAAAGGGCCCCTTAGACTTGATTGTTCGTATACACTGTATTTGTTTTCGTACTCCCCTCTTCATATGTAAAGCTCCATGGAATCTAATGGCGCTATATAAATAATAATAATAATACTGATAGGGAATATAAAGATGTCAGAGCTGAAGCTAAGAGCACACATCTTCCTCCACCTCTCTCCTCTGCAGGGAGTGCAGACAAGGCATGATCTGCTGCCCTGGAGAGGAGCACAGACAGAAGGATACAGGGCTCCCCATGTGACTGAAGTTTCCTTGCAGATAAGGGCGTGGCGGTGATATCACTAAATGAATATATATTCCCTGGAGAGTGCGCAGCACAGAAGTGATCACTCACTGTGACTGACAGATGCAATGAATCTCTTAATTTGCAGTTTACAGAGGATAGAAGTATAAACAAAAGAAATACACGTATAGAAAGAGCTTCACAGGAGAATTAGAAAATGATATCAGTGACATATGGATTTTTGACCTGACAGATTCCCTTTAAGAGGCCCTCTATACACATGGGATAGATGGACAGTCCAATGAAGATTGGCGAGTTTGGCCAGCTTTGTTCTAATATGTGGGTGCATTATAGAGCATAACACTTTTTTATAATTGCCTGATCCCATACATGTTTTGTCATATTCTAGAAAGTTTTCATAGACATAGAAAAGCAATTATCTAAATTCTGTGGGCGGCTGTAGATGTTTCAAGAGTCCCCTATTTGAAATATTCTGATGCTTATGGAAAATAATTAGCTCATTTGCTTCTCTTATCCCAAATATTGAGAGACTGAGCTAAGGTAGTGACTGCGAGCATCGTCTCCTCATGGGAGGAAGACGGCGCTGAAAACCTTCTCAAACTTTACTAAACATCCAGATTGCTTATTGGCAATGAAGTCTATTATTTCCATTCTTCTGACCTGCAGGAAAGCGTATTACAATCCTGTGCTTCTATATTGGACGTGAGCCCTGCAGGCAGTAAACTAGCTTATGTGTGTAAAGTAGATGTGAAAACATGCGCCTCTTTGATTTATCGTACTTGTTAGCTGCTAAATTTAGAACTTACAGACATTTCCATGGAAACACTTTCTGATAGATTCTAATGGCTAGCCTTTATCTATACCACAAAAACTTCAGGCCAGATGTCGCAGAACAGCCAGGTTTCTATAACCACAAATCATCAAAATACGATTTGTAGAATACTAAACAGCATAAAAATGAAGGTAAAAAAAAGGAAATCAATTCTTAAAGTCAAGTGGAAGGTTTTGTCTGATCTGCTGGCAGCTATAGAGCAGGAGGAGCTGATCAGATCATCATGCATCTTTCTATGAAAAGGAAATTGTAATGCCTGATATAATGCCTCATGTCTGTATATACACGAGTCCAGTGGGTCCTACTAGTGACAGTCTTACTTGTGTGACTGTGCATGGAGACAGCTGTCAATCTCTGATTAGGACCGCCCACTGGACTCATGTACAAAACACCAGGATATTCAATGAATAAAATACAAATCATACTAAACATTTTCCAACAAACCTATATATCCTTCAGCTCAGATTCTCCTCTGAACAGCACTGTCTACAGACCGTTTAACATGTACAACATGACAGGTTCCCTTTAATATTTTTAATAGAGATAATTATCATTTCTAGTATGTTAACAGTTTTGCTTCTTGTAAAGCCGCCCCTCCTGAGTAAATCTAAGTGAATGACAGCGACATCATCCACAAGTCTCATGCCTGCGCAGTGACGCACTTCACTGTGCCCTATTAAAGAGCACTGTGCCCGAAGTCTCGTGCCTGCGCAGTGGAATTTTGCAGGTACTGTAACTGTGTCTCTGGCCTATATTAAAACCGAGACCCGGTTGTCCCTTCCTGGAGCAGTGCCCGTGCCGCTCCAGGCAGTTTAAAGAGGACCTGTCACCTCCCCCCATGGATTAGAATCTAAGTGCAGCACTGAATGCAGCATGTCTGCTGCATTCAGGCAAGGGGTCCCCCATGTCTCTGTGCAGCTGGTACCCCGAGATATAGGCTTAGAAAAGCTTACAGTTAGAAGCCATGGAGGCTGGCCCTTGTGCTGCAGGCACCTCGTAGTACGGGGGAATTTCACGCCCACTGCATCTCTGTGCCACCTTTTTTAAATGTGTTTGCTGCCTCCCTCCTGCCAGTTATTTCACCCATGATCTTGCCTGCGCTCTGCGCTTCCTTGTGCTGCTGACGCACGTGCAGAGCGAGGTATTGCTTATTGCCACCCCGGCTGCCTGTCCCGCCTCCTGCTCTGACATCTGAGCCTTTGCTCACCTGCTCCATAGCATAACACGGAGCAGGGCGGGGAAAGTAGAGGGTGCCACAGCAGGAGGCGGGACAGGCATCCTCTACTTTCCTCGCCCTGCTTCATAGCATATCACGGAGCATGGCAGGGAAAGTAGAGGGTGCCACAGCAGAGGCGGGACAGGCATCCTTTACTTTTCCCGCCCTGCTCCATAAAGTCGAGGATGCCACAGCAGGAGGCCAGACAGGCAGCCAGGGCGGCGATAACCAATACCTCGCTCTGCGCCTGTGTCAACAGCACAAGGACTCGCAGAGCGCAGGCGAGAACATGGGTGAAATGGCTGGCAGGAGGGAGGCAGCGAACACATTTAAAAAAGGTGGCACAGAGACGCAGGGTGCGCAAAATGCCCCTGTACTACGAGGTGGCTGCAGCACAAGGGCCAGCCTCCATGGCTTCTAACTAAGACTATAAGTTTTTCTACGCCTATATCTCGGGGTACCAACCACACAGAGACATGGGGGACCCCTTGCCTGAATGCAGCAGACATGCTGCATTCAGTGCTGCACTTAAGATTCTAAAACATGGGGGCTTGACAGGTCCTCTAACTCACTAGATGCTGCGAACAATAGCAATCACAGCACTTAGGTGACTTGGAGAAGAGTGCACTCCTCTCCCAAGGGATCAGGACCCGCATGACATGAATGCTGTCATGGTAACCCGTGGTCGTTGTCATGATGGCCCCTGGGTCACCAAACTATGGAAAGCGTCGCATACCATGCCAGATGCATGGTGAGAGAAGCAAACTGACAGTGCTACGACTGTGCTGCCATAAAATCCATAGTGCATTGCAATGGATTATATTACACTTCCTGACAGAAGTTATGTCGCTTATCCATGTTATGTAAATAAAAGCTTATAAACTGATGTTAAATTCATCCATTGGTTTTATAAATTACTCTTTTGAAAGCTGAAACCCTCCATAGTGTGGTTTAGGTTAAGAAAATAAATTGGCATCAATGCTGAAATATTGATCATTTAATGAACACAGAATGGTCAGATTTTGTCAAGACAAAAGTTTTGTCGCCCACAGAAAGTAATGCGATTTTCAAACAAAAAATGAACTTAAAATACAAATATATGTTGTATAACACTGGTGAATGAAGTTGTTGTGCTATTAGAGTCATATTTAATATTTTGTGTGCCTTCCATGAACTTGAAGGATTGCATCCATGCGGTTCAACAATGATTCATACAATTTATTAATGAAGTCATCAGGAATAGCAAAGAATGCAGTTTTACATGCCTGCCAGAGTTCATCAAGATTCTTTGGTTTTGTCTTCCAAGCTTCCTCTTTCATCCTACACCAAACATGCTCAATGATGTTCATGTCTGGTGACTGGGCTGGCGAGTCCTTGAGCACCTTGATCTTTTTTGCCTGGAAGAACTTTGTTGTAGAGATGGATGTATGAGATGGAGCATTATTCTGCTGCAGAATTTGACCCCTTTTATGATTTGAACAAAATAATGTAGAGAGAAGTAACCGGGCACCTCCAGGATTCATGCGGTATATACAGCACTGATGTACCTTATGTTTCCACTACAAATCCCTGTTAATGGTGTTGCAGCGTCTTGTGACAAAAGTCCATGTATATAAAAAAAAAAAAATCAAGGAAAAAGGCGGCACTCACCATTAGTAGATCTTGTACTTTATTGCATCGGTGTGGGGAGGGGGTGCAGAGGGCGCAGACGACAGCACGCCGTTTCGGAGGCTCTGCACTCCCTCCCCACACCGATGCAATAAAGTACAAGATCTACTAATGGTGAGTGCCGCCTTTTTCCTTGATCCTTTTATGATTTGGAATACCGTATATACTCGTGTATAAGCCGAGTTTTTCAGCCCAAAAATTGGGCTGAAAAGTCCCCCCTCGGCTTATACGCGAGTCATACGGCGAGTACACAGGCCGCGTCCCCCCCCGCCACCCACATCAGTATACAGGCGCCCCCCCATCAGTATCCAGGGCCCCCCCTTGCTGCCGCAAACCTGTAAAGTAAGATCATTATACTTATCCCTGTGGCCGTCCCTGCTGCCGCCATCGCGCTCCTCCGGCTTCATCCGGCTTCTTCCAGCTTCCTCCTCCGGTGGGCGCAGGCAATGACGTCATTGTCTGTGCGCCAGAGGAGGAGGCCGAAAGAAGCCGGAAGAGGCATGAAGACCCGGAGGAGCGCGGTGCAGAGCAGCGGCGGCCGCCACAGGGATAAGTATAATGATCTTACTTTACAGGTTTGCGGCAGCAAGGGGGGCCCTGAATACTGATGGGGGGGGCGGCGCCTGTATACTGATGGGGGTGGCGGGCGGGCGGCCTGTATACCTCTGGGGCTGCTGCTATATATACCTCTGGGGCTGCTGCTATATATACCTCTGGGGCTGCTGCTGTATATACCTCTGGGGCTGCTGCTGTATATACCACTGGGGCTGCTGCTGTATATACCTCTGGGACTGCTGCTGTATATACCACTGGGGCTGCTGCTGTATATACCTCTGGGGCTGCTGCTGTATACACCTCTGGGGCTGCTGCTGTATACACCTCTGGGGCTGCTGCTGTATACACCTCTGGGGCTGCTGCTGTATACACCTCTGGGGCTGCTGCTGTATACACCTCTGGGGCAGCTGCTGTATACACCACTGGGGCTGCTGCTGTATACTACCACTGGGGCTGCTGCTGTATACTACCACTGGGGCGGCTGCTGTATACTACCCTGTTTCCCCGAAAATAAGTCACCCCCGAATATAAGTCAGGGCAGGGCTGGCGCAGAATTTTCCAATATAAGTCATACCCCGAATATAAGACAGGGTGACTTATTTTCGGGGAAAATAAGACAGGGTACCGCTAAAGTGCCATTTTTGCCCATTGCATTTTTACCTGTGTCCCCGCTATCCTGCTGTCCCCGCTGTCCCCCGTGGGCTCCCCTCTGCCCTCAGGTGCAGCCGCAGGTCCGCTGTCCCCCGTGGGCTCCCCTCTGCCCTCAGGTGCCGCAGGTAACCCCGAGGACATAGGGTTAATCTTGTGCGCCTGTCGCCCCGGCCTGACGTCACCGCTGCCGGCAGGAGCTTCTGATTGGCCAGCGGCTCCCCAGCATCTCGAGCGCTGATTGGCTCAGCGGCTCGAGTGCTGATTGACCAGAAGCTCCTGCATGAAGAAGCATCTGGACAACGCCCTGCACCGCGGAGGAATCCATAGCCCGAGGCCGCCATTACCCTAAAAAGGAAGGATGTTTCCTTGCCAACTTGCCCATTAAAACCGCAATTCCGCTGCACAGCCGACTTGCGGCAAACTTGCGCCAGGTCCCCATACAATGTACGGTACTGTATGGGACACTTGCGGCAAGGTGCGGTTACCGCACCTTTGCCGCACCTTGCCGAAAGTGTCCCATACAGTACCGTACATTGTATGGGGACCTGCCGCAAGTGTGCCGCAAGTGTGCCGCAAGTCGGCTGTGCGGCGGAATTGCGGTTTTAACGGTACTGTGCTGGGGGCTGCAGTGGCATACTGTATGGGGCTGGGACCCCATGGGAAGCTGCAGTGGGATACTGTATGGGGCTGTGACCCCATGAGAGGCTGTGTGGGATACTGTATGGTATTGTCATTTTTTTTTTTTTTAATATAAGTCATACCCCGAATATAAAACAGGGTGGGACTTTTGGGGGTAAAATAAATATAAGACACTGTCTTATATTCGGGGAAACACGGTACCACTGGGGCTGCTGCTGTATACTACCACTGGGGCTGCTGCTGTATACTACCACTGGGGCTGCTGCTGTATACTACCACTGGGGCTGCTGCTGTATACTACCATTGGGGCTGCTGCTGTAACACTGCTGGGGCCTGTATATACCACTGGGGTGGCTGCTGTATACCTGTGCTGGGGTCCACCCTCGGCTTATACACGAGTCAATAGGTTTTCCCAGGTCTTGGGGGCAAAAGTAGGGGGGTCGGCTTATACACGAGTATATACGGTATAAGAGGTAGTTAATACTTCTTGATATTTTAGGCTATTGATACTGCCTTCCACCTTGCAAATGTGTCGCACACACCCCCATACTGAATGTAACCCCAGATCATGATCTTTCCACCACCAAACGCAACTGTTTTCTGGGGGTCTTTGGATCCATACGGGGTCCACTAGGTCTCCTGCAGTATTTGCGGCGGCTGTGGTGTAAATCTACTGAAGATTCATCAGAGAAATCCACCTTCTGCCACTTTTCCAGCATTTAGCAGGCTGTGGGACTTTGCAAATGCCACATGGTTTTTTATTTGCCTTTTGTTTAGTGCTGGCTTCTGGGCACCGATTCGACCATGGAGGCCATTTCGAGACAGAATCCTCAAACTGTTTTAGTTGACACAGGGACTTTGGGTGACCAGGCCTGTTGGAGCTCTGCTGCAGTGGAAGAGGGGCTTGCTTTGGATTTTCTAACCAACAAACGTTTCTGCTGAGAAGTAGTCTTGTGGGGTCTGCCAGACCTGGGCTTGTCAAACACATCTCCAGTCTCTTCAAATCTTTTATACTTTGTACTTGACACTGAGACAAATTAAAGGTGCCAGCCACCTCTGCAGTAGATCTGATCTTCAGCCTCTTGATAATCAAGGCTTTGGTCGCAGGGTGGATTTTTGGCATGTTAGCAAAGCTCAAGTTGCAGTTCAAGTGAAAGTCTGGGATGCTGTGTTTCTTTTTAGACATACCCACTAATTAATCGATCATTTACTGAGCACAGGTGAGGACGTAAACTAGAATTGGGTGCATTATATGACCAGGCGACAAAACTTATGTCTTGACAAAATCTGACCATTTTGTGTTCATTAAATGATCAATATTTCAGCATTGATGCCAATTTATTTTCTTCACCAAAACCACATTTCGGAGGGTTTCAGCTTCCAAAAGAATAATTTATACAACCAATGGATTAACTTAACATCAGGTTATAAGCTTTTAATTACGTAACATGGATAACCAACATAACTTCTGTCAGGGAGTGTAGTGGAATGAAATGAAATGTCCCATAAAGGTACTAAGGAAAAAAATTTTTTGAAATATTTCAAAAACAAAACAAAATAAAGAGCACAAAACATTACATCAATAAATATATGTTTATGAAAACAAATAAACAAAGAAAGTACAAATAATTGATATCGCTCTCAAATTAACCGATGATTTAAAACACTAGTTAACCCCCTTCAGTGAACATAAAAAAAAAAGAAAACAAAAACGTGGCAAAAACACCATGCTTTTTCATCATACCGCCAAAAAACATAAAAAGACTAAATAAATGTGGTATTTCTGTACTCATACTGACCCACTGAATAAAGCCATCTGATCAATTTTACGACATGGTAATTGGCATTTTCCTCAAAAAAAAGTGGAATAGAAAATGAGCAACAAATATTATGTAGCCCAAAATAGTAGCAATAAAAACCCCAACTCCATCGAGCAAAAAACAAGCCCTTACATGACCATTGGCAGAAAAATAAAAAACTATAGCTTTCAAAATTTGGCAATACAAAAAATCCTTTATTTTGTAAAAAAGTTTTCAGTTTTGATAATAGTCAAACCTAAAAAAACACTATATAAATTTGATATCGCTGGAATTGTACCGACCTGATGAACAAAGCTGCTTGAACACTCATACCAAAAGGTGAATGTATACAAATAGTAATAAAGCCAATTCTTCAACTGCTGAGATGAATCAGTGATAATACCGATGCAGTTGCATCCAGTTGCATCATGTTTTACAAATGCAGGGGAATATGGGAGATGTAGGTTTTACCCACATTCCCCAGGATTCCAAAAAACAGCAGTGCGAAACCAGCCTCATATGTCTACACTGACAGAAAAACAAAAACAGCAACACACCTTTGTGACTTTGAGTCACTTTATGCTCTGAAAGAGGGTTGCGATCCCCATTCTGCTCCTGCCAGCTCTCACAGTGATGACGCCAAGAACCCTATTACCTGTATGACAACAGCTAAAAGGTTTTCAACAGAAATCACACTGAGGCAGTATATCAAGATCCAATGTTTCTTACCTTATCCCCATTTAGATCTGCTCTTCTATGTGTGACTATTCACAAAAGTCTCAATCTGAGGATCTGGTTCTAAATGCATGAAGATGGCTCCCGAGCTACAGGTCGCGGACCCCAGATGTAGAGGGAGAGCATCTAATTAGAGATGTGTCACTTACTAGGAGGTGTTTTGCTTTGCTAACACAATCAGCGGTTTATGAGCAAAAAATCATCACTACAGGATTACTGGCCTCATACCTCCTAGTCCAACCACACCCCAAGCACTGATTAGCAGTTCTCTGTTACTATACAATTTACACAGAAAGCTGCTGAGTGGGTGAGGGTTATACACAACTCAACAACGGAGTTCTGCTAGATCTGCAATAAAGAAAACCAATATTGCTGCTGCATCCAGTAAACTAAGGCAAGGGTCCCCAACCACCGGTCCGTGGATCGGGCCTTGGGGGTACGGGTCATTCCATATCAAGTGATCCAAATATGAATTTTTTTTCCCTGACGTCTTTAGATTTAATATTTTTTCCCTATTAAGTACAACTTTAGTTAATTACAAATAAAAAGTTTAGAATTTTTTTCTTAAAGTGATCCTAAACCCACAAACTGACCCCCCCCACATCTTTAGACCTGTCCCTGCACCCCCCCCTTATTTCTAGCCATCCTTTTTGCAGTAAAAATCGATTTTGTAAAGTAGAGAAAAAGTTATATTTACTTTTCCTGTTTGAGTTCTCTCTTTCTGAGGAAGCCGCAAATAGGCGGGGCCTGTCTGCTGCTGCCTTGTAATTATGCACGCCCCTCTTTTTTCTGCAAAAGGGATGGCTAGAAATGATAAGAGAGGGTGCAGGGACAGGTCTAAAGATAAGGGGGGGGGGGCAGTTTGTGGGTTTAGGATCACTTTAATCAGTTAATTTTTTACAGATTTTTAAAGTTTTAAAAAAGTGTGAATTTTGGCCTGGTAGGACTTGACATTTTTTTTTTTATCATATCATGGGCTAGAAATAACGGGGTTAAAAACATGCATTGTTTTTTGAAACATTGAGAGAGTGAGTAAATCACTGCTTGCACTACTTTTTGATCACTGCAATTAACACAGCATTTATCACTATTTATATATAAAAAAAAATCTGCCATCGTTTTCATTAGAGATTAAAAAAACTAATGCAGATATAGTGAAAACTCAGTAGAAAAAAGCTGCCAAAACCACAGCTTTTATCCGCAGACAGAATAGGTTGTGTACGCTAGCCCTAATACTCACTTTATAGTAAGACAGTTATATCTCAAGTGTACTGTAAATCTTTATTTTTATTACCCATCTTCCTTACTTAATATTAACTGTATTTTTCTCACAGAGCAATGGCTGCTGCTTCTCGAGGAACAGCATTTTATAATATATAATATAATAATATTTATTCATTTATATAGCGCTATTAATTCCATAGCACTTTACATCCATGAGTAATGCTGTCTCTCTTGGAGCTCACAATCTAAACATCCTATCAGTATGTCTTTACAATGTGGGAGGAAACCGGAGTGCCCGGAGAAAACCCATGCAAACACAGGGAGAACATACAAACTCCTTGCAGATGTTGTCCTTAGTGTCCTTGGTGGGAATTGAACCCAGGACCTCAAGACCCCTGCAAAGGCTGCAGTGCTAACCACTTGAGCCACCGTACTGTTGCAATCCCTTTAAAAAACTGGACACAGAACAAGAAAAAAATCTTAGGCCGCTCCAAGATTGGATGTTTGATATAAATCCATCATTCAGTGCAGCATGAACATTTGTGACAATTGTAGAAAGCAACTTGCAAAAGAGAAAAATACTCTGGATGCAGAACATTAGAAGAACCTGCAACTTCCAACACAGATTTTATAAACCCTGATTTAACAATAGAGTATTGGAATATATCACTTTCTAACATCAAAGATAATTAAGATAATGAGGTGGGAGAGACATCATTACATCATTTTTCTCAGAACGGTATGGTAAGTTAATGCAGCGGGGGGGCTCTGCACAGTGTGGGGGGCTCTGCACAGTGTGGGGGGCGAGTGCCAGCAGGAGGAGGGCTGCATCACATAGTGCACTGCATCCCGCGGCTGGGGGAGCAGTGCACTATCTGATACAGCCCCCTCCTGCCGGCACTCGCCTGCTGTATACTACTGGGGGCCTGCTGTATACTACTGGGGGCCTGCTGTATACCATACTGCTGGGGCCTGTATACCACTGGGGGGGGCCTGTATACCTCACTGCTGGGAGCTGTATACAATACTGCTGGGGGCTGTATACCACTGGGGGGACCTATATACCTTACTGCTGGGGGCTGTATACCTGTCCTGGTGGCTGTATACCATACTACTGGGGCCTGTATACCACTGGGAGGGCCTGTATACCACACTGCTGGGGGCTGTATACCTCACTGCTGGGGGTTCTATACCTGTGCTGGGGTCCACCCTCGGCTTATACGCGAGTCAATAAGTTTTCTCAGTTTTTGGGGGCCAAAGTAGGGGGGGGGTCGGCTTATACACGGGTCGGCTTATACACGTGTATATACGGTAACTAAAGTAGTACTTCATATATAAAAAATTTTTAAAAACTCTAAAGACGTCAGGTAAAAAAAATATTCATATTTAGATCACTTGATATGGAATGACGCATTGACACTATAATATTTCACTACTTTTAAAATATGATCCCATTGCGATCCCAACTTGAATTTTGGTACAGATGTGACTAAGAGCACAGCAGACACATGGGCAGTTTTGGAAATTTTTAAATTATACTTTTTCTCGGAAATGCGCTTTAAAATTTTGTGTTTGCTTTCGCATGGGTAAAATATTGTGACTTATCTGGTGAAAGCCTGTATAGTTCTGAGCAGAATGGGGTTTACTTTGTTTATCTATCTTATTTCTAGCCTGAGTTATGCGGAGAAATGTAAAGGCAGGCAACACCGAAATTTGCACTTTTTCCGAACTTTGAAAATCAATTAAAAATATAAAAAAGTTTTAGAATTTTTTCATCTTCACATTTTGCATTGTCTGACATGCTATTATCAAATAACAAAATCTCAAAAGAATTAAAAATATAGGAGGTAAAAAGCATTGGTTCACTTGACATGGAATGACCCGTCCGTGTGCTGTGGTCCGCGCCGCCGTAGACCAGCACTACACAGAAAGTGTGCTCTGCGGCGGCTCAGAGCAGTGGATGCTGCCCGCTTCCCTGCCCAAGTGACGCCTGCCTCAGCTGCGTGCATAGATGTACAAGCGGAGCCTTCAGCCAATCACAGTGCAGCAGCCAGGCCCTGATTGGCCAGTGGCTGCTGCGCTATTATTGGCTGACAGCTCCGCCCGTATATATACACACAGCTGAGGCAGAGAGCAGAGCAGCGGCAACTGCAGCGGTGGACCGGTGAGCAAAGTGTGTGTCTGTGTGGTGTGTCTGTCTGTGTGAGGCTGTGTGTGTGGCTGTGTGTGTATCGATAGGGGATGCAATGTGATGATGGGGATAATGTGAGCTGCTGCAGGGGGATGATGGGGATAATATGGGCTGCTGCAGGGGGATGATGGGGATAATGTGGGCTGCTGCAGGGGGATGATGGGGATAATGAGGGCTGCTGCAGGGGAATGATGGGGATAATGTGGGCTGCTGCAAGCAGATGATGGGGCAATGTGGGCTGCTGCAAAGGGATGATGGGGGCTGCAAGGGGATGAAGTGGATATTACAGGCTGTATGGGGATGATGGGGATATTGTGGCCTGCATATGGATAATGGGGATACTATGGGCTGCAAGGGGACAATAGGGGCTACAAGGGGATGAAAGGGAATACCGTATAGTGGGCTGCAAGGGAATGGAAAAATAAGACATCCCCTGAAAATAAGATGTAGCGCATCTTTCAGGGAAACAGGGTACTAAACTGCACCCCTAATCCATAGCCCCACCCCATATGATCAAAGCCCCACCCCTGTGCCACCCCGCCCTACCGGGGCCCGGAAAAATGGTCTTGCATGAAGCCGGTTCCCAATGCAAAAAAGTTTGGGGATCACTGAACTAAGGGATACATCACTGGAATCAGGCTATCTGACCCTACCTCATACTGCCATGTGAGAACATAGCAAAAAGCTCCTGACAGATTCCCTTTAACTGCTTTAGGCTTTGAAATTAGTGGTGAAGCTAAAAGTGACCCGACCATGCTTCAGGTGGCTTCCATGCTTTCAACGTATAGTTAAAATTATCAATAAAAGTCATCGCCAGCCGAGCGACTGCATAGACAGTTGAAAGGACACTTTAGAAAAAAAGACCGCCAGTGTTTTCCTGAAGTATCTTTGCCTTGAAACACTCGAGTTTGCTAGCATCTTAAAGATGCTGTGTGCACATACCCTTAAACTGTATTACCCCTTGGAGAAACTGCCTTCATTATAAAGCCGCAAGCAGGAAACATTTCCACTTAGAACAAATAGAAAACAACAAAAGCATAACCTTGTTTTACGTTCAAGCAGCCAGATACGAACATACAGACTCAACGGTCACAATTGCTACCGTAGTTAAAAGCTATAATTTGCCCAAAGTTGTCAGGTTTATTTATTGTAGCTTTAGAAATTTGAGTAAATGGATGGCAGACAAAAGAAAGGACACAAAAAAAAATAAATAATAGCAACTTAAGCGCAAGGTAAAGTAAGATATATGAAAAGTCTATGGACAAGCATTATTCTATAAACTTAGAGAGCCAATAAAAAACTTCTAAAGACATTTATGTACCACAATATGCTTCTGGGCTTTTTTTTAAGGATTTCATTTTATTCATAAACAGAATTTTTTTTTTGAACTAGCAAAGTACATAACAGACATGAAAGGCTTCAAAACCTAAGTGCGGGGACTGCACGCCTACTGGAAATAATAACAGCTCAAAAATAATAAAACTGCCGTTCAAAATAAGAGGTGCCCGATATAATGTAAATGTGCAATAAACAGATTATATCTTAGTCTTTTCCAGTACAAGAAGTTTGGGAGTTTTAAAGGGGTTGTCCATTACTAGGACAACTTTTTTGATTCCACTTCATTAAAGAAAAAAGACCGTGTCACGCATGCCCTGCGTCCTATCACTGATGGCTTCTGTCCCTCCCCCTTCCTTCAAACCAAATGAACCACCAAAGGGAAGGGAGCGGCAGCTGCAACATCACTTCCTGTAGATTTACTCATTTAGTCTGAAGGCAAGGAGACAGAAGCTGGCTGTGATTGGACGTGAAGCACGCGTCATGCCGCAATATCATGCGAGCACCGAACGTAGCTACAGATAGTGCTGGAACAAGGGCTGTGGAGTTGGTATCCATTTTGGGTGGAGTCAACGTCAAATTCAGGGAAATTAAGGAGTCGGATGTTTGGCTTACTGACTTAACAGCCATGGTTGTGGAGTCGGAGTCGGTTGCCATTATGGTGAAGTTGGAGTCAGGGAAACTGAATAGTCAGAGTCAGAAGTTTAGCTTACCGGCTACACTGTCATGATATATACCTTTATCCTGTCCTGTATTTCTGTATACAATGCAATTTATTGTGCTGTAAGTTAACATTTTATTATTATTATTATTTATTTATATAGCGCCATTAGGTTCCATGGCGCTTTACATGAGGATAGGGGAGACAAGCACAATTACAATAACTCTAGACAATCAGGACAAATAGGTACAGGAGGGGACCCTGTCCACAATGGCTCACAGTCTATGAGGGGTGGGAGGGGATACAGTAGGATGGGGGAGTGTCAGTTACGGGGCGGTCGCCTGGGTCTCATGGCAGGTTGTAGGCTTGACGGAACAAGTGAGTCTTCGGGTGACACTTGAAGCTTCTCAGGGTTGGAGAGTGTCTGACGTGTTGGGGCAGGGAGTTCCAGAGTTTGGCAGATGCCCGGGCAAAGTCCTGGACGCGATTGTGCGAGGAGGAGATGAGGGGGGAGCAGAGGAGGAGTTCTTGTGAGGACCGGAGGTTGCATGAGGGTAGGTATCGGGAGACCAGGGTTGTGCATCGCTTTGTATGCCATGGTTAGTGTTTTGAACTGGGATCTCTTGGAGGCGGGGAGCCAGTGAAGGGCTTGGCAGAGGGGGGAGACAGGGGAGTACGCGGGGGACAGATGGATTAGTCGGGCAGCAGAATTGAGGATAGATTGGAGAGGTGTGAGGGAGTTGGATGGGAGGCCAGTGAGAAGGAGGTTGCAGTAGTCAAGGCGGGAGATGATGAGGGCATGAATAAGTGTTTTAGCGGTGTCATGGGTAAGGAAGGAGCGGATCCCTGAGATGTTTCTAAGCTGGAGCCGGAGGGATGTGGAGATGGCTTCGATGTGGGGCTTGAAGGATAGGGAGGAGTCAAGGATTACCCCGAGGCACTTGGCTTGGGAGACTAGGGAGAGGGCGCAGTCATTGACACAGATGGATAGGTTGGGAAGTGGGGGGGAATTTCTTGGGGGGGGGGAAGACTATGAATTCAGTTTTGTCCATGTTGAGTTTAAGGAAGCGAGCAGAGAAAAAGGATGAGATGGCGGAAAGGCATTGTGGGATTTTGGAGAGTAGGGAGGTGATGTCGGGGCCGGACAAGTAGATTTGGGTGTCGTCGGCGTAGAGATGGTACTGGAGGCCGTGGGACTCAATGAGTTGCCCTAGGCCGAGAGTGTATATGGAGAAAAGTAGTGGACCCAGGACCGAACCTTGGGGGACTCCGACAGAACGGGGATAAGGTGAGGAGGAGGTGTGGGAGTGGGAGACACTGAAGGTCCAGTCTGCTAGGTATGAGGAGATCCAAGAGAGGGCAAGGTGGGTGATGCCGAGGGATTCCTGGATCTGGAGAAGAAGGGAGTGGTCAACCGTGTCGAAGGTGGCGGACAGGTCGAGGAGGATGGAGTAGTGACGTTTGTTCTTGGCAGCAAGTAGGTCGTTGGTGACTTTGGTCAGGGCTGTTTCGGTGGAGTGGAGGGGTCGGAAGCCGGACTGTAGGCGGTCGAAGTGGGAGCAGGAGGAGAGGTGAGAGGACAGTTCAGAGTGGACGTGCTGTTCGAGTAGCTTAGAGACGAATGGGAGAAGAGATATGGGGCGATAGTTGGCGACAGAGGTAGGGTCGAGGGAGGGTTTTTTGAGGATGGGCGTGATTAGGGCGTGTTTGAAGGCTGAGGGGAAGGCGCCAGTGGTAAGTGATAGGTTGAAGAGGTGGGTGAGGGCTGGGATGAAAATGGAGGTGTGGTTGGGAATGAGGTGGGATGGGAGCGGGTCATGGGCGCTGGTGGTGAGGTGTGATTTCGACAGGAGGGAGGAGAGTTGGTCTTCAGTTATGGGGGGCAAGTGGCTAATGGAGGAGGAGGGCAGTGTAGGTGAGAGGGGGAGTTGTGGGGAAAGTGGGCCAAAGCTGTTTCTGATCTTGTCGATCTTCTCCTTGAAGAAAGTCGCAAAGTCTTCAGCAGAGATGAGGGGAGAGGGGGGAGGAGCAGGCGGGCGGGGTAAGGAGTTGAAAGTTTTGAAGAGCTGATTGGGGTTGCGGGACAGCGAGGTTATTAGGGATGAGAAGAAGGTTTGCTTTGCAGTAGCAAGTGCAGTCTTGAAGTCAGTGAGGGATTGTTTGAACAGAGCAAACTGCTCGGAGGTGCGGGACTTTTTCCATCTCCTCTCAGCGACCCTGGACGCCCATCTTAGGTTTTTAGTGAGGGTCGTATGCCAGGGTTGCCTGTTAGTGCGTGGAGCGTGGAATGTGAGGGTGGCGGCTAGGTCAAGGGCGTTCGTTATTGTGGTGTTGTATAGGGTGGTGGCAGTGTCTATGTCACCAGCGGAGGGTATGTCGGTGAGAGGGAGGAGGGATTTGGAGAATAAAGGAAGATCAAGATCTCTTAGGTTTCGGCGAGGGTGATCAAGTTTGCGGGGAGGGGTTAGCGTGGCAGGGGAAGAGAGGGCGGAGAAGGTCAAGAGATGGTGGTCAGATAGGGGGAGTTCCGAGGTTGTGAGGTTGGAGAGGGAGCAGAGGCGGGTAAAGATGAGGTCAAGGGTGTGGCCTTGTTCGTGGGTGGAGGGGAGGACCATTGGGAGAGCCCTAGGGAAGTGGTCAGGGAAAAAAGGTTGGAGGCGGCTGGGCGGGGAGTGTCAATGGGGATATTGAAGTCGCCCATGATGATGGTGGGGATGTCAGCGGAGAGGAAGTGAAGCAGCCAGGTGGTGAAGTGGTCAAGGAAGGAGGTGATGGGTCCAGGGGGCGGTAGATGATGGCTAGCTGGAGGTTGCAGGGGGAAAAGATTCGGACCGAGTGGGCTTCGAAGGAGGGGGCAGTGACGGAGGGAGGCGAGGGAATAGGGCTGAAGGTGCAGGAGTTGGACAAGAGTATGCCGACACCACCGCCGTGTTTGCCAGAGGGACGGGGGGGGTGGGACAGGCTGAGGCCGCCGTACAAAAGTGCAGCAGGGGAGGCTGTGTCGGAGGGGGTGAGCCAGGTCTCGGTGATGCCAAGGAATGATAGTTTCTGGGAGATAAAGAGTTCGTGGATGTCTGGGAGTTTATTGCACACTGAGCGGGCATTCCAGAGTGCGCCGGGTAGAACAGTGGGGGGGGCAGGGGTTGGGGGAATAGGTTAAGGTTGGTGGGGTTGCCAGGGTTAGTTGTGGTGAGGTTGCAAAGGTTGGCGATGGGTCGTGGGTGTGGGATGAAGGTGGTTGTGGGGATGTGGTGGGGGGGGGGGCCAGGATTGGGGGAGATGTCACCGGCAAGGAGGAGGAGTAGGCAGAAAGTTAGCAGGTGGGAGCAGGAGAGCTTACGTGGCGGGCGTGCTTGTTTGGTGATTGAGGATTGAAAGTGAATGAATAGGTCGGAGAAGTGGGTGAGGCGGTTAGGCAGGATGGAGGATGAGAGCAGTATTTCATGCTGGGAGGGGGGATAAGTGGGGGTAGTAGGAAGTGGAGAAGGATGGGAGTCTCCTTCCCCCGAGAATTGCGTTCCTGGACTGTAATGTAATTAACCATTGGCCAAGAGCTAGTGAAGGATTAGCCATTCTTCCTCCCAGCAGGTGGCTAGTCCAATCCACATACTACCAAACACACTGGAGCAATACGTTTCCAAAATCTTCTGATGGAGCAAACCATTCAATAGTAGGTGTGAACCCCTACTCCCTTTCACATGGGCTGATCCCAGGAGCCCAGACAATACATTCATGTTTTTAGGATCAGATGTGAGTTGACTGTGGAAGTGACCGGAGCAAGACCTGAGCTGAGGCCAGATTTCGTCATCCGTGGGATTGTGTTGGATCCATTGGGCTCTTGCAAGGATTATTGCTTTCGTTTATCTGGCACAAGGAGGTGCCCCGGATCTGTTTCCTTTGTTTGGACTCATTGCGGACTCTGCAGATTTACCTTAATGTGTGTTGTTCAAGCTTTATTGTGTAATAAATCTCCTTGGATTAATCATCGGCCGGGTGTCCCTTCCTGCTCTGTTGCACACCCAGTCACATACACAGCCCTGGCTGCAACAGCAGCTGCACAAGAAGCGAGTACAGGGTCTTTTATTGTTAATGGGGAAAAAAAAAGTGGAATCAGAAGGGGTTGTCCTAGTAGTAGACATACGAGAACCTGTCACCCCCTGGTGCTTTCCAAAGTGAAAGCACCACTGAATGCAGCATGTATGTTGCATTCAGGGAAGGTGCGTACGATGTCTCTACCCCCCCATACCCCAAAAAAAACACTTTGGAAAGTTCAGAGTTAAGCAGTCTGATGGGTCTTATCTGATTATCCTGTGTGTTCTGCCTCCACTTCTGTGTTTGGCCAACTCCTCTTCAGCGCCTGCGCCTAAGCCTGCGAATTCACGCAGGTGCACACTGAGGACTTGGGGTGAGTGGGGCCCGGCTGCTGTAAGGGCGGATGTGTGTGACTCAAGCACCAGGGCACGCCCTGCATACAGCATAACATTTAACAGGGCGGGTTCTGGTGCTTGTGTCATAAGCATGCACTCTTAAAGCAGCCGGGCTCCACTCCAACCAAGTCCACGGTGTGCGCCTGCGTGACTTCACAGGCTTAGGTGCAGGCGCTGAAGAGTAGGCAGAACACACACAGAGGGGGCGGGGAAGGACCGTCCCGGAGCAATGGCAGCAAGTAAAGATAAGACCCATCAGACCGCTTAACTATGATCTTTATATAGTGTTTCTTTCTGTGGGATAGAGAGATTCTAAACACCGTCGCAGAATGCAGCATACACGCTACATAAGGTGCTGCTTTTAGTTTTGAAAGCACTAGGGGGGTGGCAGGTTCTCTGTAAAGAAAGTTTTCTGACTTTATTCCCTTTCAGCAGTAAAGGTACCGTCACACGTAACAATATCATTGCCGATATCGTTCAAAAGTCACGTGTTTAGTGACGCTTGAACGATGTCGAATCAACATCGTAGCGTGTGTCACTACTAACGATCAACGATCAGTTGGCTGATCGTTTGATTTGAGGACAGGACCTCAAATCTATCATTGGTCGGTCACTGGACACGCAGTATCGAGACCAACGATGAACAAGCTCCCAGCGCCTCACATCCTATGCTGGGAGCTCGTATCCATGGTAAACATCGGGTTACTAAGCGCCGCGCGGCGCTTAGTAACCCGATGTTTACCATGTTACTAACAATCTCGCTGGTCCACATCACTGGTGAGTCTGCCTGTGCGACACCTCACCAGCGATATGAACGATGTTGTTAGCGATCTCGCTTGACTGAAATCGCTAACAACAAATTGAAGCGTGTGACGGCACCTTAAGAAGAATCTTATTTCGGGGTCCCTTTTTCCTG
This sequence comes from Allobates femoralis, assembly GCA_033576535.1. Classification (NCBI taxonomy): domain Eukaryota; kingdom Metazoa; phylum Chordata; class Amphibia; order Anura; family Aromobatidae; genus Allobates; species Allobates femoralis. The sequence continues at coordinate 161,116,254 of JARQOC010000003.1, forward strand.
ACATGGTGACTGACAGGGCTCGTTTTCTGGGAGGCCCTTCATTTAGTGCAAAACGATCATCAGTATTAATATAAAATATATTATCATCACAATCCTAGCTGCAATGCAGTGACTTGCGAAAATATTCTCTTTTTTGGAGTGTGGGTACTCTTGCCATCATATGTCATAACTCAGGCAGTTTCAATCAAAGCTCATATTAACTTTGAGCAAAAAAAATGCAAAACACAAATTCAGGAAATTAGGGGTAAGTTGCAGCTACCCTTGGCTCAAGCAGCCCCCCCAGTATTTAGCTCACACTCTGAACAAGGAGTCCAACGCATGTCCCACATGCCTTTAAACACACCAAATGCCATTGCCCCGAAACAGATAATCCCAAAAAGACATATACACTTGATTCAAATGATAAAAACAAAAATAATAAATCAGTTCTATCTCCATCTAGACAGGTGTAAGAAATTCAGCAAACCAAAATCCTTTTCACATAGTGACATTTCTTTATTTTAAAAGACTTCCATAAACAGGTAGGCAAGTGCTAAGAACAAGAGCCACAATATATTTTTATTAAATCTTACAAAGATTCACATAGAGGAGGAAAACATCTGCACCAATGCCCAAAATCTTTTGGATATCCAGGAATGGAGTAAGGCTGGCTTCAAACTTGCGGACCCTCCGCAGCGTCCTGCGGAGGAGATCCGCAAGCTGAACGCAGCCTCTATTTTTATAATGGGAACGCACGGTCATGCGCAGGTCTGCGCATGACCGTACGCTCTCATTCACTGCAATATGTGATTTGTACGCAGGCGGATGCCCGCGCACAAATCACCCACTCTCGTCCGCACCAGGAAGCGCACAATGTCGGAGCAGTGATAATCCCGATGCAGGACAGTTGCTTCCGGCTGCGTACCATTTTCCGTCAGATTCAGGGACAAATTACACGCCCCCTAAGGGGCATGTCATTTGGAACTGCGGTCTTGGCATGCACAGTCCAAAATCCAGATCCAGCAGGATCCATAGTCTGCCGGATCCAAGTTACATAGGGACAAGTTAATTCAATCTAGTGTACCCCTGATTCAGGTGTTCACAACTTTTTTCACGGACACCAAAATCACAACAAAATGCAGTTTTGGTCTCAGTGCAAAAACTGGTGACACCCGGATCAGGGTGAACCGTAAAGAACTGGATGCACCCGCAAGTGCCTGCGGCCCTATTGAAAGTCTATGGGGCCGAAAATGGATGCTGGTACATCCAGTTTCAGATGGATTCACACTGGTGCCAAAGAAAAGCCAGTGTGAAACCAGCCTAAGATAGTACTGTTGGGTGTCAGTGGGGAATGCTGGATCAGATGATCAGATTGTCTATAGAAACAACAGTGGACAAGGAGGGAGGTTTGCTGGCCAACAGGAGAAAAGAGGAAAAAAAAATACAAAACATACTAATACACCATTCAACCCTTTCCTCCAACACACCTCCCTTGGCTTTTTACCTATTTTGCTGCATCACAAAATGCATTTAAAGCTACGGTCACACGTTTTTGCACTTTTTTGCAAAAAGCGACAACGCAAAAAAGTGCCGTAAAAAAACGTGGTGCATTCTCACACCAGGTTGTTTTACGAGCAGGGGAGACGTGATGTCACAGAGGGGAGGGAGAATCCTGGTTCCTCCTCCCATGTGTGACAGTCCCTGTTTGATTTCGCAGTGTATTAATATACACTGCAAAATCTTAATAAAAGTAAGCCAGATGTATTAAAAATAAACAATGAATACTTACCGTACCCTTCCGACGGCCTGTTTGGGCTATCCGGAGCTGAGCCAAGCACAGGTATGGAGCTGCAAGGACCTTTTGTGATGTCATGGACGCTGATTGGCCGCTCGCGGTCATGTGATGTGTGCGTCATGACATCACATATCACATGACCGCGAGCGGCCAATCAGTGCCCATGACATCCCGGAAGGTCCTGGCAGCTCCATACCTGTGCTTGGCTCCGCTCCCGCCTCCACGAACACCCGGAAAGCGCGGGCGCTGCTGCGTAAAGAATTGGCATGTCAATTCTTTTTACACCCGCACTTTCTCCCATAAAAGCGCGGCATATTTTTACGCCGTGTCTGTACGGCAAAATCAATTTCCCATTCACTTTGCCGGAAGACCCAAAGCACATTGCGCATTTTTGAAAAGCGCCAGTAAAAAAGTGCTCAAAAATGTGTGAAAGTACCCTAAATATTTTTGTAATCCGATTTGTATGTGATGCATATTACTAAATAGTCTAAATTTGGGAAGTCAAATGAGAAAAATATAGGCAAAAATTAAATTTATGGGATAAAATAAATAATTCCCATGTGCATATGTATTCACTTCTTCTATGGAGCCTTTAAAATTTCTGGAACCGATTACCCTCAAAAGGCTGGAGTGACACTTGGTGTACTCACACGAGGAGCACATCACACAGCACGGCCACCCACTCTCTTGACAGAAGTGTGCAGCTTAACAGAAATACAAGCGGCTGACACACTCCTGTACAGAGAGCGGGTGGCTATGCTGGGTGATGCAATGTGATGTGATCATAAATATAAATATTTAAGGGTCAATTTATCAAGACTAGTGTAGAGTACGTTCATGCTACGTTAGTCTTACTGGAGAAAGAGGCAACAAATTAAATTTTTTAAGAAGTCTCTGTTAATGAACTTGGCACCAAAAGTGCTAATATGTAAATAGGGTACAGAAGCCTAAACACATCTTGGAAACAAGGACTCTTTGGCAGAGATGACCGAACCCCGTGAAGTTCGGGTTCGGTGTTGTGGACTTGAGCTTGACTCCGATCCCCATTGGATGTCACCAAGTGGCTATTCTGCTGTATGCCCATATACAGCCAGCCAACAGCAGAACACTTTCAAGGGCAGCAGGATGTTTTTTTTTTTATTATTACTCTATAGATGCATTACAGGCGAAAACTCAGATTTAACCCCCAAGTGCGGGCCAATCACACGTTGCATGTGACTCGCACTGGCCCAACCACAGAGTGTACCGGAGCACAATGCTGCACGCTGCAGCACTTTGGAGTCATCACTCACCCGAACTCCGGGTCAGAGCAGGTTTGATAATCTCTACTCTTTGGTACAAACCAAAATAATTACCATGAAATACAATGGCCCATATCAATGGAACAAAATGGTGGATTTAAAAAGAAATGCTTACTCGGGGAGCAGTGGGAATAACTAGCAATGAGAATTGTTACTATTTGCTACTCGCACGGATAAATACGGTATTCGCAATACTCGTTACCCGGCGAGTAACGCTGGTGCTCGTATAGATTTGTTGATGGTAAACAATCTGACACATATTGAAAGCTCCCTTCAGTAGATAAAGAGAGCTGGCACCCCAGTGAGAGCAGATTGAATGTTAGGGTCTCTCTGGGGGGCACTTCAAGGTGTTTTATGCATTAGAACTGCAAAAAAGCCCACCCTCTCGCCCTGTTCCAGAAATACACATCCGGCTATAAAATGTGTATGGGCAGAGCCCATCACTTAATTGAATAACATTGGACCCGCTACAACAAATATGCGAGTATTAAAAACTACTTGTTACGAGTATAGTGAGTGCGAATATGTCGCCACTCGCTCATCCCTAGAAATAACATAAGAACAAGAGCTGGACACTTGATATTGTGACAGATCAATTCTAAATTAATTCCAAAACACGACGAGCAGAATAAAACACAGATGAGAGTATTATGAGAAGAAATTACAGGAAACAAAAAAGTAGGGTGAAGAAATTCTGACTGTATATCATTTGCTCTATTTCTCCTTTAGAGAACGCTGGACTAGACCACGTAGATTAATATTACTTCTGACAACTGAGCCCTCTAGAAGCGAACAACAGCCAGGCGGCAATTCTATAGAATATATACCATTAGTGATTAGGCTTCATAACTAAAAACATGTCGCACACAATTAACTTCTACATTTTAGAAATAATCTCAATCAAAAGAGGCAACAAGGCTCCACATCAAGAGGTTTCAGCTCACAGAGTAAGAAAGTACCGTATATATACCGTATATGGACCATTTACATTCAGCCAAGTAGTCAGAGAAGTTTCACCTACGGCAAGGGCTTGCAATGTCATGTTTCTATGGGGAACTAACTGACTATTCTTCCGCTATTACAGATTACTCTTGTAACGCTATACAGACACACTCCAACGATTTCAAATCAACAGTGGATTATAGTATCTGGAGCACGAATATTCCAGATAATTAAGTGCTCAGAAAAACATGACTACTACTTGTCGTTAAAGCTTCTGAAAGACAGACCAAAATAAACTCAAACAGTTCCACATGAGGTATATGCACATGAAATCTTTTTAGACGCTGGAGAACCTGCTGAGCGTTTCAAGCAGAAGAAAATGCCGGTGGTGTTTTTACCTGAAGCATCTCTTTTGGCTTCTTTGGTGGCCTTGCCGCTGGCTTTTTCTTCTACTTGTATGTATGAAATAGGGACGTTGTCTGAAGAATATACCGATCCCATCTTTTAACCACTCTGCAAATTTACAGGTGTGACGTGTTGAAAAGCTCAAATGCCTAACTATATGCACGGCCAGTAGTTTTTACATTGCTATGCATGGTTCATTCGCATTAACATTTAATAAGCACTAGTTCAGATAGGTTATGGAGCATACCTGCCTGTATATACCCTGATACTTATTCATGATGTAGTGCCCAGTTTATCTTGCATTTACAGTGACTACAAGTAGTATTCAACCCCCTGCAGATTTAGGTGGTTTGATAAGATGCAAATAAGTTAGAGCCTTCAAACTGCAAACGAGAGTAGGATTTATTAACAGAAGCATAAATCTTACAAACCAAAAAGTTATGTTGCTCAGTTGAATTTTAATAAATTTTAAACATAAAAGTGTGGGTCAATTATTATTCAACCCCTAGGTTTAATATTTTGTGGAATAACCCTTGTTTGCAATTACAGCTAATAATCGTCTTTTATAAGACCTGATCAGGCTGGCACAGGTCTCTGGAGTTATCTTGGCCCACTCCTCCATGCAAATCTTCTCCAAGTTATCTAGGTTCTTTGGGTGTCTCATGTGGACTTTAATCTTGAGCTCCTTCCACAAGTTTTCAATTGGGTTAAGGTCAGGAGACTGACTAGGCCACTCCATCACCTTGATTTTTTCCCTCTTGAACCAGGCCTTGGTTTTCTTGGCTGTGTGCTTTGGGTCGTTGTCTTGTTGGAAGATGAAATTACGACCCATCTTAAGATTCTTGATGGAGGAGCGGAGGTTCTTGGCCAAAATCTCCAGGTAGGCCGTGCTATCCATCTTCCCATGGATGCGGCCAGATGGCCAGGCCCCTTGGCTGAGAAACAGCCCCACAGCATGATGCTGCCACCACCATGCTTGACTGTAAGGATGGTATTCTTGGGGTCGTATGCAGTGCCATCCAGTCTCCAAACGTCACGTGTGTGGTTGGCACCAAAAATCTCGATCTTGGTCTCATCAGACCATAGAACCTTGAACCAGTCTGTCTCAGAGTCCTCCAAGTGATCATGAGCAAACTGTAGACGAGCCTTGACATGACGCTTTGAAAGTAAAGGTACCTTACGGGCTCGTCTGGAACGGAGACCATTGCGGTGGAGTATGTTACTTATGGTATTGACTGAAACCAATGTCCCCACTGCCATGAGATCTTCCCGGAGCTCCTTCCTTGTTGTCCTTGGGTTAGCCTTGACTCTTCAGACAAGCCTGGCCTCGGCACGAGAGGAAACTTTCAAAGGCTGTCCAGGCCGTGGAAGGCTAACAGTAGTTCCATAAGCCTTCCACTTCCGGATGATGCTCCCAACAGTGGAGACAGGTAGGCCCAACTCCTTGGAAAGGGTTTTGTACCCCTTGCCAGCCTTGTGACCCTCCACGATCTTGTCTCTGATGGCCTCGGAATGCTCCTTTGTCTTTCCCATGTTGACCACGTATGAGTGCTGTTCACAAGTTTGGGGAGGGTCTTAAATAGTCAGAAAAGGCTGGCAAAAGAGATAATTAATCCACACATGTGAAGCTCATTGTTCTTTGTGCCTGAACTACTTCTTAATACTTTAGGGGGACCAATCAGAATGCTGGTGGTTTGAGGGGTTGAATAATAATTGACCCACACTTTTATGTTTAAAATTTATTAAAATTCAACTGAGCAACATAACTTTTTGGTTTGTAAGATTTATGCTTCTGTTAATAAATCCTACTCTCGTTTGCAGTTTGAAGACTCTAACTTATTTGCATCTTATCAAACCACCTAAATCTGCAGGGGGTTGAATACTACTTGTAGGCACTGTATGTGCATGAATCATATTTCAGATTATTAATTTCTGGTGAAACCTGGTTTCTAGATTAAAGGAGCTATGCATTACTAGGACAATCTCTTCATTCTCCATGTTTCCCTCCATTAAAATAAAAAAAGTTGATACATCCCATGCCAGCACGGTTCTAGCTGTGTCGGCACTCCCGTTCCTGGGGCTCAAGTGAGGCTGTGATGTCACATGAGCCCAACGCCCAAACACTGCCAGCATCCCCTCTTCTTGCCTTCAGACATACGAATCATCAACAAGAAGTGAGAGCTGCAACTGGCCGCTCACCCCCTGCTGATTACTTATGCATCCTTTAACCTTCCTAGCGGTATTCCCGAGTGTAACTCGGGGTTAATTTTCACTAACAGAAGCGGTAACCCCGAGTCACACTCGGGAATACTCGCGGCTGCTGCTGCTGTTCAGTGTGAGGCCGCAGGGGGGGGAAGAAAGTGCTGTCAGAGCCCAGCCCTCTGTGCCCTGCACCCGCGGTCACTGCAGCCGCGGGTGCCATCTGTGGCCAGCACCCGCGGCCCCTGCTCCAGCCGCGGGTGCCATCTGTGCCCTGCACCCGCGGTCACTGCAGCCGCGGGTGCCCTCTGTGGCCAGCACCCGCGGCCCCTGCTCCAGCCGCGGGTGCCCTCTGTGCCCTGCACCCACGGTCACTGCAGCCGCGGGTGCCCTCTGTGGCCAGCACCCGCGGCCCCTGCTGCAGCCGCGGGTGCCATCTGTGCCCTGCACCCGCGGTCACTGCAGCCGCGGGTGCCCTCTGTGGCCAGCACCCGCGGCCCCTGCTCCAGCCGCGGGTGCCATCTGTGGCCAGCACCCGCGGCCCCTGCTCCAGCCGCGGGTGCCCTCTGTGGCCAGCACCCGCAGCCCCTGCTCCAGCCGCGGGTGCCCTCTGTGGCCAGCACCCGCGGTCACTGCACCCGCGGCCCCTGCTGCAGCCGCGGGTGCCATCTGTGGCCAGCACCCGCGGTCACTGCAGCCGCGGGTGCCCTCTGTGCCCTGCACCCGCGGTCACTGCAGCCGCGGGTGCCCTCTGTGGCCAGCACCCGCGGCCCCTGCTCCAGCCGCGGGTGCCATCTGTGGCCAGCACCCGCGGCCCCTGCTCCAGCCGCGGGTGCCATCTGTGGCCAGCACCCGCGGTCACTGCAGCCGCGGGTGCCCTCTGTGGCCAGCACCCGCGGCCCCTGCTCCCTGTGCTGTGCCGGCGGGGGAGCACCGCCACCCACTCCTGCTCCCGATGCTGCGGAGGCGGGGAGCACCGCCGCCCACCCCTGCTCCCTGTGCTGTGCCGGCGGGGGAGCACCGCCACCCGCTCCTGCTCCCGGTGCTGCGGAGGCGGGGAGCACCGCCGCCCGCCCCTGCTCCCCGTGCTGTGTCGGCGGGGAGCACCGCCGCCCGCCCCTGCTCCCCGTGCTGTGTCGGCGGGGAGCACCGCTGCCTGCCCCTGCTCCTGCTGCTGAGGACCGGGGTGCTGTCAGAGCCGGGGGGAGGGGCTGGGGCATCGGGTCTTACCTGCCAGTTGCCACCGGCGCCGTGTGAGTGATATGGCACCCTTCTCCAGAGCTAGGGTTAGGGCTAGGCTTAGGGTTAGGGCTAGGGTTAGGGCTAGGGTTAGGGCTATTGTTATGGTGCTGTCACACAGCCCGATCTGGCCAGCGATGTCGGAAGCGATGCGCGGGTGCCCGCTCGCTTCCGACATCGCTGGCCAGCTGTCACACAGCATCGCTGCGGCCGGCGACACCGCAGCGATGCGGGCGGTGACATCGGCCGCTGGGCTGGGCTCAGCCCAGCGAGCGATCCGCAGCAACGCTGCGGCATAGGCTGGATCGCCGCCAACATCGCTCTGGCGATGTCACACGGCGCGATCCAGCCTTACCGCAGGTCGCCGGTTGACAGGTTTACGGTTCCTCCCGTAAACCTGTCAACCTGCGACCGCTCGTTTACACAGCGCGACGTCGCTAGCGACATCGCTGATACGTCACTTTTTCGGCGATGTCGCTAGCGACGTCGCCAGGTGTGACAGCATCATTAGGGTAAGGGGGCGATATTGCTGCCCATTCATGTGGAGACGTGGGGGCGTGGCCTATTGCCGGCGTCATCGCCCCTACGTCGCCACATGTAAAGGGGCGATGTTGCCGGTCCCGGCCGGTCGCCTGGTTTCACAGCAGTGCTGTGAAACCTGGCGACCATCATGGGGCGATGTGCACACCGGTAATCGGGCGGCAGTAACCTGTCAGGCGATGGGAGCCATAGGCTCCCATTGTCCTGCATCGCCGCCGGGGTTGTCGCCCTAGAGGTTGCCGACACGGGGCTGGAGGAGTCGCCCCGTCTAAACGGGGGACGGCGCTGGGGGCAGGGGCGGCGAGAGCATGCACGCCCCCACCATTCACCGCTGACATCTCCAGCCCCGTCGCCCCATGTGACGGGGCCGTTAGGGCTAGGGTGTTAGGGTAGAGCCTGGGCTGCAGACGAGAAGAGGGGCGGGAACACCCAAGGAAAGCTGGATGCTTCCCTCAGTTACCCTCCCCTCCTCTGTCACAGAGACATCCAGCGATGTCCCCGCTGCGATCGCCGGTGAGAGCTCCTTCGGATGCCTCATATGACTTCCTGGTTCCGTCTCTGTGAGCCGCAGCGGCTCATTGGAGGCGGAACTGGGTGGGAAAAAAAAAAATATAACATTTCGGCCAATAAAAGAAATTTGTTATGAAAAAAAATGGTACCGCATTTAGGCTGCTTTCACATCAGCGGTTTTTGTAAATCGCGGCAGATGCGGTGAAAAAAACGAATCTGCCGCGATTACCGCATTACCGCGACACCTGCGGCACAGTTGCTGCAAGCCCCATGGAATGTCTATGGGGGCTTGCCGCAGATGCGGCAAGTGCGGTGTCGGCACTTGCAGCAGGTGCGGCTGCAAAAAAAACGCGGCTGACCGCGTTTTTTTTTCGCGGCCGCACCTGCCACAAGTGCTGAAACCGCACTTGCCGCACCTGCCCCACCCTTACCGCAAGCCCCATAGACATTGCATGGGGCTTGCCACAACTGTGTCGCGGTTATGCGGTAAGCGCGGCAGATTGGTTATTTTCACCGCATCTGCCGCGATTTACAAAAAAACGCTAGTGTGAAAGTACCCTTAGTACAAAAATCCTGACATAATCATACCGCCAGGTATAAGATTATTGATTATTGAATAAAATTTTATTATTTATTTAATTATAATTCATGATTTTATGTTTTGAACTTTATCACATCTGAGAGGTCTACTAGAGTCTTCTTTGATCAGGTAATTACTAAGAATTGCAGCCCTACTGTACATAACACAAAATTTCCACAAAAAAAAATGTAACGCTTTTAGCATAAAATTCCAGAATTATTCGTAACGCCAGGGAGGTTAAAAGGTATGTTTTCCGATGATTCGGCAACACTGCAGGGACGTCAAGGAACTCGAAGGATGAATGCAGCTGGCCGTGCCCATGGTCTGCGTACCGGCCACAAAAGCTTTTCCCTGCAGTCACCCGCTGAGAACCCTTCAACCAGGGTTGTGGTGTCGGAGTCGGTGCCCATTTAGGATCGGAGTCAGGGAAATTGAGGCGGTGTTGAATTCGGATGTGTGGCTTACTGACTTCACAGCCATGGTTGTGGAGTCGGAGTTGTGGCGTCGGAGGCAGAGTCTATTTTCATGAAGCTGGCGTCGGCTTCATGGAAACTGAAAAGTCAGAGTCGGATGTTTGGCTTACTGACTCCACAGCGCTAAATTGAAATGCTGCAGAAAAGCAGTGGTACAGAAAGCCAACCCGCATGTCATTTAACGCTGTGGAGTAAAGAACCACAGTGGGCATAGGATTTCTATAAATTCTATCCGCTGTGCTTTTACTGTTGAACAAAGCATTTTAGACGCAGCAGAAATACTCTGGGTCCAAAACACTGCTAATACTGATCGTGGGAACATGGCTAAAAGGGTAGTCAGCTGCTAACTGTATATCATGTACAAAGTAAGTATTCAGCTCTACCTGCTGTCCCCAGCAGTCTTTGTGAGTATGTGATTTGCATAGTTTATGTCATATGATGACTAGAGTCTCAGTCTCTTCATTTAGTAGATTCTACTGAGAAGCAGCTGAGATTGAACACAACTAGTCAAATCGTAGACTTGTGGTCTCATGTCAATAGCTGGAGCCAGCAAGCTTGACTCATTTCTTTGCGGTATATACATCATATTTCCCTAGGAGAACAACCCCTTAATCTCTTAAAGAGATGGGAGAATCTTTGCAAATTTCTTTACTGTGCTTTTATTAGGAAATATATAGTTAAAACATGTGTTTGGGAAACTGCACAACTTAGGCTACTTTCACATAATGATTTTGAAGGGAGCCGATGCTGTCCGATAAATTCGGATGGCATCGGCTCCCTTCTGATGTCTGGAATCGGATGCCAAATAGGCATCCGATTCCGGCATTAAATCGTAGCCTCCGGTCTTAAAAAAAAAAAAAAAGTTTATGCTCACCTATCCCCGAGGCCCCCACCGTCTCCCGCAGGCTCCCGGTGTCTCCAGAGGTCTTCTTCATCTGTACAGGACCTGCGGTGATGTCAGTCACGTGACAGCAGGTTACACCATGGTAACCTGCGGTCACGCGACTGACATCACGGCAGGTCCTGTACAGAAGTAGAAGACCTCTGCAGACACCGGGAGCCTGCGGGAGACGGTGGGGGCCTCGGGGATAGGTGAGCATAAACTTTTTTTTTTTTTTTTTAACCCCTGCCTTCCAGTTTGGAGCATTTTTAGTGTACTGAGCATGCTCAGTACAGTAAAATCGGGTCCGAGGAGACATCAGATGTTTCCTCGGACCCTGCTCCATAGGGCCCCATGATAAATTGATCGGACCAAATCGGATGTGCACTAAATGCCATCCGATTTGGTCCGGTCCGATTTTGTCCGATTTTATTTTCGGTGCAAAAATCGGAGCATGCTCCGATTTTTGCACCGATAATAAAATCGGACAGAATCGGATCAGAACAAATCGGATGCCATTTAGTGAACAACCGATTCGGTCCGATGCCCATAGGGCTGCATGGGGCCCAAAATCGGTCCGATGCTGTCTGATTTTTATCGGACAGCATCGGATTTAAAAAATCCGTAATGTGAAACCAGCCTTACTGCAACCCATTGCTACTGCGCAGCCTGGCTCTGCTTTTTATGTCTGCTTATAATGACATTATTGTGATGGCAAGTTACATGACAACAGCAGGTAATCAGAGAACAATGCTCTGCGGTCGTACCATCACTGATAACTGCAGTCACACGGTGCCAGATCACAGCCCAACGTTGTACACTGCATAGGGTGGTTTCACACAGCCGTGTTTTGGATTCCAGAGGAATCCGGCTGACATCAGATGCACCCGCATCAGTTTTCAGCCCCATTGAATGTCAATGGGGCCACAGGAACTGGCGGGTGCATCCAGTTGTCTCAGGTTCCATCCATATGTGGGTGCTTCCGAGTTTCACCAATTTTGGGCCGGATACCAAAAGGGCAACATGTTGCGATTGTGGTGCTTGGTGAAAACCCGGGAGCACCCGGATCTCCGACAATGCGCCTAAACTTAAAATGAAAGTGAATGTCTACTGCATCCGGTTCTACTGATCTTTTTAGGGTGGCCTATCATGATCCCTACTCAAAGTAATTTAGATATACCGTATATACTCGTGTATAAGCCGAATTTTTCAGCACAAAAAATGTGCTGAAAAGTACCCCCCTCGGCTTATACACGAGTCATATACTCGGTATACAGCCCCCCCCCCCCCTTAAGTGGTGTATACAGGGCCCCCCTTGCTGCCAGCCACCTGTAAAGGAATAGATTATACTTATCCCTGTCCTGTCGCCACCGCCGCTCTGACACCGCGCGCTCCTCCGGCTTCTTCCTGCTGTGACCGGCGGGCGCAGGCAATGACGTCATTGTCTGTGCGCCGGAGGAGGAAGCAGGAAGAAGCCGGAGGAGCGCGCGGTGTCAGAGAGCAGCGACGGCGACAGGACAGGGACAAGTATAATGATCTATTCCTTTACAGGTGGCTGGCAGCAAGGGGGGGCCCTGTATACACCACTGGGCCCTGTATACACCACTGGGGCCTGTATACACCACTGGGGCCTGTATACACCACTGGGGAGGCTGCTGTATACTACTGGGGCTGCTGTATACACCACTGGGGAGGCTGCTGTATACTACTGGGGCTGCTGTATACACCACTGGGGAGGCTGCTGTATACTACTGGGGCTGCTGTATATACCACTGGGGAGGCAGCTGTATACTACTGGGGCTGCTGTATATATTGCTGGGGCCTGTATATACCACTGGGGAGGCCGCTGTATACTACTGGGGCTGCTGTATATACTGCTGGGGCCTGTATATACCACTAGGGAGGCTGCTGTATACTACTGGGGCTGCTGTATATACTGCTGGGGCCTGTATATACCACTGGGGAGGCTGCTGCATACTACCACTGGGGAGACTGCTGTATACTACTGGGGGGGCCTGTATACCACACTGCTAGGGGCTGCATACCTGTGCTGGGGTCTACCCTCGGCTTATACACGAGTCAATAGGTTTTCTCAGGTTTTGGGGGCAAAAGTAGGGAGGGTCGGCTTATACACAGGTCGGCTTATACACGAGTATATACGGTATCTACTCCACCAGTCTCAAGTGATCACAAACAATGGGTGGTGGCCACCTATATATACTGCTCCTAACTGTTTTCCATCTCCTCAAGTTCCATCATTGTAAATAAGCACCTGTACTTTGTCACCCCTACCTCACTGTTAGATTGTAAGCTCTTATGAGCAGTGCTGTCTTTCTTTTTTTACTCTAATTATTGTATTACAGTTGTGGCCAAAAGTATTGACACCCCTGCAATTCTGTCAGATAATAGTCAGTTTCTTCCTGAAAATGATTGCAATCACAAATTCTTTGGTATTATTATCTTCATTTAATTTGTCTTCAATGAAAAAACACAAAAAGAATTGTCCTGATACTTCCGGTTCCGGCGCCTCCATGTGCAGCCGTGGCTAAGGGCTGCTCCGCTCCCCGCCTCAGCAAATCCACCGACATCCAGCCCCCAGCTTGGCACCGGGCACCAAAAACTACAGTGGCGGCTGCAACTACACTGGGAGCGTCCATCACGATCGCGATGGATCGCTTCGTCACAAGGAATCGGGAGGGAGAGAAGACGGCGGCGCACCATGAGGAGATCGGTAATGGCGGGCAGGGCGGACATAGCGTGCATAGCGCGCAATCAGACTTAATAGCAGCAGGAGGGATGAGGAAGCCCGGGACCGGAGCTGGAGCTAGCGTGACTAGCGATGGTGATGTGGAGGAGGAGAGGGATCAGCAAAAACAGCCGCAGAGTCTCCAAAGGGCACATCTCCAGAGCAATGGCAACATGCAGCAGCTGCCATGAGTAAACAATTCCTGAGCTGCCCCCCTACAGACAAGGAAGCTACAGGTGAAAGACAGGGTCCAGGAGACAGTGGAGTGATTATGGATGGCAGATGGGGAGCCCCTCACTTTGACTATAAGGCTCTGGCAAAAGAGCTTGCAATTCACCTGGCAGATGACTTTAAATCAGCAGTGGCTGAAATGGTAACAGCCACAACAAAAGACTTAACAGCCAAAGTAGAGACACATGATCAGCAACTTACTGAAGCTGAATCAAGAATCAGTGCAGCAGAAGATAGAATACAGGAGTTGGAGGAACAGTTAATGTCTTTACAACATCACTCTGAATATGCCCATGCAAAACTTGAGGACATTGAAAACAGGGCAAGGAGGAGCAATCTCAAAATAGTGGGTCTCCCTGAAACCATCCCTATGAACCAGTTAGAGGAAATCTTTGAGGTGGATCTTCCCAAAGCTTTGGGTCTCACCCATAGATGTAAGACGGAGCGCTCCCACAGAATTGGTCAGATGAGGGAGCCACAGGACAGGAGGGCGACATCAGGATCTACTGCCTCCACCACTACCAAAGAGTTTACTAAAGCTAGACATGCCATAGCAAAGTACCTTAACCACCGAGACAAGGAGGAAATACTACGTGCTTACAAGGCCAAAAAGCATCCTCTATTAATACGCGGTCACAGAGCTTTGGTGTTCGCGGATTATTCCATAGAAGTTACGCGCCGCAGAAGGGCTTTCAGTGAAGCGTGCTCGATACTTCATAGAAGAAACACTCGATTCCAGCTGAATTTCCCAGCGACATTGAGGTTCAGGTCTAGAGAGGGAGTCATGCTGACCTTCTCTGACCCGGACAAAGCAATGACAGCTATTCGTGACAACACGAACTCTCCAGGATCGACGACATCGCTGTCACCACCTCACAATCCCACAGGATCCCCTGTGAAATTCAATTCTAACACAGACCCGGACTCTGAGACTGATAGAGGCTCTGTGAGATCCTATAGACTGAGATCAAACTCTCTGATAGACGAAGAGGCGGGGAAGAAGAAACCACCATTAGAGACTCCACGACAACAGAGACAACCGGGATCTCGCTGGCAGAAAAAAAGATGAGAGTGGAGTGAAAGACCATCGACATTATTCAATAACTGTAATACTTATTTAATGGACACAACGGACACAAGTGCGGTGAAACTGTCCGACGAAGAGAGACACACAGGATAAGCGTGAGGAGACAAGTTTTGATGTTTTGTTTCTCTCCCCATACTGCTCCTCTCTTCTCTTCTCTCTATTGTTCCACGTTTTCTTTTCTCAGGTCTCGTATTTTCTCTTGATGAGATGGGCAGAACTTGGTAAGATGTCATAGAGCATTAATTGCCTCCTCAATGCTCAAATTGAAATGACAGGAGAATTGAATATGACACTGCCGAGAGGATTATACTATCTATATTCCTATAAAGACGAACATACTGCTACTGTTATTGTTATTATGAGGTTAAGATGTTGGTTATATTTTGTTCCTGACGTGACAGGGACACAAGCACTGATTGACGGGGGGGGAGAAGGGAAAAAAGGACGAAAAAGAAAGAAAAAAGTGGGCTCCTAAAGGAACGCCAGGCTGGGAAACACTTTAATATAATTTAACATGTATGTTAAGTTGGGGGAGGGGCTGAGGCGGGGCGGAGCTATGTTGGTCGACTGCATTCGAGGGAAGAAGTGAAGTGTTCTTGTGGGACAGATGGATGGAGTTGGTGTGTTAGAAAAAGGGGGGGGAGGGATAAGGGGGGGGAAAAAATTGGGAATTATCTACAAATCTGTGGTCAACAAAGTGTGCATTTCCTGTTTTTTATTTTACTTACTTCAGTGTACATCTGAGCTTTTAACATTTGTGTGGACTGCGTTCAAAAAGAGAATAGAGGCCCCGTGTGGGGAGGATTCTGATGGTTAGGTGGGTCTCCTGGAATGTCAAGGGGTTGCGCTCCCCAGCAAAGCGCATGATGGTTCTTCGCCATCTTAAAAAATTGCACATTGATATAGCTTTGCTCCAGGAGACTCACCTGACATCGGAAGACTTCTTCCGCCTTAAAAAACTGTGGGTGGGGGAGGTCCTTGGGTCTAGTGCAGTGGAAAGGAAAGCGGAGTTTTGATCTTAATAAATAGGTCCCTGGCCCACTCAATAATCTCTACATCAAGTGATAGCGAGGGTAGGCTGTTTCAGATGACGATACAGATTCAAAACGATGTCTTCAACATTTATAATGTATATGCACCGAATACAAATCAGAAGCCCTTCTTCCTACATTTACAGAACAAAATACTTCAAGAGCCGGGGGCTAATAAAATAATGGGAGGGGACTTTAACACGGTGATGAGGATAGATGAGGACAGACGCTCCCCAACATATACAGGGAAGGGAAATCAGAATGAGAAGGGCTTGAAGGCAGAAAGTGCCCTAGCATCTTTGGCGAAACTTGTGGGGCTGTCGGACACATGGAGAGTGGCTAACCCCTTGGGTAGAGAATTTACCCACTTTTCACATCCCCATGGATCATGGTCCAGAATAGATATGCTTTTTGGGTCCACTAAGATACTACAAAGACTGATAAATATTAAAATTGAAGACATGGTTATTTCGGACCATAGTCCAGTGGTTTTAGAGATTACAGATAACTATGAAAAAGGAACCGATTATCTGTGGAGGTTTCCTGACACATTCACTAAAGAAGAAAATTTCACCAAATTATTGGGAGAATGGTGGACGCACTACAGTATAGATAACTTGGGCCATAGATCTGATCCGGGACTATTCTGGGAGACCGCAAAAACAGTCATGAGAGGTCATATAATGGCATACAGCATGGGGATCAAAAGAAGGGCTAAGGAAAAATTTGTAGAAACTAGTGAGAAGGTAAGAACCGCTTATCTACAATATAAAGACACCATGGCGAATCCTGACAGAGAGATATGGCTGCAAGCTAAGAAAGAATTTGATGAGTGGGCAAGAAAACGGGAGAATATATTTAAAAATAGATTAGAGCTTGAATTACATAAATTTGGGGACAAAAGTGGGAGACTGTTGGCAAGATTAGCCCGAGGGAGATATACTTCTTCCCCTATCCAATCAATAAAAGATAAGCAGGGTAACTTGTGGAGCGACCCTAAGAATATTGTAAAAACGCTGGGCAGGTTCTATGCTTCTTTATACCAAGAAAATACAATAACTAAGCCAGAAAAGCCTTTTTGGCTAAGTAAAATCAAAATGCCATCCATCGCCCAAGAAGAAATCAAAATCTTAAATGATCCAATTACGATTGGAGAAATTGAAGCGGCAATAAAAAATTTAAACCCTGGTAAGGCCCCAGGACCAGATGGTTATAATGGAGCTTTTTACAAAGCAATGAGAGAACAGATCTCCCCGATTCTTTGCGACTTATATAATGACATATTACGGGGATCTCCTATTCCAGACAGGATGAATTTAGCATACATTAAATTGATTCCCAAAGCAGACAAAACGCCCACCGACCCAGCAAGTTATAGGCCAATATCTCTGATAAACCAGGATCTGAAACTCCTGTCTAAGATTTTGGCTGATAGATTGGCGATGATTTTGCCCAAAATAATATCCACACATCAGGCGGGATTCATTAAGGGACGATCGACAACCACAAACGTCCGAAAGGCGATGCTGTTGTTGGATATTATGAGGAAAAGAAAGAAACTACAAGAGGGGAACCCAGCCATGATCACCTTGGACGCTGAGAAAGCATTTGATAATGTCAGGTGGTCATGGCTGGGTACAGTATTGGATATGGTGGGTCTTACGGGTCCCTTTCGGCACTATATACAGACTCTCTATAGTGCTCCTAAGGCCTGCGTGAGTATACCAGGATTTCTATCCGACTCCTTCACCCTCCAGAAGGGAACGAGACAAGGTTGTCCTTTGTCCCCCCTTCTCTTTAACTTGGCAATAGAGCCTCTTGCACTATATCTGGAGGAATGTAATCCTTACGCGGGCTTCACAGTGGGAGTTAGAGAGATCAAAATCTCACTATTCGCGGATGATGTCATTCTGTATGTCCAACACCCTGAACGAGATCTTCCAAAAATTCTATCAGATATAGAGATGATAGGCAAACTAACTGGGTTTTCCCTCAACAAAAATAAATGCGAAGTTCTGTTTATGGATCCGGGGAATAAGATGCAGGCCAACAATATCTCTGCGGCCTACCGATAAGGAAAGATAGCATTAAATATCTAGGAATACACCTAGCCAGAACACCGGAAATGACATACAAACTGAAAATTTCCTGCCAATTATACAGAAGATAGAACAGGAATTGGCAAGATGGATAGGACTGCCACTCTCTCTGTTGGGACGAGGCCATTTATTAAAAATGGTCAGTTTTGCTAGATTGCTATACCCCCTTCAAACTATCCCCATGCTGTTGAAACATAGTGACATAAATAGACTTAACAAAGCTTTCTCTAAATTTTTATGGAGAGGTAGACGACCCCGTCTAGCTTATGCAACCTTGATTCAGTCTAAGCAAGAGGGAGGACTACAGCTCCCGGATGTTCGGGGATACAATCTAGCGTGTATCCTACGCAATGTCCTTGATTGGATCAGAAGCACAAATAGATTCTCCGATACCACTCTGGAGGGAGAATGGGCCAGACCTTGGGATCTAGTAGCCTTATTACACTCACCAATACCCTTTCTACCCCCTCATTTAAAGAACACGGTGATATATAAGGACACAATAGCGACGTGGAAGGAGGTCAGGAAAAAACTCAAGCTGACATGGAAAATCTCGAAACTACTTAACCCCTGGGGCTGCCCGTCTTTTCCTCTGGGGCGTGAAAATTCATTGTTTAAGTTGTGGAGAGATAGAGGTATTAGGACGTTGGGAGATCTCATGAATCTGGAGGAAAGAAGGTGGATGTCAGAGAAAGAGGTCTTGCATAAATACAATTTAGCCCAATTTCACGCTTTGCAATATCGTCAGTTGAAGCATCATCTCCTAGCACATTTACGAGATATATCAGGGGAATTGGAGAACTCCTTGTGGTCTGAACTTATCTCTATGGATAAAGATGAGGTATCTATTACTTCAATATATGCCAAATTAAAACAGGTTCTTAGACCGCAAGGAAAGAGAGGCCAATTTAATAAATGGCGTAAGCATTTCACAGACCCGGAGCTTTCACAGAAAATCCTTGAGGGATGGGGCACGATCAGACAACATGTTATTAATGAGAGATGGAGGGATTCACAATTTAGGATCATGCACGGTACCATACAGGGTTTTAACATTCCTCCCTCTAAGACCAACCAGAAGAGAATGGTCCATTGCCCAAAATGCAAAACGCCCATGACTGACTTGGAACACGGTCTGTGGTCCTGTGCCGAGACTCAGAAATACTGGAGAACAATAGATGCATGGACTAGAAAGATTTGTGGGGATATGGGAGAGCTAGACCCGATGAGATGGATTTTTCATTATCATCCAGCTTCCCAAATGATAAAACAACCCCATGTATTATGGCACTACATTGCGTTGATAGCAAAGAGGCTCTTACTCCAGTACTGGCTCAATGACAGGCCTCCAGACCTTGCCCAGGTGAGAATGACGCTGCACCACACATTGTCACTTGAATCCATAGATACACTCCGCAACCCGACTAAATTGACTAAAAAATTCTTTTTCAAATGGAGACGCTTCATTGAAACTGAGTTCACAGATGTGGAAATTAGAAATTTTATGCTGCCCTTCCGAACATCGACATGGTATGCTCTGGAAGAACTAGAGGGTACACTGGGTAGGCTGAGGTGTTAGGTACAGGAGATGTAATAATTTTTGATACAAGATTGGAAGTGTTTGCAATATTTTCTTTATTTGAATGAATAATGGTTAATGTATGTGGATAATTTCTTATGGGAGGGGGGGAGGGAGGGACATGGGGATAATATACTGTACAATACGAAAACTTTGATTTATATTTTACTGATCAACACAGTTTTCTGTATGAATATTCGATTCTTTTACTGTACTCTGTACAAATATTTTGATGATTAAAACCCAATAAAAATGATGATTCAAAAAAAAAAAAAAAAGAATTGTCCTAAAGCCAAATTGGATATAATTCCACACCAAAGGGGGTGGACAAAAGTATTGGCACTGTTAGAAAAAGCATGTGTTGGTTCTTTAATTTGTGTAATTAACAGCACCTGTAACTTACCTGTGGCAACTAACAGGTGTTGGCAATAACTAATTCACACTTGCAGCCAGTTGACATGGATTTAAGTTGACTCAACCTCTGTCCTGTGTCCTTGTGCGTAACACATTGAGCATGGAGAAAAGAAAGAAGACGAAAGAACTGTCTGAGGACTTGAGAAACCAAATTGTGAGGAAGCATGAGCAATCTCAAGGCTACAAGTCCATCTCCAAAGACCTGAATGTTCCTGTGTCTACCGTCTACATCCCCACAATCCCTATCCCTATTCCCTTTTGTACACTTGCATCTGCCCCATCCACCTTCCCTACAGCCTCCACCCAACATCCCCACAATCCCTATCCCTATTCCCTTTTGGTTAACATGGAGCAGGGCGGGTATAACACTTTGTGTTATGCAGCAGGCGAGGGAGAGAATGATTGGCATGAGGGAGGTGGCGGTGGGCAGATTAAAGATCCAGGGGGTCGTGAAACTGCCCTTTGAGAGAGATGGCTCCAGCCACTAGCCACCTCCTATTTGGCTCCAGTATGTAAGTTTTCAAAGTCTATTTTCTCGGGTTACAGGGTGTTGGGGGGGTCAAGGGATGGGGGACCCCTTGCCTGAATGCAGCAGACATGCTGCATACAGTGCTGTAATTAGATCACCATGGATGGTTGGCGACAGGTCCTCTTTAATGGTTAACCCCGGAAGCAAGCAGCGGGAAACTGGTAAACCTGATCTAGCTATCCTAGCATCTATTTATCTGTCTATCAAGATTCAAAGAAGCTTTATAGCAGGACTAAATACACATTAGTTTTGCCAAAGCAAATGTACAAAAGGGCATAGGGATAGGGATTGTGGGGATGTTGGGTGGAGGCTGTAGGAAAGGTGGATGGGGCAGATCCAGGGTGGGGGCAATAGAAGTCCATTCTAACTTTACAGCAGACCAATCTAAAAAACGTACACAACTGCATACAACTAGATGCTCTCGCATCGGTGTTACGCCAGATCAGTCAACCATATTAGTGTAAATACTGGTGCAGTTACATTCGCTTTTCCAAATCTGGGTGGATCCAGGTTGATCCTACATTCCCTGGATTCCGAAAAATAGCTGTGTGAAACTAGCCTTAGTGGGTAGGAGTCTAGTTGCAGCCCTCAACATCCATGTGCAGAGATGTGCTGTTCTGCTCTGTACAGTGTACACCAGGCTCCTGCCAGAGCCAATTAATGGGGGTGCAAGGTGTTGGACCCCTCCAATTGATATTGGTAACCTAACAATGCGTCATCAATACCAAAGTAGTGAACGACCCCCTCTACAACATTTAAAGTGGAAAATTGGGAGGACTCCTAGCAAATAAGATTCTCAGTAGTGTTGAGCAAATACAAAGGCCCAGTTACACACACAGATAATTGTGCAGAAATTGTTTGCAGATCTCTGGTTGCAGTGAAATCATGGGCACATTATTACATTTGTACACGGCCACAAAATGGAACAATGTGGCCATGATTTCACTGCAACCAGAGATCTGCGAACAATGTCTGCACAATTATCCATGTGTGTAACTGCACCTTAATCATGACTGCCACGAATAGTATTGTATTCAACATACTTGGCGAATATCACAGCTATTCGAGAGTGATGTGTCGATCGTGAACAATCTGACAGAAATTGCCACCTCCCTTCAGTGTACCATGATACATGGCACCCCAGTGAGAGCCTCTTGAATAGAGGGCTCTCACTGGGAGTAAAGGCCACTTCACACACACAGATATCCGAGTCCAATATCTGAACAGATCTCTGGTTGCAGTGAAATCATGGACACATTGTTACATTTGTACACAGCCACAAAATGGAGCAATGTATCCATGATTTCACTGCAACCAGAGATCTGTTCAGATATTGGACTCGGATATATGTGTGTGTGAAGTGGCCTTTAGGGTGATGTGCTTTATTGAAAAACAAGCACTAGGTGAGTGCTAGTTTTAAATGGTCCACTTTATGTTAATGTTTGAGGTTGCATGACACAATAAAAATTAAAAATTATAGAGTAGGACCACCCTTTCTGAGATATGCCTTGACGTTGGCAGGGTGACTCAAAAGATTATTTAATCTTTTGCCAAATGTCTCAATTTTTTACAATATCAAATTAATATGTATTTACACAATTTATTTTTCAGTATTTTGTCTGGCTGTGCTGGCTCCCTTTGTTTCACCAATGTTTTATGTCGTGAACAAAATGCCCACCTGCCCTCCTCTGGAAGTGCTCACTTTATGGTTGGCTGTGTATGGGCAGAGCCAATCACTAATTGACTTGCATTATGTTCATTACTCATGATGAACACTTGAATAGTGGCATGACAAAGAGCGACGAATCAACAGGCAACCCTGGCACAAGAATCTCACCAAAAAACTTTGACAAGTGTCCAGGGTCGTGGAGCGGCGCTGGAAGAAAACACACCTGCCAGACAACACTGCTTTCAAACAAGCTACACCTGCCTTCAAATCAGCCATCACCTCTCCTAAAACATACCTACTTCACAAACCTTGTATCTTCCTTACCCTACAACCCCAAACTACTGTTCAACCAATTTAACTCTCTCCTCCTCCGCCCAAATGCCCCCTCAGACTTTCTTTCATCTCTGCTGAGGACTTCTCTACATACACTAAATATAAGATTGACCAAACAAGGCAAACCTTTACTGTTCCACCACCCCAACCACTCCATACACCAGACCTGTGCCCTTCCCTCACAACCTCCCTTTCCAATATCACTGAAAAAGAGCTTACTCATCTCCTCACCAAATCACACCTCACCACCTGTGCACTTGACCCCATCCCTGGCTGGACTGGAGACAACCCCCAACCCCCCTTCCGAAGTGGGGACCTGAAGCTGTGTTGGAAGATCCAACCTGCATTGTCTGCCTTCATACCTTGTAGTGCATGACACCGAACAGCTGTTCCACCACCTGTTATATAGCCTCCGGAATAAGGGTCCGGTGTTCCCTAGGCGCCGCCATCTTGGAATCTACTGGACATGTGCCGATGATGTCACTTCCGATTTTCCGGCGCCACGACCGGAAGCATGCTGGGTAACGAGAACTTCTATTCAGGATCCTGCTCCACCGCAGACCTTCATTTGGGCGCACAGCATGACCGGGCAGGAGCCGTGGACGTGCGCTACCAAAGGCGACACTGGGGCCAAGGTTGGATCACTAATGGTCCCCTTACAGGCCCCACGCCCAAGACCACAAGGGGGTACCTTGGGGAGGCGCATCTGGACCCAAGTCCGAGGCCACGGCAGGTAAGCCACTCTTCCACCCACCGAATCAGGTCCAGGGAACAGAAAT
The DNA here is from genome assembly GCA_033576535.1 of Allobates femoralis. Lineage (NCBI taxonomy): Eukaryota > Metazoa > Chordata > Amphibia > Anura > Aromobatidae > Allobates > Allobates femoralis. The sequence goes on from JARQOC010000003.1 coordinate 161,139,594, forward strand.
CTGTGCAGCATTTCGGAGGTTCCCACTCCAGGACAGGAAACCAAACTGAGGTAGAGAGGAGGTGCCACCCTTTTTATTTCAGGGGTTTCCTTTCCTGGATGGGTGGAATCTATCTTTCAGGTGGTGCTGTCATAGTTATGCTGGAAAAGTCATCCATTATTCTTTGTATTGTCTTTTGTTATGGACACACAGCCTTATTCTTTGGATATTAATCAAAATTCTTGAAATGCTGAATATTAATTGTAAAGTTATTTAAAAGTTCCCAATACACCTTACAAAAGTGATTTGGCAAATGACAATCCTCCTAAGGGTTTGTGCACATGTAAATCTTCTTTAGGGGGCCGTCACACGGTGAGATATCTTTAGCGATATTGTAAGCGATCACGTGCACGCGCAATCGCTTACAATATCGCTCACATCGCTGGTGAGATGTCACACAGACAGACTCACCAGCGATGTGGAGCAGCGATCTCGCTCGTTACTATGGTACACATCGGGTAACTAGGCGCCGCGCGTCGCTTAGTTACCCGACGTGTACCATAGTTACCATCTCCCAGCATAGGCGCGGTCGCTGGGAGATGGATCATCGTGGTGTCATACACCACGATGATGCAGATCGTTGCATCGTTCATCGCTAGATCTGAGAACCGAACCTCAGATCAGCGATGTCACGATCAAGCGATTTCACATCGTAAATCGCTTGATTACATGCAACGATATCTTGCCCGATATCGCTTAAGCGATCAAAAAGGAGATCGCTTAAACGATATCGGGCAAGAAATCGACCCGTGTGACGGCCGCCTTAGGCAGATTTTGTCTAGAACCCACCTAAAAAAGCGCTTAAAAAACAAAACAAAAAAATGCTAAAAAGTACAGTCCCTGACAGAAGTTATGTCGCTTATTCATGTTATGTACATAAAAGCTTATAACCTTATAATTCATCCATTGGTTTTATAAATTACTCTTTTGAAAGCTGAAACCCTCCAAAATGTGGTTTAGTGTTAAGAAAATAAATTGGCATCAACGCTGAAATATTGCTCATTTAATAAACACAGAATGGTCAGATTTTCTAAGCCTGGTCTCACACTGCAGTTTTTTCCCTGATCAGGTTTGTGTGTCAAAACCAGGAGTGCCTCCAAAACTCAGAACAGGTGTTAATCTTTCAATGATAGTTTTTCTCTGCAAGTTCCTCTCCTGGTTTCTCTTCAGAGCGCGCTGCTTAGTTACCCGGTGTTTACCCTGGTTACTAGTGCCCATCGTCTAATGTGCGTCGCTGGGCACTGGCTGTGAGGTCATTGATTGTTGGTCTCTCGCTGTCACACACAGCGATGCGTGCTGACCAGCGGGAGACAAGGGCCAAAAAATGGTCCTGAACGATTTGTAGCGAACAGCGACCTCACAGCAGGGGCCTACGTATCACACACTGCAACATTGCTGGAGAGGTCGCTGTTACGTCACAAAACCTGTGACGTTTCAGAGATATCGCTAGCGATGTTGCTGTGTGTAAAGTACCCTTTAGGTACACACCTCTATGACCATCACAGACAAGTGTACACTATAATCTATCCATGAGACAAAGAAGACGTAGAGGGGCACTCACTGGGTGTGTTGAGATCCTTTATTCCACTTGTGAGTAAAGCCCGGGTTACACGCTTCAATGTCCCAGCGATCCCACCAACGATCAGGACTGCTGGGACATTGAAGGCTGATCGCTGGTGAGCTGTCACACAGGCAGACTCACCAGCAATCCGGACCAGCGAGCATGCTGGTATCCAAGGTAAACAGTGGGTAACTAAGCGCCAAGTTTACCTTGGATACCAGCTCTCAGTGTTGCTGTGCAGCGCTGGGAGCTCGCTGATCGTGGGACTCCCGCTGTCACACATAGCGATGCTGCGCGTTCAGCGGGCGACCAACGATAGATTTATGAAGCGGTTCATAAATCTGCGATCAACGACACATAGTTTATAGGTGTCACATGAAACAATGTCATTTAGATATCGCTGCAACGTCGCCAAACCGGTGATGTTGCAACAATATCGTTACCGATATTGTTGTGTGTGACGGGCCCTTACAACAGGTTACATGTTACCGATGCTTGTCTGGTGCTTCTAGTGGACCCATGGAAGCATGAGACAGGTGCGAAACGGAGCTGTTGTCCTGTCTCCAGCACCACCTCCCCGCCCCTGTACACCTCAATGCCGGTAATATGTAACCTGTTTTACTCACTAGTAGAATAAAGGATCTCAGTACACCCCGGTGAGTGCCCCTCTATTTCTTTGTCTCATATGAGAAAGAGCACCGTGGGTCCCTGGCCCAAACCTAGAGTATACACCTCTGTCACCACCACAGACATGTGTACACTATAGTATACACCTATGTCACCACCACAGACACGTGTATACTAGGGTATTTACCTCTATCACCACCACAGACACATGTACACTATAGTATACACCTGTATCACCACCACAGACTAGTGTACAGTATCACCACTACAGACACGTTGTGTAAACTCTAGTATACACCTCTGTTACCACCACAGACACGTGTACACTATAGTATATACCACTATCACCATCACGGACACATCGTGTACACTATACTATATACCACTATCACCACCACAGACACGTCGTGTACACTATAGTATATACCTCTGTTACCACCAGACACGTGTACACTATACTAGATACCTCATTCACCACCACAGACACGTGTATACTATAGTATATACCTCATTCACCACCAGACACATGTACCCTATAGTATATACCTCATTCACCACCACACACATGTACACTATAGTATATACCTCATTCACCACCACACACATGTACACTATAGTATATACCTCTGTCACCACACACATATACACTATAGTATATACTTCCATTGGTATCACAGACACGTGTATATATCACGTCTCCTCAGCAGACACGTGCGGTCTGAGTTTCCTCCCCACAATATAACGCGCAGACTCTTATTTCCTGGAGGCCGCACCGTGCAGGAATATACGGAGCACTCACCATCGTGACGTCACAATCGCTGATAACAATTTATACACCGAAAGCCTCCGAGGACAAACACCGGCTCTCACAGCAGAAGGACCTGGCGTGACGTCACTGCCATGTGCTCAGTCACGTGTGCAGACGGGAGCGGAAAGGGGCGGGGGCGTGTGCGGCCATTGTGGCTATCACACACTGGTGAGGTAGAGAGGGGCGTGTCCTCCCGGCTCATCACGAGGAGCTGTCCCTGCACTGGACCAGTTCATTCATTAATCATTGATAGAGAGATGAGTAGACAGTGTACTGGGGACCGAACATTTACACTATATTACTCGTGTTATATATGGCCGAGCCCAGCACACTGTAGAGGGAGGAGTGTGGAGAGGAGCTACACTCAGGCTGGGGATTGTACTAGCAAGCGGCCGGAAATCAATCGTGATGGGCAGTCCGGCGCTGCTTAGTGGTCCGGCTCAGTTTAGTGGTCCGGCTCTGCTTAGTGGTCCGGCTCTGCTTAGTGGTCCGGCACTGCTTAGTGGTCCGGCTCTGCTTAGTGGTCCGGCGCTGCTTAGTGGTCCGGCGCTGCTTAGTGGTCCGGCTCAGTTTAGTGGTCCGGCTCTGCTTAGTGGTCCGGCTCTGCTTAGTGGTCCGGCACTGCTTAGTGGTCCGGCTCTGCTTAGTGGTCCGGCACTGCTTAGTGGTCCGGCACTGCTTAGTGGTCCGGCTCTGCTTAGTGGTCCGGCACTGCTTAGTGGTCCGGCTCTGCTTAGTGGTCCGGCTCTGCTTAGTGGTCCGGCTCTGCTTAGTGGTCCGGCTCTGCTTAGTGGTCCGGCTCTGCTTAGTGGTCCGGCACTGCTTAGTGGTCCGGCTCTGCTTAGTGATCCGGCTCAGTTTAGTGATCCGGCTCTGCTTAGTGGTCCGGCTCTGCTTAGCGGTCCGGCACTGCTTAGCGGTCCGGCTCAGTTTAGCGGTCCGGCACTGTTTAGCGGTCCGGCTCTGCTTAGCGGTCCGGCTCTGCTTAGCGGTCCGGCTCAGTTTAGCGGTCCGGCACTGTTTAGCGGTCCGCCTCTGCTTAGCGGTCCGGCTCTGCTTAGCGGTCCGGCACTGCTTATCGGTCCGGCTCTGCTTAGCGATCCGGCACTGCTTAGCGATCCGGCTCTGCTTAGCGATCCGGCTCCGCTCATCGGCTCTTCTGCCTCACAAAGCGGCTCTTTCTGTAACTAACTGTACACCGCTCCCTGTGATGTCTCCAGCTCTTGTCTGTACGGTGAGAGCCTCATTCTATGGTGTACAGGAGTCTAGTGATCAGCATAGAGGCTTTTCAGCAGTCCAGTGTGGTCAGACTGTCAGCTCCTGTGATCAGAACTCTACCCCCCCATTATACACCTATACAGTGTGTGTGTGTGTGTGTGTGTATATGTGTGTATATGTGTATATATATATATATATATATATATATATATATATAGTTTATTGTTATTAGTACCCCCTCCTACTGTCTCCCTCCCACCCCCTCTAGACCCTCGCGGAAAGGATCCTCCGCCCTAACGTACCCGTATGACTAGTTTGTTGATTTGTCGTCGTTTTTGCCATTGTTGTTGTCTACCCTCTCACTTGTAAAGCTCCATGTAACCCAATGGCGCTATATAAATAATAATTAATTAGTATACAGGCTCTTTGTCATTCCTGTGTCCTCAGATTGTCAGCTCATGTTGAATCAACGGACCCTTGTTCAGGGCGTACATGGCAGCATGGGCCTAGAGCATTGAAGGGGTGGGTAGTTTAAAGCAGAGGTCCCCAACTCCAGTCCTCAAGGTCACCAACGGTCCAGGTTTTCATTATTTTCTTAGAAATTTGACAGTTGGTAATTCAATCTCCTTCACAGGTGGTGATTCCGACTGTCAACTGCCAAGGAAATCCTGAAAACATGCACTGTTGGTGGGCCTTGAGGCCTGTAGTTGGGGACCTCTGGTTTAAAGGGATCCTGTCACCCCCAAATCACCTCAAAAGCTATTAAAAGCTGTCCCTAGAGCATATTCACACTTATCCTACACTCCTTTTTGGTCATAAATGCATCTAGTGAAAATGTAGATAAACGTTATTAAACTCACTCATTAGGTATGTTACTGAGTGGCTACTGTATTCATAGTCACCCAGGCAGGCTCTCCCTCCTCATAATATCACGCCTCAATAGGCGTGATCTTGAACTCTCATTCAAATGTGCGCCTCCCCGCTCTCCTCTGTGTCGGCGGGGAAGCAGTGTGCGGCTGTATGACGCGAATCGCGTCATTTCCGGCTTCGGGTGACGTGGTATACCCGCGCCGCTCTGTTATGCCTCCAGTACGCATGCGCAGTGCGGGGCTTGAAGCTAAAAGAGCGGGTGTACATTCGTCACCCGAAGCTGGAAATGACGCGATTCGCGTCATACAGCCGCACACTGCATCACTAGATGCATTTAGGAGCTAAAAGGAGTGTAGGATAAGTGTGAATATGCTCTAGGGACAGCTTTTAATAGCTTATGAGGTGATTTGGGGGTGACAGGATCCCGTTAAGGGTTAACCATGTTTTTTAAGCTCTTTTTCAGGTCCTGTGGAGATAATGTGTTTGTTTGGCTAATCCTTAAAGGGAACCTGTCGCCCCAAATCACCTTTTTTTTACTAATCTACAAGTACAATCAGGGGCTGGCTGGCACTTTTCAGCCTGGGGGGCAACCACAAGGTAGTGGCCCGCGAGCTGCAGCGGCAGCCCAACTTTGGCCAGTTTATCACTGGCCGCTACATTAAAGCAGCAGAGGTAAAAGGATTTAAAAACAGGCTGATAAATATAGTAGATAAGAGAGCAGAACCGAGCTTACTACAGAGATATGGGAACAGAACCGAGCTTACTACAGAGATAATGGAGCAGAATCGAGCTTACTACAGAGATAATGGAGCAGAACTGAGCTTACTACGGAGATAAGAGAGCAAAACCGAGCTTACTACAGAGATAGAGAGAGAAAAACTGAGCTTACTACAGAGATAAGGAAGCAGAACCAAGCATACTACAGAGATAAGGGAGCAGAACCGAACTTACTACAGAGATAAGAGAACAGAGCCGAGCTTACTACAGAGATAAGAGAGCAGAACTGAGCTTACTACAGAGATAAGAGAACAGAACCGAGCTTACTACAGAGATAAGAGACAGAACCGAGCTTACTACAGAGATAAGAGAGCAGAACCGAACTTACTACAGAGATAAGAGAACAGAACCGAGCTTACTACAGAGATAAGGGAGCAGAACCGAACTTACTACAGAGATAAGAGAACAGAACCGAGCTTACTACAGAGATAAGAGAGCAGAACCGAGCTTACTACAGAGATAAGAGAGCAGAACCGAGCTTACTACAGAGATAAGGGAGCAGAACCAAGCTTACTACAGAGATAAGGGAGCAGAACCGAGCTTTCTACAGAGATAAGGGAGCAGAACTGAGCTTACTACAGAGATAATGGAGCAGAACTGAGCTTACTACAGAGATAATGGAGCAGAACTGAGCTTACTACAGAGATAAGGGAGCAGAACTGAGCTTACTACAGAGATAATGGAGCAGAACTGAGCTTACTACAGAGATAAGGGAGCAGAACCGAGCTTACTACAGAGATAAGGGAGCAGAACCGAGCTTACTACAGAGATAAGGGAGCAGAACCGAGCTTACTACAGAGATAAGGGAGCAGAACTGAGCTTACTACAGAGATAATGGAGCAGAACTGAGCTTACTACAGAGATAATGGAGCAGAACTGAGCTTACTACAGAGATAAGGGAGCAGAACCGAGCTTACTACATAGATAAGGGAGCAGAACTGAGCTTATTACAGAGATAAGAGAGCAGAACCGAGCTTACTACAGAGATAAGAGAGCAGAACTGAGCTTACTACAGAGATAAGAGAGCAGAACTGAGCTTACTACAGAGATAAGGGAGCAGAACTGAGCTTACTACAGAGATAAGGGAGCAGAACTGAGCTTACTACAGAGACAAGGGAGCAGAACCAGCTTACTACAGAGATGGGGAGCAGAACTGAGCTTACTACAGGGATAATGGAGCAGAACTGAGCTTACTAAAGAAATAAGAGAGCAGAACCGAGCTTACTACAGAGATAAGAGAGCAGAACCGAGCTTACTACAGAGATAAGGAACAGAACCGAGCTTACTACAGAGATAAGGGAACAGAACCGAGCTTACTACAGAGATAAGGGAACAGAACCGAGCTTACTACAGGGAAAAAAAGAGCAGAACCGAGCTTACTACAGGGAAAAAAAGAGCAGAACCGAGCTTACTACAGAGATAAGAGAGCAGAACCAAGAACCAATGCGTGGCTAACGCCATTAGGCAAAAAAGTCCACTTTTTCTATATTTTTGTGCTGTTTTTTCCTTTTTTTTTTACTTTTACACTCATAACTCTATTATATAGTAGATGGTTGCCCGATTCTAACGCATCGGGTATTCTAGAATATATATGTAGTTTACATACTGTGACTGACAGAACTTGTTCAGTCAACGTGAGTGAACTACACCGCTCCTCCTGTCACTGCTCTTCCTGTCCCCGCTCCGTCTCTCCTCCTGTCACCTCTCCTCCTGTCACCGCTCCTCCTGTCACCGCTCCTCCTGTCACCGGTCCTCCTGTCACCGCTCCTCCGTCTCTCCTCCTGTAACCGCTCCTCTGTCTCTCCTCCTGTCACCGCTCCTTCGTCTCTCCTCCTGTCACCGCTCGTTGATCGCTCCTCCTGTCACCGCTCCTTCGTCTCTCCTGTCACTGCTTGTCCATCGCTCCTCCTGTCACCACTCCTCCTATCGCGCCTCCTCCGTCTCTCCTCCTTTCACGGCTCCTCATGTCACCGCTCCTTCATCTCTCCTGTCACCGCTCCTTTATCTCTCCTGTCACCGCTCGTCCATCGCTCCTCCAACCTTGTAACCGCTCCTTCGTCTCTCCTGTCACCGCTCGTCCATCGCTCCTCGTATCACCACTCCTCCGTCTCTCCTCCTGTCACGACGGATTTCCATTACAGACAGAAAGACGCGATTAGACAATTATATAGTAGGATGTAGCAGACAGGTGCTGTATTTTTTTGTGCATTGTGATGTCTGTATGTCCTGCAATAGATTGACCTGCACTCCAATAACAAACTATGAACGATACACAAACCATTTCAGCTCTGCTATGTCAAACTCAACTGTGCTACATCTACACTTATATACTGCTCCCAGCCTTCCAACAGTTGCCATCTATATATTTAGATGTAGCAGAGTTCATGCTGTGTTGTTTGTGCATTGTGATATCTGTGCTGCTGTAGATTGAGCTGCACTCCTATAACAAACACTACAATGCCACCTGACCACCTCAGCTGTGGCGGTGTCACATCTTCCATGATAGCGGACGCTTCCACTGTGGGAGGAGTGTCATGCAGTGATGGCCTGACATGCTCAATCGCACAGAGGGAGAGATGCAGGATATCATGGAAGATGTGACACCGCAGTACGGGGAGTGGGTAACAACGAGGGGGAAGGGGGCTGAGAATTCACAGTGCAGCGAGGGTTGACAAAGGGGGGCTGAAAGGACGGACACTTCAACTAGCCGGTGGGAAAGTCGACTTCACCGCCCACTTTCCCGGCAGCTATTTAAAGTGAAGCGCTGTCTCTCTGTAACGGAAATCCCACGTCACTGATTGGTCGTGGAGCAGCCAATCAGCAATGCAGGATTTCCGTTACAGAAAGAAAGACGCGATAAGGCAATTTTATAGTAGGATTACACACATACACACTTGAGACTGCTGTGGGCTGAATACACAATAGCTATATACATAATAGAGAATACACAATAGAGATGGATGTGGGCCGTATAGACAATGGAGATGGCTGCTGGCCGTATAGACAATGGAGAGGGCTGCTGGCCGTATAGACAATGGAGAGGGCTGCTGGCCGTATAGACAATGGAGAGGGCTGCTGGCCGTATAGACAATGGAGAGGGCTGCTGGCAGTATAGACAATGGAGATGGGTGCTGGCTGTATAGACAATGGGGATGGCTGTAGGCTATACACACAATAGAAAATACACAATAGAAACTGCTGCTACTATCCATCCATCCCATTGTCCCCCCAGGTTGCTATCTTCGGCTGTAATAGCGCCTTACCTGACTCCACACTCCTGATCCCGGATCCCGACAGCTTCTTCCTCTGCCGCTCCTGGTCTCTCGCTTGCCATCACCAGCCGACACCCTGCACCAGACAGCATCCGGTGGCACCCGGAACCGCCAGCACCAGGCGGCAGCTGCCGGCATCCCACATCAGTCAGCACCCGGCAGCCACCAACACCCAGCAGGCAGCCGCCAGCACCAGGCATCCAGTGGCAGCCGCCAGCATCCGGCACCAGCAGCTAGCACCCGGTAGCCGACACCAGCCGCCAGCATCCAACAGCCAGCACCAGGCGGCAGCCGCCAGCACCCGGCACCAGGCGGCAGCCGCCAGCACCCGGTGGCAGCCGCCAGCACTCGGCACCAGGCGGCAGCCGCCAGCCGGCATCACCCGGCAGCCACCAACACCCAGCAGGCAGCCGCCAGTACCAGGCATCCAGCACCAGCCGCCAGGACCCATCAGCAGCTGCCAGCACCCGGCACCAGCTGCCAGCACCCGGTGGCAGCCGCCAGCACCGTGCACCAGGTGGCAGCCGCCAGCACCCGGCACGCAGCCACCAGCACCCGACAGCAGATGGCAGCTGCCAGCACCCGGCAGCAGGGGGCAGCTGCCGGCACCCGGCAACCGCCACCAACTGGGAGCCGCCAGCTGCCGGCACGAGGCAGCAGCCGGCACCCGGGAGCGCCCCGCACCCTGCACCAGCCGCCGACCGCAGCGATGTGCCGGCGGCGGGAAATTCAAATTTCCTCCTCCACTCCTCCTCCCTCCTCTCTGAGTGATCCTTCAGCTGCCTGCCGCCGCGGCCTGTGTGAAGGGAGGATGCATTGCAAGGCAGCAGGCCGGGGCGGGGCGGGCCGGATGACTGAGGTGGGGGGGCGGGACTCCCGAGGACACACACAGCCTCGATCTGGCCATAATGGCGGCCCTGAAACTGAGTGGCCATCCAATCCCGGCGTCCCGCAGGCCGGCCGGGTGCCATGACAACGGCCGCTGCTGCCAGGAAGCCAGGACCGGTCCCGCTGCCTGCAGAGAGAGCTGAGAGCTCTGCTCAGAGCAGGTGAGTGCGGCTGCGGCCATGCTGAGCCGACAGTCGGCGCTAGCAGTACTGTAGCACTGACTCAGTCAGTGACTCAATCCCGCCCGCGCCCGGCGTCCCGCCGGTTGCCAGGACGACGCAGCCCTTGCTGCGATTTGAAGCCCGGAGCGGTCCCACTGCGGCCGCACCGAGCTGACAGCTGGCCGCTCTCAGATGATCATTTTACTGTTCAGGGCGGCTGCCGGCAGTATCGGGCGGCCCTGAACTGTCACTAAACCGGCAGCCTGGAGGGCAATTGCCCCCCAGGACCCCGGGCCAGTCCGCCCCTGAGTACAATAATGTAGTTAGGAAACTTACAAAATTCTTGTCAGAGGGGCATTCCTCCAAGCCATTTTGACCGGTATGCGGGTCCCCTGTGCCGCGCTACCCCTGCCTCGTTGCTCTAATACGCCCTAATGGACGTCATTATACAAATGCAGAGCGCGGGCACGATTTCAATATCGCACCCGCAACGTCACCGCTGCGACGCGGTCATATGAAGCCGGTATTGCTGTGTCACTTCCAGTCACACACAGGCAGACTTCAGCATGCAATCTGCGCATGCGCAAAGTCTGCCTGTGAGACCTGCGACCGGAAGTGATGCGTGATCCCGGCGTCACATGGCCGCGTCACAGCGGTGACGTTGCGGGTGCGATATTGAAATCGTGCCCACGCTCTGCATGTGTATCATGATGCCCCTTAGGGCGTATTAGAGCAACGAGGCAGGGGTAGCGCGGCATAGAAGACCCGCCTACCGGTCAAAATGGCTTGGAGGAACGCCCCTGTGACAAGAATTTCGTAAGATTCCTAACTACATTATTGTACTCGTAGATTAGTAAAAAACGTGAGACAAGGATGTGTTGGAATGTATTGTAAGGCTGCAGGGACAGGTATTAATAGGTTAGAAAGGTTAGTTGGGGTGACAGGTTCCCTTTAAGCCAATAAGATGAAGAACTGGTTATGTTGACCTAGTAACAGTTGGTGATTGGCTTATCATTTCGGCGGGATGGATCACTATATATATCCCAGCCTGAGGGGATTTTATCAGTTTTGATCTGTCAAGTCAAGAAGATGGATGCTTTATTAGCCCAGTTGCTGGCTCGTGTGAGGGAAGAAAGAGGAGAGTCACGGTTACGTGACTGCCTGTCTCAACCTATTGTGCAACATACCTCTACTGGGGCTGGTGCTCCAGCTGAGCCTGACTTGGATGACAGCCCCAGCATAATGGTATCCCGGTATCAACCTGAAGGCCGTAATGCGGTGTAGATAAGGAGGCCTAGAGTGGCATATTCACCGCCGCCTCCTTCCACCAGACAGCACCGGAATACAGTGCGGAGGCCCACAGCTGATGCCCAGCATAGCATGGCCTTGTCACGGAAACGGAGGTGAGAGACGGGGCAGATCTCGCTCCATCTTGCGAGATTTTCCAGGACAGTCTCGCGGTCTCTACGGGATTGTCCTTCAGAAGAGCGGCGTGACATCAGCCGGAGGGAGGAGCGGTTCATTCCACAGACAGCAATGCAGGAGTGGCGCCCTGGAACGTCAATCGTCGGTGTCGGGGCCAGTGACAGCTCTGAAAGTTTCATTGCGTGCTCCCAGTCGGGCCAGAGCTTGGGTCGGTCTGCCAGAGGATCTGAGGCTCTGGACATGTCCGAGGTATGGTTGCCTCAGGATCAGCAAATGGAGGTCCCGCTTCCCCCTGAACTACATCGGATTCCCTCCTTCTCCATGGATCAGAATACGGAACAGACCCCTTTGGATGGTGAGAACGCATCTTTTAATTTTCCATTTAATGATAGGGCTTCAGCCACTTTTATCCAACAGTTGGTGAATAGGGTGGTGGAAAAAGTCAGAGGGACAGCTGGGTTAGTCCTCAGTTTGTACCCCCGTCTACTAGAGCATTGGGGGTAGATGAGTCTCTGTATCGGGAGGCGATTACTTGTGACATTTCCCCGCTAGGCTTTCATTTAAGTCAGAGAGTGAAGGAAAAAATATGGAATAAGGAGTATGTTGATATCTTTAGTTTATTGCCTGGGGGAAAGGATTAGGGTTCTCGCATGGAGAAAAAGGAGGCAGACGGCGATGATTAAAAGAAAGTGTTCAAGTCCTTTCACATGTGGCTTCAAGCCTTTAACATTATTGCTGCCGTTTTGGGTGAGAAGCATCCGTCCTTATGTAGCGGTTTGTTTCATCACCTGGATTCGGTGTTGGAGGCATACAAAAGCTTTGGAGGTTCAGCATGGCTCCATTATGACGAATCTTTTCGTCAGAAAATGGCCGTGCATACTAAGTTGACTTGGGGAGCTAAGGATGTGGGCCTTTGGCTCAATCTAATGCTCCTTTAGAGGTCTGCGGTTAACAAACAGCAAAGCAGTGTTCCCTTGAAAAAGGGCTTCTGCTTTGCTTTCAATAATTCAGTGTGTAAATGGCAGGCGAGCTGTCGGTTTCGCCACGACTGTTCATTTTGAGGCGGCAACCACCCCGCTGCAAACTGTTATAAGAAAGCCAATCAGCTTGCGCAACTGCAGTCTGCTGGCGGAAGGGAGTCAATTTTCAAGAGCTCAGACGCCGGTGAAGGTGCTAAACATGGCTCCTTGGCTGGACCGTTATCCCGACCGCAAGAAAGCAGGGCTAATTCATAATGGTTTTTTGTTTGGTTTCTTTGTGCCCGCTTTTTCTGGGTCAGGTTGCGCTGTTTCGAAAAACTTATCTTCAGTGCGCTTGTTTTCTTCAGAGGTGCGTGTGCACATTGCGAAGGAACTGGCGTTGCATAGGATTGCTGGACCATTTTCTGAGCCGCCGTTTTTGCCTTTTCGGGTTTCACCTTTGGGTGCAGTACCTAAAAAGGATTCACGGTCGGTTAGAGTGATCCATCATCTCTCGTACTCGAAAGGCTCGTCCTTAAATGACCAGGTGGATCCTTCTGCTTTCCCGGTTTCATACACGTCTTTTGATGTGGCAGTGGATGTTTTGCGCCAGTTCAGTCATTTTACTCTTTTGGCTAAAGCAGATATAAAATCTGCATTCCGGCTTTTGCCGGTAGGGCCGGAAGATTATAATTCGTTAGGTTTTTCGTTCGACAGTCTGTTTTATTTTGATAAGTGCTTCCCTATGGGGTACTCTCGTGTTTTTATTTTGAATCTTTCTCGACTTTTCTGGAATGGGTTACGCATTTGGAGGCTCCGTTCGGATTTGTTTTACACTATTTAGATGACTTTTTGTTTTTCAGTTCTGATGGTTCAGGAGATTGTTTTAAATTACTGGATACGTTCCAGCGCCTGATAGAGTATTTCGGTGTGCCTTTGGCGCCCGAAAAAACAGTTGGTCCTTGCACATGTTTGGAATTTCTGGGTATAATTTTGGACTCCAGCTCGATGGAGCTTAGGCTTCCTCAGGACAAGGTTCAAAAATTGGTATGCCTGATTGATTCTTTACTTGGTAAGAGTAAAGCATCTTTGCGGGAATTTCAGTATCTTCTAAGCTCTTTGAACTTTGCCCTGAGGATTTTGTCTATGGCGCGAGCATTTTCTCGCAGACTTTACGATGTTATGAAGGGGGTCAGTCGTCCGGTTGATCATATTCGCTCGACGTCGGAACTGCGTTCTGAGTCACGGATTTGGAGAAAGTTTTTTAATGTCTTTTTAATGGGATTAGTGTAATTCAAGATGATTTTGTGGATTCCGACGCTTTGGCTGTTTTCGTGCGATCTTTTTCAGCAACCAGGTTGTACCTGTTCGTTCCATGTGGTTTTCGGGTGTCTGGCCTTCGGAATGGGTTGCTAGTAAGGTAGTTTCAAATCCTGCTCTTCTTGAAGTATTTTCAGTGTTTGCGACAGTATCTCTTTGGGGTGAGTCTTTGGCAAATAAACGTATTCGGGTGAAGTTGGAGTGGGCAGGTTTAGTCTTCGCGATTTAATACGTTATATAATACATGGCTGCGGTTTTGAGGGAGTTGGTGTTAACTTGTTTGATGCATAACATTTGGTTAAAGGCTTCGTTACGTCAAGAGCCTTGTCACTCTGTTAGTGGTTTTATCTCACAACAGTGTTTAGAAGATTTTCTGAGCAAGAATCCGGAATTGGAGCGAAAGTGTCCCTTACCCGCGAGCGTTGTGGGGTGTGATGGGGATATCATCCAGTCACTGATCTGGAACTCTTTGGCTCCCTCGACCTGGAGATCCAATTCTGCAGCGTGGTCGGATTGGAGGATGTTTTGCTCGTTCTGTAGTCGTCCTTTTTTGTCTTATGACGTTGCGTTGACATTGTAATTCTTACAAGAAAAAGTCAGTTTGGGTATTGGCTATTCAGGTCTCCATAGAATAATGCTAGGATTTCCTTTTTCTTGCAGCTTTATGGTGGGCAGTCTTTGACCGGTTTCTTTCATGTGCGTCAATTTCTGAAGGGTTTGCGTAAATCAGATTTTCGACCAGATACTAGGAGACCAATCTCTATGGATTTATTGGTTTTATTATGGGAGACTTTGCCCAAGATTTGTTTTGATTCTTTTGAAACCTGTCTGTTCCGCACTTGTTTTGTTTTTGCGTATTTTGGAGCTTTTCGGGTTTGTGAGCTTGTTGCTTTGAGTAAAGTTAAAGAGGACCTGTCACCAAACCAGGCATGGTGATCTAATTACAGCACTGGATGCAGCATGTCTGCAGCATCCAGACAGGGCCGTATTTGGAGTTTCTGCTGCCCTAGGCACTCTCAGCGGCCGCCCCCCCCCCCCGTCATGGCCCCTCCCCCCCGTCACGGCCCCTCCCCCCTGTTGCAGCCCCTCCCCCATCATGGCTCCTCCCCCCCGTTACGGACAATCTTCCCCCCAGTCGCAGCCTTCCCCCCCCCCCCAAGCTTCATGTAGCTTCTCCCCCCACATTTCATCATGTAGTACATATAAAAGGTTTGTCCAACCACACTACAGAGACATACTGATAGGAGGTTTACATTGTGAGCCCCAATGGGGACAGTGTTGATGATGTATGTAAAGTGCTGTGGAGTTCATAGTGTAATATAAGTGCAAAAAATATTATTCTTAATATGATGTCACAATACCGGGATCAGAGGATCTTGTATTTCAAGGTCAGGGGCTCTCCGACGCCGTGTTGCTGCCTGTCTCGTTGTCTTCCTCTTTTGACACTGTAGTGCGGTGGACAAGAGAGCATTAACTGGTTAATAACAAGAAGTATGGAGTGTACTAACTGAGCCATAAACCCTCCCCATACCATGTCCAGCAGACATTGTAGGATTACTATATGGATTTTATTATTAGGGTACAGACACACTGGCGTGAAACTCGGATGAGTGCAATGTGTGATTTCATCACATTGCACTCGGACCAATGTTAATCGATGTCTGAGAGCACTGGCGAGTGTCGGACGCTTTTTTCTCAGCCAGATTCAGGATGAGAAAAAAGTCGCAACATTCTGCGACAGTCTGCAATTCACACCGAGACTCACCAATGCAAGTCTATGGGTCTGACAAAATTACCGTATATACTCGTGTATAAGCCGACCCGTGTATAAGCCGACCCCCCTACTTTTGCCCCCAAAACTTGGGAAAACCTATTGACTCGTGTATAAGCCGAGGGTGGACCCCAGCACAGGTATACAGCCCCCAGCAGTGTGGTATACAGGCCTCCCCAGTGGTAATATACAGCAGCCTCCCCAGTGGTAGTATACAGCAGCCTCCCCAGTGGTAGTATACAGCAGCCTCCCCAGTGGTAGTATTCAGCAGCCTCCCCAGTGGTAGTATACAGCAGCCTCCCCAGTGGTATATACAGCATCCCTAAAGGTATAAACAGCAGACCCCAGAGGTATACAGCAGGCCCCAGAGGCATATACAGCAGGCCCCAGAGGCATATACAGCAGGCCCCAGAGGTATACAGCAGGCCCCAGGGTATATACAGCAGGCCCCAGAGGTATACAGCAGGCCCCAGAGGTATACAGCAGGCCCCAGGGTATATACAGCAGGTCCCAGGGTATATACAGCAGGCCCCAGAGGTATATACAGCTGGCCCCAGGGTATATACAGCAGGCCCCAGAGGCATATACAGCAGGCCCCAGAGGCATATACAGCAGGCCCCAGAGGCATATACAGCAGGCCCCAGAGGTATACAGCAGGCCCCAGGGTATATACAGCAGGCCCCAGGGTATATACAGCAGGCCCCAGGGTATATACAGCAGGCCCCAGGGTATATACAGCAGGCCCCAGAGGTATATACAGCAGGCCCCAGAGGTATACAGCAGGCCCCAGAGGTATACAGCAGGCCCCAGAGGTATACAGCAGGCCCCAGGGTATATACAGCAGGCCCCAGGGTATATACAGCAGGCCCCAGGGTATATACAGCAGGCCCCAGGGTATATACAGCAGGCCCCAGGGTATATACAGCAGGCCCCAGAGGTATATACAGCTGGCCCCAGGGTATATACAGCAGGCCCCAGAGGTATACAGCAGGCCCCAAAGGTATATACAGCTGGCCCCAGGGTATATACAGCAGGCCCCAGAGGCATATACAGCAGGCCCCAGAGGTATACAGCAGGCCCCAGAGGTATACAGCAGGCCCCAGGGTATATACAGCAGGCCCCAGGGTATATACAGCAGGCCCCAGGGTATATACAGCAGGCCCCAGGGTATATACAGCAGGCCCCAGGGTATATACAGCAGGCCCCAGGGTATATACAGCAGGCCCCAGGGGTATACAGCAGGCCCCAGGGTATATACAGCCCCCCAATGGCACTAGCCCCCCCATCATTGTAAGAGCCCCCCACACTTTGCAGAGCCCCCCCCCCCGCTGCTTTATCTTACCATCCGGGGTCTTCTTCACCGCGGGTCCTCCAGTCCTTCCTCGCGCGCTGTGTTCCCGGTCTCATGTGACCCGGCGGTCGCAGTGGAATGACGTCATCGCGCCGGGTCACGTGAGACCGGGATGACAGCGCGCAGGACCCGCGGCGAAGACCCCGGATGGTAAGATAAAGCAGCGGGGGAGCTCTGCAAAGTGTGGGTGGCTCTTACAATGATGGGGGTGCTAGTGCCATTGGGGGGCTGCTGTATACACTGGGGGGCTGTATGCACGGCTCCCCCTGCCGCTGTGATAGGCGGGGGGAACCGTGCATATCTAATGAGCGGCCCCACGTGACGGGCCGCTCACTCATCAGCTCCCCCCGCCTCCTCCAGCCTCCCCAGCACCCGGACACAGCCCCCACCACATATATTACCGTATTGACCCGTGTATAAGCCGAGGGGGTGACTTTTCAGCCCAATTTTTGGGCTGAAAAACTCGGCTTATACACGAGTATATACGGTACATACCGCACACTGACAGCACACGGACCATCCGAGAGGTATCAGTTTTTTTCACTGATACATTCTCATTCTGTAACCGAGAACAATGTAACATGTTCCTGTAAATGATTCTACACTAATAGCTGCTGAGGAAAGAACAGATTGCACACGGATGTGTACCACCATGTCCTCAGCTCTGTGCATAGACAGTGTACCACCATGTCCTCAGCTCTGTGCTGTGTACCACCATCTCCCCAGCTCTGTGCTTTGCACAGACAGTGTACCGCCATATCCTCAGCTCCATACTGTGCACAGACAGTGTACGGTACACTGTCTGTGCACAGCACGAAGCTGAGGACATGGTGGTACACTGTGCACAGCACGGAGCTGGGGAGATGGTGGTACACTGTCTGTGCACAGCACAGAGCTGAGGACATCCCAGAAGAGACAGACAGGCCACAGACGGACGGCAGGACAACACTGAGGCCACCTGGAAGAACAACAACACCCAACACACTGACCAGAAATCATATAGGACAGGCAGGTAGGAGAACTACACACCCTGCCAACTCAGGAAGGTAGCAGCAGCTGCATGGAGGCAGACACACGGTACAGCCGCCATTATCACCACACACAGTGCCAGCCACAGCCTCAGTCCTCATGCACCCCCGTCCTTCTCTCCTCTGTCCCTTCTGCTGCTCCTGTCCTCCTGCACCCCCGTTCTCCTCTCCTCTGTCCTCCTGCACCCCCGTCCTCCTCTCCTCTGTCCCTCCTGCATCCCCGCCCTGCTCTCGTGCACCCCTGTCCTGCTCTCCTCTGTCCCTCCTGCTGCTCCTCTTGCACCCCCGTCCTTCTCTCCCCTGTCCCTCCTGCTGCTCGGCTGTCCTCCTGCACCCCCGTCCTCTTCTCCTCTGTCCCTCCTGCACCCCTGTCGTCCTCTCCTCTGCCCTCCTGCACCCCCGTCGTCCTCTCCTCTGTCCCTCCTGCACCCCTGTCCTCCTCTCCTCTGTCCCTCCTGCACCCCCGTCCTGCTCTCCTCTGCCCTCCTGCACCCCCGCCCTGCTCTCCTCTGCCCTCCTGCACCCCCAGTCCTGCTCTCCTCTGTCCCTCCTGCTGCTCCTCTTGTACCCCCGTCCTCCTCTCCCCTGTCCCTCCTGCACCCCCATCCTCCTCTACTCTGTCCCTCCTGCACCCCCGTTCTCCTCTCCTCTGTCCCTCCTGCACCCCCGTCGTCCTCTCCTCTGCCCTCCTGCACCCCCGTCGTCCTCTCCTCTGTCCCTCCTGCACCCCTGTCCTCCTCTCCTCTGTCCCTCCTGCACCCCCATCCTGCTCTCCTCTGCCCTCCTGCACCCCCGCCCTGCTCTCCTCTGCCCTCCTGCACCCCCAGTCCTGCTCTCCTCTGTCCCTCCTGCTGCTCCTCTTGTACCCCCGTCCTCCTCTCTTCTGTCCCTCCTGCACCCCCATCCTCCTCTACTCTGTCCCTCCTGCACCCCCGTTCTCCTCTCCTCTGTCCTTCCTGCACCCCTGTCGTCCTCTCCTCTGCCCTCCTGCACCCCCATCCTGCTCTCCTCTGCCCTCCTGCACCCCCGCCCTGCTCTCCTCTGCCCTCCTGCACCCCCAGTCCTGCTCTCCTCTGTCCCTCCTGCTGCTTCTCTTGTACCCCCGTCCTCCTCTCTTCTGTCCCTCCTGCACCCCCATCCTCCTCTACTCTGTCCCTCCTGCACCCCCGTTCTCCTCTCCTCTGTCCTTCCTGCACCCCTGTCGTCCTCTCCTCTGCCCTCCTGCACCCCCGTCCTGCTCTCCTCTGCCCTCCTGCACCCCCACCCTGCTCTCCTCTGCCCTCCTGCACCCCTGTCGTCCTCTCCTCTGCCCTCCTGCACCCCCGTCGTCCTCTCCTCTGCCCTCCTGCACCCCCGTCGTCCTCTCCTCTGCCCTCCTGCACCCCCGTTCTCCTCTTCTCTGTCCCTCCTGCACCCCCGTCGTCCTCTCCTCTGTCCCTCCTGCACCCCCGTCCTCCTCTCCTCTGTCCCTTCTGCACCCCCGTCCTCCTCTCCTCTGTCCCTTCTGCACCCCCGTCCTCCTCTCCCTTGTCCCTCCTGCTGCTCGGCTGTCCTCCTGCACCCCCGTCCTGCTCTCCTCTGTCCTCCTGCACCCCCGTCCTCCTCTCCTGTCCCTCCTGCTGCTCCTCTTGCACCCCCGTCCTCCTCTCCTCTGTTCCTCCTGCTGCTCGGCTGTCCTCCTGCACCCCATCCTCCTCTGTCCCTCCTGCTGCTCCTCTTGCACCCCGTCCTCCTCTCCTTTGTCCCTCCTGCTGCTCCTCTGTCCTCCTACACCCCTGTCCTCTCTGCTGTCCCTCTGTCCTTCTGCACCACAGTCCTCCTCTCTTCTGTCCCTCCTGCTCCTCCTCTTTCCTCTCCTCCTGTCCCCTTGTTTCTGTCCCCGTGCCCCTCTGTCCTCTTCTTCTCTGTCCCCCTGTTTCTGTCCTTCTGCCCCTCTGTTTCTGTCCTCTTCTCCTCGGACCTCTGCTCCTTTGTCCTCTTCTCCTCTGTCCCCCGCACAGTTAGTTCCCCCACACTTCCCTCACCTGGTGCTGGCTGCTCAAATTGGCCGGGCCGGGCTCCCTCTGAGCACATTGATGCACCAGCCGCACCATCCTCCAGTGCCTCCAGCCGGCTGCTTCCTCGTTTCCCTGGGCCTGGAGGGGGCGGCTGGGTGCAGGAGCCGCCGGTGCAGGAGCCGCCGATGCAGGAGCCGCCGATGCAGGAGCCGCCGGTGCAGGAGCCGCCGGTGCAGGAGCCGCCAGCGCCGCAGCACTTGGGCGCACGGGAGAGGAGGAAATAGAGCGGGAACTTCAAGTTCCCCTCATTTGCGGGCCCTCCTTCTCTCCTCGTCTCTTCCGGGTGTCTAACAGAGGTGGGTGGGCGGGAAGGCAGGCGGGGCGGCCGTAATGATGAAGGGGAGGGGGGGGGTATGGGGCGGGGCTTGCGACCCGGCCGGCCCGGAGCCGGAAAAAAAAAAAGGAAAAAAAAAAAAAAAAAAATCACGCTGAGACGCCGCCCCCTATGAGAATGGCGCCGCCCTAGGCACGTGCCTACGAGTGCCTAATGGCAAATACGGCCCTGCATCCAGACAAGGGGTCCCCCAGCACTTGAGCAGCCCTGTACCCGGAGATAATACGCTTAGAAAACTTACATCGTCCAGCCATCAAGGAGGTGGCTAGGGGCTGCAGCCAAAGGGCAGATGCACACCCCCTGCATGTGTAATCTGCCCACCGCTGCCACTCATTGTCTCCCTGTCTGCAGCATAAGACATAGTTTTTTGTTTTTTTTTCTACAAAATGTCAGTTTAGCCCCGCCCCCTGCGGTGACGACACCGCTTATACCCACCCTGCTCTATGGTTAACATAGAGCAGGCGGGGAAAGGTGGTGATGTCAGAGCAGGAGGCCGGTCGCCCCGCCTCCTGCAGTGACATCACCGCTTATACCCGCCCTGCTCTAAGCGGTGTCGTCACCACAGGGGGCGGGGCTAAACGGACATTTTGTAGAAAAAAAACAAAAAACTATGTCTTATGCTGCAGACAGGGAGACAATGAGTGGCAGCGGTGGGCAGATTACACATGCAGGGGGTGTGAATCTGCCCTTTGGCTGCAGCCCCTAGCCACCTCCTTTATGGCTGGACGATGTAAGTTTTCTAAGTGTATTATCTCGGGGTACAGGGCTGCTCAAGTGCTGGGGGACCCCTTGTCTGGATGCTGCAGACATGCTGCATCCAGTGCTGTAATTAGATCACCATTCCTGGTTTGGTGACAGGTCCTCTTTAAGGTGTCTGTGTTACAAGTCTCTGATGTGACGGTTTATTTTTCATCGGTTGTTGTTCGCCTCCGTTGTTCAAAAATTGATCAATTAGGGAAAGGGGTTTCGATTCGGTTGGGTGCGGTTCAGGATTCTCCTCTTTGTTCTAGGATGAATTTATTGCGTTGGCTTTCTTTTCGCCCTAAAGTTTCTGGGTCGTTGTTTTTGCATAACTCTTTGGAACCGGTTACAAAGTTCCAGTTTGCCGTTTTGCTTAAGAAATGTTTGCGTTGGGGCATTTGCGATTAACTCCACACTCTTTTAGGATAGGGGCCGCTACTGGAGCGGCCCGCATGGGGTTGTCTAGCGACGAAATTAGACGCTTGGGGCGTTGGGAATCGAACAGAGTAAATTTGTACATTCGTCCTGATCTTTCATTTACGGTTTGATTTCTTGTTCTAGGTACCTGGATTGTGTGGATTGTAGGACAATCCTACATTCATTGGGCTCAGCATAGAGCATCATTGCGTTGTTATACGGAGAACCTTTCGTTTGATCTTAATTCTGTTCGCATTTTCTGGCATGACGTTCGCAGCATGCGTTGGGGGGAGTTGTGTCATTTCATTAGAGAACTTTCATCCTCTTACCCTCTTCCTGATTTATTAATTGTTCATCTTTCGGGGAACGACTTGGGCAGAATTAGGACGTGGGATCTGCTTTGGCTGATGCAGAGAGATTTAAATTTGATTCACTCACTTTTGCCGGGAACTTTTCTTGTTTTTTCTGAAGTTGTTCCCCAATTGATTTGCTTCGGTGGTTCTTTGAGTTTTGTGAAGAGGATTAATAGGAGGATGGAAAGATTCATGTTTAGTTTAGTTTTTTTTTCTCCTACCGTCATAAAGATTTGGAAGGGTTTTTTTTTACCGGGCCTCTATCGTCCTGATGGTGTTCATCTGGGGGATATAGGCCTGGATATTTTTAATTTAGGCCTCCAGGCGGTGGTGGAAAGGTGGCTTGTTTGTTTGGGGGTGGTCAGCCATTCATGATGTCTGCCCGTTTGGGTATGATTACTCTTTTTAATGAGTGGAATTGTTTATCAGTTTATAAAGGTATTATTTATACAGTTATTTATTAAATAAATATTTATTTGATTTGGTTGGTTTTCTGATTATATTAAGTAACCCTTAATAAAGTTACATGGCCACTTTTTTCCAACATACGTCTGGATGTCTTTTTTCTTTAGGCTTGTTAAGTTAAAGTTATAAGTTATTGGGTCCTATGTTGCCATGTTGAATCAACGGACCCTTGTCCGGGGGTTACATGGCATGATGGACCTAGCATTGAAGGGGTGGGTAGTTTAAGGGTTAACCATGTTTTTGAAGCTCTTTTTCAGGTCCTGTGGAGATAATATTTTGTTTGGCTAATCCTTAAGCCAATAAGATGAAGAACTGGTTATGTTGACCTAGTAACGGTCGATGATTGGCTTATCATTTCAGTGGGATGGAGCACTATATATATCCCAGCCGGAGGTGATTTTATCAGTTCTCATCTGTCAACCAAGAAGATGCCCGCCCGCCCACCTGCCCTCCCTGTTTTAATGTTTTATCTCTTTGTTTCCTGTCATGCAACTTTATTTGAGTGGGTATGATTACTCTTTTTAATGAGTGGATTTGTTTATCAGTTTATACCGTATATACTCGTGTATAAGCCGACCCGTGTATAAGCCGACCCCCCTACTTTTGCCCCCAAAACCTGGGAAAATCTATTGACTCGTGTATAAGCCGAGGGTGGACCCCAGCACAGGTATACAGCCCCCAGCAGTGTGGTATACAGCAGCCCCAGAGGTATGTACAGCAGCCCCAGTGGTAGTATACAGCAGCAGCCCCAGTGGTATATACAGCAGCAGCCCCAGTGGTATATACAGCCCCAGTGGTAGTATACACGCAGCCCCAGTAGTATATACAGCCCCAGTGGTAGTATACACGTAGCCCCAGTAGTATATACAGCCCCAGTAGTATATACAGCCCCAGTAGTATATACAGCCCCAGTGGTAGTATACAGGCAGCCCCAGTAGTATATACAGCCCCAGTGGTAGTATACAGGCAGCCCCAGTATTATATACAGCCCCAATGGTAGTTTACAGGCAGCCCCAGTAGTATATACAGCCCCAGTGGTAGTATACAGGCAGCCCCAGTATTATATACAGCCCCAGTGGTAGTTTACAGGCAGCCCCAGTATTATATACAGCCCCAGTGGTAGTTTACAGGCAGCCCCAGTAGTATATACAGCCCCAGTGGTAGTATACAGGCACCCCCAGTATTATATACAGCCCCAGTGGTAGTTTACAGGCAGCCCCAGTATTATATACAGCCCCAGTGGTAGTTTACAGGCAGCCCCAGTATTATATACAGCCCCAGTGGTAGTTTACAGGCAGCCCCAGTATTATATACAGCCCCAGTGGTAGTTTACAGGCAGCCCCAGTAGTATATACAGCCCCAGTGGTAGTATACAGGCAGCCCCAGTATTATATACAGCCCCAGTGGTAGTTTACAGGCAGCCCCAGTATTATATACAGCCCCAGCGGTAGTTTACAGGCAGCCCCAGTAGTATATACAGCCCCAGTGGTAGTATACAGGCAGCCCCAGTAATGCAGGGCCCCCCCAGCCTGACTCCGGTCACCTGTAAAGCAAATTATACTTATCATTGTCCCGCTGCCGTCCGCGCCCGCATCTGCCGACATCGCGATCCTCCATCTTCATGCGTCTTCTTCCTGTTTCCTGTGTTCGGCGCCGGTAATGACGTCATTGGCTGCGACGAACACAGGAAACAGGAAGAAGACGCATGAAGATGGAGGATCGCGATGTCGGCAGATGCGGGCGCGGACGGCAGCGGGACAATGATAAGTATAATTTGCTTTACAGGTGACCGGAGTCAGGCTGGGGGGCCCTGCATTACTGGGGATGCTGGGGCTGCTAGGGCTGCCGTCACTGACTCGCGTATAAGCCGAGGGGGGTACTTTTCAGCCCAATTTTTGGGCTGAAAAACTCGGCTTATTCGCGAGTATATACGGTAATAGTATTATTTATACAGTTATTTATTGAATAAATATTTATTTGATTTGGTTGGTTTTCTGATTATATTAAGTAACCCTTAATAAAGTTACATGGCCACTTTTTTCCAACGTACGTCTGGATGTCTTTTTTCTTTAGGCTTGTTAAGTTAAAGTTATAAGTTATTGGGTCCTATGTTGCCATGTGATCAGGGCTCTTGCTCCTCATTATACACCTGTATAACATACAGTAGATGGTGGCCCGATTCTAACGCATCGGGTATTCTAGAATATGTGGATGTGCGGTGGCGCGGGTGTGCTGCGGGGGTCCCCTCAGTTCTCACCTGCTACAGGCTTCTGTCCAGCCGCCTCTCACCTTAGCATTAGCATGTCTTCTTCTTCTTCCTCCAGCATAGACGCCAGCAATTCCAAGACCTCAGGGGGTGGAGTTACCAGGGGGCATCATAGTAGGCGTATCCACACACATAGCCCTGATGTGGTGGGCGTGTCCTTGTTCATGACCATTACAACGCCCCTTTTGGTAACTCCACCCCTACCCCCCGCAGCCTTTGAATTACTGGAGTCTATGCTACGAAAAGAAGATTGGCGGGGTGAGCGCGGGGAGATGAAGCTGCAGGCAGATGGAGCGGCGACCGGGAGGGAGTGTGGAGCGGGTGAGCAACAGGCAAGAGACCGAGTGGAGGGGGCCGTTAGACCGGGCGGACTGTGCCTGTTTCGCTGTAACGGAAATCCCGCGTCGCTGATTGGTTACGCCAAGCCAGCCTTGAACAATCAGCGACGCGGGATTTCCGTTAGAGAGTGTGATGCGAGTGTGGGGCTAAGTGTGACATGAGTGCAGGACAGAGTTTGAGGTGAGTGCAGGGTAAGCGTGAGTGGTGGGTGAGTGTAGGGTTTGTGGGTGTAAGTGGTCTGCAGTACCTGGCTCCTGGTGCTGTGTGCGTTTAGCTTAAGGACCTCTGGTGATGTCAGTCATGTGACCTTGCTCCGGCCATGATTGTGATATCAGAGGTCCTGTAAGTATAGAGCCCCCGTCACACATAACGACGTACGAGCGATACTGATAACGATACGACCTGGACGGGATCGCTGGTGCGTCATTTTCACATCGCTGTTCATTTCAAATAGCGGGATGGGAAAGCCGACAGTGAAGTCAGCTATCCCGCTCGCTATGTGAGTGTAGCGCTGTCGTCTCTGTCACGGCAATCCCGCGTAGCTGATGCGTTGCCTGTGCGTTTTTTGTAAAAAAAATATTTGCTGGTAAACATTTCTGATTAATTTGCCCTATGCACAGGGGTGCAGGAAGGCTCTCTGCCGCCTGAGCCTAGGTGAGGACCGTGGAGGGGGTGCTGTCGCTAGCCGCCACTGGTGATTTTACCTTATGCAGCCGGTGCATGTCACACAGGAAGTGCATGGTGCAGGGTCGCCCCCTTCTGCTTTGCCGCTCCCCTAAAGGCTCATATTGACCATTGGACAATGCAACTCTGCCTATGCATAGCACATGTCCCCTGTGCACGGCACATGTCCCCTATGTGCGCCATATGTCCACTATGCAGGGCACATGGCCCCGTGTATTTGAAATATGGCGCGCGCCACTATTCTAATTGGTCGCCACGTTCAGCGCCGACCAATCAGAATAGCGGCGCGCGCCATATTTCAAATGCACTGTACTCAGTGTATTTGAAATATGGCGCATGCCGCTATCCTGATTGGTCAGCACTGAACACGGCGACCAATCAGAGGAGCGGCATTCAAACCGCGCGCCAAGCCGCGCTACTTCTCTGGTCGCCGCAGCGAGTAGTGCGGCTTAGCGCGCGGTTTGAATGCCGCAAAGGGCACCACCGCTGCGAGCAGCCGGGAGATGGCTGACGAGCCACGGACCTCTGTGCCACAGGTAGCTGTGGCTGAGCTCTGGTCGGCGGCTCGCCAGCCGGGAGCTGACCGGCTGGCTCGCACGCGCTGTGGCCACTGTCAGCCGGACCCGTGTATCCCAGGTACAGTGGCGCCAACGCGCCGCTGTCGCCTGGCTGCAAATTGGCGTGAAATTCGAACTTTGAATTAGCGCACCTATTTGCATAGTCTGTGCTCACCAATGAGCGGCCTCTCTCTGGCGCGTGATTTCCGTGACAGACAGACAGACAACATTAGACGAATATATTGTAGATATAGATATATATAATGATCAGTATAGAGGCTCTTTGTCATTCCTGTGTGGTCAGATTGTCACCTCCTGTGATCAGGGCTCTCCTCTTCCTCATCAAACACCTGTAAATTGTATATACAGGGGTTGGACAAAATAATGGAAACACAATGTTTTGGCATCATGATCTTCAAATATGTTATAAACATGCAAACTGTGACATATGTTAATGTTTTGTAGTTAATTATTTGTGTTAAGTGATGTGTGTATGTAAAGTAACTGTTTGTTTTGCCGAATTACACCACAGGTCATGTGCACTAAGGAGCTAATCACTGTGAGTGTAGGCTTTTCATTTGGGTGGAACCCTGCATGTCCTTGCCTTTACACGAGTAGCATTTCAATTCCTGCATTCCTAGTACCTAGTCACCAGCAGTGGGAGGGTTAAGAAAGAATCTGTTCACTCACAGTGAAGAGTCGGTTCCTATCAGTCACAACAGAGAGCCAGCTCTTAGTGCAAGTTCATTCACATGCCTAGAAGTCAATAGTCGTGATGGGGGCGGAGCTAGAGAGGGGGCGTCACGGCTCCTGCACAGTAGGCGTGACCGAGCAGACTTCCCTGATGTGGCGGGCGTGTCCTCAGTAAAGTAAGGAAATAAGCATTGCTTCTATGCTCCATGTGGACATAGTGTTGATTATAATAGATGCGGGGGTCTGGGGTAAAGCCCCTCAGATGGTGAGGACACTGTGCCTCTCGATCATGTGCACATACCCTAAAAGTGAGAAATTTAGTCTGGAAAAATAAAATGTTCAATATGACGACCTATTGTTATCAAATTCTGTGAAGTACCTGTAGATTCAAAATGTTCACTATACCCCTGAATATAATCTTGAGGGGTCTAGTTTCCAAAATGGGATTATTTTGGGGGATTTCTGCTGTTTAGGCACCTTAGGGGCCCTGCAAATGTGGCATGGTACCTGTCATCTATTTCAGCTTTTCCAAAATTCAAATATTGCTCCTTCCCTTCTGATCCCTTCCATTTGTCCAAGCAGAACTTTTTTTCTAAATGTGGGGTATCACTGCGGTCATAAGAAAGTGGGTAACAAATTGTGGGGTCCATGTTTTGGTTTTACCTTTTGTAAAAGTGAAAAATTTATACTAAAGAAACACTTTTGTGAAAAAAAAAAAAATCAGTATGATGATCTATTGTTATCATATTGTGTGAAGTACCTGTGGGTTCAAAATGTTCACTATACCTTGAGGGGTCTAGTTTCTAAAATGGGGTCACTTGTTGGGGGATTTTGCTGTTTAGGTACCTAAGGAGTCCAGGAAATGCGACATGGTATCCGCCATCTATTTCAGTCAAGTTTACTTTCCAAAATTCAAAGATCGCTCCTTCCTTTCTGAGTCCTCCCATTTGTTCAGCAGTTTCTGACCACATGTGGGGTATCGGCACATTCAGGAGAGGCTGAGTAATACATTTTGTCATCCAATTTGTCATGCTATCCCTTGTGAAAGGGAATAAATTGAGACTAAAGCAACATTTTTAGGTAAAATATAAATTATTTATTTTCTTCATTCCACTTTGCATTCCTGGCTGTGAAGCATCTGAGGGGTTAATACTCTTTTTTTGATTTTGGTTTTGAGCAGTCTGAGGGGTGCAGTTTTTAGAAAGGTGTCACTTTTGGGTGTTTTCTGTCACGTAGTCCCCTCAAAGTCACTTCAAATGTGATGTGGTCACTAAAAAGAAATGGTTTTGTAAATTTGATGTAAAAATGAGAAATTGCTGATAAACTTTAAAAACCTTATAACTTCCTAACAGAAAAAAAATTGTTTTCAAAATTGTGCTGATGTAAATTAGACATGTGGGAAATGTTATTTATTCACTGTTTTGTGTATCATTACTCTCTGATTTAACAATAAAAATTCGAAAGTTCAACATTTTTGCCATAATTCTTTTTTTTCACAAATAAATACGAAAAATATTGTTGTAACTTTACCACTAACATAAAGTCCAATATGTCACGAAAAAACAATCTCAGATTCACTGGGATCCACTGAAACATTATAGAGCTTTAACCTCATAAAGTGACACTGGTCAGAATTGTAAAAAATGATCTGGTCATTAAGGTGAAAAACGGCTCCACCGCTAAGGGGTTAAATATATCCTTTAGTTGCTGTCCTTTGATGGTCAAGGTCTATGAAGTTTGGCTAGCTACGGTAGGGATTTTGTGTTGTGTTTTGTCTCTAGAGCCGCAATTTCTTCATATAGACCCTTGATCTCTCGGTTCAGTTGTTTGCTGAGTTGTGATGTTATAGAGATTATTCCCCCCCACCACCTTATGTGCCTCCCATAGAATCGGAGAGGCAATTTTCAAAGTGTTGTTTAATTTGATATAGTTGGTTAGGGACATGAGGATACGTTTTTTTATTATCATTTGAGTTTATTGATTAATTTAGTCTCCATGTGTGATATGTTGCATAGGATTTTTGGATTATAAGATTTACCTATACCAACAAGTGATCAGAATATGTCTTTGGAAGTATGTCCACTTGGAGAGTTGCGGGTAGGAGTGATCTGGGTAGTTAAGTCTGTGATATGAGTTATGCGGATTAGAATAGAACGGAGGGATATAGATAGTGCCATATATCTATTAGGTTCAGCGATTGCAGTGCACTCTTAAATATGGACATGTAATACAAAACAGAGAGGCACACCCTGAGAAATACCCAGTGGTCTAGTGGGGAAATGTGTTGTGAGGTGGGGGGGGGGGTATTATGTGCTCACCTGGTCACATTGTGCACCCTTGCACAACACTGGTAACGGCACAACAGTGAGGGGTTTCGGGCTGCTGTGGGACAGCTGCTCTGTTCTCCTTTCTAGTGCTGTCATGTGGTACAGAGTCCCAGTCACCTGATGTCCACATCACTGGATATACGTCATTTAAGGTCCTGGAAGGTTCTTGATAGCTCACTAACAGCTCCAGGCAGCTCCAGCCAGAATCCCAAGGTTGGGAACAGCAAATGTTTGAAACAAACAATATGGAATGTATGGAGCGCGAGATATCAAGGAGACTTTCAAAGAGATGTTGTACAGACCTGTTTATTACACAATCACTTTGCGTTTTGATTTTGACAGCGGCCTGCTGTCGAAAGGCTTAGTGATTGTGTAATAAACAGGTTTGTACAACATGTCCTCTTTGAGAGTCTCATTGCTACCTAGTGCTCCATTCCTGACCACAAATTGTTTAAATATGGAGATGTTTTGGAGAGATAGACTCAATAACCGAAAAAACTGTATATCAATGGGTCAAATGATAAATTGAAGTCTCTGCATAAAAGGGGTACCTTCAAGGAAGGATCGAACTTTATTGATTGTTGACAGTATCCATCGCTCTTGTGTTTTTTTTAGGTGCTTGTAAATCACTTAGCGATACCATAGTCACTGCCAGAAGGCCCTTGATAAATATGTAACGTCCCTCTGGGTCGACAATTAAGATGCAGGGCAAAAATGGGATTTCCCTCGTAATTTCTATGGAGACTCCTCTAGAGCTTTATTTTGGAGCGTGGGCATGTGTCACGACTGTCTCTCTTACTTTGGAGACTTGTGACAGTTTTGGGATCTGTGTCTCATTCCTGTATGGAGACTTTATATTAAACGTGTTTCTTTCCTTTGGCAGTTTAGGAGTTAACATCAGTTTCTGTAGCTAGCATGTTAGCTAGCTCTTTATCCAGGTGTGGCTACTTTGTGATCACTCCCATCTCCTTTATATGGTCACATGATCCAGCATACCTTGTTTGTAATTGAACTTCATTCCTGGCCTAACAACCTGCAGTGAAGGAGGTTGTCTGAAGAACCTGACCATTGCCAAGCCGTCTGCTGCCTAGGCGAGTGGCAGCAGGCATGAAGTTGTTGTAGTTGTTGTCATCCTCTTGTTTGTCTACCCTTTGCTCTTTTTATTATTGCAGTGGTTAGGACTAGTGCTCCTGTCGGCCATTTCCATATTGAGAGCTAACATCAGGGCCAGCAAGGGACTAGGTATCCTGTTCGGCGATGGGTTGATAGAACCGTATAGGGACCGTAAGAAGATCAGGGCATCGCCACATATGAGTGCAGGAAGTCACTTCTTCCCCGTTCCCTATGAGCAGGGCCCTCCGCTATATTTGTCCTCCCCCCAGTGTTTCCCCGTCTGTTGTTTTGTGTAGTGTAACCAAACATCCTTGGTTCGTGCATCCACTGTCGAGCACGGTAGCCAAACATCCCCTTAGTCCAGAGTGACAGCATGGTATCATTGGTTATAATGGGCTTTTTCAAAGGTAGAAAGGATCTCTTTTTGGAAGTTGGTCTCTTGTAGCAGTAAAATTTGAATCTCTCTCTCTCCGACAGTAGGCGAGAGTTTGGGATCTAGGGTTGGGTGAGTTACGTCTGTGTGTGTTGAAGCTAGCTATTGTGAATACCTTTTTTGTACTACAGTCATGTTGGTGCTGAATAGATAGGGATTTCTTGCTTTGTGGGATTACCATTCTGAACCGAAGTAGAGAGGGGTAGAAAGTAAAAGGAAGAAAGAGGAACAAGAAAATAATTTTGATTGTAATAACATGAAAAACAGCATTTTAAGAATAGTGAAAAACATAGCAGTGAATAACATTAGGTGACATTCGAAGAACATATAGTGGCAATATTATTGGTACTTCAAAGTATTCTTCATAGTTAATATTATAATTATTGTTGTTCTTTTTTTTTTTTCGCCTGAGGTGGGTGTATGGAGAAAGAAGGGAGTGGAGAAAGAGGCCAGTCTATTCTTCATAATCACCTTATTTAGATATGATAGTTTAATTGGTATTGAACCCATTCCTCTTGGTTAAGAGGTCAGTGGGAAAAGGAGGTTTCCTTTTATTTTTCGAAGACCAGTAGAAGCAAGTCTGTAGGCAGCTCTGTGATCAATCCAAACAGATTTGTTTGAACAAGGAAAATGGAACAGCACACACAAAGATAATTCTGCAGAGTCCGCATTGAGTCCACAACAAATGGGACAGATTCGGGGGCCATACACATGTTGTAAAGTCTTTGCTGAGCCATCCTCATTTTTGGTCCCTGCCTCTGTGGAAGCTATCCGCGGGTTGCAAGGTCCTCTGCCTCCGGTTGCATGACTTTCAACGTGTGTCCAGGCTTTCAGCCACAGTCAGATGCCCTAGGCCTCTGTTTCTATGTTGTGTATACTGGTTCCTGTCTGTGCCTAGGGTGCACGCAGCCACACCTTCCACTCTTTTATTAAGAGTGGTGTGTGCCATGAATTGCTGTCCCCAGCCTATTGCTGAGGGGCAGCTCCTATTTAAAGTTCTCTTTCCCTGTTGGGTGTTGCCAGAGCTCCATATTAGGTTGCAGAAACTAGCCATGTGTATTGGTCCAGCTTGCTGCTCCAGTCCTGCCTTCAACCAGTTCTGGGATAACTGAGGTCTGCCTATCTTTGTCCCTGAACCCATCCTGTCCATGTGTTTATTGCTTCTACCAGTGTCCTTACTTTGATTATGGAATCGTGCTGTGTGATACTCCTGAAGTCCTTCTGTACCTTGAACCTAAAGACTGAGTTTTCTATAACCTGTGTCTGGTGAATAAACCCCTGTTCGTCTTTTGAAGATGCAGCCCGGTGTTCCTGCTGAGCGTGCACTATGCTGTGCTCATGTTGCAGGGCTGTGCTCGCATCATCCAGTTCCAGTCCGCTCCTGCTGTGCTTGTGTGCTCGGCTCCAGTACATGCTTGTTGTGCTTGCACTGTTCTGCTGTGCTTGCACTACTTCGCTCCGGTCTGCTCCTGTAGCGCCCAGGTCATGCAGCTCCGGTCCGCTCCATTTTGCATCATTTTGCTTTGGATCTTTGTAACCTGTGTCTGA
This sequence comes from Allobates femoralis, assembly GCA_033576535.1. Lineage (NCBI taxonomy): Eukaryota > Metazoa > Chordata > Amphibia > Anura > Aromobatidae > Allobates > Allobates femoralis. The sequence goes on from JARQOC010000003.1 coordinate 161,171,996, forward strand.
TGTCCGGAGCCTGATGACTGGTGCCTGGATCCCGTGTCCGATGTCCAAAGCCTGATGGCCGCTGCCTTGTGTCTGGAGACCAATGGCCGGTGTCCCAGATGTCCTGGCGGTGTCCCATATGTCCTGCCTGTGTCCATATGTCTAGTGCGAGGTCTTGGTCATCCAGCCCATGTTCCAGATTCAGTTCCTCTCGTGTTCCTGGATGACCTCTTTCCCCGTATTCCTGGGAAGTCTCTAATCTTGTATTCCGGTGATGGCTCTGTCTGAGTTCTTGGATGTGACCAGCCGGTGTACTAAGCTGCTCTCTCGGTGTTCCTAAACCTGTGCACTCAGTTTTCCGCCTGTGTCCCTATGTCCGGCTTGTTCCCATGCTTGATGTGCGAAATCGGGAGCCTGGCATAATGTCTTATTACTGTGTACTGTACTGTGACTTCGTTTAGTAAACTTTGTTTTTAATACCTGAAGTTATGCAGTGTCATCTAGTTCTAGTCCTGCATGTTACCACCTTGCCCACTTGCTCAGCTGCCACAGACAACAGTTGCTACTCTTCCCTAGTCCAGGCAAGCCTGGGTCCCCCCTGCGGTCTAGTGGATCTACATACTATTACCACCTGGAACGCACGCCTCACCTCGCCGTTGGCCTGGTGGTGTGAAAGCGTAAGCAAGCAACGCCCCATCCTGTAATATTATGTAATCTTTCATTTTAGCGCATGATCCTCTGTACTGTACACTCATAGCTGTTTACATGATATATGTACCCAGTACTCATTTATGCTCTGTACTACATATTATCACTACTGTTTTATGTGATATGCTCATTGCTGATTTGCATTATTTGTATTTTTCTAGTTTTAAAGAGGACCTGCCACCAAACCAGGCATCGTGATCTAATTACAGCACTGGATGCAGCATGTCTGCTGCATTCAGGCAAGGGGTTCCCCAGCACTTGAGCAGCCCTGTACTCCGAGATAATACACTTAGAAAACTTACATGCTGCTTCCATTAAGGAGGTGGCTAGGGGCTGGAGCCGAAGGGCAGATTCACACCTCCTGCATGTGTAATCTGCCCACCGCTGTCAATCATTCTCTCCCTCTTCAGCAGCATTAAACAGTTTTTGTTTTTTTTTCAGAACTTGCTGTTTGGCCCCGCCCCTCAGGGAGAGAATGATTGGCAGCAGTGGGCAGATTACACATGCAGGGGGTGTGAATCTGCCCTTGGCTGCAGCCCCTAGCCACCTCCTTAATGGCTGCAGCATGTAAGTTTTCCAAGTGTATTATCTCGGGGTACAGGGCTGCTCAAGTGCTGGGGGACCTCTTGCCTGGATGCTGCAGACATGCTGTATCCAGTGCTGTAATTAGATCACCATGCCTGGTTTGGTGACAGGTCCTCTTTAAAGCGCATTTACTCACTGTTGACCAATAAACCGTAGACTACAGAACATAGCAAGCAAAGGAATATTCACCCTCATGGATGTCCAGATAGAATCTCCAGCATGGATAGATGACCTGGTTCAGGCCCAGTAAAGCTGTATCCAAAGGCAAGGACTTCCAGCTAGGAGAGAAGAGGAAATCCCTGGCGTATTATCAAAAAAAAAAACATTGATTTATTAATCCATAGGTTACAAAAGAAACACACAAGACCCCCACCATCCCCTAAAAACTGATGCGTTTCAGCAACAACATCTTAGGGTACTTTCACATCAGCATTTTTTTTTAATTGCGGCAGATGCGGTGAAAAAACCGCATCTGCCGTGATTACCGCATACTGGCTGCCCTTGCGGCACAGTTGTGGCGCGGTTGCGGCAAGCCCCATACAATGTATAGGCGGGCTTGCGGCAGGTGTGGCAAGTGCGGTTTTGGCACTTGCGGCAGGTGCGGCCGCGAAAAAAAACGCGGCTGACCGCATCTGCCGCGATTTAAAAAAAACGCTGATGTGAAAGCAGCCTTAGTCATGGTGTTACACCAATCAAGGGTGTATTTGCAGGCTGAATTTGCACCAAAACCATCCCTGTCCGCACAGTGCGTTTTTTTTTTTGTTAAATATGTTTTTATTAAACAAAATAATAAACTTTGAACAATCAAACGTTTTCCATTTTCATATTAATTACACACCGGTATACTCAGTACATAACACTTTTTCCATTGTTAAAGAGTACATAGTAATATTGTCCACTCTTTGGACTTTCGTCTTCACAACGAGATAGTGGATGGATGAAAAAAAATAAATAAATAAGAGATATATAAAGTTTATGCTATTATTTACATATATCCTCTTCAAACTGAGGAATTGGTATAACCAACATTGTTTCATGATTTTATCCTAATATAATCTCAGGAGGTTATTTCTGACCTTTAATTATACCTTAAACCTTTAGCCTCCCAGGGGAATGGAGAAAGGGGGAAAGGGCGTAGTAGAAAAAAGGAAGAAGAGAAAGAATGTAAAAATCAGAACTCGGTGACATATCAATTGAGAACTGGGAAGTGGGAATTGTCAGGTCTGACTTGAACGCTTCTAGGGATAACACCTAGTTCAGCTTAGGAAAACATCTCATAATTATTGGCGTCTTTAAATAGGATCCACTCAGACCAAGTGATAGTAAAGGCATTCAGTGTCTATAGGAGCCCAGCAGAGATCTCTTCCTTTCTATAAATGAACTCCATCTCTGAGTACCATTCCAATATAGTAGGCGGATTCTGGTCCTTCTAGTGTTGAGGGATCACTACTCTAGCCGCAGAAAGGCAGAATCTTAGAATGTATCTCTTTTGGGCCTTCACTGAACCAGGCAGCACATAGAGCAAGGCCATCTCAGGAGTTACCAACCTGTAGTTTCGGAATGCTTTCTCCCAAAATTCCCTGATCAGGGAGCAGTCCCACCAAATATGTAGCAGCGTACCCTCTTCTGACCCACACCTCCAGCAATATTTAGAGGCTGTTGGATAGAACCTGTGCAACCTGTCTGGGATAAGATACCATCTAAATTGCAGTTTATATATTTCTCTTGCGCATCACATGAGCCAGGCAACTTAAGAGCCATTAGGAAGCATCTCTCCCAGTCTTCACTGGAAATGGGCCTCCCTAGTTCCTGCTCCCATTTAAACTGGTATTTGTTTGTCAGTGTTCTCTACCACTGATAAAATTTGATAAAGGGCTGATATCCCCCTAGATGGCAGAGCCTCACGTGTAAAAATGTTTTCCATGGGTGATAACCGAAGATCAGGGCCCACTGACAACCTCACGAATTGCAGGAAAGATCGTATTTGTAAATATTCCCACCAGAGTAGTTTTGTGCCTGTGGAATTGTTTTGTAATACAGTAAAAGAGAGAAGCTCCCCGTGTTGTAGGATGTGGCTGATGCGTGTATCGTCTCTGAATTTCCAACCTAGGAAGTTCTACCTCTTCAACCCAGGGGGGAAAGCCGGATTTCGAAATATAGGAGTCAGAGGGCTCAACAACTGTGCATCCGGACTCCTGTCTAGTGTAGCTTGCCATGCCCTTAGGCTGTGTTCACACTGGGCGTTTTTGGGCTGTTTTTGCTCAACAGTTTTTGTAGCCAAAACCAGGAGTAGAGCAAAAGTCTAATAGAAACACGTCACCACTTCTGGATTTAATCACCCACTGCTGGTTTTGGCTACAAAAACTGTTGAGCAAAAACAGCCCAAAAACGCCCAGTGTGAACACAGCCTTAATGTTTCAGTAGTGAGGAATGCAAGGTTCCCTAGGCTTTTGATGGAGTGCCTGGAGGTCCACTGAAGATATTGAAGGGGTAGTTCTATCCCCTCTTGCTCAATCTGGACCCATTTCTTGGAAGCCTCTTTGTATTTCCAGTCCAGAAGTCTGACTCACAGTGCGTTTTTGCTGTAGATTTTAAGGTGCTTTGTGTCTGTAAATAAAGCTTGGATACTTAGGCCAAAAAACAGAAAAAAAGATGTCAAATCCTGCACCCAACTTCAACACATCACTTCCTGCGGAGTTTAATGCAAATTAGGCAGCAATAAGCAACACATAAGCATATTGTGAACACTGCTGCATATCTGCTGCTTATTTTGAGTTAATATGAGAGTCTATGGGTAAAAAACGTGGTAAAATCCAAAGCAAGAATTGACATGCTGTAGATTTTCCCACAATAAAATATGCAGCAGATCCTCTGCGGAACAAAACGCACCATGTGGACAGGACTTCACAAATCCCATAGCCTTTGTTGTGAAAACAAGCTGATGCATATTTAGTGTGGATCTTCTGCGGATTTGCACCAAATACGTGGCAAAATACGCATTGTGCGAACAGACCCTAAGGGTATGCACACCATGTCTTTTAGATGCCAACGCATCTACATTGTTTTTGAAGCAGAAAACACTTCAGGAAAATGGCAGGGGTGTTTTTCTTAAACAGTCTTCTTTATCCTGTTTTCAATGACCAACATCATTTTTTTAAATTTCATGTAAACTAAAGTGGCGACTTCCAAGCAGAGACCTGAAGAATAGCAAGGTAAGCTCTTTTAGCTTCTTCACAGCTTTTTAATGCTGAGGCGGATAAAAGTAATTACAGGTTAATATACCAGATTCCTCTCCATGAGGAGAATAGGTAGTCCCCTAGACCTCGTCTCAGCCTCTCACACAGCCAGGTCAGAATTCCCACACACTGCACTGATGAGGGGCAGTCACCCCGAAACGCAGCATCTGCAGTTTGGGGTTCTGATCTGGCACAAATCCTAAGTCATATTAAATGGCTTGTTAAAGAGTCAGTTATGATTACAAGGATTGCTATCCTTATTGGATGGCATTAGAGTTTTTCACTTCCTCACTGAAGTGACAATATATACAGTATATACTCGTGTATAAGCCGACCCGTGTATAAGCCGACCCCCCTACTTTTGCCCCCAAAACCTGGGAAAACCCATTGACTCGTGTATAAGCCGAGGGTGGACCCCAGCACAGGTATACAGCCCTCAGCAGTGTGGTATGCAGGCCTCCCCAATGGTAGTATACAGCAGCCTCCCCAGTAACTCCCCTGTAAATATTTCCCCCATTACTTGCGGAACCCAGGACACGGTCGTGATCAAGACCGCCGTTATATCCCCAGCAGTACCCCGGTCCGGTACCGAGTACCCTGTCCCAGTGGGCTTCACAGTAGCATTCTCATTTTCAGGATCTGGAGTTGGTGTGTCGGCTTATTTTTTGCATCTTGAGCTGATGTTTCTATTGATACCATTATTGGGTAGATGTGTTGTTTTGATCGCCCATTACTACATTTTATTACAATGCAGTGGTGACCAAAAAAACTTCATTTTGGTATTTGGACTTTTTTTCCGTAGTTTACTGATCTGATTAATTACCGTATATACTCGTGTATAAGCTGACCCGTGTATAAGCCGACCCCCCTACTTTTGCCCCCAAAACCTGGGAAAACCTATTGACTCGTGTATAAGCCGAGGGTGGACCCCAGCACAGGTATACAGCCCCCAGCAGTGTGGTATGCAGGCCTCCCAGTGGTAGTATACAGCAGCCTCCCCAGTGGTAGTATACAGCAGCCTCCCCAGTGGTAGTATGCAGCAGCCTCCCCAGTGGTATATACAGGCCCCAGCAGTATATACAGCAGCCCCAGTAGTATACAGCAGCCTCCCCAGTGGTGTATACAGACCCCAGTGGTGTATTCAGGCCCCAGTGGTGTATAAAGCCCCCCCCTTGCTTTCAGCCACCTGTAAAGGAATAGATCATTATACTTATCCCTGTCCTGTCGCCGCCGCCCCTCTCTGACACCGTGCGCTCCTCCGGCTTCATCCGGCTTCTTCCTGCTTCCTCCTCCGGCGCACAGACAATGACGTCATTGCCTGCGCCCGCCGGTCACAGCAAGAAGAAGCCGGATGAAGCCGGAGGAGCGCGCGGTGTCAGAGAGGGGCGGCGGCGACAGGACAGGGATAAGTATAATGATCTATTCCTTTACAGGTGGCTGGCAGCAAGGGGGAAGGGGCCCTGTATACACCACTGATATGGGGGTAAGGGCTGTATACCGAGCATATGACTCGTGTATAAGCCGAGGGGGGGACTTTTCAGCACATTTTTTGTGCTGAAAAACTCAGCTTATACACGAGTATATACGGTAGGTGATAAAAGGGCAGTTATTGAACACACACACAATGGCCAAGAATAGTATAGCAAGACGCCTCAAAAATGAGTACCTGAAGAAAAATTACAAGGGTCTGTACAGTAATCAAGTAATCTTAAAGGCCACTTTACACACACAGATATCTGTGTCCAACTTCTGAACAGATCTCTGGTTGCAGTGAAATCATGGATACATTGCTCCATTGTACACAGCCACAAAATGGAACAATGTATCCATGATTTCACTGCAACCAGAGATCTGTTCAGAAGTTGGACACAGATATCTGTGTGTGTAAAGCGGCCATTAACTGTGTTGATACAGCCCAAATTCGCTTGTGTAACCTAAACCAAAATGCTGTGCATTCATAATTCAAAGTAAACAAAACTAAGAGTGAAAGATAACCCTGTAATGAAATCAGAAGAATTCAAGAGACCCAGTTGAACTACAACCTCTGGCAAAAATGATGGAATCACCTGGCTCGGAGGATGTCTATTCAGTTATTTAATGTTGTAGAAAAAAAGCAGATCACAGACATGGCACAAAACTAAAGTCATTTCAAATGGCAACATTATGGCTTTAAGAAACACTAAAAGAAATCAAGATAAAAAATGTGGTAGTCAATAAGGGCACCGTTTTTCAGACCAAGCAGAGGGAAAAAGTTATGGAATCATTGAACTGTGAGGAAAGAATTATGGAATCACCCTGGAGTTTAGCAGTGAGCGCTGCTAAACTTCAGCACCACCAGCTGTCCCCTGCAGAGATTTCAGGACCGCAGCTAGCTCCCCAATAGCCGCGATCTTGATATTTCAGCAGATTTGCCCTCCAGTTCTGTTTCAAAATCGGGTCCGGGGCTTTCAGGTTCACACCAGACAGCCCCGGATGTGATCTTGCCGTGGTGTGAAACCGACCTAAGTATTGTGTTAAATAATTGACTAATTTTTCTTTTTTCTGCAATGTATTTTGCAATAAAAAAATTCATAAAGATATAAAACTAGGACAAATAAACAGGCACAGCAGGTTACAAAATGGTGATTTGGTTGTTTTCTGAGGTCATTGTTTGTTTCCTATTGCACGAGTTTTTATAAATCTTCCTGTGTTCATATATGCCTGAGATAGATAGGTATGGCAGTTATGAAAATATAAAGTTGCAGCAGTTATTTCACATTAAACTGCATATGTTCAAGAATACAGTTCTTTTACTTCAACTTGATATTCATGGCAGCTGCAGTGTTCATACTACTGTAGCTTATGTTGATTGTGTGGAGCGCTGTGAAGCCATCTCCTATGGCAAAGGTTGAAGTCTAGACTGCATTCTGTAATTGTTGCTGTGCACAAAGCAGGGGGGCATTGCAGCCCTGAACTGCCCAGAGAAATTGCCTTTTGCAGAGCCAAGGGTAATTTTCACTGGTGCCTGGAAGGCAGAGGGAAAATAGTGCCTGACACCCGAGTGGGTGAGGTAGGCAGCCAAGAAAACTAGGGCCAAGAATGAAAGTGTCTGAAAAGTAGTCCATGTGAAGAAAAAGAGCTGTTCTCACCAAATCATTGTGGCAGTTGGTGTGATGCAGATCAATCAACCAGAGGTAAAAAATGTCTCAGAGCAGTGGATCCTATTGATGGGAGTAAATTTAATGATCAAGACTGTTTCATAGCAGAAAACTGCTGAAAATCCAAGGGAGCAAATACTTATGGTGACCGAGTTGATAGAAGGTACTTAAAGGGATCCTGTCACCCCGAAAACACCTCACAAGCTATTAAAAGCTGTCCCTAGAGCATAGTAACACCCTACACTCCTTTTAGCTCCTAAATGCAGCAAGTGAAATTGAAGATAAATGTTATTACAGTACCTCATTAGGGATGATAATGAGTGATTATGGTATTCATAGTCACCCTGGCAGGCTCTCCCTCTTCATGAAATCACGCCTCAATAGGCGTGATCTTCAAATCACATTAAAATGCGCGCCTCCCCGCTCTCCTATGGCGGCCGGACCGCTGCATTGTGCGGCTGGGTGACGCGAATCGCGTCATTTTCGGCGCCAGGTGACGAATTACACCCACGCCGCTGTTAGCTTCAAGACCCGCACTGCACATGCGCAGTGCGCGTTTTGTAGCTAACAGAGCGGCGCGGGTGTACATACCGTCACCCGGCGCCGGAAATGACGCGATTCGCGTCACCCAGCCCCACTACAGGCCGGCCGAGACAGCACAGAGCGGGGAGGCGCGCATTTTAATCTGATTTGAAGATGACGCCTATTGAGGCGTGATATCATGAAGAGGGAGAGCCTGCCAGGGTGACTATGAATACCATAGTCACTAATTATCATCCCTAATGAGGTAGTGTAATTTCACTTGGTGCATTTAGGAGCTAAAAGGAGTGTAGGGTAAGTGTTACTATGCTCTAGGGACAGCTTTTAATAGCTTTTGAGGTGTTTTGGGGGTGACAGGATCCCTTTAAGTAACGCAAAACATGGGGCGGACTAGGCTACAGAGTAAAATGCTTGCAGAGATATCGTTTAAGTTTACTAAATTGAGTAATCACTAATAAAATAAGTGGAAAAATGGCACCAAGTGCTTTGGACTGAAGAGTCAAATTTTAATGGTCTCATAAATTCATAAAATGAAAGAGTTGATAGGTCACCTTCTGGGTCATCTGGTCCAACCCTCTGCTCAAAGCAAGATTCACTAAATTATCCCAGACAGATGTCTGTTCAGTCTCTGAATACTTCCATTGAAGGGAAATGCACTACCTGTCTTGGGAGCCTGTTCCACTCGTCAGTTTGATCCAATTGCTTCTAGTGTTGTCTTGCGCAAATGTCCATAAAGCTGATCCATCTACATTGTGACAGCCCTTGAGATATACAGCTGTTTAGTGTCCTTTCAGCCTTTTTTTTTTTTTTGAAAGCTAAACATTCCAAATCCTGTAACTGTTCCTCATAGGACATGGTTTGCTGACCAGTGACCATTCTGGTCACTCGCGGTTTGGTTGAAGAAGGGCTATAGAGTAGTATAATAAGTGTCTGTATGCAACAGTAAAGTATGGTAAAGGTCCCTTGCAAGTTTATGACTGCATTTCAGCCAAAGGAGTTGGATAGTTAGTGAAGATTTATGGTGCCCTCAATGCTAAGAAATAGAGGAAGATGCTTATCCATCATGCAATACCATATCTTTTTCTTAGTTGACACTTAATATTTTTTTTAATAATAAGACTATCCTCACAGATTCTAGTTTAAAAGCTCTTCTAGGCATCTAAACATTCTTTCCCAAAGCCTAGCTTTACAGTTCCTATTTTACAGCCTGATAGAGAAGTCAGCCCATTTTTTTATGAACCCAAACCCTTCCTTCACCTAGGCTAGGTCTCCCTAAGCATACACAGTCTTTTTATAAAGTAATATTTCTAAAATCACTACCTTGGAAGTCCTTAACCTCAGTTTCTCACTTAGCTCCTTGAATTTGTTTTCTAGAGATCTTCCATCCTCAGAAAACACACTGTTTGACATTGCTTCTTTACTGATGATCCCATTTCACCATCTGTGTGACTTTTGGTGTACTCTTAAGGCCCCGTTAGACCTGCCGATGCTGCCGGAGATGTTGGCAAAGACTGGCGGGTGCGCGCACGTTTTTGGCGCCCCGCCAGCGTCGCCGTGGGGTGACACCTCCAGCGGCGCCCTGGCGAGCTGACAGGCGGCATCGCTGCCGGGGTGTCTCAAAACCCCAGCGGCGATGCAGGACAAAGGGAGCCTATGGCTCCCATCGCCTGTCAGCTCGCCGGCGGCCGTTTTCATGGGGCGATGTGTGCACATTGCCCCATAGTGGCATCATTGATGTGAAACCAGGCGAGCTGTCAGAATTGCCACCGCCGATAGGCCATGCCCCTACGTCACCTATGAAATCGGTGGCGATGTCACCAGGTGTAACGGGGCCTTTATTTCCATCACTCATACAGCCTTCTTCCAATTTCTCTGAACTTTTGTTATGATAATTAAGGACTTGCATCCTTAAAATGGAGGATTTGTTAAAAAATGTGGGAACTATTAGAGACCGATTGGAAGGCCCCGGTTGAAAGTAACTTCAAAAATATCCTTGGACTCCAAGCTAAGTTTCAAAACGGGACCTTTTCCTCTTCAATAAACCCTTTTTTCTGAAACTTCACATTGGAAGGAATTTTTAAGGCAAGCCAATTTTAAGTGGAGGCATCACATTGAATAGGATGCGTGAAAATCTTCACTGGTAGGCAGGAGAAAGAAATAGCCATATAAGACTATGTATATCGGTGACAAAAAGTGTGTTCCCTATAGTGTGTATATGTTGTCTTTTTTGTCTGTTAATTTGTGGGTCTAAGACTTTTTAACTTTTGTATCAATAAAAGTAACTTTTATGTAATTAAGTTGGTAATTCTGATCAATTTGATAAAAATAGAATATATTACCTTCCAAACATAATCTTAAATAAGACCTTTAACATCTGTGTCAGTTTAGAGCTAGCTTTTTTGGTGCACCACTCTCCATTTGATGCCTTCTAAGCTAGTTCTAAGCTCCTACTTCCGAGTCCTACGCTTGTGCACCTCTTGTTCCAAACTCCTTTTAGATTCAGAATCTGGGTTTCTGCCTCTCACCTGCAGCTGGAACTCCATATGTAGTATACAGCCCAAATTAAGGAGGTGAATAGAGCTGTTTCTAAAAGGTTAATATGCAAAATGAGGACATGACTGTCGGGCCACTGAATGATCAGATTACAGCTACCTAATAGACCTCTTTCACTTGTTCACGTCTTCGGTATGTGTGCCGTCCATGCAGCCAAATGCCAGAGGCATGGACACTAATGTTAGTCAATATTCATATTCACATGTTCATTTTTTGAAATGGACCATGTCTCTGTGTAGAGCAGACGTGTGTTCATGTGCTCCACATGGCAACATGTACATTTTTTTGGCGGCAGCACGGGTCAATGGGCCCATGCAAAAAATGTCCTGTACATGGATATCATCTGTGCACGGACACGAGCAAAAAGTTTTAAGTTGAAAAATAAAGAATTTTATACTTACTTGACTCCAGCGATGCTCCTGTCCCTTTCACTTCTAGAGACGCTCACTGTACTGAGTGCAGCAGCAGACCCAAAAGTGAGTGGTACAGCAGCGCTGGAGACAGGTGAGCATACAAAATCATGCTGTCTGTGTGCTATCTGGATGTTACACACATAGCACACAGACTGCACACATATGACCCATGATGCAGGACACATGAGCACTAAAAAATAGCCCCTCTCACACATGCATTTTTGCACAGATGTGTGAAAGAAGCCATAAAGAGCATAGAGAGGGAAGGGCGGAGGGGAAGGTCAGTAAAAGAGTGAAGCACAAAAACAGCTGTGCTGCTGACTTCTGCATTCTTTTCTTTATCCAGACACAGCTCCAGCTAGTTTTTTTTTTATCCAGAAACTGCTGAAACAACAACTTTATTTATATTAATTTGAGCCATGACCCTAGTTTACAAAGGTTGAGCAGTATAGTATAACCTGTCAAGGTTGAGCAGTATAGTATAACCTATCCTAGACTTTTCTTTGAGGTTCTCTTCACAATGTCAAATAACTGATAATTATTTTGTGTAATATACAGGGCTTGTATCCACTGCTTAATATTATGAGTATCCAGACAAAATTATATTTTTTCCTTGAGTAGTACAGAACAGAAGATTAAACCGCTAAAAACCCACAAGTCTTCCGTAAGGATTTAAATCACTCTCGCCATTACACGTTTAAAGGATTACATATACTTGTTTTAATGATCTCCAACAGAATCTAGACATTGCTACAGTACCGTAAATGTTCTGCTGCAAATGACCATCGACACAGTTGTTGAACAGCAGGAAGGCAAGAGCTGCAAGATAAACTTAGGAAAGAAAGTGTGACAGATTACTGAAAAGTCAAAATAGAATGTCGCTGGCAAATTGAAATGTTCCAGCTTCCAGCTAAGGATTTCATGTTTCTATAATAATTCTCTTCTTTTAGAAAAAGTGCTAGTTACAGAAAAGAGACTTAAAGAGAACCTGTCACCTCAATTTAAGCCCCTACACTATCACTAGCTGTCCCAACACCTTCCTTGTTGCTCCCTATCTATCCCTCTGTGAGATAAAGGGGCCCTATAAAGCTGGAGAAAAATAACTAATAACTTACAGAAGTCCCTGAGGCTGGGGACTGGAAAGGCGTCCCCAGGCTCCATTCTCCCCCCCTCAATCCGGCAGCGCATGCCCCGCTGGGCGGCATTATTCTTTATTCATCGCCGCCTCCTCCATTTGGAATCTCCCGCCCTCTCCCACGCAGGCTGGCCAATCATAACGCTATTGCGTTGTCTAACCAGAGTGTTTGGGGAGCGGTATACACCAGCCTGACATGCCTATGTTCTTGCGGCGCTAACCATGTACGCCCACATTCCTTTGGGGATTGCAGCGTGTGAAGCCACGAGGGAACTCCACTGGATTGGTTCCGCTGTGGGATAGGCAATTTCAGGGGCGACACATCGCCTTAGGTTGATGGTGAAATTGCGGCGTGTAAAAGCGCCATCGGCGATCTGAGGCGACCATGAAAAATGTGCACGCGCACGTTAGATTGCCTCCTATCGCCACCAAAAATTGCAAGGTACCCTTAGAGGAGAAAAAGGGGTCTGCATAATTCACATGCACAACACAAAAAGAAATAATGTGTTGAAAATTTTATTTAATTGTCAAAAAACAACACAGCATGCTATTAAAAACAATTAAAAAGGTAATATACATGCCCGCTGCCAAGCAAAGTCAATGCACAAGAGTACAGATCGGTAAGGTACAGGTGTACAGTAAATTCAAAGGAAACTTTTCAAGGTGAAACCAGTCATAATAGAGCTGTACCCAATCCAATGCTGGACAATCAGGGTCAAAGAGAGAAAGTTATCTCAAGATAGTCACCGTATGAGGGCAGCCACTAAAAAGCATACAGTAAGGAGGCTTGGAAGTCCAGATAATAAACCTCAAATAGAAGCCTATATACCAGGGAAAAAATAAGCATGTAGCCCTGAAAAAGCTGGGCCAGCAAAAATTGCACAAGTATAAATACATGCATAGGGTAAAGTGCAATGTGCATGGAGGGGAGGGGGGGGGGGTTAGCAGTGCATGGTGTGCAGATATAAAACAATTACCAACATAGGCAGTGTCTAAAATCAAGCACAAGAAAGAGATTTAGGCTGGAAACAATATCCGACTCACATGCGAGTCTCTCGGACAAGACTCGGATCAGTCACCCTTAATGGCTTCCCCCGTCAGGACGGGAGTGTGATGCTGCACAAAAACACAAGCAGCTGACACTCCTGTCCAGAGAGGGGGGAGGCCATTCAGGGTGACTGATCCGTGTCTTGTCCGAGAGACTCGCATGTGAGTCGGATAGTGTGTTTCCAGCCTTAAGGTGCATCATACAATAGCCAAAGCAAGGGTGGAATTGACCCTGAGGACCAAGCAGGTAGTGGGAGACAGGGCCCAATGCATGTTGCCGCTCAGGCGGCCTCGTCAGGCGAAGGTGCCCTAGAAGCAAAGTGATAAGGTATAAATAATTGGACAATTGCAAATTAATTACCAGAGCTGATGGAAGCTTGCACGGTAAAATGAAACTGTCCATCATATGAAGATTCTGGGCACTATGACTGACCAGAAGGTGACCCCAAGCAGCAGCTTGTTTATTAGTGAAGTTAGTAAGCCGGCGCATAAGTCTTGCTCAATTTCACGTACATAGTGCAGGAATTTAATTCACAAGAAGAAACGGCACTCACCCGAAGAAGTTGCAGGCAGGGCCGTATTTGCCATTAGGCACTCGTAGGCACGTGCCTAGGGCGGCGCCATTCTCATAGGGGGCGGCGTCTCAGCGTGGTTTTTTTTTTTTTTTTTTTTCCTTTTTTTTTTTCCGGCTCCGGGCCGGCCGGGTCGCAAGCCCCGCCCCCATACCCCCCCCCCTCCCCTTCATCATTACGGCCGCCCCGCCTGCCTTCCCGCCCACCCACCTCTGTTAGACACCCGGAAGAGACGAGGAGAGAAGGAGGGCCCGCAAATGAGGGGAACTTGAAGTTCCCGCTCTATTTCCTCCTCTCCCGTGCGCCCAAGTGCTGCGGCGCTGGCGGCTCCTGCACCGGCGGCTCCTGCACCGGCGGCTCCTGCATCGGCGGCTCCTGCATCGGCGGCTCCTGCACCGGCGGCTCCTGCACCCAGCCGCCCCCTCCAGGCCCAGGGAAACGAGGAAGCAGCCGGCTGGAGGCACTGGAGGATGGTGCGGCTGGTGCATCAATGTGCTCAGAGGGAGCCCGGCCCGGCCAATTTGAGCAGCCAGCACCAGGTGAGGGAAGTGTGGGGGAACTAACTGTGCGGGGGACAGAGGAGAAGAGGACAAAGGAGCAGAGGTCCGAGGAGAAGAGGACAGAAACAGAGGGGCAGAAGGACAGAAACAGGGGACAGAGAGAAGAGGACAGAGGGGCACGGGGACAGAAACAAGGGGACAGGAGGAGAGGAAAGAGGAGGAGCAGGAGGGACAGAAGAGAGGAGGACTGTGGTGCAGAAGGACAGAGGACAGCAGAGAGGAAGGGTGTAGGGGACAGAGGGCAGCAGGAGGGACAAGGAAGGAGGACGGGGTGCAAGAGGAGCAGCAGGAGGGACAGAGGAGGATGGGTGCGGAGGACAGCGAGCAGCAGGAGAACAGAGAGAGGAGGACGGGGGTGCAAGAGGAGCAGCAGGAGGGACAGGAGAGGAGGACGGGGGTGCAGGAGGACAGAGGAAGCAGGACGGGTGCAGGAAAGCGAGCAGCAGGAGGGACAAGGGAGAGGAGGACGGGGTGCAGAAGGGACAGAGGAGAGGAGGACGGTGCAGAAGGGACAGAGGAGAGGAGGACGGGGGTGCAGAGGACAGAGGAGGGACGACGGGGTGCAGGAGGGCAGGAAGAGGAGAACGGGGTGCAGGAGGGAAGAGAGGACGAGGGGTGCAGGAGGGCAGAGGAGAGGACGACGGGGTGCAGGAGGGCAGAGGAGAGGAGACAGGGGTGCAGAGGGACAGAGGGAGCAGGAGGGGGGTGCAGGAGGGCAGAGGAGAGCAGGACGGGGGTGCAGGAGGGCAGAGGAGAGGAGAAGGGGTGCAGGAAGGACAGAGAGAGGAGAACGGGGGTGCAGGAGGGACAGAGTAGAGGAGAGGGGGTGCAGGAGGGACAGAAGAGAGGAGGACGGGGGTCAAGAGAGCAGCAGGAGGGACGAGGAGAGAGGACGGGGGTGCAGGAGGGCAGAGGAGAGCAGGGCGGGGGTGCAGGAGGGCAGAGGAGAGCAGGAGGGGTGCAGGGGGCAGAGGAGAGGACGACAGGGGTGCAGGAAGGGACAGAGGAGAGGAGAACGGGGGTGCAGGAGGGACAGAGAGAGGAGGATGGGGGTGCAGGAGGGACAGAAGAGAGGAGGA
The DNA here is from genome assembly GCA_033576535.1 of Allobates femoralis. NCBI lineage: Eukaryota > Metazoa > Chordata > Amphibia > Anura > Aromobatidae > Allobates > Allobates femoralis. The sequence goes on from JARQOC010000003.1 coordinate 161,187,540, forward strand.
CGGGGGTACAAGAGGACAGAGAGGACGAGGAGAGCAGCGCTGGGGGTGCAGGAGGGCAGAGGAGAGCAGGGCGGGGGTGCAGGAGGGCAGAGGAGAGCAGGATGGGGGTGCAGGAGGGACAGAGGAGAGGAGGACAGGGGTGCAGGAGGGCAGAGGAGAGGAGCGGAGGGGTGCAGGAGGGCAGAGGAGAGGACGACGGGGTGCAGGAGGGACAGAGGAGAGGAGAACGGGGGTGCAGGAGGGACAGAGTAGGGGGTGCAGGAGGGCAAGAGAGAGAGGACAGGAGCAGGGGTGCAGGAAGGACAGAGGAGAGGAGAACGGGGGTGCAGGAGGGACGAGGAGAGCTAAGGAAGAGAGAGGAGATGGGGGTGCAGGAGGGACAGAAGAGAGGAGGACGGGGGTACAAGAGAAGCAGCAGGAGGGACAGAGGAGAGCAGGACTGGGGGTGCAGGAGGGCAGAGGAGAGCAGGATGGGGGTGCAGGAGGGACAGAGAGAGGAGGACGGGGGTGCAGGAGGGCAGAGGAGAGGACGACGGGGTGCAGGAAGGACGAGGGAGAGGCAGAACGGGGGTGCAGGAGGGACAGAGTAGAGGAGGATGGGGGTGCAGGAGGGACAGGAGAGAGGAGGACGGGGGTACAAGAGGAGCGCAGGAGGGACAGAGGAGAGCAGGACTGGGGGTGCAGGAGGGCAGAGGAGAGCAGGGCGGGGGTGCAGGAGGGCAGAGGAGAGCAGGACGGGGGTGCAGGAGGGACAGAGGAGAGGAGGACAGGGGTGCAGGAGGGACAGAGGAGAGGACGACGGGGGTGCAGGAGGGCAGAGGAGAGGACGACGGGGTGCAGGAGGGACAGAGGAGAGACGGGGAGGACGGGTGGCAGGAGGGACAGGAGAGAGACGGGTCAGGAGCAGCAGGAGGGACAGAGGAGAGCAAGGGGTGCAGAGAGAGGGACGGTGGGTGCAGGAGGACAGAGGAGAGGAGGACAGGGGTGCAAGGAAGGACAGAGGAGAGGAGGACACGGGGTGCAGGAGGACAGAGAGCAGGGACGGGTGCAGGAGGACAGAGGAGAGGAGGACGGGGTGGCAGGAGGACGAGGAGAGAGACGGGGTGCAGAGGAGGCGGATGCAGCAGAAGGGACAGAGGAGAGAAGGACGGGGGGGGGCAACGAGGACTGGAGCTGTGGCTGGCACTGTGTGTGGTGATAATGGCGGCTGTACCGTGTGTCTGCCTCCATGCAGCTGCTGCTACCTTCCTGAGTTGGCAGGGTGTGTAGTTCTCCTACCTGCCTGTCCTATATGATTTCTGGTCAGTGTGTTGGGTGTTGTTGTTCTTCCAGGTGGCCTCAGTGTTGTCCTGCCGTCCGTCTGTGGCCTGTCTGTCTCTTCTGGGATGTCCTCAGCTCTGTGCTGTGCACAGACAGTGTACCACCATCTCCCCAGCTCCGTGCTGTGCACAGTGTACCACCATGTCCTCAGCTTCGTGCTGTGCACAGACAGTGTACCGTACACTGTCTGTGCACAGTATGGAGCTGAGGATATGGCGGTACACTGTCTGTGCAAAGCACAGAGCTGGGGAGATGGTGGTACACAGCACAGAGCTGAGGACATGGTGGTACACTGTCTATGCACAGAGCTGAGGACATGGTGGTACACATCCGTGTGCAATCTGTTCTTTCCTCAGCAGCTATTAGTGTAGAATCATTTACAGGAACATGTTACATTGTTCTCGGTTACAGAATGAGAATGTATCAGTGAAAAAAACTGATACCTCTCGGATGGTCCGTGTGCTGTCAGTGTGCGGTATGTACCGTATATACTCGTGTATAAGCCGAGTTTTTCAGCCCAAAAATTGGGCTGAAAAGTCACCCCCTCGGCTTATACACGGGTCAATACGGTAATATATGTGGTGGGGGCTGTGTCCGGGTGCTGGGGAGGCTGGAGGAGGCGGGGGGAGCTGATGAGTGAGCGGCCCGTCACGTGGGGCCGCTCATTAGATATGCACGGTTCCCCCCGCCTATCACAGCGGCAGGGGGAGCCGTGCATACAGCCCCCCAGTGTATACAGCAGCCCCCCAATGGCACTAGCACCCCCATCATTGTAAGAGCCACCCACACTTTGCAGAGCTCCCCCGCTGCTTTATCTTACCATCCGGGGTCTTCGCCGCGGGTCCTGCGCGCTGTCATCCCGGTCTCACGTGACCCGGCGCGATGACGTCATTCCACTGCGACCGCCGGGTCACATGAGACCGGGAACACAGCGCGCGAGGAAGGACTGGAGGACCCGCGGTGAAGAAGACCCCGGATGGTAAGATAAAGCAGCGGGGGGGGGCTCTGCAAAGTGTGGGGGGCTCTTACAATGATGGGGGGGCTAGTGCCATTGGGGGCTGTATATACCCTGGGGCCTGCTGTATACCCCTGGGGCCTGCTGTATATACCCTGGGGCCTGCTGTATATACCCTGGGGCCTGCTGTATATACCCTGGGGCCTGCTGTATATACCCTGGGGCCTGCTGTATATACCCTGGGGCCTGCTGTATATACCCTGGGGCCTGCTGTATACCTCTGGGGCCTGCTGTATACCTCTGGGGCCTGCTGTATATGCCTCTGGGGCCTGCTGTATATACCCTGGGGCCAGCTGTATATACCTTTGGGGCCTGCTGTATACCTCTGGGGCCTGCTGTATATACCCTGGGGCCAGCTGTATATACCTCTGGGGCCTGCTGTATATACCCTGGGGCCTGCTGTATATACCCTGGGGCCTGCTGTATATACCCTGGGGCCTGCTGTATATACCCTGGGGCCTGCTGTATATACCCTGGGGCCTGCTGTATACCTCTGGGGCCTGCTGTATACCTCTGGGGCCTGCTGTATACCTCTGGGGCCTGCTGTATATACCTCTGGGGCCTGCTGTATATACCCTGGGGCCTGCTGTATATACCCTGGGGCCTGCTGTATATACCCTGGGGCCTGCTGTATATACCCTGGGGCCTGCTGTATATACCCTGGGGCCTGCTGTATACCTCTGGGGCCTGCTGTATATGCCTCTGGGCCTGCTGTATATGCCTCTGGGGCCTGCTGTATATGCCTCTGGGGCCTGCTGTATATACCCTGGGGCCAGCTGTATATACCTCTGGGGCCTGCTGTATATACCCTGGGACCTGCTGTATATACCCTGGGGCCTGCTGTATACCTCTGGGGCCTGCTGTATACCTCTGGGGCCTGCTGTATATACCCTGGGGCCTGCTGTATACCTCTGGGGCCTGCTGTATATGCCTCTGGGGCCTGCTGTATATGCCTCTGGGGCCTGCTGTATACCTCTGGGGTCTGCTGTTTATACCTTTAGGGATGCTGTATATACCACTGGGGAGGCTGCTGTATACTACCACTGGGGAGGCTGCTGAATACTACCACTGGGGAGGCTGCTGTATACTACCACTGGGGAGGCTGCTGTATACTACCACTGGGGAGGCTGCTGTATATTACCACTGGGGAGGCCTGTATACCACACTGCTGGGGGCTGTATACCTGTGCTGGGGTCCACCCTCGGCTTATACACGAGTCAATAGGTTTTCCCAAGTTTTGGGGGCAAAAGTAGGGGGGTCGGCTTATACACGGGTCGGCTTATACACGAGTATATACGGTAATTTTGTCAGACCCATAGACTTGCATTGGTGAGTCTCGGTGTGAATTGCAGACTGTCGCAGAATGTTGCGACTTTTTTCTCATCCTGAATCTGGCTGAGAAAAAAGCGTCCGACACTCGCCAGTGCTCTCAGACATCGATTAACATTGGTCCGAGTGCAATGTGATGAAATCACACATTGCACTCATCCGAGTTTCACGCCAGTGTGTCTGTACCCTAATAATAAAATCCATATAGTAATCCTACAATGTCTGCTGGACATGGTATGGGGAGGGTTTATGGCTCAGTTAGTACACTCCATACTTCTTGTTATTAACCAGTTAATGCTCTCTTGTCCACCGCACTACAGTGTCAAAAGAGGAAGACAACGAGACAGGCAGCAACACGGCGTCGGAGAGCCCCTGACCTTGAAATACAAGATCCTCTGATCCCGGTATTGTGACATCATATTAAGAATAATATTTTTTGCACTTATATTACACTATGAACTCCACAGCACTTTACATACATCATCAACACTGTCCCCATTGGGGCTCACAATGTAAACCTCCTATCAGTATGTCTCTGTAGTGTGGTTGGACAAACCTTTTATATGTACTACATGATGAAATGTGGGGGGAGAAGCTACATGAAGCTTGGGGGGGGGGGGAAGGCTGCGACTGGGGGGAAGATTGTCCGTAACGGGGGGGAGGAGCCATGATGGGGGAGGGGCTGCAACAGGGGGGAGGGGCCGTGACGGGGGGGAGGGGCCATGACGGGGGGGGGGGGCGGCCGCTGAGAGTGCCTAGGGCAGCAGAAACTCCAAATACGGCCCTGGTTGCAGGCAACAGCTTTTTATTCTGGATTCTTCATACAGAAAGCAAGGAGAGGGTGGGAGGACAAAGGACTATGGTCTACCGTTCGGTACGGTCCATTAACTTCTACAGGACCTCTAGAAGTACCTGAACAGTACCAAACAGTGGACCGTAGTCCTCCGTCCTACCATCCCCTCCCTGCTTTCTGTATGAAGAATCCAGAATAAAAAGCTGTTGCCTGCAACTTCTTCTGGTGCATGCCGTTTCTTCTTGTGAATTATAAATATGAAACCGTACACATGCGTATGTTAGAGCAGCGCTGAAAACTCATGGTAAAGTTTAGAGACACATGGTTTAGCTGGCTAGTATATCAACAAACAGAGGAGTACAGCGTTTACTGTGGGGTTGGTGACTGATTGTGGAAGCATAGATGAGACAGCAGGCATTGTGAAGTGGTGGCCCCTCTCCCTCCCACCTCACTCTCCCTTCACGCTTAACCTTTTCTCCCTTAAAAACTCATTTTTTCTCTGGAGGTTCCACACTTCTTTATTTTCTTTTTCTCCTCTATCTCTTTTCTCTTTTTTTTATTCATTGCTATTGCTAGTTCAAGATAAAAATAGTGGAGCTTTAAATTTGACCACTCCATGGACATATAGTAATGTTGACCACCAGGTTAGTACCTTAGATACACTGATAGTCAAAGCTATCTCCAGCCATATGTGATTTGGCAAACTTTGGGCAAACTTATAGTTTGGTTGTGTACATGTGATTGATAATATGTTTGTCTCTAGTAAGATTCAATAAATAATTATAAAAAAAAACTCATGGCACAGGCGTGATATTACGCCGTGAGCAAGGGAATGCACAGAGAAAGGCCGATCCCAGGTATTAGCCAAAATAAATAACAAGTAGTGCCACGGTTATTATGAATACCCCAGGGTGCTAAAACAACAGACATATGAATAATACATTTGGTATCATGTAAGAGAAAGGAAAATAATAATAACGGTGTGCCAAAAATATTCAGGGAGTCCTAGATCCACAGACCAATGAATAAGGGTGAAAAGAGGAACTTTCATACTTTCATATCGAGTACCAAAATAGCAGTACGTCATATTAAACAGTTATACATATTTATTATTTTATTAGAATAAATATGCTCTACTGAAAGTTCATTTATATATATATATATATATATATATATATATTTTTTTTTTTTTATACATATATACTGTATAAAAACACAAAATTCAAGAGCAGCACTGATCTACAAGTAATACTTAGGTGCATAGTTCTGTGCAATGTTCAGCTGCTTCCATAGACAATCATGCCAAAAATCGGACAGCACTCAAAAAAATTGGTTCATACTTCTCCTGTTTATTGGCCCAACTGACCACAATGTTTCGTCAGTAATGGTACCTTTACACGCCGCCACTGCAGGATGGATACAACCCGCTACAGGCTACAAATGTAGCTTGTCGCGCCAATATCGCCCGTAGTAGCGGCGTCTGAAGACGGGACGACACAGCCGGCTACAGATACATCTGTATCCGTGCACTGCCCATAAACAGATGGCAACAAAGCCGATTGTAGCGAGCTGTATCGGCGTGTAAAGAAGGAACAGAAGGGTTGTTTCTACACCATGCTATGTAGCTGGGGCGTGACACAGGGTCCGGGTTTCCGTGCCCCCTTCAGCGATCATTGGAGCAAGCTCCTGCGTTGCGATTGGTTGTCGCCGCACAGGGCGGCATATTTAAGGAGCTGATGAGTCACACTACACAATTGCTCGAGCGTCAAGTATTAATCTGCCTCCTGCGATGCCTGTCCAATCATGGTATTTTTGCTTTCTCCTATCAGCGTACGGACGTCTCGTAATCCACAATTGGAGCACGCCTATGTGCTGTCCCTGCTGCACCAGGTACGCCCATAGTAGCTGGTTGTAGCGGTGTGTAAATGAGCTACAGATGGCTACTTGAGACACCCGGCGATGTATCTAGCTGTAGATGTAGCGTAGCGTAGCGCACCTTGTGGCGGCGTGTAAAGAGGGTGCGTTTCCCGTTTGTAACCGTTTGGGCGTGCTCGTGCACGTGAAGTAGCGGTTGGTATCCATCCTGTTGTGGCGGCGTGTAAAGGTACCATAAGTGTCTGCCTTTCTCAAGCAGTGTATATATCACCAATAGTGAGAGGTATAAATAGTGTATTTTCAATCACAATTCATTTACAATCCATTACATCTTTAAAATTAATATCCCTTTATGGGGAAACAATGTGTAAAACTTGTTACATATAGCTTTTGCTCCTGTTCATACAGTTTCAATACTAATCACCATTATCTTTATTCATAAAGTGCATTCAGTGTTTTTAACCATATTGTTAATATTATATGGTTAAAAACACTGTATGCACTTTATAAACAAAGATAATGGTGATTAGTATTGAAACTGTATGCACAGGAGAAAAAGCTATATGTAACAAGTTTTGCGCATTGTTTCCCCATAAAGGGATATGAATTTCAAAGATGTAATGGATTGTAAATGAATTGTGATTGAAAATCACAATTACATCGCTAGTGATGTCAGTGAAATGTCACAGGTTTTGTGATGTAACAGCGACCTCGCCAGTAATGTTGTAGCGTGTGACATGCACCAGTGACCTGGCCCCTGCTGTGAGGTTGCTGATTGATGCACGTCGTTCAGGACCATTTTTGGCCCTTGGTCTCCTGCTGGTCAGCACACATCGCTGCGTGTGACAGCGAAAGACCAACAATCAGCGACCTCCCCAAGTTGGTAACCATGGTGAGCAATGGGTATCTAGACAGCGTGCAACGCCTAGTTACCCTATGTATACCTTGGGTACCAGCCTTCTCTGCTTCCAGTCTGGTATCCAAGGTACACAGCGGGTATCTTAGCACATCGCTGTCCCTAGTTACCCACTGTGTACCTTGGATACCAGTCTGGAAATGGAGAATGCTGGTAACCAAGGTGTACATCAGGTAACTAGACACTGCGCGCTGCCTAGATACCGGTTGTTTACCATGGTTACCAGCCTGCTCCCGCTTATTGCAGCCTGTCAGAAGACAGGAGCAGGAGCTCGACATCGTGGAAAGAATAGTTAATATTCTTTCCACAATGTCGCTGGTCCACTGGTCACTGGTGAGTCCGACTGTTTGACAGCTCACCAGCGACTGCATAGAGACTTTCCAGCAAATCTGGCCAGGTCGGATCGCTGGTGGGATCGCTGGAAAGTCTCAGCGTGTAAAGGGGCCCATACACTGTCTCTTGCTTATGCCTAAATAAATGATCTATTAGGGAACACCAAGATAAGATTCCAAACTCAATGAGAGGAAGACTTACAACTCCAACTAATTGGAGATCAATGGAAACAGATATTTGCATTGACATATAAAACCTCTATCTCCTCCCATTTCCAGGAAGCTGGATATAAATAGATGGTACAGGGTTCCAACTAGATTACACGTTATATTCCCAGAAGTGAGTTCTCTTTGCTCGAGATGTAGGGAGGAGGAGGGCAGTATACTACATAAATTTTTGTCCTGTGGATACCAGACTTCGTTCTGGAGGAAGGTACAGCAGATGATTCATAAAATTAGCAATCATACTATAGATCTTGATCCAGCCCTCATCCTTCCCCATCACTGGGACATCCCTATAAAAACTTATCGGCAATCATTACTACAAAACCTAATTGTAACTGCCAGAGCATGTATTTTTCTTTTATGGAAATAGTTCCAACTCAACTACACTGACATGGATTAAGAGTCCAGGAGAAATAGAGATAATTTTCACTGAAATCTTGTATTAAAGTACAATGCAGTAGAAAGAAAGAGTGATTCTGAAGAGAGCAGTATAACATGTGTGGCTTCAAAGATGGCAGAAGAAACACTCATGGGGAAGAAGGGAGCAGTAAGGCTGAGATCACAGAGCTACACAAAGATAGAAAGGGAAAAATGCAATATATAGCACAAAAAACACAATGAACTATTCTCATTCATGGGACATAACACTCCCTATCTGAGATTTTCAGATTTAACAATGTCTCTGTTTCGACGTAAGGCAAGGATGGAATAGCAGTTTGTTGTGCGCTGCCTCTCCAATAATGCAACGGATCCAAGGTATTATCCCAGTAACCTTTACTATATAAACCTCTACGCGTTTCATGAGTGACCCTCACTTCTTCAGAAGACACAGGAATTACATATACATGCCGCAACAACCTATATGGCAATTACACGTATTATACATGGAGATGTACACAGCACCCGGTGTTTGGATTTTATGTAGGATTCACTGCGCTTTTTTGGACTAAAGCTCTGTTTTTACTTTAGATCCACAGCATTACTTTGGTCAGTCGACCACTGCACAGTGTGATTGCCAGACGTATAAATAGGTTGCTGTGGCATGTATATGTAATTCCTGTGTCTCCTGAAGAAGTGAGGGTAACTCACGAAATGCGTAGAGACGAAATAAAGGTTACTGGGATAATACCTTGGATTCGTTGCATTTATGGAGAGGGAGTGCACGACAAACTCCTATTCCATCCTTGCCTCATATCTGATTTACTAGGAGGTGCAGCAGCCGTTTATACACTATAAGTTGTTGTGACTTGGTACAACCGTCAAAGGTGAGCATAAAACACACCTAAAGATCCCTTTGTAACACTGATAAGACCCTATTTGCGCTATTTCTTCCCCCTAGTGTGCATTTTAAAGAAGTCTGTTTTGACGTGAAGAGTCGTCGATGTCCAACAGTGTTCATGGAATCTGAAAAAGAGAGGGAAGAACACAGATATTCAGCAAGAAATGCAAAAGTTTTGAAATCTGTACTTGGGATGATAACTTAACCCTTACATGACTCTGCCTATGTTGACCCTAAAGACCTTGCCATTTTTTGCAATTCTGACCAGTGTCCCTTTATGAGGTAATAACTCTGGAACGCTTCAACGGATCCTAGCGATTCTGAGATTGTTTTTTCTTGACATATTGGGCTTCATGTTAGTGGTAAATTTAGTTCGATAATTTTTGCGTTTATTTGTCAAAAAATAAAAAAATTGGCAAAAATGTTGAAAATTTCACAATTTTCAAATTTTGAATTTTTATTCTGCTAAACCAGAGAGTTATGTGACACAACATAGTTAATAAATAACATTTCCCACATGTCTACTTTACATCAGCACAATTTTGGAAAAAAAAAAAATTGGGGGTAGGAAGTTATAAGGGTTCAAAGTTCATCAGCAATTTTTCATTTTTCCAGCAAAATTTACAAAACCATTTTTTTTGTGATCACATCACATTTGAAGTCCCTTTGAGGGACACCATTCCAAAAACTGCACCCCTCAAGCTACTCAAAACTACATTCAAGAAGATTATTAACCCTTCAGGTGCTTCACGGGAACTGAAGCAAAGTGGAAGGAAAAAATGGTCATTTTAATTTTTCCAACAAAAATGTTCTTTTAGCCTCAATTCTTTCATTTTCACATGGGCAAAAGGATAAAATGAATCCTAAAAATTGTTGGGCAATTTCTCCTGAGTACATCGATATCTCATCTCATATGTGGTCATAAACCACTGTTTGGGCACACAGCAGGGCTCAGAAGGGAAGGAGCGCAATTTGACTTTTGGAGCTAATTTTCCATTCAAAAAATCAAATGGCGCTCCTCTACTGAGCCCTGCCGTGCGCCCAAACAGTGGTTTATGACCACATATGAGGTATCGGTGTACTCAGGAGAAATTGCCCAACAATTTTTAGGATCCATTTTATTATCCTGTTCCCCCATGTGAAGAAGAAAAAATTTAGGCTAAAAGAAAATTTTTGTGAAAAAAAAAGTACTTTTTCATTTTTACGGAACAATTTGTGAAGCACCTGGGGGTTCAAAGTGCTCACCACCAATCTACATAAGTTCTAGTTTCCAAAATGGGGTCACTTGTGGAGGAGCTCCAATGTTTAGGCACACAGGGGCTCTCCAAACGCGACATGGTGTCCGCTAACAATTTGAGCTGATTTTCCATTCAAATTATTAGCGGACACCATGTCACGTTTGGAGAGCTCCCCCACAAGTGACCCCATTTTGGAAACTAGACCCCCCAGGGAACTCATCTCGATGAGTAGTCAGCATTTTGAACCCACAAGTGCTTCACAAATTAATCCAAAAAAATTAAAAAAGAAAATGTTTGTGGAAAAAAAAGTAATTTTTCATTTTTATGGATCAATTTGTGAAGCACCTGGGGGTTCAAAGTGCTCACTATGCATCTAGATAAATTCCTTGGGGGGTATAGTTTCCAAAATGGGGTCACTTGTGAGGGTGCTCCAATATTTAGGCACACAGGGTCTAGTTTCCAAAATGGGGTCACTTGAGGAGGAGTTCCAATGTTTAGGCACCCAGGGGCTCTCCAAACGCAACATGGTGTCCGCTAACAATTTGAGCTGATTTTCCACCATGTCGCGTTTGGAGAGCCCCTGTGTGCCTAAACATTGGAACTCCTCAAGTGACCCCATTTTGGAAACTAGACCCCGCAAGGAACGTATCTAGATGCATAGTGAGAACTTTGAACCCCCAGGTGCTTCACAAATTGATCTGTAAAAATGAAAAAGGACTTTTCTTTTCCACAAAAAGTTTCTTTTTTCATTTTTATGGATCAATTTGTGAAGCACCTGGGGGTTCAAAGTGCTGACTATGCATCTTGATATGTTCCTTGGGGGGTCTAGTTTCCAAAATGGGGTCACTTGTGAGGGTGCTCCAATATTTAGGCACACAGGGGCTCTCCAAACGCAACATGGTGTCCGCTAACAATTTGAGCTGATTTTCCACCATGTCGCGTTTGGAGAGCCCCTGTGTGCCTAAACATTGGAACTCCTCCTCAAGTGACCCCATTTTGGAAACTAGACCCCGCAAGGATCGTATCTAGATGCATAGTGAGAACTTTGAACCCCCAGGTGCTTCACAAATTGATCCGTAAAAATGAAAAAGGACTTTTCTTTTCCACAAAATGTTTCTTTTTTCATTTTTATGGATCAATTTGTGAAGCACCTGGGGGTTCAAAGTGCTCACTATGCATGAAGATATGTTCCTTGGGGGGGTCTAGTTTCTAAAATGGGGTCACTTGTGGCGGAGCTCCAAAGTTTAGGCACACAGGGGCTCTCCATACGCGACACAGTGTCCGCTAACAATTGTAGCCAATTTTCCATTCAACTTGTTAGCGGACACCATATCGTGTATGTAGAGCCTGTGTGCCACCAGCACAAGGGCAACTGGAAGAGTTGGGGTACAGAACCAGTAAATGGTGCCTCTAATGAATGTACTTTTTTCTGGGGTGGCTGTGGGTTGTAATTTGCAGTGTAGGGGGCCAACAACGTTTGGGTCTCTCCACGCTGAGGATTCCAGCCCGCCAGCTGCCAAGTTGTACCTGGCTGGCATCCAAAAATATAGCAACGCTCCATGTCATTTTATTTGTAGAATAAAAAAAAAAAACGACATGGGGCTTTGCCATATTTTTGGTCCAGCCAGGTACAACTTGGCAGCTACGGACTGCCACCAGCTGCCTCGTTGTACTTGGCTGGCAACCAAAAATACAGTGAAGCCCATTTCTTTTTTAGCTCTAGAACTAATTCTAGAAAAAAAAATGATGTGGGGGCTCCGCCATATTTTTGGTCCAGCCAGGTACAACTTGGCAGCTATGGATTGCCACCAGTCCCCAGCTGCCTCATTGTACCTGACTGGCAACCATAAATACAGCGAAGCCAATTTTTTTTTTTTATTTCTAGAACTTAATTCTAGAAAAAAAAATGACATAGGGCTCTGCCCTATTTTTGGTCGAGTCAGGTACAACTAGGCAGCTGGGGGCTGGAATCCTCAGCATGGAGAGGCCCAAGCGTTTTGGGCCCACCATGCTGTGAATTGCAGCCCACAGCCGCCCCAGAAAGTGACGCATTCATTGAAGCACCATTTTCTGGCGCTGTACCCAAACTCTTCCAGTTGCTCCGGTGCCGGTTGCAAACTGGGTAATAAAGGGGTTAATGCCAGCTTTTTTATTGTCAGCTGGCACTAAGCCCAAGATTCATAATGTCAGGCCAATGTTAGACCCGGCCACTAGGAATCTCTGGTAAATAGTCAAAAAAAAATACACCACACAGAGAAAAATCTTTTTATTTGAAAAAAACCACAAACAAAATTCGGACTCCATCTTTATTATAAAGATCCGATGTAGTCCACAACGAAGGTCCCACAACGCTCGATCGCCTCCGACGTAGTCCACAACGAAGGCCCCACGACGCTCGATCGCCTCTGCTACATCCAGAGACTGCAGCAAGGGATCAAGTGTCCTCTTCCTACAGTTTCTGGGGTTACTCTGACCCCAGAGACTACAAGAGGACACTTGATCCCTTGTTGTAGTCTCTGTAGTCACAGTCATGAAGCACGGTATGGCAGATCATTGCCATACAGTGCACCATAACTGTGACCCCAGAGACTACAACAAGGGATCAAGTGTCCACTTGTTGTCTCTGGGGTCAGAGTCATGGTGCATGGTACAGCAGATCATTCCCATACAGTGCACCATGACTCTGACCCCAGAGACTACAACTAGTGGAGACTTAATCCCTTGCTGTAGTCTCTGGGGTCATAGTCATGAAGCACGGTACGGCAGATAATTGCCATACAGTGCTTCATGACTGTGACCCCAGAGACTACAACAAGGGATCAAGTGTTCTCTTGTTGTAGTCACTGGGGTCAGTCATGGTGCACTGCATGACAATGATCTGCCGTACCGTGCACCATGACTCTGACCCCAGAGACTACAACAAGAGGACACTTGATCCCTTGTTGCACCCATGCGCCCATCCATCCACCCATGCACCCATCCATCCACGCATCCATGCACGCACCCATGCACCCATCCATCCACCCATGTACCCATCCATCCACGCACCCATGCACCCATCCATCCACCCATGCACACGCCCATCCATCCACGCACCCATGCACCCATCCATCTTCGCTCCCATGCACCCATGCACGCACCCATCCATCCACCCATGCATGCGCCCATCCATCCACGCTAGCACCCATGCACCCATCCATCAACCCATGCACCCATCCATCCATCCACCCATGTACACATACACATACACACATACATACATACATACATACATACTTACCTCTCTCTCAAGATCCTCCGGTGAGGAGGAGCCTGGGAGAAGAGGAGGAGCGCCATGGCGAGGAGAAGCGGCACCATGGAGGATGACGGAGGATGGGTGAGAGGGGATACGGGGAGTGGATCGTGGATGGAGGGGTGATCTGGGGCGGGAGGGCTGAGGGGCAGAGGAGATCGGTGGTGGGTGGGTTGCAGCCAGGGAATGGACGAGGGGTTAACTTGGAAAGGGAGGGGACTGAGGAGGGAGAGGGCACCCACGCACCCACCCACCCCACCAAACCTGATTGGAGAAGTCCAATCAGATTTGGAGGGGTGAATCGCTCTGATTGGTAGTTCAGTTTAAACTGCCAATCAGAGCGAATTCAGTCACGGGTGGGGGAAGCCACCCCCAGGACAAAGTACAGGTCCTCATGTTCCCACGGCACCAGTGTCATGTCACCGGCCCCGATCACCAATGCCACGGGAACGCGATCCTGCCATGACGTCGTGGGACGTCACAGGTCGGGAAGGCACAGACTTCTATGACGTCCCACGAAATCATAGGTCGGGAAGGGGTTAAATAAAAGGTTGAGTCCAAGTTCAACAGAAAACCCATCTTTGGATTTGGGAAGCCGCAATAAACTAACTCTTTTACCTACCCAGCAATCCAATGGTAAAGTTCAGTGCAATAAAAATGTTCAAGTTAGGTTGAGTGTTCCATGTCATAACACGGCAGAGGAATGAGGAGGTATGCTCCTCACTGTGGCTGAGTCCAGCAGCATTGTCGAGTTCATGTGATGCTTTCTCTGATGATCTGCTGGGCGATGTACACCAGACGAATAATGTTGAAGTCTAGTTTCTCAAGCTGGCATGCAATGCTGGCATTAATAGAAGGAGGATCCTCAGGAAAATTGGAAGCAACAGCCATGTCTCGTGACCAAGGTTACATGTGGCTCTGAGTCCTATTCCCTGATCAGCTATGTGCAGGCCTGTATAGATTACATGCCCCTGCTCAGGAGTGACCTTGGCAGTTTCTACCACTGTCGTAGCAACGTAGAGTTCCACTTAGTACGGAATTGTGTTTATATTCTGCTTGTTTTTATTGGATTTTGTGGAGGGGATCCATTTTCATTTTCACTTAAGTTAGCAGGAAATACAGAATTGTTCCTACCAGTCATCCTCAGCGACACTGTCCACTGTGATTCAAAATTTTAGCTTTCCTCCTCCTTTTGCAAACACCTACAATGGGGGTGGGGCAAATAAATGTAATCAGACATATATGATGTGGATGAAGCATCATCATATAGCTAAACAAAATCTCAATGCAGTAGCCTCACAGGCTTGCACAGGTCCACTTTGCTCTGTCCTACTGCGAGAAGAGCATAAAATATCACTGCGCAAGCATCAAGCAATGTCATTCTGGTTATTTTAGTTGGCAGGGGAAAAAGCAAGGAGTATAAAAACTTCTGGTACTGTGGGGCCCAAAGTATGGCAGAGAAAAGTGGTCCTGCATTTGTGTGCAGGCTACTACACAGACATGAACTTTCATGTGACTATGCAGATTATGCAGGACGTGTCATCCTCATTCATCGAAGCAGGAGGATGGTGATTAGGAGCAGAAAAGGGGCACAGATACAGAAGTGATCATATTGGACCATCCCTAATAACATACAATGTTGGAGCAATTAAAATAGTATTTTTAGGGATATACAGTACAGGAGCAGATAAAGGTTTTGGCATTTGTTCAGAGAGACTCAAAAACTGGTGACAGGTTCCCTTTAAGTGTCCCACTGATTACATAGCTCTATCTGTGACCAAATTCTTTCAAGGTATGAAGTTCTCCAAGCTGTGAGGAAAGTCCTCAATGAACTGCTTCTTTTTCCACTAGATCCCACACATTCACCCAATTGGTATCCGAGAAAATTTGAGGCCAAGTCAACACAATAAACCCTTTGCTATTTTATTCAAACTGTTCCTGAACAATTTCTGCTTTGTGGCTCCATACATTTTCCTGCTGAAAGATACCAATGCCATTAGAGAAAATGGTTGCCATAAAATGAAAGTTGGAACCAGGTCTACAATGTTTACTTGTTACTTTTACATGTAGTACATGTGAAAATAACATGTGCATGAATTACGCTCCCTCTACCTTTTTGCCTTAAAACCATGGTGCATGTTGGTGCCAGTTCTTCCCCAAGTAAGCATTGTACACTCATGCAGACCTCTACATTGTGTAAAGATAAATGTTATTAATCTAAATGTTGAGAATGGTAGGCGTTTTCTGATGTTGACGGAGGGCAGGCAACAAGGGCACCCTGATCTGACACCTTTCTAGCATAGCCAGTAGTAAAGCAAAGCTCCACTTTCAATAGAAAAATGTTTATAATGCAGGCCTCTGCAGTCTAATTATTATTTTAAATTGCTGCATCAGAGATTTTTGCTGTTTGCTATTTTCCCACAGGATGGACCGCCTAAAGTTTATTCTTCTGGCTGCACGAAACTAGGCTGTGTTCTCCTAGGCTATCTTCTTCAGTGCAAAAGAAGACAGTAAATAAGAGTGAGGAGCAGTATGCTACCTTCATTAGTGTTGCCCATAGCACAGAACAAGAGTGGTCCCTGCTGCGAGTAAACAGCAAAAGAAAAACTTTAGTAGAGTAATTTAGAGAAATGTATTGTATTGCAGAGTCTTGTACAATAATCATTTTTCTGTTGAAAGTGGAAATATGCTTTTACATTTTCAGCAATCTACGGTAAAGCAACTATTCTGTGTAATCAGGCCAGACAGATGAGCCTTTGCTTCACACACCCTAGAAACCTTGAGCACCCCGACCTTCTCACCAGTTAACCCATTCATGACCAAGGACATGGCCGTGTCCCTCCCCCTGATAAGAGCTCATGTTCTAAGCTAACATCTTCCCTCAAAACATCTCAGCTGATCTCATCAGCTGAGATGTGTAGCTAACAGCATCAATCGGATCAGCGATCCCCATGGTGGGGATCGCGCCATTCCACGGTGGGGATCGTGCCATTCCCCGCCGTGATCAGAGGTCTCGTGATGCGATCACGGGACCTCCGTCTGGTACCTTGACAGCCCAGGGTTCTTTTATGATCCTGGAAACTGTCAGCAATCACTTCCTGCCAGCGATCTCCCAGTGATGTCGCCGGCAGGAAGTGATCATATCTCTTGTCTTCAGTTGTGCTACAGCTAACCTGAATACAAGAGAAGCGATCGGACTGTGCAGCCCTGAGGGCCCCCAATTGGTCTAAGCAAAATAAAGAAAAAAAGTTTTTAAAACTATGAAAAAAACACAAAAGTTCAAATCACCCCCTTTTGCTTGATTGAAAATAAAACTACTAACATAATTAAAAAATTCCCATATTTGGTATCGCTGCATTCAGAAATATCCAATCTATCAAAATACAAAATTAATTAATCAGATCAGTAAACTGCATAACGGAAAAAAAGTCCAAATACCAAAATGAAGTTTTTTTGGTCACCACTGCAATGTAATAAAATGTAGTAATGGGCGATCAAAACAACACATCTACCCAAAAATGGTATCAATAGAAACATCAGCTCAAGATGCAAAAAATAAGCCGACACACAACTCCAGATCCTGAAAATGAGAATGCTACTGTGAAGCCCACTGGGACAGGGTACTCGGTACCGGACCGGGGTACTGCTGGGGATATCACGGCGGTCTTGATCACGACCGTGTCCCGGGTTCCGCAAGTAATGGGGGAAATATTTACTGGGGAGATTGTCGTGACGCCACCCACGGGTTGTGGTCAGTGAGGGCACCATCGCTGCTGCAGATCCTCCGGGGATGATGTTTGACAGCTGGAGATGTAATGTTTCTCCGCGGGTAGAGCTTGATTCCCCGAGGCAGTGGTAGTAGTAGTCTATGATGGATACTGAATAGGGATGGTAGTGGAGGCGATGGCAGTTTGTGAGGGAAAGTAGGGCTTGAACATAAGGATCAAACAGACTCACGGTTTTGTCGTTTTCCAAGGATTTGATGGTATTCAGTAGAGTACTGTCCACAGAGTCTGTACCCGGGCCAGGTTGCTCCCACCCTATCCAAGTCCTCTGCTTCCTACTCCTGCGCCTTGTGTGTGGACCTGCTGCTGCTTTAGCTGAGCTGCTGATCCTGTTTCTCCTCACAGGTACCCCCTTTGCTAGGCAACTTGAGTCTTTCCGTGTGCTTCTGACCCCACCGTGTTGCTTCGCTGAGGTATGGTGTAGGTATGTAACCCTCATTATCCCGGTGTTTTCTGTGCTGCGTGTTTCAGTCACAGATTCAGATCCGGTATCTGGCTTCTGCACTCCTCTGGGGCGAGTTGTGAGGTAACTCAGTCTTCCAGATATGTTCCTCTGTTTCTTGTACTAGTTCTCTTCAGACCCTGGCTTCAGGCCTGAAAGTGGTCAGTGGTTCTGTCAGGAGCTCAGCACTGCTCCCATTTACAGGTCCTCATCCTAGTGCTCCCTGCACTAAACTGAACTGTCAACTGTCAACTATTAACTGCTTCCTCCTCAGACCAGAATATATCAGGGAGCTGCTTGAGCTCCCCCTTCTGGCCTAGAGGTGCTAGTGCAGTGTCCAGTTTTGTGTGGGGAGTTAACCCTTGTGATGTTACTGTGGCACATTAACTCCTGAGGTGCCACACTACAGGTCTCAGAAAATGACTCAAAAGTACAATTCTTTTTATTTAAAAACATCAGACTCTGCTTTCCCTTGCTGCTATTTCTCATTGTGGCTTACATTTATCTCATTCCCCAAGACTAGGGAACAGGCATGGTGGTGGAGACCGATTACTTCTGTCCCCAAATATAAATTTCCAGGTCATCCCTCCAGCCCAATCACTCTCATTCCCTTCTTTTGAGGTCCACACCATTGGGATCTTCCATCCCCTCCCCCTCAGAGTAGCAGTTGTATACCACCCCCAGGTTCACCCACCCACTTTCTCCTCATTTCTCCATGTGGCTGCTGCACTTCATGTCCTCAGAATTACAAACCCTTATTTTGGGAGACTTTTACATCCCCATAAACAGCCACATCTCCCCATCTGCTAGCTCCTATCTCTAACCACTAGAGATGAGCGGTGTTCGATTCGAAATGTTCGCCAATTTCAAATTTGAGCTGTTTTGGGCGGTGTTCAAGTCATTCGACGAATGCGTACAATTTGCTTAAAATTCGGCATGTTGAGGTTATGTTCGATAACGGTTCGTTCACCAAAACCGTAACTGGATTTTCACAGTAATACTGTTATTGAATATTAATATCCAGTTTCAGTGTATAGTGTGCGGGGGGCGGGGTTCAGTTCAGTGCTCCATTTTTTTTTTTCTCCTACCTGCATATACAGTGGGGCGGTGCAGGCTGTCAGCCAATCACACACACACACAGCAAAGTGCATTTTTTGCTCACAAACAAGGGGATGTGTCATTGGCTGTGTATGTCACATGTCCTTGCCCTATAAGACTCGGCCATTTTTCCTATCGCCGCCATTACCTCAGTGCTGCAGTTTGTGTTCATTCAGGCACCGCTACTGCTGCTGTGGGCGCTATAAAGTGTGACTTAGACAGATAGTGAGCGAATATAAAGTTAGATAGATAGGTTTAGGGAGTAGGGACTAGTTGGAATATTAGCCTTTTTGAGGGCTACTTCAGATAAGTAGGGAGTAGGGACTAGTTGGAATATCAGCACTTTTGAGGGCTACTTCATAGAAGTAGGGACTAGTTGTAATTTCAGCCCTTTTGAGGGCTAATTTAGTGCAGTTCCTAGCAGTTTTTGCCAGGCAGGTGTGTGCCAGTGCTGTGCAAGTGTTTTTCATAGCATCTGGCCAAATCTAGCTCAGGGTATCCTTTTGGGCAGGCAGTGTACCACTGCTCTAAAGAAAGCTACACCACCTGTCCTCAGTAGCCAATTTTATACTGCAGCTATCCCAGGCAATCCTTTTGGGCTAGTAGCAGTGTCTGGTAGTCAGCAGTGTAGCCCAGCTGTAAAGTAAGCTACACCACCTGTCTATCCAGTAGCCAATTTTTTACTGCAGCTAGCCCAGGCAATCCTTTTTGGATAGTAGCAGTTTCTGGTAGTCAGCGGTGTAGCCCAGTTGTGAACTAAGCTACACTGCCTGTATATTTCATACTAATTTTTACCTGCATCTAGCCCGGTAATAGTTTGGGCCTAGTAGCAATGTGTTAGTCAGTGGTGTAGCCCAGTTGTGAACCAAGCTACACCGCCTGTCTATTTCATACTAATATTTAACTGCATCTAGCCCAGGTAATAGTTTGGGCCTAGTAGCACTGTTTGGCCACTCAGCTCTGCTCAATTTCCATCTGAATTTTTTTTTGCCAACAACTGCATAGTTGCCAATTTGTTCACATACAAAATGAGTGGCAAAAGGCCTGCTGCTGGTGGAAAGGAGAATAGGCATGGTGGAAAGGAAAAAAGTTTGTGTCCATGGGGTAGATGGTAATGCATCAGTAATATCTGCTGAAGGAAGACCATCTTCCAGCCAAACTAAGATGTCTACTTCTTTTGGTGGACAATCTGATATGATACCTTTCTTACAGACACGAGTCACACGATGATCGCTACCATTTGTAGATGAGGCACAAAAAGAGCAGGCGCTTGAATGGATAGTAAGCGCTTCATCAAGTGGGCTCTCCTCCACCTCAACTTCAACATCACAAATACATCAGTCCCCAGAGGTGTCACCCCAATCGCACTTGCTTCCTCACAGCTCCAAGTCTCCAGCCGCCCGTCTGAGTATGGGGTAAAACAGATGGTTGAGTATGCAGAGATGTTCATTCATACTATAGCCTGGAAATCAGAGGTCTGCTCCAAAGCTTCTGTGAGTCCAGATAATGAAATGATCTGCACTGATGCCCAGAAGCTTTGTGATTCGGATCCAGGCCCAGATGAAGAACGTTCTGAGTAAGCATAATGTAGACCCTCATTCCGAAACTGTAAGTCCTGTTGGTGGAGACAATGAGGAAGATGCTGATGAAACTGAGATACCTGATTGGAACGACAACTTGACTTTTCGTTCAGGGCAGGAAGAGGTTGACTCTGAGGACGACGGGTGTGAGAGCACACAGGGTGATGAGGTTGGAGATCCCACGTGCTGTCAACCCACAGTCAGCCAGTCGATGAAAGTCAGCAGAGGAGGTGGAGGAGGATGCTAGTGATGACGAGGTTAAGTTGCGCCTTCCTGGAGTACTGGAAGCACGTCAACAACTGCATCCTCAACCACAACTCTGCCTCTAAGCAGAAGTCGTGGTGGCTCTTCTTCAGGTCACATGGGCTCTAAGCCTTGCCTAACCTGGGCCTTTTTTGAGATCGCAAAGGATAACCCAACTCAGGATGACACAGGGGTATAAAAGTCCTTGCGGGTGGTTTACCCATGACTGGAGAAGCAGCGCGGTGAAGGAGCTCCGCTTCCCGCCACTGACCGTGCCGCTTCCCTACCTCACAGATTGCCTCCAAACCTGAATGGGCAAAAACAAGAAGGCTTCAGGAGCCCCCGGAACCGCTGAGACGCCACACAGAGGAGCTATAGACCGATTCCTCCGGTCTGGAAAGGACGCTCCCCAGACACAGTCTCCCTCCAAAATGGCGGCCGCGTCCTCCTCACAGCGCGAGGCAGCTCCCAGATCAGACCGGAGCAACAGACAAAGGGGAAACCGCTTCGACTGTCTCAGAGACGACGCGATGCAGGACGAGGCCACGGGAGGACCCCAGCTACCCCCGGAGAATGCTTCTAACCTGGAGATAAGTAACTATATAAAAAACCTACCAACAAAAATGGATCTGGAGAAGTTTGCATGCAGATTAGAGAATTCATACAAATCAGAGATACAGACACTAAAACAAGAATTTACTAACAGGGTGGAGGAGGTGGAGAGGGCTCAGGATGCGGTCCTGGATGAGCTTAGAGCACACAGGGAGACATTAGAATCACATACTGCCCTCCTGGAGGACCTCCTATATATCCAGGAGGACCTGGAAAACAGGAATCGCAGAAACAATATACGGATTAGGGGGCTTCCAGAAACTGTCTCGCCTGTGGATATACCAAAGACTGTACAGAGCTTATTCAAACAGATATTAGGAGATCCGGAGGGCCCTGATATCGACATGGACAGAGTCCACAGGGCTTTAGCCCCTAGACCATCACCCGAGGCATTTCCAAGGGACATTGTGTGCAGGATTCATTTTTACTCCATTAAGGATGCCATAATGACGGCTGCACGTCAATCAAACTCCATCACTTTTGAAAATCATACCGTGTCATTGCTCCCTGATCTGGCCAGGAGAACCCTCCTCCAACGTAGGGGTCTACGGCCCTTACTGAATCTCCTGAAAGATAGGGAGATAAAGTATAGATGGGGCTTTCCTTTTCAACTCATAGCCTCTAAAGATGGCCGCTCAGCCTCCCTCAGGAAAATAGGAGACCTCCCCACATTTACAAGAGCCCTTGACTTGCCCATGATTGATCTACCAGACTGGCCCAGGTTACAGGCCCTTCCTGACCCACCGTTGCGATGGAGCAGATCACCCAGGGCTGGACATTCCGGAAAGGCCCCCACCTGAATGGACATGA
Source organism: Allobates femoralis (assembly GCA_033576535.1). NCBI lineage: Eukaryota > Metazoa > Chordata > Amphibia > Anura > Aromobatidae > Allobates > Allobates femoralis. The sequence goes on from JARQOC010000003.1 coordinate 161,209,724, forward strand.
TGCGAACCTCGGTGTACATTACATGGATGGGGTCATGACCCTGTTGGCTCGGATGTCCCGGGAGACATAAAGAGCCTGTTGTTGGCCTGGTTTAGTTAAGCTGTTAACAGAAACATCCGAGGGTTACCCTCTTCGTTAGTGTTGTATATTTAGAGTAATCTTTCCTCTAATCACCCTCCTCCCCTTCTCCCCTTCCCTTCTCCCACACCCTCATCCTTCTTTTTCATATATCTTTCTCTTCCCTCTTAATCACTACTCCTCGGCTCCCCCTACCCCCTCTTTCCCTGGTTCCTTCCTCCATTCTCTAACCCCTACATAACCCCTTCCCCATAACCACACACCTACTTTTCCCTCTTGACACTCTTATATCCTCCTTTACCACCAATTCACTCTAACTCTCACAATCTATTACTGATATACTTAATCCCTTGCTATCGGTGGGGGAGACTTATATAGGACATGTGAAGACGTCTTCTACATATGACTTCTGTGTCTATCCTCTTCCCTACATTTTCCTCTCAATCCTTCCATTCCCTGCTCCAGAAATCCTTATTAAACTTCTATTACCTTTCCCTACCTATCTATAATCCTCCCTTTTATTTGTTTATACATTTCAGAAGGTATTTTAGATACTCGTTAAGTATAATAGTCTCATACATCTGCAATGATTGGTTTACAGGGCTAAATCCTCTAGTTAGTCAACAGCCCATATAGTTATATGTTATAGAACTAAGGCAACTTACATAAGTTAATTATAAAAATTTTTATAAACTGTGAGATGGGACGGCTGGAGGTGTGCGGTGGGCTCACCTGCTCCCCAGTCATCCCACGACTCCCAAGTGCTGGACAAGGTTTGTCCATATTCTGCACCTTTTGCCATGTCACAGCTTCGGCCTGACATGGAACTCCTTTGTTGGGTTTTTACCCATTACTCTCTTTTCTCTCCTTTTCCTTTTCCTGTTTCTCCTCTATATTCTCTCCAAATGTCTTTTCTGTCTCTCCTTAGTCGTTACTCAAAAGTGGTCCTTGAGAAAATGGTCATACTATGTCAGAAATTAGGTGTTGCTCACTGAATGTGAGAGGCTTGAATAAGCCTGAAAAGCGACGTCAAATATTAACGACCGCAAAAAAGTCCAAGGTTCTTGTGTTGATGCTACAGGAGACCCATTTTAGATCTGATGCTCTCCCTGTCTGCGGCTCCCGGGAATTTCCAGTTTGGTTCCATAGTACCAACCCCACGTCCAAATCTAGGGGAGTTTCTGTGGCATTCCACAAATCTTTCTCCCCTGAGGTCGTGGATCAGGAAATTGACCCTGGAGGTCGATACATATTCTTAAAAATTAATTGGTCTTCTCGCTTATATATTCTGGCTAACGTATATTTTCCCAACAGGCATATACTGAGGTTCAGCTCGAAAGTCAAAAGTCTGCTGGAGAAATTCGCAGGACAAGTCCCCATTATATTGGGAGGTGACTTCAATCACCCTATAGACCCGAAAGTGGATACATCCTCAGGTAGGTCATGCCTTCCTGTACCGTCTCTCCAACGTTTGGCAGGGCACATGGAGTCGCTGCGCACAGTGGACATATGGAGATTACTGCATCCTGGGGAACGAGACTTTACTTTCTTTTCTCACACACATTCAGTGTATAGCAGGATAGACAGATTCCACATATCCCAGTCCCTTTTAGACTTTGAGGTCAAGTCATACATCGGAAACATAATACATTCAGACCATGCACCGATACATTTAATCTTGAGGATAGGGCCCCAGGATAGAAAAGAATACACGTGGCGTCTTAATGAATATTTACTAAGAGACCCAACTTGCTTCAAAGATTTGATCTCCGCTATTCAAAATTTTAACTCAGACCATGCTAGGGACACTACCTCACGTCCAATACAATGGGAGGCCCTGAAGGCAGTACTTCGGGGCGTTTTAATATCCCATGGTTCAAGGCTAAAAAGGTGAGATCTCAAGAGGTGAAGGATTTACTCCGAGAAATCTCTCAGCTGGAAGACCTCCATAAACAGACTCCAACACCCATTTTAACGACCCAATTATCTACAGCCCGTCACAAACTCCTTGCAATATTAGATCAAAAAGATAAAATCCAAAGAGACAGAATACATTCAAAATTTTATTTATTGGGTAATAAATCTGGGAGACTATTAGCGCGAGCGCTCCACCCGAGAAATCAATGCACATATGTTTCTCACGTGACCAAGTCAGATGGGACAAGGGTGCATGCCACTAAAGACATGATGGAGTGCTTCCGCTCCTTCTACTCATCCTTATATAATATAGAAAGGCCCACTGATGTTGACTATGTCCGTAATTTAAGGGAATACATTGGGAAAAACGGTCCACCCCCTTTGTCTGATGACATTAGAAAAGAACTGACTTCAGACTTTACTATGGAAGAACTAGATGACGTATTAAAATCACTTAAACCAGGAAAGAGCCCCGGCCCTGACGGTTACTCTTCAGGCTTCTACAGATCTCTAGCGGAATATTTAAACCCTCGTTTTCTGGAAGTATGCAACAGCATCTCCAAGGGGGAGGCTTTCCCTCCTCAGGCCTTGTTGGCCCACATAGTGGTTTTGCCGAAGCCTGGAAAGGATCCGTCACTCTGCAGTAGTTACAGACCCATATCCCTTATGAATATAGACATTAAAATATACGCTAAGTTACTCTCAAATAGATTAAGACAATTTCTACCATCCCTAATAAATACAGACCAGGTGGGTTTTGTCCCGGGACGCGAGGCTCGTGATAATATCATCAGGTCCGTAGCGGTCATTGATGGGGCAAGGAGGAGGGGGGTTCCCATGTGCATCCTGTCGATAGATGCCGAGAAGGCCTTCGACAGGGTGCGATGGGACTTCCTATTCACCACTTTGGAACATATTGGATTAGGTGGGGTGATGTTGGACAGAATTAAGGCCCTTTATATGGCTCCGTCAGCTCGAGTGCGGGTTAATGGGTCCTTATCGGACCCCTTCCCCATCCAGAACGGTACACGCCAGGGGTGCCCTTTATCTCCCCTGATATATATTTTGTGCATGGAATCCCTGGCGGGAGCTATACGGACTAATAAGTCGATAAGGGGACTTGAGACGGGGGACACGGAGCAGAAGCTTGCACTGTTCGCAGACGATGTGCTCCTGTTTGTAACCAACCCTCTCATATCTCTACCAAACATAATGGAGGAATTAAGCATTTATGGAGACTTGAGCAACTTCAAGATGAACGAGTCTAAATCGGAGTTACTCAACATCTCCATCCCGGCATTGGTGGCTAAATTAATAAGAATACAGTTCCCATTCATATGGAAACAAGACGAAATTAAATATCTATGGGTAAAACTGACTAGGGACCCCTTGAATCTCTACACTAGAAACTTTGTGCCCCTACTGACCACCTTGGAAGCAGACCTTAGGTCTTGGAATAGACTCACGATCTCTTGGTGGGTAGAATCCACTCAGTTAGAATGGACCTACTCCCCAGAATTCTGTATTTTCTCCAGGCCGTCCCGATCCTTCTTCCGGCATCCTTTTTTTCCAGACTCAAGACTCTTTTAACCAGATATATCTGGAATCATAAAAGAGCTAGAATAGCACTTAGCACATTGTGTAGAAGGCCGGAGGAAGGAGGAGTGGGCATGCCAAATTTTCTAATCTACCACAAGGCTGCCTTGGGCAAGTGCATCTTGGACTTGTACAAGCAAGCAGCCACACAACGCTGGGTTGAAGTAGAATACGCACTCGATACATTATGTCCTCTGGCAAGGGTCTGGTTCCATGGCTCTAGACCTCCGCCTCCCCACTCCTTTATAATATCCCAATTGGCATTATTCGTGAAAAACAATAATCAGTTGCTACATATGACCACGAACCCTGGCCCTCTAACCCCCATATTTAATAACCCGGCTTTTGGTATGGAGAGTGGGGAACACTCCTTTCTGGGTATACATAGAAAAGCACATCCAACAATTCACAACTACATTACTCCAAGGGACGTAAAGAAACTGGAAGACTTCTACCATACGTCACCTGCCCCCCCGGGTGCATGGCTTCAGCACGCCAGGTTGCGTAGCTATATTAAGTCCCTACCCTGGTCAAACATCTCTAGACAACCAACAGCTTTCGAAAGGCTTTGCCTCGAGAGAGACCCAATCCCCCATGCGATTTCAGCTCTACATGTCATATTCCAGAACTCTATGGAGACGGGAGACAAATACTCTGCCAAATATAAATTAAAATGGGAGAGAGACTTCCATACCGAATTCTCACCAGTTGATTGGGATAAAGTAATATTGTTCACACACAAATCAGCTACATCGGCGGCGCTATTGGAACGGAACTTTAGGCTGTTGGCGAGATGGTATAGGTGTCCGGCTGACCTACATTTAATATTCCCATCGGTGTCGGACCGCTGTTGGCGTTGTCTTGAAGATTGTGGCACCTACTTACATATTTGGTGGGACTGTCCTCTAATCCGCCCATTTTGGGAGGAGGTATTTGACCTGTATAACATGGTTACACGGGCCAGTGTTCCCAAAACGGCCCGTGTGGCCATGCTGAATTTACTAGATATGTCTATTTCAAAATACAAAACTAATATGATCAGATATTTCCTTTCAGCGGCAAGAACTTTAATAGCCAGAAGATGGAGGAATGAGAAACGTCCAGATCGAACTGATTTGATTTCTGAGCTGAACCACATGTGTAGAATGGAGGATATAGTTGGCCAGAGCTCTCCAGATCCAAAAGCAATAGATAGACATTGCCGCCTGTGGTCTCCTTGGATCCTCTTCAGAGAGTCTGAATCACTAAAAAGGTGGCTGACATCGGGATGATGGGGGATGTGGAGGTGGACGGGGATCCCGGGGCCCGCGGATGGGGAGGATTAGTCTTCTGCATCTCCTGCGGTTCACACATAGGAACTACTATGGGCATTCGTACTCGGCTACTTACCACATGAATACTTGGTTGAACCCTCTCTTGTACACCACTTAGATATTCGACTTTAGTTGATTTATATTGAGAACGACTACTCTCTTCCCTTTGTGGGAATCCTCTTCTTCTCTTTCTTCTTCTTTTCTGCTCTTCTCCTTCTAATCAATCTTTATAATTTCCTCTTATAATTAATATATCACGATTTAATGTTTATATATGTTCACCTAATGAAGCGATTCTAGGTCTAGAGAGGACGAGGTAGAGATAGAGATAGGGGTCTGAATGTAAGACCCGGCGAAATAACTATCTACCTACAAATTGTCTTGGAATAAGCAAGGGACAATACAAGAGATTCAATGTTACCAAGAATCTGCGATATAGTGATTTTATGACAAAATTTGAATATTTCGCTTTCATTGTTTTACTCTATAATGTTTTATGTTTTTTGAAAAAGCAAATATGAAACATGTTTTTGCCGTGTGTACAATGTATATTGTGTACTTAACATGTACTTACACACTTTAAATAAATAAAATCTGATTTAACCTAAAAGTCCTTGCGGATGCATGACTTGTTCATCTTCATGAACGTTAGTCTGTCTACATTGTCCCTGTCACATCGCCATCGGACTCGGTGGCCGGTGTTCCTGCCTCGGTCGCTGGGAGGAGCCGGATTCCTTCGTCTGGTGGTGCTGGTGATAGGAAGGCCTTGTCCTCATATGGACCTGCTCCAGCGACGTCTGCCTCTGTCGCTGAGCGCCGCTGTGTTTCCCCTCTGGGTGGTGTTGGTCGCAGAAGAGCGGGCCCTGCAGAGGTGTCCGTTAGGCGCAGCCTGCGTTCTTCTGTCAGAGGTGGGCTGGGTGGAGCCAGTCGTGCATCTCCATCTGGCCTGGCTCTAGGGGCGGTTCGGATGAGGTCATCAGGCTGTGAGCTCCAGCCTATGGGAGGTAACCGCGCCCTTCAAATACATTGGAGCCTGTCTTGCAGGCCGCCAGATATAGTTTTGGTTCCCCAGTGATATAGTGTATGTTTAGTTTTGTCTCTGACCTTGCCTGGATTTCTGACTCTGCCTCTGCCTATTGATTTTGTACCTCAGCTGCCCTCTTGGTTTTGCCCTTGACCTTTGCCTGGATTTTTGACTCTGCTACTGCCTGACGATTTTGTACCTTCGCTGCCCTCTCGGTTTTGACTCGGACCCCTGACTACGTTCTTCGCTTCCTGATTTTTTCCCTTCCTAGACGACCTCCCTGCTCTGCTGCTCCCATAGGCAGCTACCCCCTGGGCTCCGCTATAATTCCAGATCCCTGTATAGGGGTTAAGGGTCTCGGGGTTTCTCGGGGTGCTGCCTTACCAGCAGCTCAGCCTTACAGCGGACGGTCGTCACAGTCCCTGGACACAGCCACATGCGCTTACTGTCAGCACACCACCAACAGTGCTAAAGACACGTACAGAGAGAACGCTGGCTGCGGGGCACGACATATACTCCAAGGCATGAGTGGTGAGCTCAGGCCATTTTTCCAGATTGGAAGCCCAAAATGAGCAAGGGTCCAGTTCTACAGTCATGGCATCGATGTTCACTTGGAGATACTCCTGTACCATCCTCTCTAGGCGTTGACTATGTGTCAGACTTCTTGTCTCCTCTGGCCTTGCAAAGGATGGTCTAAAAAATTGGTGAAACAATTCCACAAAATTGCTGTTACCACCAGATACGGTGTTACTATTACGGTTTGAGTTATGACTCGACAGTCCCACGGTTGGCAAGTTAGAACTGTGAGATTCACTATGTGCACCACTGGTGTTTTGTGGAAAAGCAGATCTAAGATTCTGTAACAGCTTCTGCTGATACTCCTGCATGCGTGACTCCCTTTCTATGGCAGGAATTATTTCGCCAAATTTACTCTTGTACCTGGGATCTAAGAGTGTGGCAACCCAGTAGTCGGCATGACTTCAAATTCTGACAATCCGAGGGTCATGTTGCAGGTAGTGCAACAAGAAGGCACTCGTGTCTTGCGCATCCAGGAGGCCCAAGTCTTTGTTGTGTTGGTGGCAGCAAGGTAGGAACCATGCTTCCTTCCACTGCCCTCTCCCCACCACCTCGCACAACAGAAATGTGATCAAAGTCTCCCTCATCTGATGTCTTCCATGCCCATCGCCAGTTCGTCCTCTATTTGTTCCTCAGCTCCTGCACCTTCCTCAACAGTTTGGCTGCTATTATATGCCCTCGTTAATCCCTCTCCCCCACCCTCCCATGCCTGCCGCCTTGGTGCTGCCGACTGTCTGGACCTTGGAGACCTTGTTATCCCTTCCGCATACGACTCCTCCTGTACTTCCTTCCCCTCCTCTTGTCCCACCACCTGACTCCAAATACTGTTTAAAGTGTGCTCCAGCATGTAAATGACCGAAATAGTCATGCTGATAATGGCATCGTCAGTACTAAACATCTTCGTCGCCATTTCAAAACTGTGCAAAAGGGTGCATAGGTCCTTGATCTGAGACCACACCAGCAGCTTGATTTGCCCCACCTCTGGGTCTCGTTGGCCCAGGTTATAAGTCATAACGTATTTCACCAGTGCTTGTCGGTGCAGCCACAGTTGCTGCAACATATGCAGAGTTGAATTCCATCGTGTCGGCACATTGCATTTCAGCCGATGAACTGGCAGGCCGAACGACTTCTGTAGTGATGCAAGTCGTTGAGCTGCGGGATGCGAATGGCAGAAGTGAGCACACAGTGACTGTGCCCTCTGCAGAAGCCCATCTAGGCCGGGATAGTGGGCTAAAAATTGCTGGACAACCAGGTTCAAGATGTGAGCCATACAAGGCACATGTGTCACATTGCCCTGGTGAAGGACCACACCCAGCATTGCAGCATTGTCGCACGCAGCCTTCCCTGGCTGCAGGTTCAGTGGAGACAACCATTGATGAAACTTGGTCTCCACAGCTGACCACAACTCCTCAGCTGTGTGACTCACATTTCCCAGATATTTCAATGTAAACACTGCCTGATGACATTGAGCCCTGCTGCCAGCATAGTAAGATGTGTGCAGGATTCCTTCTGCGCAGTTAGAACACGGGTGGCATTACCAGACAGGCTTTGGGTGGAGGACCGAGACGAGGTTGAGCAGGCAGAAGCAGTGGAGAAACTTCTACATACAGAGGATTGACGCACAACTCGTAGGTACGGCAAGACTTGGACAGCAGCCCCTTCTCCTGCTGTCACCATAGTTACCCAGTGCCCAGTCAGCGACATGTAACGCCCCTGTCCATGCTTACTGGTCCAAGTGTCTGTGGTGAAATGCACCCTGCCACACACAGAGTTTCTCAAGGAAGATATTGTGTGCGACATGCTGGTGTAGCGCAGGCACAGCTTTCTTTCAGAAGTAGTGGCGACTGAGCATCTGGTACTGGGGCATTGCGACGGGCATAAGGTCTCAAAAATCCTCTGTGTCCACCATGCAGAAAGGCAGCATTTCTGTAGCCAACACCTTGCAGATGGTGAATTTCAACCTCTTAGCTTCCTCATTGCTAGAAGGAAATGGTCTTTTACTTGTCCACATCTGAGGGACCGAGGGCTAGCTGCTGTGCTGAGATGGGGTTGAGTAGGGTGTCGCCCGGAAACTGCTAGTCTGTGAGTAAGGTGCAGTCGGAGATATTATGTTGCCTTTATCCAAAGGTGGTGCTCTTGACTCACCGGTGGCCGGGACTCCGGTTTAGACAGGCGTTCGCTTCTTCCTCCTTGTCACGGATGGACCGCGCCTGCCGGTAGTGGGGCCCGGTGGTACAGATCAAAAATGATGAGACGTTTTATGGGAACAGATTAAGGGGTTAATTTGTCGTGACGCCACCTATGAGAGTTTCGGTAACTTTACCGACGCTGCGGGGCCTCCGGGGGATGGAATGCAGCAAGATGGAACGCTCCCCACAGGCTGAGCGGTGATCCCCGGAGCCAGAAGCTGCACAAGATGTTGTGAGGCAGCTGCGGTTACCTTAGCATGCGGATAGACAGTTCATAAGAAGGCACGGACACTGTAAGTCTCTGTAACGGGTTCTTTACTGTAACCAGCAGGCAGTACATGGTATACAGTTTGTAGGTAGTGGACAGGGTGGACTCAGCAATGACCAGTGTGTTCTCAGAGATCCGCGGTGTTCCTCCATTCTATCTAAGTACTGTGCCGTTGTCGCCCAGGAATACCAGATCGGGTACAGGGAGGCTGCTTGAATGCCCTATCCGGGGTATACGTTCCGGATGCTTTGGGGAGCCTTGGGTCCCTTGGTGGGTACACCGCTGGTTAGACGACTGGATTTGGCGATGGTGGGGTGCTCCTGTAAAGCGGTCCCTACACTCCTCTGGTTCGCATAGCAGAGCTGAACTGCTGCTAGCTTCGGTACCAGCAAACCGGCTGTAGATGGGCACGGGATGATTTTGGACCCGCATATTGACGCCCGTAGTTCGGTTGGTAATGCACCGGGAGTAATGGTGCTCAACCGGGTGATGGTAGGGAGATGGCCGGTAGAAGGTGGCCAGGGGGCCGCACGGAACTGTGCAACCCCCTCTCGTAGGTTGCAGAGCTGGGAATCTGCAGAGGGTCTTCTACGTTGCTCTTACAATCTCCGACTTCACTCTACTTCTCTTCCTAATTCTCCTAAACTTCCACTACACACTACCCTTACACTCCGCCCACCAGGACCTGATTGACCCTCTATGCTAGGTGATGCATGTAGGGTATAGATCTCTGAGTTAACCGTGTGATTGCTGGGTCAGAGAATATTGCTGCTGCATTTATGGCTGCAATACCCTCCTGTGACGCACTCGGTGCGGGGCGCCACACTCCCCTTTGGTGAAATACGCTTGTCCCCAAGTGTCGCGCTACCCACCATTACAGAGAAATTTTTATATTTTATAACAGGCATAAAAGATACACTTTTATTGACAACAGGTACATTTTACTTTTTGATGTTGCAAGCAAAGGAAACAGGTTAACACATTCGTGGACCTGGCCGGCGGTCGGCTGTCCTTAGTTTGAGTCCAGGCTATAGCCGCCAAGTCGCGGTGCTATTTACCAAACAAGAAGAAGTCTCTGGTAAAGTTCAAACAACAAAGTCACTTATGGAGGGCAGTGTTCCGGACCCGTATAGCGAACCACCCATCGCAGCATACATATCGCTCGTAGGTTACAATGTCCCCTCTATACAAATCGCGGTTTGGATGCCCTCTTGGTAGGTGCGACTCCACATCACGACGCCCCACAAACACTTCCGTACATACACCCTCCTCCCTGATGAAACCCCACCCGGTGGAAAGGTTGAATGTGCTCACCCGTCCTGTCTTGCAGAGTTCATCAGGCAATGGAGGTTGGCGGCGAGCTTCAGCGCGAGCCTGCATGTTGGCGCGCAGACGAGCCTGCCACTCCTCCCTTCGGATGCGACGTACATCTTCGTCGGAGCGGTGCGGAGTGTGGATAAAGTCACTGCGACCGTTGTTGAACGGCTTGAGTTTGGTGGGCAGTCTGGATCAGAACCCGGTTGAACGGCACCAGAGAAGGTGTTGCGGTGGCACCTGACCAACGTACCCGAGCGGATTGCTCGGCAGAAGGATCCACTGTATCTCCCCAGGCGAACCCGGTGTAGAGGTCCTCAGCGGTGCTGTGGGTCTCGTCATCGTTATCATCCTCCTCTCCCTCAACGATCACATCGGGCTGCTCGGCATACGGAGATGTTGGAATGAGGTCCTCTGGGTCAATGGGCGGCTGCGCTGCAAAATTCTCCTCGGGGTCGTCCTGCAGGGCTTCCAGGCTGCCTGCTTTTTCTTCTGTTGCAGCTGGTACCGGTGTTTCAATCCCGGTCACCAGGTAGGCCTCGGTAGTAGCAGAGGAAGCCTCCGGTTTGGGGAAGAAACAGGCGACAGTCTCGGTAGTGGTGAAACTAGTCGCGGGTTCCTCAAGAGGAACCAGGTGAATGTCCATTTCTTCTTGCGAGCAAGTTGCAAGCTCCGGCTCAAACACGGACTCGGTTCCAGGCTCTGAAGCGGGATGAGCTGCGATCTCTACCGGGATGATGCAGTCTATCGGCTCCGGAGACGAGGCGGGACAAGTGGTCGTCGTGGGCGAGGCGGTGCTGAAACTCGAGATGTCGTCTGATCCTGGAGTGGTTGCACCCGAGCGGCTCTTCTGCATCGCACGATGTAGTCTGCTGCCCTAGCTCGCGCTCCAGCTGCGGATCGTCCATTCTACGGTCTCGATTAGTCTCACCCAGAGGTCTTGTAGAGCTTCTTGCCAGAAGTCGGGGCTGCCGTCTATGTTGAGGACAGGACCAGGACCCGGATGGCCTATTGCTGCTCTGGCCTCGGCTTCCACTTCTCGCATCAGGTCATGGAGTCTGGTACTGGTCATCTTTCTTGGAGGAACCACACCCGTCTCCACCCGGTAACTGTTCTGGTGAAGAGCTGGTGAAGAATGGTCTGACACTCCCACTTCCTTGGGGGCTTTTCTAGTCCAATGGTGGGAAAAAGTCTCTGGTCCGCCCCCATGGTTGATTCGAGCAATCAGGGCGGACAATGATTTTGGCGCCTTTGCCTTTAGCCCTCCCACGAAGAGGGGCGGTGGCTCACCCCTGGGCTTGCACGTGGCGGATCCTCATGGCGGGGACGCCATCTTGGGCGCCATCTTGGCCCAACGGTGAAAAGGCGGGAAAAGTTCTTTTTGGGACGAACAAAGTTCAAATTGTTGAAATAAAGTCTTTTAAGCACATAATACCCATTAGAGAATGGGCCTGCTCGTATCCTGTTCGTGACGCCAAATTCTGACTCACCGGTGGCTGGGACTCCGGTTTAGACAGGCGTTCGCTTCTTCCTCCTTGTCACGGATGGACCGCGCCTGCCGGTAGTGGGGCCCGGTGGTACAGATCAAAAATGATGAGACGTCTTGTGGGAACAGATTAAGGGGTTAATTTGTCGTGACGCCACCTATGAGAGTTTCGGTAACTTTACCGACGCTGCGGGGCCTCCGGGGGATGGAATGCAGCAAGATGGAACGCTCCCCAAAGGCTGAGCGGTGATCCCCGGAGCCAGAAGCTGCACAAGATGTTGTGAGGCAGCTGCGGTTACCTTAGCATGCGGATAGACAGTTCATGAGAAGGCACGGACACTGTAAGTCTCTGTAACGGGTTCTTTACTGTAACCAGCAGGCAGTACATGGTATACAGTTTGTAGGTAGTGGACAGGATGGACTCAGCAATGACCAGTGTGTTCTCAGAGATCCGCGGTGTTCCTCCATTCTATCTAAGTACTGTGCCGTTGTCGCCCAGGAATACCAGATCGGGTACAGGGAGGCTGCTTGAATGCCCTATCCGGGGTATACGTTCCGGATACTTTGGGGAGCCTTGGGTCCCTTGGTGGGTACACCGCTGGTTAGACGACTGGATTTGGCGATGGTGGGGTGCTCCTGTAAAGCGGTCCCTACACTCCTCTGGTTCGCATAGCAGAGCTGAACTGCTGCTAGCTTCGGTACCAGCAAACAGGCTGTAGACCAGGACCTGATTGACCCTCTATGCTAGGTGATGCATGTAGGGTATGGATCTCTGAGTTAACCGTGTGATTGCTGGGTCAGAGAATATTGCTGCTGCCTTTATGGCTGCAATACCCTCCTGTGACGCACTCGGTGCGGGGCGCCACACTCTCAATGTCTTACAGCGCTCAACTCCAGCAGGTGTTTCCACTTCCAAAAGAACTGATGACCTGCCACACTGGCTGATTGCAGGTAAAGAGGTGGAAGGTCTGCGTCCAAAAGCATGAGTGACTGCTGTCCCCACAGTCACAGAGGATGAAGAGGCCGCGGATGCACTTGATGGGGCAGACGGTGGTTGGCCTGACCCGCTAGGCCGCATTGTAGCACAGTGAGCTTCCCACTGCGACTTTTGCTTCATATCCATGTGACGGTTCATGCATGTACTCAAACTATTGATTTTTCGGCCTCCACTTAGATTTTGGTGACAAATCTTACAAATAACATGGGGAGACTAAAGGCTTGTGGATTTTTGAATGTGCTGCATGAAGGTCACCTCACCAACCATATTAAGCTTGCAACTCTGGGGCAATTGATGCCACTTAAGTGGTGTCTGTGCCCAAAGTTTTTAAAAAAATGGAGACTCATGTTGGACTCATGTTGTATTTTACATGATTTTAGAAGGGCATGACATGCCTACATCTGTGTCTCCTCTTCCTTTTACTCGTCCAGCTCGTTTCTTTTCGCATTTTTATATGTACTTGTCACTTTTCCATGTGTTTGTTGTGTCTTCTGAGTAGTTTGCACCTTTTAGACACCTTAGAAGGTGTTTTTTATGTGTTTTCTATGTGTTTGTGTTTGCCTGCCATTATTTTCAATGGTGTTTGATGGTGTTCGACGAACATTCAATGAATATTCGTCAAACACCCCCCCAATTCAATGAATCGAATCGAATTTGAACATTAGGGTGGTGGCTCATCTCTACTAACCACTTCTCTTGGCCTCTCATGGTGGGTTTACACACACCAATTATTGTATCCAATCTCTGAACCAATCTCTGGTTGCAGTGAAATCATGGACAGATTGCTCCATGTTGTACACAGCCACAAAATGGAACTATGTGTCCATGATTTCACTGCAACCAGAGATTGGTTCAGAGATTGGATACAATGATTGGTGTGTGTAAACCCACCATTACAGCTCTCAACCTCTGAGATGGTAACACCCTTGATCTGGTCTTTACCTGGCTCTGTTCAACCTCCTCCTTAGATAACTCACCTTTTCCTCTCTCTGATCACAACATTCTCTCCTTCACACTCACAAACCCTCGCCAACCACAGCAGACTCCTACCTATCACACATTCAGAAATCTTCAGGACATCAACCTTACAACACTCACAGACTCTCTACACTCATCACTGTCCCCAATCTCCTCATTCTCCTGTCTGGATCTGGCAGTAAATCACTACAATGTCACTCTCAGAAGCACCCTGGACCGAGTAGTGCCCCTCACCCTCAGAAACTCCAAACATAGAATAAAACAGCCTCACATCGCAAACTCAATTCCTCCAGCAATGCTCTAGGAGTGTTGAACGCTTATGGAGGAAAACTTGCTACCAAGAAAACTTTTTCCGTTACAAATTCATGTTAAAAATCTACAATTCTGCCCTTTACCTCACCAAACAAACCTTCTTCACCACTCTGATCTCTTCACTATCCAACAATCCAAAAAAACACTTTGACACCTTTCACTCTCTCTTCAGTCCTAAAGTGCAGGCCCCCATCACTGACCTCTGTGCTGATGATCTGTCTTCTTACTTTATGGAGAAAATATACAACATCCACCAGGAAATCAGCTCCCTGCCTCCAAGCACTGCTACTCCCATTCTTCTCCACATTTCCTTCGGCTCACTCTCCATATTTGATTCAGTCACAGAAGTCTCCAGGCTCCTCTCTTCCTCTTGTCCCACTACATGCTCCACTGACCCCATTTTTTCACACCTACTCCAGTCCCTCTCTCTGGTTGTCACTACCCACTTAACAAAAATCTTCAATCTCTCTCTCTCTTCTGGCATCTTCCACTCTTCCTTCAATCACTCTGATTACTCCATTATTAAAGAAATCTTCTCTAGACCCATCCTGCACAAATAACTACAGACCAGTTTCCAATTTGCTCTTCATCTCTAAACTCTTGGAGTGCCTGGTCTACACCCGCCTTACCCGTTACCTCTCCACTCACTCTCTTGTAGATCCATTATAGTCTGGTTTCCGCCCCCTACACTGTACAGAAACTGCCCTCATCAAAGTGACCAATGACCTTCTGACAGCAAAACGTAATGGTGACCAATCTCTGCTTATTCTTCTTGACCTCTCTGCAGCTTTTGACACAGTCGACCACCATCTCCTACTCTCTATGCTGTAATCCATCAGCATAAAGGACACTGCTCTCTCCTGGTTCTTATTCTATCTTTCTGACTGTTCTTTCAGTGTATCAATTGCTGGCTCCACTTCCTCTCCTCTTCCTCTCACTATTGGGGTCCCTCAGGGTTTAGTCCTTGGCCCTCTTCTTTCCTCTCTCTACACGGTCTCTATTGGACAGACCATCAGCAGATTTGGCTTCCAGTACCATCTCTATGCTGATGAGACACAATTATACACTCTAGCCCCTGACCATACCCCTGCGGTACTAAAGAACACCAATGACTGTCTAGCTGCAGTTTCCAACATCATGTCCGCTCTCTATTTAAAATGCAATGTTTCCAAAACTGAACTTCTGCTCCCGCCCTCCACTAACCTCCCTAAATCTGACATCTCCCTCTCAGTGTGTGGCACGATAACGCCTAGTCAGCAGGCTTGCTGTCTGGGTGTTTTGTTTGACACTGATTTCTCTTTCATCTCCTATATACAATCTCTCGCCCGCTCCTGTCACTTGCACCTGAAGAACATCTCTAGAGTTTGCCCCTTTCTCACTATGGAAACAACAAACCCACTCACCGTGACCCTAATACATTCCTGCCTTGACTACTGCAATTCTCTATTAATTGGCTTCCCCCTCACTAGACTTTCCCCTCTTCAGTCCATCCTTAATGCAGCAGCCAGGATCACCTATCTGGCCAATCATTACTCAGATGTCTTCGCTGCGTGTCAGTCACTGCACTGGCTGTCTATACACTACAGGATCCAATTAAAATTGCTTGTTCTCACCCACAAACCTCTTCACAGTGCAGCACCTTCCTAATCTCCTCCCTCATCTCTGTCTATCACCCTACCTGTTCTCTATGTTCTACAAATGACCTTCGATTAACATCTGCATTAATCTGAACCTCCCACTTCTGGCACCAAGACTTCTCTTGAGCCGCACCAATTCTCTGGATTGCTCTACTTCAAGAAATTAGGACTATCACAATCTTACATAGCTTCAGATGCTCCCTAAAATACATCTTTTTAAGGCGCCCTATCATGCTCCCTAATAGAAGTCCTTTATACTGTAAGTAGGCCATTCACTATTTCTCTGGACATAACTCTCATTCAAACTCCACCAAGCTCTACCCAGATTGGCTGGTGACCATTCATGTAATTTTTTTCTACCCCCTCTTCCTCAAGATGCCTGGACCATCATTGTAATAAGACCCTGTACTTTGTGTAACCCTGATCTCCTTGTAGATTGTAAGCTCTTTTAAGCAGGGTCACTTTTATTTTTGCTGTAATTATTGTATTGTATTTTTTACATTGTTCCTCTGCTTTAAGTATTTTATTGTATTTTTGACATTGATTCTCTACTTTAATTACTGTATTGTATTTTTTTTATATAATTGTTAGCTATGACCGTATGTGTATGAAACACTGAATTGTAAAGCGCTATGGAATATGTTGGCGCTATATAAATAACTCTACCGAAACTGCCCTAACTAAAGTCACCAACTACTCCTAGACCTATCCTCTGCCTTCGACATTGCTGACCATTCCCTCTTACTACAGATTCTAGAATCTCTTGGTATCACTGACCTGGCCCTCTCCTGGATCCCTTCATATCTTACAGACATTCAGTGTCACCCACTCCCACACCACCTCTCCACCTTACCCTCTATCTGTCAGTGTTCCCCAAGGCTCAGTTGTTGGACCCCTACTTTTCTTCATCCACACCCTTAATTTAGGACAGCTCATTGGGTCCCTCAGCCTTCAGTATCATCTCTATGCTGATGACACTCAGATCTATCTCTCTAGACCCGACATCACCGCCTTGCTTTCCAAAATTCCACAATGTCTGTCTGCTATCTCATCCTTCTTCACTTGCTTTCTGAAACCAAACATGGACAAAAGAGAATTAATTATCTTTCCCCCAATGCACTCTCCCCCTCTCCCTGACCTATCCATTAAAATCAATGGCTGCTCACTTTACCCTGTCCCCCAAGCTCACTGCCTCGGGATAATCCTTGACTCTGCCCTCTCCTTCAAGCTACATATCCAAGCCCTTGCCACCTCTTGCCGAGTCCAGATCAAAAATATTTCCCGGATCCGCTCATTCCTTGACCTCAACACTGCAAAAACAATTGTTCATGCCCTCTTCAACTCCCACCTTGACTATTGTAACCTCCTGCTCACTGGCCTCCCCTCTAGCTCTCTTGCAACACTCCAATCTATCCTAAACTCTGCTGCCCAACTAATCCACCTATTCCCCTATTTCTCCTCTCTGCCACCCCCTTCACTGGCTCCCTATCTCTCAGAGGCCTTGGTTTAAAACCCTGACTATGACATAAAAGCGGTCCACAATCTGTCTCCTCTGTACATCAGTGACATGGGCTCTATCTACCCTCACGTAACCTCAATCCACTCAAGATCTCCTCACCCCTTATCCCTTCTTCCCACAACAGCATACAAGACTTTTCCCGGGCATCCGCTATCCTCTGGAACTCTCTGCCCCAACATATCAGACTTTCACCTACTCTGGAAACCTTCAAAAGAAACCTGAAGACCCACCTCTTCTGTCATGCCTACAACCTACTGTGAGCCTCGGTCCACCAAACCCCCACCTGACCAACTCTACCCTCTCCTATTGTCTCCTTACCCATCACCACGTACAATGTGAGCCCGCGTGAATAGGGTCCTCTCTCCTTCTGTACCTGTGTGCCTTATATTGTCAATGTACATTGTTCTTGTCTATGTATACCCTTTCCATGGAATTAATGGTGCTATAATAATAAATAATAATAATAATAATATAATAATAAATAATAATAATAATAATAATTATTATTATTATTATTATTATTATTAAACTTCAGATTTATTTTTCACCACTTAGATACAAGTAAAAGTGTACATGCTTGGTATCTACGAACTCATACCAGCTTGAGGCATCATACGTGTCTGTTTTACCGTATGGTGAACATGGTGAATAAAAAGCACAAAAAAGAAATGTGTGATTGCACTTATTTTGCAATTTTACCGCGTTGGAATTTTTTACCATTTTGTGTTTTTTGGTAAAATGAATGACTTCTTTTGAAAGTACAACTCATCCAACAAAAAACAACATATGTCTATATTGGCAGAAAAATGAAAAAGATATGGCTATTAGAAGAAGGGGAGGGAAAAACGGAAAATCGCCTGGGGGTGAAGGAGATAATAGTTTGCCTTCTGCCAATTTGATTAGGTACTGCATACATAGACTATCCCTGCCATTTTGTAGAAGCCTTTAACCCAAGTGTTTTAATACTCAAGTTCGTCCCTAGTCAAAATCAATCAAATCCTTTAATTTGTTAATTTTTCTAGCTTTTATTTCTTAACATATCAGTCGAGGAACGAACAGTGTAATATGTCCCACCCCCTGACAGGCACCATTGTATCAAGATAACAAGTGTTGTCCTCTTCAATGCAATTTACTTTGTCATATACAATGCCTTCGTGGCTTGCCCTGGTTGTACACGTGTATCAAGGCAGTGTCGGATCTACAGTGTTGTATTTTGGGAGTGAAAAGTTAATTGAAATCAGATGTCACATAAATAATGTATAGCAAAACAATGACTTTTACATCTAGATAGAAAATAAAATAAATATTTACCGGTAGTGACTTTGTGAAATGTTTGTTCTACAAAACTATACAGTATAAGGAGAATGTGCATAAAAGAGAAATTTAAATGTAATAATTGAGAAAAGTACACAGATATAAAGTTTATGTTTTGCTGCTGTTAAGGTCATAGCAAATCACAGCCTCTGTAAGTGCTGCGGCTAAACAATTTTGAGTGCTTTCAGCCGTTGCAATCTTTTTTCATGTGTACCTGTGTTCAAGGCCGATTCTAGCTGTTTTGCTGTCTGATGTGAAAATTGAAATGGCACCCCTCCTTGCATTGCAATTAAACTTGCAGTAAACAGAATTTTGTCCGTTTTTTTGTATTTGGCTTTTATGATATTCATTCATTATTGTTAAGCCACCATTGTCTAATCACTTATACTATATATTGTTGTACAGAAGTGCAGTATATAGAACAAATCACTGTCTCCTATGAAGGAATAAATCACCAAAACTTCCATTTGTATAGGATTACAGCACCAGAACCACCATCAGTCCAAAAATATAACACTACAACCCATAAGTAAATAAATGCATCACCTGAAAAACCATCACTTTATAAATGCAGCATTAGAACCCCAGGTGCATCTCAATGAATTAGAATATCATCAAAACGTTAATTTATATCAGTAATTCAGTACATAGAGTGAAATACATCTACTGTATAATCATCTAAGGTTCTCTGTCTGTCACGGAAATCGCGCGCCAGCGCTCATTGGTCAGCCGCGGCAACCAATGAGCGCAGTGTATGCAAAACAGCCGTGAATATTAGCGACGCGGGATTGCCATGACAGCGCTACAGTCACATAGCGGATGGGAAAGCCGACTTCACTGTCAACTTTCCCGCCCTGTGATGTGACAGAGGGGAAGAAGAATCCTGGTTCCTCCTCCCTTTGTGACATGCGTGACTGCCCCCATTTGATTTCGCAGTGTATTAATATACACTGCGAAATCAGAGTTAACTAAAGGCAAATGTATTAAAAATAATAAAGAATAAATACTTACCCTCCAACACGTGTCCGGGAGCCGCAGCAGGAATTGACCTGCTAGGAACTGTCGTGATGTCAGAGTGACTCAGGAGGGGCGTTCCTAACGCTGATTGGCCGCTTGCGATCATGTGATACATATCACATGACCGTGAGCAGCCAATCAGCGTTAGGAACGCCCGTCTGAGTCACTCTGACATCACGACAGGTCCTAGCAGGTCAATTCTTGGGCTCCCGGACACCGGAACACCCGTCGGAGGGTAAGTATTTATTCTTTATTATTTTTCATACGTTTGCCTTTAGTTAACTCTGATCTCGCAGTGTATACTAATACACTGCGAAATCAAATGGGGGCAGTCACGCATGTCACAGAGGGAGGAGGAACTAGGATTCTTCCTTCCCCTCTGTGACATCAGATGCAGCAGCACAGGTCCCTATGGGAGAAAACGCAGGCGCTGCTGCGTAAAGAATTAACATGTCAATTCTTAACGCAGCAGTGTTTTCTCCCATAAAAGCGCTGCGTATTTTTACGCAGTGTCTAAACGGCAAAGTGAATTTCCCATTCACTTTGCTGGCAGACACAATGCACATTGCGTATTTTTGAAAAGCGCGCACAAAAAAGCGCACAAAAATACGCAATGTGTGAACGTAGCCTAAGGCTGCTTTCACATTGGGGTTTTTTGAAAAATGCGGCAGTTGCGGTAAAAAACGCATCTGCCGCATTTTCCGCCTAACGCCCGCTCTTGCGGCACACTTGCGGTGCACTTTCGTTAAGTCCCATGCATTGTCTATGGGGCTTGCGGTAGGTACAGCAATTGTGGTTCCGGTAGTTGCGGCCACGAAAAAAAACACCGCTGACTGCAGTTTTTTACGGGGCTGCAACTTCCGCAAATACCAAAACCGCAATTGCCGCAAGCCCCATAGACAATGCATGGGGCTTGCCGTAAGAGCGCTGCAAGAGCGGCCGTTAGGCAAAAAATGCGGCAGATGCGTTTTTTTGACTGCAACTGTCGCATTTTTCAAAAACCCAAATGTGAAAGCAGCCTATTACATACTTACAGGACCTCTGATGATGTCACAATCATGGCCGGAGCAAGGTCACATAACTGTGATACAATATCACCAGAGGTCCTTAAGCTAAACGCACACAGCACCAGGAGCCAGGTACTGCAGTCCAATTACATCCACACACACCCTACACTCACCCTGCACTCAGGTCACACTCAGCCTTGCACTCAGGTCACACTCAGCCCTGCACTCAGGTCACACTCAGCCCTGCACTCATGTCACACTCACCCTGCACTCATGTCACACTCACCCTGCACTCAGATCACACTCACCCTGCACTCAGATCACACTCACCCTGCACTCAGATCACACTCACCCTGCACTCACGGTCCACTCACCTTGCACTCACCTCACACTTAGCCCTACACTAACGTTACACTGTCTCTAATGCAAAACCCGCGTTGCTGATTGTTTGTGGCTGGCTGGGCGCAACCAATCAGTGACACAGGATTTCGATTACAGCAAAACAGGCACAGTCTGCACGGTCTCCCGACCCCCTCTGCTCGGTCACCTGCCCGCTGCTCACCCGCTCCACACTCCCTCCCGGCCACCGTTCCATGTTCCATCTGCCCGCCGCTCACCCCGCCATTCTTCTTCTTTTCGTGGCATAGACTCCAGAAATTCAAAGAGGGTGGAGCTACCAAGGGTGGCGCTGTTATGGCCGTGAACAAGGGCATTCCCACCACATCAGGGCTATGTACTTGTACATGCCTATTATGACGCCCCCTGTTAACTCCACCCCCCGAGGCTTTGGAATTGTTGACGTCTATGCTGGAGGAAGAAGACATGCTAGGGTGAGAGGTGGCTGGACAGAAGACTGGAGCGAGTGAGAACTGAGGAGGGGCACCGTCGCACACCCGCACCGCCGCACACCCGCACCACCGCACACCCACATATTCTAGAATACCCGATGCGTTAGAATCGGGCCACCATCTAGTATATTATAATGAGTTATTACAAACAGAGTGATCTATTGCAATTGTTCATTTCAGTTAATGTTGATGATTATAGCTTATAGCCAATGAAAACTCAAAGGTCATTATCTCTGAAAATTAAAGTAGTGAGGATGAAGGGTCTGAGAGATAAAATATTACCTAAATAGGTATCAGAGGCTTCACCTTGTGTGGTTGTAAGAGTCACAACCACTATAAAAGCATATCACGGCTGCTGCAGTCCCCAGCATGGTGCATATAGAGTAGGGAGAATGAAGGGTTAAAAACCGTGCTGCTGTATTTCACAAGACATCAAAGGTTGAATATAATATTGATTTATTAGTCAATGCGTTTGAGGGCTCCCTGGCCCCTTCCTCAGGACAAATTAATGTAATATTACCATGTTTCAGGGCATTTCAGGGAGCCCTGAAATGCATTGACTAGTAAACCAATATTATATTCACCCTTTGATGTCTCGTGGAAAACAGCAGCGTGGTTTTTAACCCTTCATCCTCCCTACTTTAATTTTCTGAGATAATGACCTATGGGTTTTCAGTGGCTGTAAGCCATAATCTTGAAATAGACCACTCTGTTTGTAATAACTCTATATAACACTCTACATAATGGGTGGCATGGTGGATCAGTGGTTAGCACTGCAGCACTGCAACCTTGCAGTGCTGAGATCCTGGGTTCAATTCCCACCAAGGATGTCATTTACAAGGAGTTTGCATGTTCTCCATATGTTTGTGTGGGTTTCCTCCCACATTTAAAACACATACTAATAAGATGTTTAGATTGTAAGCCCCAATGAGGACTGTGCTGCAAATGTGTGTAAAACACTATGGAATTAATAGTGCTAAATAAATATTATTATATAATAAATGCATTTCACTTTGTATTTTGAATTACTGAATAAAATGATCTTTTTGATGATATTCTAGTTCAGGGGTGGGGAACTCCAGTCCTCGAGGGCCGCAAACAGTGCATGTTTTCAGGATTTCCTTAGTATTGCACAGGGATTGGAATCATCACCAGTGCAAGTGATTATGTTATCACCTGTGCAATACTAAGGAAATCCTGAAAACATGCACTGTTTGCGGCCCTCGAGGACTGGAGTTCCCCACCCCTGTTCTAGTTCATTGATATACTCCTCTACATAGACATACACTGCTCAAAAAAATAAAGGGAACACTTTGATTGTGAATCAATTTCTCTTGCTGTTGTACAAATGAAATAGACAACAGGTAGAAACGATAGGAATTAGCAAGACACCCACCTATAAGGCCACGTGCACACGTTGAGTATTTGATGAGTTTTTTACCTCAGGATTTGTAGCCAAAACCAGGAGTGGATGATTAAATACAGAAGTGGTGCAGGTGTTTCTATTAGACTTTTCCTCTGATTGCTCCACTCTTGGTTTTGTCTACAAATCCTGAGGTAAAAAACTCACCAAATACTCAGCGTGTGCACGTGGCCTTAGTGTGTGGTTCTGCAGGTGGCGACCATAGACCATTTATCTGTTCTCATCCTTTTTGGCTGTTTTGGTTGCTTTTGCATTTTGTCATTGTTCTTAAGGCCACATTGCACACACAGATATCTGTTCAGATATTGGTCACAGATCTCTGGTTGCAGTGAAATCATGGACACATTGTTACATTTGTACACGGCCACAAAATAGAACAATGTGTCCATGATTTCACTGCAACCAGAGATCTGTGAACAATATCTGAACAGATATCTGTGTGTGTAATATGGCCTTTACTCCTAGAGATTGCATGAGCTGGTGTCTGCGACCCACAGACGTTGCTCAGGTAGTGCAGCTCATCCGGTATGGCACATCAATGCAAGCTGTGGCAAGAAGGGTAGCTGTGTCTGTCAGCACAGACAGATCACACTGACTGTTGTGAGTCGTGATGAAGTCACTCACTGAGGCCCCATGGCAGTGAACTCAGGTGGCCCAATGCCGTGGCAGTAAGTGTGATCGCACAGTCTGCAGCAAGAGGACACTTGTTCCCTCGCTGCAGCCTCAAGATGAAGCAGAACCAGGATCATGTGCTTTGTGAGACCATTTTCTTAGTTGTCATCAGAGGGTATATGTGGGTAATAAATGGAAAAATCAGGAATGACTATGTGATTTATTTCAATAAAGGGTTTTTCTCTGTTTTATTTTAAATACCGTATATACTCGCGTATAAGCCGAGTTTTTCAGCCCAAAAATTGGGCTGAAAAGTACCCCCCTCGGCTTATACGCGAGTCAGTGCTGTATACCGATGTATACATCGGTACATACCGATGTATACATCGGTATACAGCAGCCCCCGCATCCCCAGTAATGCAGGGCTTCCCCAGCGTCTCTCCGGTCACCTGTAAAGCAAACTATACTTATCAGTGTCCCGCTCGCACCCGCCGCTGCCGACATCCGCGATCCTCCATCTTCATGTGACTCCTCTTCCTGTTTCTGTGCGCGTCGCCGGCAATGACGTCATTCCCGGCGACGCGCACAGGAAACAGGAAGAGGAGTCGCATGAAGATGGAGGATCGCGGATGTCGGCAGCGGCGGGTGCGAGCGGGACACTGATAAGTATAGTTTGCTTTACAGGTGACCGGAGAGACGCTGGGGGGGCCCTGCATTACTGGGGCTGCCTGTATACTACCGCTGGGGCTGCTATATACCTCTGGGGCCCTGTATACTAACACTGGGGCTGTATATACTACCACTGGGGCTGTATATACCTCTGGGTCCCTGTATACTACCACTGGGGCTGCTATATACCTCTGGGTCCCTGTATACTACCACTGGGGCTGCTATATACCTCTGGGGCCCTGTATACTACCACTGGGGCTGCTATATACCTCTGGGGCCCTGTATACTACCACTGGGGCTGCTATATACCTCTGGGGCCCTGTATACTACCACTGGGGCTGCTATATACCTCTGGGGCCCTGTATACTAACACTGGGGCTGTATATACTACCACTGGGGCTGTATATACCTCTGGGTCCCTGTATACTACCACTGGGGCTGCTATATACCTCTGGGGCCCTGTATACTACCACTGGGGCTGCTATATACCTCTGGGGCCCTGTATACTAACACTGGGGCTGTATATACTACCACTGGGGCTGTATATACCTCTGGGCCCTGTATACTACCACTGGGGCTGCTATATACCTCTGGGGCCCTGTATACTACCACTAGGGCTGCTATATACCTCTGGGGCCCTGTATACTACCACTGGGGCTGTATATACCTCTGGGTCCCTGTATACTACCACTGGGGCTGCTATATACCTCTGGGGCCCTGTATACTACCACTGGGGCTGCTATATACCTCTGGGGCCCTGTATACTAACACTGGGGCTGTATATACTACCACTGGGGCTGTATATACCTCTGGGGCCCTGTATACTACCACTGGGGCTGCTATATACCTCTGGGGCCCTGTATACTACCACTGGGGCTGCTATATACCTCTGGGGCCCTGTATACTACCACTGGGGCTGCTATATACCTCTGGGGCCCTGTATACTACCACTGGGGCTGCTATATACCTCTGGGGCCCTGTATACTACCACTGGGGCTGCTATATACCTCTGGGGCCCTGTATACTAACACTGGGGCTGTATATACTACCACTGGGGCTGTATATACCTCTGGGGCCCTGTATACTACCACTGGGGCTGCTATATACCTCTGGGGCCCTGTATACTACCACTGGGGCTGCTATATACCTCTGGGGCCCTGTATACTACCACTGGGCTGCTATATACCTCTGGGGCCCTGTATACTACCACTGGGGTTGCTATATACCTCTGGGGCCCTGTATACTACCACTGGGGCTGCTATATACCTTTGGGGCCCTGTATACTAACACTGGGGCTGTATATACTACCACTGGGGCTGTATATACTACCACTGGGGCTGTATATACCTCTGGGGCCCTGTATACTACCACTGGGGCTGTATATACTACCACTGGGGCTGTATATACTACCACTGGGGCTGTATATACTACTGGGGCTGCGTGTATACTACCACTGGGGCTGCTGTATCTACCTCTGGGACTGGTGTATACCACACTGCTGGGGGCTGTATACTTGTGCTAGGGTCCACCCTCGGCTTATACACGAGTCAATAGATTTTCCCAGGTTTTGGGGGCAAAAGTAGGGGGGTCGGCTTATACACGGGTCGGCTTATACACAAGTATATACGGTAAATGTTTTTACCTGTGTTTTGTGTTTTTTAGCTATTAACTCACAGGATTAATAATGGGTTGGTCTCGTAGAGGCCCTAATTATTAATCTAGGGTTTTTTGACAAGCTGTCAATACTAAGCTGTCATTAACTCTTTCTATCACCCCGAAGCCACCGCACCACTGCATCGGGAAGAGCTGGGTAAAATGCCAGGAATTGGCGCTTTTAATAAATGTTTCTGGGGTGGCTATGGGCTGCTATTCTTTAGCCTGTGGGGGTCCAATAACTATGGATTTCACCACACTGAGAATACCAGCCTCAAACTACCTGGTTTTTACCTTGACTGGCAATTAAAAATAGGGCGAAGCCCACACATTTCCTTTTAGTTATTTATTTAAATATTTAAAAAAAAAAAAAAAAAAAACTATATTGGTCTCTACTGTATTTTTGGTTGCCAGCCAAGGTAAAGCCATGTAGCTGGGGGTTGCTGTCTGCTTTATCTGTGCTGTGAATCAAAAATATAGGGAAAACCATTATGTGTTTTTTTTAAATATTTAAATAAATCCTTATGTAGTTTTCTTTAGTAATTTATTTATTTTTTCACTACTATGGCATTAGGTCCGTTGCCTATAGCAACCAATCACAGATGGGGCCACAATGGGTGAGGAGCACAATACCCAATCACAAATGCTGTCAAAGAAAGTGGGCATCTGTGATTGGTTGTTGGAGCCAGTGCAGTAACTTGCAAGCAGCCCATACATTCTAGTGGCTACTGTGCAGTGAATAAAGCAGGAAGTTAATGAGCGGCCCCGGAAGTACAAGCACGCGGACTTCGGTAAGTATGACGATGATGTTTAATCGCTGTTTTGTTTTTCCGGATATTATATATGTTTGGTATACACTATTTTCATCTATCTACTTTATTATTATTATATGGTGCAGCTCCTTAGGGACAGCCACCAAGGAATAGGGGCACCACAACCCTTGGAGGCAAATCCTCCATTAATAGGTCATGCATCTCACCTCAGGGATAGTTGGGTGTACTTCTATAGTCCTATTTACTCCACTAGTCTGATTCATTTGTTTGTTGGTCAGATTGACTACATGTCAGCATGTTTTTCCATATGGACTTTAATTCTTTGTCCCCTGATGAACCCCAAGACACAAAGTGGGGAGAAACGCTTTGATCTATGGAGGTTTTTCACAACTTTACCAAGGACCAACCACATCATCTAGTGGCATTTTGATTAATGAAAGGAGAGTTCAACTTTTGTCTCTATTCATTGAAGAAATAAATGTATTCTCCATATTGTTGAATAATGTCAAACTGATTCAAGGACTCTATATTTATTCTTTGTGCATTGAAAGGTTTGTGACATTGAATTCCAAACAATTTGCAAAGGTAGCGCAGATTTTCTACCCTTTTACTTCTATTACAATTTTGCTGTATTCATGTGGGTCCACTGTAGCTGTTCATGCACTTATTGGGATTGTGACATTCACAACCTGGGATGGTGAGCCTTTTCAGGAATAATTTATGAAAACCCTTTAATTGTAATAAGACCCTATCTGCGCTCTTTATCTTTTCAGCTTCTACAGTTGTAAAAATCAGAAACTGTTGATAAACTTTGACCCTTACTAACTTTCTAACAAAAAAAATGATGCTTGCAAAATTGTACTGATATAGACATGTGGGAAATGTTGTTTAGTAACTAGTTTGTGTGATATAACTCTCTAGTTTAAGGGTACCTTTAGGGTAGCTTTACACGTCGCAACATTGCATGCAATTTCACTTGCAACTTACTGGTTGCAGTGAAATCATGGACACATTGTTCCATTTTGTTGCCGTGTACAAATGGAACAATGTGTCCATGATTTCACTGCAACCAGTGAGTTGCAAGCAATTTATCTCTTTGTGTAAGGGTACCTTTACACGTCGCAACATTGCATGCAATTTCACTTACAACTCACTGGTAACTCAGTAAGTTGCAAGTGAAATTGCATGCAATGTTGTGACATGTAATGGTACCCTAAAGGTACCCTTAAGGCCTAAAAGTACCCTCAGTGCACCGTTGTCCGCCCGCTGCTGTCCGCCCATTGCTCTGAACTCTTTCAGCCACTGTACAAGTACAGGACCACCGTACAAGTACGGAAACTGCTGGTCAATCAGATCAACTGGCCATCAGCTGCTGGCGTCTGTTTGGCTGGCGACTTCTTGTACATGTATAGTAGCTGAATGAGTTCAGTGCAGCGCCCTGCGACCCAGAATACACACAGTGGCTGATCGGTGAGGGTGTGTGAGAGTGTGTGTGTGTTTTAATGGATATATTGCGGGCTTCATGAGGATAATGGGGGCTGCAATGACATACAGTATTGGGGGCTGCAAGTGTGGCACCCTGGCACCTGTTGGGCACCACAGAAATCTTTAGAGCACAAATGGAGTAAGTAACAGCACAGCAAAACCCACAACACAAACAACACTTAGAACACCTGGTTTCACCCCGAGCCTCTAGGGGGAGCTCCACTGGTGACTTTGAGCCAGTTCCCCCTATAAAAAGAGTCTTGGAGGGAGAAACTTCAGAGTGTGGTAGACGCTACAAGAGCTGCCAGCCGGTGTGAAACCTCCACCCTATGAGGAACACACTAGGCCCAACCAGCCTGCTAGCAAGTGGAGGTCCCTGTAATTGGGACAAGAGGAAGAAGGAGATCACCTCTCAGGAACACAGAGTTAATCTGACTCTTTCCTTAAACACCGGTTACTGGAACCGAAGCTGTGAGAGCGACCAAGCCATCACAGAGAACCAGCATACTACACAGGGGTCTAGCCCCCTGTTCACCTGTCGCACCTACCAACGAGAGCCCAGGGAAGAAAGTAGAATTATCATCACACTTTTACAGTGCCCTCAGTGCTGACAACCAGGTGAAATCCGTTCTATTGAACAAACTGCCCGGTCTGGAGGGATTCCACATCCACCCGACCTTAGCACCAGAACTAGAGAAAGGAAGCCTAAGACTGCTTGCTGTGAAACTCCAGAAGTGCCAACTTCACTATCCCGGTCCGAGTGTACCTGATTACCAACCAGTAAAGGTACCTAAAAGAGACTTTGTGTGGTTGTACATTACTCCTGGATTCAGCGAGCAGCATCCCGCAGCTGCCTCACAACATCTTGCGCAGTTCCCGGCTCCGGGGATTCCCGCTCATCCTGTGGGGAACATCCCCCGGAGACCCGAACAGCGCTGGTAAGGTTACCAGAACACCCGCAGGTGGCGTCACGAAGACAAATCACCCCTACTGTTCCGCCATTCCCCTATTGATCTGGACCACCGGGCCTACACTACCTCAGGCGGGGTTCCGTGACTGGAGGAGAAACAACGCCCGCTACGTGTACCCCCCGGCTACGGTGAGTCAGAATTTGGCGTCACGAACGGGATACGAGCAGGCCCGTTATCACGGGTATTGTGTGCTATTTATTGACTGTAAATATCGAACTGTACATTTGGTCCGCCATTGCTGCGCGAAAAGGCGGGAAAAGAAAGGGCGTGACTGTGCAGAGGGCGCGAAGATTGGCCCCGCCCCCACGCTCTGACGACTTCCTCCGTACGCAGCAGGAACCGGAAACTCCCGTGGTGCCTCGCTCCTCACCGCGAGGCCGACACTTCCGTTTGAAACCAAGGGAAAGGCTACGCTTAACTAAGGGGGAGCGACCATGAGTAACCCGGCTCCTGATCACGCGGTGCCCCCGCTAGACCAAGCGGCACCTCAAAATATACCTTTTGACGGACAGCAACCAGTCGGCGGTATGCCACCGCAACCCGCTCCGATTATGCCGATGTCTCTACCCTACTTTCCTAGTGCGACCTGGTTACCCAAGTACAGCGGCGTATCCAGTACCTTGGAGAACTTCCAGAGGAAGATATGCCAAGCGCTGGACATGTACCCGATGACCGGTAAGCAAAGAGCTTCAGTTATTATGGGACAGTTAACCGGTGCAGCCGAACTGCAGAGCCGCAGCTGGCCTGTAGAAGTTCAGGAATCTGTGGAGCAGATATTCGCTAGATTAACCCGGGTCTTTGAGCGCCATACCGAAGCTGAACTAAGACTGTCATTCTATCGTTGTAACCAAGGGGCACAAGAGAGTGTCCTTGATTATTCACTGCGCTTGCAAGAAGCATACAGACTGTTAAAACAAGTTGATCCTGATGGTGTCCGTGATGAGAACAAAGCGTTAATTGGACAATTTATTGTGGGCCTTAAACTATCTGAGGATAGAAAGCAAGCAAGCTGGTGGTCCATACAAAATCCAGGCGCAGAGTTTGACACCTTGAGAGACTTAACAGTTTGGGGACAACGACTCGCTGAAGTACCTGATCCCGCTTCGCAGCAACAGCAGTACACTGACACCCCTTCCGTGCCGGCAGCAGCATCTCCAATCCCTGCGATTCAGTCCAGTGCACAGACTGTAACACCTGACTGGTTTGATCAACTGTGTGCTAATGTCGAGCAGCTGATGAAAGACGTGGCCAAGCTACAAGCTGGGAGGAGACCCAAGACAGATGCAAGGCCATCGGACAAGATTCAACTCGCCGACAGCACTGACGACGTCCCGTGGATGAGGAGAAAGACACAGCCGTCGCGAGGAAAACCTGCAGACCGTCGCAGTCCTGACAGACGCCGCAACAGTCAGCAGAACGACTTAGGAGGACGCACCCTGCAATCCCGTCCTTTAAACCAGCGACCCCTGGGCGAGAAGGGCCAACCCCAGGAGTAGACTGTCCAGGCCCTACGTCCAGCTGGGAACACAAGTATGTGGGAGACTGTCCATACTTACCAATCGTCATCGATGGCATCGCTATCTCCGCTTTGATAGACACTGGATCCCAGGTGACATCCATCCCCAGTACCCTTTACAAGCAGTTCTGGCCAGATGTTAAGCTAGAACCCCCTAACCCCGAGATGAACCTTGAAGCCACTAATGGTATACCGGTTACCATAGAGGGACAGTGGGAAGCTACAGTAAAGGTGGGGAGGGTGCAGTTGAAAAACCAGGGTATCTTAGTGGTCCAGGATAAGCCTAACCACAAGGATCCATATGTCATATTGGGTACCAAAGTCATGATCAAATGCCTCGATGAAGTGTTGTTTTTACTCCAACAGAGTGCTGAAGCCGGTAAACCCAGAGAAAAGAGGGCTATCCAAAAGCAGATCAGAGCTCTGGTGTATCAACAACAGGTAACCTTGTCAAATGGTGAGATTGGCAGAGTAAGGGTCACAGATCCCATTCCAATTGTGGTACCACCCAGAAGTGAAATGATGATCTGGTGTCGAGCAGCCATAGGCCTCAGAGGGCAGGACTACCAAGCTGTAGTAGAACCTGTAATGTCCGACAGTAGTCCTACGCTCTTGACAGCCAGAGGGTTTGTTGACGTAAGAAAGGGGAGAGTCCCCGTACGCATATTAAATTATGGTGATGACGAAGTCAGACTGCCAAGATATGCAACTGTCGCAAAATTGTACCAAGTAAAAGATGATGCTGTGATTGATGTAAAATCCTCAAACCAAACAGTCACTGATGAACCCCCTCACTCCAAAGATCAGTTAGAGAAATGGTGTCAAGACCTCAGTGTAGGAACTGACAATACACCTCCTCACCAGAAAAATGGAGTATACCCGGTAGTTCGGGAGTATGAGCAAGTGTTCAGCAAACACCCACTTGACTTTGGGAGGATTAAAGGGGTACAACATCATATCCCCACAAACAACCATGCACCTATCAAAGAAAGGTACAGGCCTATACCACCCACTCACTACCAGAAAGCAAAAGAGATGCTTCAGGACATGAGAAATGCAGGAGTCATTAGGGATAGCTGTAGTCCCTGGGCCGCACCACTAGTCCTGGTTAAAAAGAAAGATGGTAGTATGAGGATGTGCGTAGACTATAGGCAAATCAACAAAGTCACACACAAAGATGCATACCCGTTACCACGCATAGAAGAGTCACTAGCTGCACTCAAATCTGCCAACTACTTCTCCACATTAGATCTTACTAGTGGGTACTGGCAGGTTGCCGTTGCAGAGGAGGATCGTGAGAAGACAGCTTCCACTACTCCTATGGGCTTATGCGAGTTCAACAGTATGCCATTCGGTTTGTGCAATGCCCCAGGAACATTTCAGAGACTTATGGAGTGTTGTTTGGGCCA
Organism: Allobates femoralis; assembly: GCA_033576535.1. Taxonomy (NCBI): domain Eukaryota; kingdom Metazoa; phylum Chordata; class Amphibia; order Anura; family Aromobatidae; genus Allobates; species Allobates femoralis. The sequence continues at coordinate 161,241,625 of JARQOC010000003.1, forward strand.
CAAGAACTTTGAGACTGTCTTGTTATACCTTGATGATGTCATTGTCTACTCTCAGACCTATGAAGATCACCTCCAACACCTGAGTGAAGTGTTCGAGTCACTGTCCAAGTACGGGATGAAACTGAAACCGTCCAAGTGCCACCTGCTGAAACCCAAGGTCCAATACCTAGGACATGTGGTCAGCGCCGAAGGCGTAGCACCAGATCCGGACAAAGTCACCGTAATCAGGGACTGGCCAGCACCAATCAATCACAAAGAGGTACGTCAATTTCTAGGACTGGTCGGGTACTACCGACGCTTCATCAAAGGCTATACCAAGATAGCCGCCCCCATGCAAGATCTCCTAGTAGGTCAATCCAAAAACGGCAAGATCAGGGACCCCCGTTCCACTGGGGCCCAGAGCAGGACAAGTCCTTCCAAACATTAAAAGAAGCATTAACTGGAGAAGAAATCCTGGCCTACCCTGACTACAATCTACCGTTTCTGTTGTACACTGACGCAAGTAATGAAGGTTTGGGAGCAGTCCTATCTCAACATCAGAAAGCCAGCAGAAAGCTCCGTCCCACAGAAAGGAACCCGGAGAATTACAGCTCCTTCAAGCTGGAGTTCCTGGCCCTGGTCTGGGCAATCACAGAGCGTTTCAAACATTACCTGGCCTCCGCCCCGTTCACAGCTTTCACAGACAACAATCCTCTAACACACTTAGAGACTGCAAAGCTGGGAGCCCTAGAACAGCGTTGGGTAGCAAGACTCGCTAACTACGACTTCAATGTAAAGTACCGGGCAGGTCACAAGAACGGCAATGCTGATGCCCTGTCCCGAATGCCTCATCTTCCTGAAGAGGGAGAAGACATAGACGACCTGGAAGAGATTGAACTACCTGCTTTCCACCGTTCCGGTACAGCAACATGTCATCAGAGAAACCAGACACGTGTAGAGAGGACCGTGAACCCATTACCTCACCATGACTGGAAGGAGGCTCAGGCCAACGACCCAGATGTCAGCCTGGTAAGGGATCTAATCACTCAAGAACACGCCAACATGGACTCTGATGCCTCACCAACTGCTAAACGCCTGTGGAAGGAGAAAGGAAGGTTGTTCGTCTACCAAGGTAAACTATGCAGAAGATACCTCAATCCAAGAACCCATGAACTAATCTGGCAGATTGTAGTTCCCAAGACTGAAGTCCAGATGATCCTTCAAGCATACCATGATGATGCAGGACACTTTGGATGGAAGAAGCTGGAGAGACTCCTGAAGGATCGGTTCTACTGGGTCGGTATGCGAGGCTCCATTGACAAGTGGTGTAAAAACTGTGGACCATGTCACCTTCGAAGAAAAGACCATCTAACTCAGAAAGCTCCGTTGCAGCCAATTGTTACCACCAAACCTCTTGAAATAGTTGCTCTTGACCACGTGAAGCTTACCCCAAGTCGAACCGGGTACACTTACGCTCTCACCATCGTCGATCACTACTCAAGATTCCTGGTAGTCGTTCCAGTTAAGGATTTAACTGCTGAGGTAGCAGCCAAAGCGTTCCAGAGTTACTTCTGTCGCCCTCATGGGTATCCAGACCAGGTCTTAACTGACCAAGGACCAGCCTTCGAATCAGCTCTGTTCCAAGAATTCTTAGGGCTGTATGGGTGTAAGAAAATCCGCACAACACCTTATAATCCTCAGACGAACGGTTTATGTGAGAAGATGAACCTCATAGTCATTGACATGCTCAAGACCTTACCAGTGGAAGAGAGAAATCAATGGCCAGAGAAACTTCCAGATCTCGTGGACATCTACAACCACATACCGGTCAGTTCGACAAATTATACACCTGCTTACTTGATGAGAGCAAGACCAGGTAAACTGCCTATTGATTTGCAGATGGGAACCATCGAACCCACAGAAGATTCTTCTGATGAAGACTGGGTCAGCCAACGCCAAGAAAAGTACAGGAAAGTACAAGAGAGTGTTGAAAGAAACCTAGAAATCAGTAGAACCAAGCAAGAAAAAGACTTCAACAAGCACGCCTCAGCTGAACCGTTAGCTATAGGTGATGTAGTGCTGAAAAGAAAGCGAAAAACCAACAAATTGGTTAACAGTTGGGAATCTGTACCCTACACCGTTATGCCGTCACACTATGATAACTCAAAAACTTGTGTTATTAGCAAAGACAATGGGAATACTATTGCGACTGTTTCAAGGGATCATTTGAAGAAATGTCCGCCACAGTTAATCCCACAAGCAACCAGTTACCCTACTGTAACTACAGATGAAGAAACAAAAGAAAATCTAGTCCTTACAGAAATTGGATACTTACCAGGTGATTGGCCACAAATAGGTGAAGCATTCCTCATACCAGTTATGCATTTCTACCAACCTGTTGAAGATCAGCCAAAACCAAATCCAATCAAACAAGTCCAACAAGAAGAAGTCCAAATGCAAGAATTGCAGCCTGTTATCATGGAACCTGAGATTCCTGTAATTGGTCAGCCTGCTAGTCCCACAGTAAGAGAAGCCATTCCTAATCAACTACCTACAGAGGTCAGTCCAGTTGATAGACTCCGCACTTACTATGGTCTTACACAAAGCAGAAGTAGAGAACCAACAACCACTTCGTACACTACACCAACAGCTTTGGAAACACCCACACTACGCAGATCCACCCGTAGTACATTAGGCCAACCCCCACACAAGCTTGGAGAATGGGTTTAAAATGTAGTGGAAAATGTAACCTGTAAGTGTTGTATATAGTAACTAGTTTTCAAAACCTGTAAAAAGTAGTGTACAGAAGGGTGGAGGAACTGGGCTCTGTCCCAAGTATACTAAGTTGGGGACAGAAAGCGCCTGGTAAGGTATAGAAGGTTAGTACCGGCCTCCCAAGCAGAGACACCCGTAGGGAATGTATAAAGTTACCGTGTATCCCTGAACTTTACCTTTTTCCCTTTTCATAAACTTTGGACAATTGTCACAGGACTTGTGTGACCACTAACTTTACCTTTTCCAGCCTGCGGCAGATGGACTAGTGCCGTATGGACTGCTTTTCACCTTTTTCATATTTTTCACTCCTTTTCAGTGATTTTTGTGTTTTCTTTAAGATTCTGTAAATTGAATGTTATAAAATGCTTAGTGTTAAGTTGTAAAAATAACTTTTTGCTCAGCCGGGAGAACTGAGGTTAACTAAGGGGGAATGTGGCACCCTGGCACCTGTTGGGCACCACAGAAATCCTTAGAGCACAAATGGAGTAAGTAACAGCACAGCAAAACACAAACAACACTTAGAACACCTGGTTTCACCCCGAGCCTCTAGGGGGAGCTCCACTGGTGACTTTGAGCCAGTTCCCCCTATAAAAAGAGTCTTGGAGGGAGAAACTTCAGAGTGTGGTAGACGCTACAAGAGCTGCCAGCCGGTGTGAAACCCCCACCCTATGAGGAACACACTAGGCTCAACTAGCCTGCTAGCAAGTGGAGGTCCCTGTAATTGGGACAAGAGGAAGAAGGAGATCACCTCTCAGGAACACAGAGTTAATCTGACTCTTTCCTTAAACACCGGTTACTGGAACCGAAGCTGTGAGAGCGACCAAGCCATCACAGAGAACCAGCATACTACACAGGGAGTCTAGCCCCCTGTTCACCTGTCGCACCTACCAACGAGAGCCCAGGGAAGAAGGTAGAATTATCATCACCCTTTTACAGTGCCCTCAGTGCTGACAACCAGGTGAAATCCGTTCTATTGAACAAACTGCCCGGTCTGGAGGGATTCCACATCCACCCGACCTTAGCACCAGAACTAGAGAAAGGAAGCCTAACACTGCTTGCTGTGAAACTCCAGAAGTGCCAACTTCACTATCCCGGTCCGAGTGTACCTGACTACCAACCAGTAAAGGTACCTAAAAGAGACTTTGTGTGGTTGTACATTACTCCTGGATTCAGCGCGCAGCATCCCGCAGCTGCCTCACAACATCTTGCGCAGCTCCCGGCTCCGGGGATTCCCGCTCATCCTGTGGGGAGCGTTCCATCTCGCTGTATAACATCCCCCGGAGACCCGAACAGCGCTGGTAAGGTTACCAGAACACCCGCAGGTGGCGTCACGAAGACAAATCACCCCTACTGTTCCGCCATTCCCCTATTGATCTGGACCACCGGGCCTACACTACCGCATGCGCGGTTCCGTGACTGGAGGAGAAAACAACGCCCGCTATGTGTACCCCCCAGTTACGGTGAGTCACAAGGGGATGGTAGGGATATTGGGGGCTACATGGGGATGATGAAGGCTGCAAGGGGATATTGGAGACTGCAAGGTGATGATGGGGATATTGGGGGCTGCAGGGGGATGATGGTCATATTGGGAAGCTGCATGGGGATGATGGGGCTGCAAGAAAATATTGGGGGCTGTAAAGAGATAATGGGGATATTGGGGCTGCATGGGGATGATGGGGGCTGCAAGGGGATATTGGAAGCTGCAAAGGGATGTAATAATTTTACAGTTCTGTAAGTACTGTGACGCATGCTGGTGCTATAGCACGCGGCCGGTGTGACTCGCATGGCTCTGTAGCAGCACACACAGGGTTAATTGCTGCTTGGGGCTGAGGTCTGTGTGGTGGTGCTGATTGAAAACACTGAGTTGCAGGTGTGGGTGTGGCAGGCAGGATTTAGCCTGCCCAGTGCTGTGAGCTGGGAGTCAGTCAGTCTGAGAGAAACATCCAGCCAGAGAGGATGTAGAGTCAGAGGCGTTCCATCCCCTTGGGATGTGGAGGGGGCCTGTCATCTACATGTGGGAGGCACCTCTCCCTCTGACCGAGTGTGTGTGAGACTGTGGCTAGACGCAGGGGTTTGTATGGCTCCTGTAGTTTGGGAACCGTCGCTGACCCTGGAGGGTGCTCAACTCAGGCATGGGGCAAAGCCGTGGCTGGGAGACCTGCCTAGGTATGGAAGTTTAGTGGCGGCTGGTGACCTGCAAATACGTGGTGAGGAGGCCTTGGGGTCACCTGGTGTATCCGTTAACTCAGGTTTGCTAAACCCGGTTCTGTGCCTGTAAAGGAAGCAGTCCATGGATGTTGTGATGGACTATGTGTTCATGTATATGTGAAAAGACCTACGGGAGGCAAATGTGTTCATGTATATGTGAATAGTGCAAGGCAGGCATAGCCGTCATTGGGTCCGACTGGGTAGTCGGTAAAGGATCCATTGAGTAGTCTGTGAATCATAATGGTTTATGGAAAAGTACCATGTATAATATGTAACTGGGTGACTCATAATGGTGTATGGAAAAGTACCATTTATGGAGTATCCAAGAGTGAATATGACGGGGAATGATCCCTGTCAGAGGGTCAGGTGGCTGTAACCACCATTGGGGATAGACTGGAAGGTCTATAATGTTCCTGTTGAGATATGGAATGTATTATATGTAAATATGAGGTGTAGATATTTCCAGGCGGGCATAGCCGCCATTAGAACCAGACCAGGTCTATAATGGTAGCCTTAAGGTTCTGATGAAGATATAATGTTGTGAAATAAATAGTTGAGATGTTCGTCCTGTTTAATGTTATGTAATGTGAGATGTAAATACGGTATTATGTTATGTGAGTGTCTTTTGTTCCCGGTTTATGCCGTGATTAATAAACCGTTAGACACGTTATGTGCTGTTAACCCTTGAGGTTGACGTTTTTCTGTTGTCAAGCAAGTCCCCCAGGGGGCACTACCTCACAGTACATATATATGAATACAGTAAATATTTTTGGGTCGTGAAACGAATTTGTCGGATTTTGCTTGTAAATCAAGGTTCCATTGTATGAACAGTGTGAAAAAGTGTTGTCCCCTTCCAATTTCTTATTCTTTTGCATGTTTGTCACACTTTAATGTTTCAGATCACCAAACAAATTTAAATATTAGACAAAGATAACCCAAGTAAACACAAAACGCAGTTTACTATTAAAGAGAAAAGAAATCCTACAGAGCCCTATGTAAAAAAGTGATTGCACTGTTGACGATTGACTCGGTTACCTGGGGCGGAAGGCAAAGTACTGAAACAGATCCAGCCATGGTCACCCTAGACGCAGAAAAAGCGTTCGACAATGTCAGGTGGCCATGGCTGGAAAAAGTGCTGGACGCTGTGGGTTTGACAGGGCCGTTTCGATCCTACCTGAGTTCACTTTATGCGAATCCAAGGGCGACGATTAGAACGCCGGGATTTCTATCCAATACGCTCACATTACATAGGGGGACCCGTCAGGGATGCCCATTATCGCCACTTCTATTCGACCTGGCGATTGAGCCCCTTGCCAAATATTTGATTAGTGGCGCTAGTTTCTCGGGGATCTCGGTGGGTAAACGTTTTATACGCTCAAATTTCTTTGCAGACGATGTGATACTGTACCTGGGGGATCCAGTGACGGATCTACCACTGATAGTACCCCTCATAGAAAATTTTGGCTCCTTTTCATGCTTCAAATTAAATAAGTAAGTAAGTGCGAGCTACTTTATTTAGCCACCCCACATCGATCCTCGAGGGGGTGGAGGGGAGACCCACTCAGATCTTAGACATTCCGGTAGCCAAAAAATCGATAAAGTATTTGGGGAATACAACTGGCTCGCTCAACTGATCTGATATACTGGCTGAATTATGAACCGATTCTAGATAAACTGGAAAAGGATCTTCGTAGATGGGAGAGTTTGCCGCTTCCTCTGCTGGGCCGCAGTCACTTAGTTAGGATGATGAGTTTTTTAAATTGCTATATCCACTCCAGGTGCTGCCTCTGTTGCTTCGTAGCAAAGACGTCACTAAAATAAACAGGGCTTTTACTAGATTTCTGTGGCAAAACAAACGCCCGAGAATTCGACTCAAAACCCTGATGCTGCCTAAGGAAGGGGGAGGCCTGGCCATTCCTGACGTCAGGGGGTATAACCTGGTGTGCCTGGTGAAACACGTCTTGGACTGGCTGGGGGGTTCAAGCAAGTTCTCCGATTTTGAGCTAGAATCAGAACTTTCCAAGCCTTGGAGCTTAGCATCGATGTTACATACGTCGAGGTCTAATCTCCCCCAGATGGTGAAACATTCCATAGTCGCCAGAGACACTATCGCTGTCTGGAAGTTGATCCGGAGAAAATTGGGTCTCTCGTGGCGTATGTCCAAGTTTGTCTCCCTTTGGTCCCATCCGGAGTTCCCGCTGGGGAGGGAAAATAGATTTTTTCAACATTGGAGGGAAAGGGGGATTGAGACGGCGGGAGATCTCCTATGCCACTCGGAATCTAGATGGTTGAGTGGCAGTGAATTGCTGAACACCCTGGCTTTGCCAGATCACCACATGATGCAGTTCAAACAACTTGAACATTACATCATGAAAAAACTGGTGAATGTTCAGTCAGAATGTATTGTGAATATGTGGGATGATCTACTTTCTAGAGGCATAATTAACACAAGTGTTTCTACTTTATACAAAGAGCTGGGCCCCCAACTTTTGCCGCGCTCACAGCAGCGGATCTTCAAGGGATGGGAATCGAGGCTGGGAGATGCAACCCTGGGAGATCGGATCTTGGCGGGGTGGAGGACCTTTAGAAAAAATATCATCAATGAACAGTGGCGTGACTCCCAGTTTCGATTGATACACAGGGCGATTTACGGTTTTAGATTTTACTCCAACACAACCACTGAGGATAGGCTGCAGGCTTGCCCGAAATGTCAGACACAGAATACCGATCTCCTACATGGGATCTGGGAATGCAAAACATTACGCCCTTTATGGTCCTTCATGAATACCATGGCAGGGGAGATCACCGCTGGTTCACATGATCTTGGCAGAGACGGATGGGTGTTCCACTACATCACTGAATCACATGGTACAAAACATGAACAAAGTGTATTACACACCGTGGCAATATTAGCCAAAAAGGCGATACTACGCCACTGGCTGAACGCCAAGCCGCCGTCGGGGGATTTGATTGTCTCTGACATTAAAAGAGCTATGAGGATTGAAAGTATAGATACGGAGTCGAACAAAGACGAACTAACAGAGAAATTTTTTAAGAAATGGAGAAAATTTATATTACATTACCTGTCGGACGAGGAAATCATATCCGTGGTGTCGCCATTTCGGGACTCCAATTGGTATTTGCTAGAGCAGTTACAGGGTAGTCTGGGAAGACTGGCGATTTCTTGAATTACATAGATTATGTGTGATCGGGAGCACTGAACTGTTGATTGAATATCTTTTTACATCTATTCTCATGTATTTTTCTTTTAACTTTCTGTCTCAACCAGGACAAGAGCACTGCCGGGATGGGGGAGGGATGGGGGGAGACAGAGAAATTTCCTTGTATGTTGGTTATAATTTTGATGGAGTCAAATATTATGTATATGAACGTTTCTATGGAAAGATATAAACCAAATAAAATATTTGTTAAAAAAAAAAAAGTGATTGCACCTTAAACCTAATAACTGGTTGGGCCAACCTTAGCAGCAACAACTGCAATCAAGCATTTGCAATAACTGGCAAGGAGTTTTTTACAAAGCTCTGGAGGCGTTGCGGCCCACTCATCTTTGCAGAATCGTTGTAATTCTGCCACATTTCACGATTTCTGAGCATGAACCACCTTTTCAAGATCTTGTGCCACAGCTTCTTAATTGGATTAAGGCCAGTCCAAAGCCTTGATTTTGTTTTTCTTAAGCCATAAGGCAGACTTGCTGGTGTGTTTTGGATCATTATGCTGCATAACCCAAGTGCGCTTCAGCTTGAGATCACAAGAATGAAATCCATGGCACCAAACATTTTTCTTACTAAAGTTTATTGATCCAGTATACACAACATAGTAACATAGTAACATAGTTTTTAAGGTTGAAGGAAGACTTTAAGTCCATCTAGTTCAACCCATAGCCTAACATGTTGATCCAGAGGAAGGCAAAAAAAAAACCATGTGGCAACACTAAGCTCCACATTGGGGAAAAAAATTCCTTCCTGACTCCAGATATGGCAGTCAGACTAGTTCCCTGGATCAACGCCCTATCAAAGAATCTAGTATGTATAACTGGTAATATTATAATTTTCAAGAAAGGGCATCCAGGCCCTTCTTAAATGTTAGTAGTGACTCACTCATTACAACATCATGTGGCAGAGAGTTCCATAGTCTCACTGCTCTTACAGTAAAGAATCCATGTCTGTGATTATGATTAAACCTTCTTTCCTCCAGACGTAGAGGATGCCCCCTTGTCTCAGTCTCAGGCCTAAGAGTAAAGAGATCATTAGAAAGTTCTCTGTACTGTCCCCTCATATATTTATACATTATTATAAGATCACCCCTAAGCCTTCATTTTTCCAAGCTAAATATCACCAAGTTTAATAACCTGTCTTGGTATTGCAGACCCCTTAGTCCTCTAATTACTTTTGTCGCTCTTCTCTGGACCCGCTCCAGCTCAGTTATGTCTTTCTTATACACCGGAGACCAGAATTGTACACAGTATTCTAAGTGTGGTCGCACTAGTGACTTGTATAGAGGTAAAATTATGTTCTCCACATGAGCATCTATGCCTCTTTTAATGCATCCCATTATTTTATTTGCTTTTGCAGCAGCTGCCTGACACTGGCCACTAAATGTGAGTTTGTCATCTACCCATACACCCAGGTCTTTTTAAGTGATAGTTTTGCCCAGTGTTTTACAATTAAGCACATAATTATACCTTTTGTTTCCTCTGCCCAAGTGCATGACCTTACATTTATCCCCATTAAAGCTCATTTGCCATTTAGCAGCCCAAGCTTCTAGTTTACATAAATCCTCCTGTAATATAACATTGTCCTCCTGTATTAATTACCCTGCAGAGTTTAGTGTCATCTGCAAATATTGAGATTCTACTCTGTATGCCCCCTACAAGGTCATTAATAAATATATTAAATAGAAGCGGGCCCAACACTGACCCCTGTGGTACCCCACTGTTAACTGTGACCCATTCTGAGTGTGTTCCATTAATAACCACCCTTTGTTTCCTATCACTAAGCCAGTTCTTAACCCACTTACACATATTTTCCCCTATCCCCATTGCCCTCATTTTATGTATCAACCTTTTGTGTGGCACCGTATCAAAAGCTTTTGAAAAGTCCATATACACATCCACTGCATTTCTTTGGTCCAGTCCAGAACTTACTTCATAGAAGCTTATCAGATTAGTTTGACAGGAACGGTCCCTCGTAAAACCATGTTGATAATGGGTCATGAGGTTATTTTTCTTCAGATACTCCAGCATAGCATCTCTTAGAAAACCCTCTAGGATTTTACCCACAGTAGAGGTTAAGCTTACTAGCCTAAAAAGTGTAAAAGCAAAGTCTCAGCCCCTGTAAGCCTTCCTCAAGACATGGAAAAGTGGCTTGAGGATGGTCTTATATGGGTCAAAAATATTGCTTTTACTCTTTTGTGATCAATAAACTTTTGCAAGAAGGAAGTTCCATGCCTTGGATTTCATTATTTTAGACTGCCTTGCAACCAGATGGAGGGTTGCACCAAGTAGCATGGACAGGGGAGTGGTGCATGGATAACAATTGGCTTATGTTAGCTTGAGGTCACGAACAGATAGCCGGACAATAAGATGTTTTAGTAGACAGCAGAATTCAGGGTTGCATTTACCACAAAACGTCTTCCAGGTCCTGAAGCAGCAAAACAGCTTAAGACCATCACACTACCACCACTATATTTTACTGTTGGCATGATGTTCCTTTTCTGAAATGCTGTGTTACTTATATCATAAATGTAATGGAACATACACCTAATGGCCTTTGCCATTCACCTTTACCGCCCCATCCCCCTCCATCAACCTTATTATCCACATAATTCCCTCTCTCCTTCCCTCTACTTTATTGAGCTCCCATACTCTCTTCAACGTACTGAATAATCTCAGACCACCATATTCCAGGGTATTGCATCAGAAACAAAGTCCCAATTACAAAAACTATTTGCCTTTTCTCTTTTTACTGCTGCTCCTGCCAGGTGATATCTCTCCAAATCCTGGTCCACCCTCCACCAACTTCAACCTCTCTTCCATCGCATATAGAAACCATGGTAACCTTATCAACATTACCTGCACACCTTCATCTCCCTCTTTTAATTGCGCTCTCTGGAATCCACAGTCTGTATGCAACAAGCTTCCCTTCATCCACAACTACTTTCTCACTAACTCTCTTAATCTGCTGGTCCTCACTGAAACCTGGATCCAGGACTCAGACACCGTTTCCCTTGCTGCTATTTCTCACGGCGGCCTACATTTCTCCCATTCCCCGAGACCTGGGAACAAACATGGTGGTGAAGTTGGCTTACTCCTGTTCCCACAATGTACTTTCCAAGTCATCCCCCCAGCCCCATCACTCTCATTCCCCTCTTTTGAGGTCCACACAATTACGCTCTTCCGTCCCCTCCCCCTCAGAGTAGCGGTGGTATTCCGTCCACCAGTGTCACTCACCCAGTTTCTTGACCATTTCTCTGTGTGGCTGTCGCATTTCATTTTCTCAGAATTACCAACCTTTATTCTGGGAGACTTCAACATCCACATAAACAGCCCCATCTCCCCATTTGCATCCCAGCTCCTATCTCTAACCACATCTCTTGACCTCTCACAGCTCTCAACCTCTGAGACACACAAGGATGGTAACACTCTTCACCTGATCTTTGTCCAGCTCTGCTCAACCTCCTCCTTAAATAATTCACCTTTTCCCCTATCTGACCACAACATTCTCTCTTTCACACTCACAAACCCTCACCCACCCCAGCGCAGTCCGACCTATCACACATTCAGAAATCTACAGGCCATTAACCCTTATACATTCACACACTCTCTACACTCATCACTGTCCCTAATCTCCTCATTCTCCTGTCCAGATTTGGCAGTCAATCACTTAAATTACTCTCTCAGACGTTCCCTGGACCAAGTACCACCCCTCACCCTCAGAGCCTCCAAACACAGAGTGAAACCGCCCTGGGTGACATGACAAACTCGATTCCTCCCGCGATGCACTAGGAGAGCTGAACATCTGTGGAGGAAAATCCGCAATCCAGAAAAACTTCATTCACAATAAATTTATGCTGAGAACTTACAACTCTGCTCTTCACCAAACAGACCTACTTTACCACCTCCTCAGTATCCAACAATCCAAAAAAACTCTTTGACACCTTTCACTCTCTCCTCAGTCCTAAAGTGCAGGCCCTGATCACTGACCTATGTGCTGATGATCTGGCTTCTTACTTTACAGAGAAATAAGAAAACATATGTCAGGAAATCAACTCCCAACCTCAAATCGCTGTTACTCCTACCTCTCCCTACATTTCCTCCTGCTCACTCTCCTCTGGTGGTTATGGTGTCCTCCGCAAGGAGCCACCCCTTGACTGGGTCCTTCACTGGAAGGATATCTGGCTAGTCCTGTGTTTGAGACTCCTAACCGAAGCTCCACAGACTTATTTGCATATTCATAATTCCCAGGAGGCAATGCGCCTAGGAATTCACTGTGTTGAGCGCTTTAGCCAGCTGCCCGCAGTGTTTTCTTGGACTGGTCTCCCTGAGATCAGTGAATACTTTGTGATGTTGGTCTACTAGGCCTTGCTTCCACCTAGCCAGAATCCTACTCCACACTGATGAGGGGCAACACCCCGAAACAGCTGTCTGTGGATGGATACCTGGTCTTGGTATTCCCTTGTCATATCTCTAAGCTTGTAAAAGAGCTGGATATTGACTAAAAGGGCCACTTAACATGGTGGTTATGGTGTCCTCCGCAAGGAGCCACCCCTTGACTGGGTCCTTCACTGGAAGGATATCTGGCTAGTCCTGTGTTTGAGACTCCTAACCGAGGCTCCACAGACTTATTTGCATACACTCTCCTCTTTTGACCCAGTCACAGAAAAAGTCTCCAGGCTCCTCTCTTCCTCTCGGAACATGACATGCACTGCTGACCCAATCCCCTCACACCCACTCCAGTCTCTCTCTCTGGTGGTCACCACTCACCTAACCAAAACCTTCAATCTCTCTCTCTCTTCTGGCATCTTCCTCTCCTCCTTCAAACACTCTATCATTACTCCATTACTAAAGAAAACATCTCTCGACCCGTACTGCACAAACAACTACAGACCAGTCTCCAATCTCCCCTTCATCTCTAAACTCCTGGAGTGCCTGGTCTACTCCCGCCTCACTCATTACCTTTACACTTATTCTCTTCTAAACCTACTACAGTCTGGTTTCCGTTCCCTACATTCTACAGAAACTGCCCTCACCAAACTGACCAATGCCCTTCTGACAGCAAGTCGTAATGGTGACCACTCTCTGCTTATCCTTCTTTATCTGTCTCCAGCCTTTGACACTGTTGACCACCATCTCCTACTCTCCATGCTGCACTCTATCAGTATCAAGGACATGGCTCCCTCCTGGTTCTCTTCCTATCTTTTCAGTGTATCATTTTCTGGCTCCACTTCCTCCCCTCTTCCTCTCACATTTGGGGTCCCTCAGGGTTCAGTCCTTGGACCTCTTTTCTTCTCTCTGTACACGGCCCCAATTCGACAGACCATTAGCAGATTTGGCTTTCAGTACCATCTTTATGCTGATGACACACAACTATACACTTCTTCCACTGACCCTACTCCTTCTCTAATAAAGAACACCAATGACTGTCTAACCGCAGTTTCCAATATCATGTCCGCTCTCTATCTGAAACTCAATCTTTCCAAAAGCGAACTTCTTCTGCTCCCGCCCTCCAATAACCTCTCTAAATCTGACATCTCTCTCTCAGTGTGCAGCACCATGTTAACGCCTAGTCAGCAGGCTCGCTGTCTGAGTGTTATGTTTGACTCTGATCTTTCCTTCACCCCATATATACAATCTCTCGCCTGCTCTTGACTCTTGCACCTGAAGAACATCTCTAGAATTCACCCCTTTCTCTCCTTGGAAACCACAAAAACCCTCACTATAGCCCTGATTCACTCCCGCCTTGACTATTGTAATTCTCTTAATTGGCCTCCGCCACACTAGACTCTCCCCTCTCCAGTCCATCTTTAATGCAGCAGCCAGGATCACCTCTCTAGCTAACCTTTACTCAGATGCCTCCACTCTATACCAGTCATTGCACTGGCTGCCTATACACTATAGGATCCAATCCAAACTGCTTGTTCTCACCCACAACGCTCTTATCAGTGCAGCACCCCTCTACATTTCCTCCCTCATCTCTGTCTATCACCCCACCCATTCTCTTCGCTCTGGAAGTGACTTTAGACTCACTTCTGCTTTAATCCAAACCTCCCACTCCCGACTCCAAGACTTTTCCCGAGCTGCACCAATTCTCTGGAATGCTCTACCCCAAGAAATTAGGTGTATTCACAACCTACATAGTTTCAGTCGATCCCTAAAAACACATCTCTAGTCATCTAGACATAGCCTATCCGCTCCACCAGTCTCAACTGGATCACAAATAATGGTTGGTGGCCACTTATGCTGCTCCTATCTGTTCCCCATCTCCTCAAGTTGACTACACCATCATTGTAATTAAACACCTGTACTTTGTGTCACCCCCAACTCATTATTAATTGTAAGCTCTTGTGAGCTGGGCTGTCATTATTTTGCTCAAAATATTGTATTGTATTATGCTTTGTATTGTATCGTATTGTATTTTTTTGTATTGTATTTTATTTTATGATAACTGTTTCTTATGATTGTTTAAATATGAACCTCTGAATTGTGAAGCACTGCGGAATATGTTGGCGCTATATGAATAAAGATTATTATTATTATAACACTAAATTCCACATTGGGGAAAAAGTAATCCTTCCCGACTCCACATATGGCAGTCAGACTAGTTTCCTGGATTAATACCCTATCAAAGAATCTAGTATACATAACCGGTAATATTATATTTTTCAAGGCATCCAGGCCCTAAGTTACCAAAAAGTTCACCTTTTGTCTCGTCTGTTTTCTCCCAAAAGTTTTGTGGATCACCAAGATTTTTTCTGGCCGGAGCGTGGCCTAGCTTTAAATGGCACAGGCTGCTTAGAGCAGGAGCTCCAGCAGAGATCGTCTTAAACTCGGCACAAGAAGGTGAAAAACCACTCTAGGAAGCCCTAAATAAGTTACCTGGTGACCTGAGGACGCAGTGGTTCCAATGGTGTGTAGCAAGTCAGCAAGAAGGAGATCTTCAAAGAAGGTGACTGCATATTTCTCCAGAGACCAGGTACTGATCTGATATCTCTCACCAGCGTGGAGGGGTCTGGTGGGTGTCATGGACACCCTGGCTGAATTCTCCAGAAACTCATATTACAAATTAAATGCCACAAAGTCTATCATATTCCTCATAAATATTACTCCTTTGGTAAAGGATAGAATACTAGAGCATTTTTCCTTTAAGTGGGAGGAAGCTGGATTTACATATTTGGGAATTAAAATTACGAAATTAGTAAATCTAATTAAGTTGAACTGCGAATCATTGATTTCGGAAGTTCGTGGGGACTTGTAAAGGCAGACCCTTCTCCCACTGTCCTGGGTTGCCAGAATACAAATTGTAAAAATTACGTTTCTGCCTAAGATTACCTACTGGTTCAGATGTCTCCTTCTCAAATTCCCATCTAGATGCATAGGGCTCCTACAATCCCTAAATGGTAAGTTTATTTGGAAAGCAAATAAACCAAGAGTGGCGGTCAAGGCTATACATTTCCAATATTCTCATGATGGAATGGGTGTACCAAATCTATCTTTGTACCACAAGGTGTCTATACTCAAGGCTGCAAAAGATTGGTGGGCTGGGGAACTTAATTATAGATGGCTCCAAATTGAAAGACAGTTTGTTCCCCACTGGTCTACTAGACTTTTGCTAGAGATCGAGCTACTGAAACCCCTGACATCGAATTTTCCCTTACATATGATGTCCTCATTGATTTCTTTTTGGAATAACCTTGATAGAACACTGACAAAATCCCTATTTAAATACATTTCTTTAAAAGTGATTGAGGCACACATCTCTGAGTTGTCTCTAGACTTGTGGGTGAAATCAGGTGTAAACATGCTTGACAAACTCTTAGATGGCCCTGTATTCCCCTTCTTTGCAGACTTGTCCCAACTTTACAAGATTCCCAAAACGTGCTTTTATCAGTACCTCCAAATCCGTCATTTTATCCAGTTGTTCACATTTCTACCTTGGTGGAGCCCTGACCCATCAGACATGATGCAGAAATACTTTAACGTAGAATACCCCAATGAACATGGATTGTCTCTGTTTTATAGGACTCTTAATTTGCCAGCAGAGTCTGTCAAACTCCCTTATATGAATGTCTGGGAGGAGGCACTCTCTTTCTCATCCACCCCCAAACACTGGTGGACTGCGGCCACATTTACTCAAAGACACTCCTCCTGTATTAACCATCTAGAACAACTAAAGAAAATATATATGAACTGTTATCTGACCCCTTATAGAATTTTAAAATTTAACAAATCATATTCCCCATTATGCTTTGAAGGGATGTGGTAAAAAAGGGGATCTGGGTCATGTGTGCTGGTGCCCCAAGATAGGAGAATTCTGGAATCGAGTGACAGACTTAATCAGAACCTTGATAGGATTCCCTTTAACTCTAGAGGGGCCCTTGGAAGTCTTAAATATTGGGTTGGACCTTCTTCCCCAAACTTAGTTCCAGTGATAACCCATGTTTTGATAGCAGAGCTTGGCAAGGCACTGGAGGGAAGCTTCTACCCCCACACAGGAGGAACTCATTGGCAGGATAAATTCCCATTATCTACATGAACGCGGTTTGGTTCACTTGATAAAGCAAAAAGAAAGAGTCAGTCGCCAGTGGGAGACTTCTGGATTGACGATATCTCACACTTAGAATGGCTTTAATATTGTTCCTGGTTGATTCTGGTCTTCTCATAATTTGATTAGTATACAAAAATATTTTAAACAACGCTCCCAAAGCTTATTCTCCCCCCGCCACTATCCATTAATTTACCTTTTGTGTCCAATCCCGGCTGCCCCTTCCCTTCTGTGTGGTCCTTTCTTTCCCTTCCCTCTCCTATAATATCCAGCTTGGAATTGGTTTACATTGGTGGTGATTATTTGTACATGACTGTTATTTTGATATAATTGTGAAAACAAGTTATATACGGTAAGTTGTTAAAAGATTTATTTGAATAAAAAATGTATTGTTTAAAAAAAAAAGATTTTTTCTGGCCAAACTGAGATGAGACTTTATGTTCTTTTTGCTCAGTAGTAGTTTCATCTTGGAGCGCTACCATGCAGGTAATTTTTGCCTTCTTTCTTATGGTGGAGTCATGAACACTGACCTTAACTGAGAACTGCAGCTATTTAGATGTTGCTGTGGGGTCTTTTGTGACCTCTTGGTTGAGTGGTCACTGCGCTTTTGATGTAATTTTGGTCAGTCGGCCACTCCTGGGAAAGTTCACCAGTGTTCCATGTTTTTGCTATTTGTGCGTAATGGCTCTAACTGTGATTCACTGAAGAACCAAAGCTTTAGAAATTGTTTTATAACCTTTTCGAGACTGATAGATCTTAATTACATTGTTTCTTTTTGGTTTCTGAATTTCTTTGCATCATGGCATGATGTCTAGCTTTTGAGGATCTTTTGGTCTACCTATCAGGGAGGTCCTATTTAAGTGATTTCTTGATTGAGAACAGGTGTGGCAGTAATCAGGCCTGGGTGTAGATAGGGAAATTGACCTCAGCTTTCCAAAAATGTGATAAACCACAGTTAGTTTATGTTTAAATGTGAGGGGGGCAATCACTTGTTCCCACAGGGCCTTGTAAGTTTGGATTTCTCTTTCTCTTTATAATAAAGACAATAATTAAAAAATTGCATTTTGTTTTACTTGTTTTATCTTAGCCTAATATTTAAATGATCTGAAACATTTAAGTGTGACAAACATGCAAAAGAATAAGAAATCAGGACTCAATATATTTAACAGTTAATTTTAGTATTTACACATTAAACGGCTACATCTGCTCTGCTGACTTCAGTTCTCTGTATTTTTCTGGAAAGCTACTAAATAGGCTCAATTCATTAAACATACTGTATTTAGAACATAGCATTGAAATTCAACCTTTCTATTAGCTGCTGTTGGTTTTGACCTATAATAATCACAGCTATGTTTTTTGGTTGTATAGAGCTCATTGTGTTGACCTGTCTCATGAAACCCTATTGCCACTGCCACAATACATTATGAAATCTGACATCTATTTGAACACACTAAATATCATGCACCCAGCATACCAATTATTTTCTGAAAAGCAATATTAAATAGGTGTATACATGAGCAATACTTCTAAAAACACTCCGCAGGCAAGCTTCATAAGTGGCTTTCTTGAACCCAAACTACCACCTACCAATAAATGTCAAGATTTACAATAATAATCATCTGATTTGTATTGAACTATTTGACTACTGAGTAACACAAAGGTCAATGATACCCCTAATTTATATAATTATTTTAACCTTGAACAATTTAGCTATAAAATATATGTTTCTCAGGAAAAATAAATTAATATTACAAATAACTGGTTTTATTAAACTGTAATATACAGAAACTAATTTGCGTTATGTTAGTGTTTGAATGAGCTTGTTTTCATGTATATCTAAAAAATGGTAGGTTACAATTATTATACTTTGCAATTTTCTTATGTGGTATGGTGATAAGCAAATATATTCAGCACTATTCATTACTAGTATTCGGCACTATTTGTTACTTCTCGTATTTTGGTATTCGACTCATAAGTTACAAGTCCCCTCCCTGCATGTTTAGCCCCAGATTTTCAGCCACTGTAAATGTGGGGATTGCTTGTCAGACATGGTATTGCCATAGTCAACTTTATCACTGGCATTACTGTGATTGGTAGGCTCAGTAAAACTAAAGAAAAATTGTGTGGTCCCCCTGGCTATTAGTGATAACAAGTGCAGATAAAGTAGACAGCTGTGTCCTTTATCTTGGCTGGTTATCAAAAATAGAGGCTCCCCCATGCTGTTTTTTAACCCCTTCATGACCCTGGAATTTTTTGTTTTCCCTTTTCGTTTTTCGCTCCCCTGCTTCCAAGAGCCATAACATTTTGATTTTTCCATCAATATAGACATATGAGGGCTTGTTGTTTGTGGGATGAGTTGTACTTTAAGATGCAATCATTTATTTTACCATATAGTGTAAAGGAAAAGTGCAAAAAAATTCCAAGTGCAGTGAAATTGCAACAAAAAAGTGCAATTACACATTTGTTTTTTTGTTTTTTTAGTCGCCATGTTCCCTATATGGTAAAATCGACTTGACGGGGTGATGCATCAGGTCAGTACGAGTTTGTAGATACCAAACATGTATACTTTTACTGGTATCTAGGTGGTGAAAAAAAATTCAGAAGTTTAAAAAAGAAAGAAGTCTCACTTTTTCCGACATGTTTTGCAACCCGTAGCGTCCTCATTTTTCGGGATCTGAGGCTGTGTGATGGCTTATTTTTTGCGTCTTGAGCTTACGTTTCTAATGATTACATTTTTGGGTGGACGTGCTGTTTTGATGGCCAGTTATTGCATTTTATAGCAATGTTGCGGCGACCAAAAAAATGTAATTTTGACGTGTGGACCATTTTTTCCATTGCGCAGTTTACGGCTCTCATTAATTGATTTAATATCTTTTGTTTTTTTTATTTTTTATTTATCAAATAAGCAAGACAATTATTTGACAAACCTTTTTCACAAAGCATAAACGTGCAGACATTCCCAATCATTAAGTTCATTTTAAATCACAAGTTTGCAATGGCTTACCAAGAAATCTAACACTGTTACATATGTCTTCATATAAACATGTGTATTTCTACGTCCCATTTATAACTGGAGTCTGCATCCAGTTTCGGTCACTTTTATTGAGATTTTGGGTTAGAAAAGAAAACCGAAAAATACCCAACCCCCTACATACAGGCAACAGGCCCTTACATTCCATCCACCCTGTGCAGCCTCAAAATAGCAGCCAACAGCGGTCTCAAAATTTGTGCATCCACTAGATATGCATTTGTGGAACTTTACCTTGCTCATCACGATTGCCCTGGTGTAGTGACAATTAAGATAATATAAGGGGTGAATGACAGCTGTGATTTGTCTAAAATCATAGCCGCTATCAAGCCCTAGGTTGGTAGTGGAGAAGTGTCTATGAGACACCCCCATTACCAACACTGTAAATAAAGAGAAAAGAAAACACAAACACACAAAAATACTTTATTTTAAATAAAAAATACACCCTCTTTCAAACATGTATTAATCCAAAAACACCTGACGTAATCCACACGTCTGGTAAGAGTTCACAGCCTCCAGATGTGCCAGTAGCTGAGAACTCCAGGAACCTCAAATGGGAGCAACCAGGATTTATTTATTTTTTTTTTATTCAAATTACTCCCCAGTAAGCTTGTCTTTTTGCTGTAAGCCGATGTGGGGTCAGCTTACAGTCAAAAGACAAGGCCGCAGGGGAGTAATTAAAAAAAATCTCAAATACTGTAGTAATGTCATACTGCACACTTCAGTCACCTGCTGCATAGCACTAAGGCTATTTTCACACATAGTGCTTTCTTTGCGTTTTAACGCGCGGACGCTTTTACCAGTGTTTTGCACCCGCGGAAAAAAACACAAAAAAAAGAAGCAGTGCTTTTCAGACAGTACGCTTTTTTACGGGCCAGGGGAAGAAGTGATCTCTCAGAGGGGAGGAACAATCCTGGTTCCTCCTCCCCTCTGTGACATGTGTGACCGCCCCCATTTGATTTTGCAGTGTATTACTATAGACTGCGAAATCAAAATGAAAGAAAGTCAGAGGTATTAAAAATACTAAAGAATTAATACTTTCCACTCCGCCGGCTTGTTCATGCTATCCGGAGCTGAGCGAAGGCTTGGATCTTGATTCCTGTCATAAAGCCAGCAAATATCTCTGTCATGGCCCACACTAGGGCCAGGAGCTCTAACCGGAAGGAGCTATAATTGTGAGGGTTTCTTTCACTGTCCTGCAGGGACTTACTGGCATAACCGATGATTCTCTCATGTCCATTTTGTATCTGAGACAGTACTGCACCAAGTCCATGAAGGCTACCATCTGTGTACTGCAGGAATGGTTGATCGAAATCTGTGTAGGCCAGAATCGGGGCTGAAGTAAGGGTATTCTTCATAGCCTGGAAAGACTTGTCTTGTCTCTGAGCCAAAGGGATGCCCTGGTTCTTCGGCACTCTGGCGGTCCCACTCAGCAGCTCATTCAAGGGACCCGCCACCTTTCCAAAGTCTTTGAAGAACCGGCAGTAGTACCTGGCAAGTCCAAGAAAGGCCTTGAGTTCTCTCACCTTTCGAGGGACTGGCCACTTCTGGATAGCAGCTACCTTTTCTGGTGAGGGTAGGACTACACCTTGTGACACTGTATGGCCTAGGTACTTGATCTCTCTCTTGAAGAGGTGGTACTTCTTCGTCTTCACCTTCAGGTTATGAGCCCGCAGTGTTCCAAGTATCGGTCTATGCCGGGCAAAGTATTGTTTGAACGAGGCAGAAAACACTATGATGTCATCCAGATAGATCAGGGTAGCTTCAAAATTTAGGTCTCCTAAGCACTTTTCCATCAGCCGTTGAAACCTGTCCGGAGGATTGGAGAACCCGAAGGGCATCTGTTTAAACTCAAAAAATCCCAGAGGGAGGATGAAGGCGGTCTTCGCTTTGTCTTTCTCCACTACGGGTGCTTGCCAGTATCCACTTGCTAGGTCCAAGGTGGAGAAGTACTTGGCCTTCCTCAACGCTGTCAAGGATTCTTTGATGCGGGGTAACGGATACGAGTCTCGAACAGTCCAAGCATTGAGTTTTCTGTAATCTACACAGAACCGGATGGTCCCATCCTTTTTCTTGACGAGTACCACCGGGGCCGCCCAAAGGCTCTGTCTACTTTGTACTACACCTGAATCCAGCATTTGCCTCAGTAATGTCTTTACCTCTTGCTACATCTTGGAAGATATCTGCCGGTACCTGAACTGGCCAGTATATGGAGATGTTGATTGAAGTATGTTTCTGGCATCGTCGTCACTTGTGACCTGGAATCTGTCAAGCAATCCATTGGGACACCCTCGAATTCAGCATGTAAGATGGGACACTCAGATATGAAGTGTTTGTTATGATACGGAGCGGCCTCTCGTTCCGCCTCCCCCACGGAGTGCCACATTACTGTAGGGGTTGGTAGTTTAACGGTGGCTTCCGCTGTCCTTGAGTGTAATTCGGCATCTTCTGTCAAGATACCCCAGCATTGGATGTCTTTTCGCCCGGGGGTACCTCGAGCCTGTCCTCGTGCCTCTGGTGGCTGACGGGAGGAAGCCTGCACCCACCGGTCATTTATGGGTCAGGCCGAGAAATGGTTGCATGAATATGATGGGCAATGATGTTGTAATTCTCCCATGGCAGATGATGGGCAGGGCCGACAGGGGGCCGGCACAGCCTGGTATAGACGTTCAGTGGACAGATCTCCCATTATTCGTTCATTCTAGGTCAGATTCTCTTGCATGTTAATAAGAGATCGCTGTAGGTCTTGCACCACCTGAACCAGCACCTCTTGGTAGTTTGGGTCCACTCTGGAATTGGCGGCCTTGATAATCACCACCCCAGATGCGTAGCTTTCTTCTTTGCTTCGGGCCACTGTTTCTGACAGGATTTGATGAAATGTAAGAGCCGGATCTGCCCGGATCCGTTCTGACAGGGCTCACCTCAAGGATGTGTGATGTAGTCCCAGAATTAATTGTTCCCGCAGTATCTGGTCTGTAGAGCCCATGCCGCCAAATCCATCCGACTCCTTTCTCTGCACCTCTGTTAACATTTCTTGCAGTGCTGTCGCATACTGAGAAATTCCCTCTTCTTCCCACTGCAGCCTCGAGAAAAATGTGGCTTGAAGGTGTCCCACGCTAGCTGTCTTGCCGTAGATCTCTTCCAGGAACTTCACTAACTCTTTCAGGGTACTATGGGTGGGTTATAGTTGTAGGCAGACGTTTCTTCGGGCTTCTTCCTCTAGGACAGTCAAAGTGATGTCCACTTCAAGATTTGGGTTGATGTTATAAACCTTGAGGGTACCTTTACACGCGGCTACATTTCTAGGGTGGCTACAGGTAACTTACTGGTTGCAGTGAAATCATGGAGACAAGGTTCTATCTTGTTGCTGTGTACAAATGGAATAATCTCTCCATGATTTCACTGCAACCAGTAAGTTACCTGTAGCCACCCTAGAAATGTAGCCACGTGTAAAGGTACCCTCAGGGTGCTTTGCAGCTGGGACTCCCAGTCGGACAGTGTCATGTTATTTTTGTCGAACTTTGGTAGCACATTAAATATGATGCCCATTGGGAGTGCCCTTGCAGAGGTTCCACCATTGCCCACAGCAGCTCCATTAACATTAGCATTCCTGCCGTTGCTGTCAGCTGCCTCCGTCTTGGTGACTGTACTCTGCTCGCAGCACCACTTGAAGCGATGTCCGGGGGACCACCGCGGTGTAGAGTGAATTAAGATACACAAGACGAGGTATAAGTAACAAAGGGTGAATTTATTAACAGGCAGGGAATGATGTGGATAGGGCACGTTCAAACAGGGGTATGCAGTGGCAAAAGAGGACTTAACAAGGTTTTGTATTCTCTAGCTGGGTAGCTCAATAGCACGGCGCCCCTGCTATTACAGGATCAATATCATACAGGTAAATCCAAACAACGGCAAAGTATAAAGCTACTCTATGTATAACCTCACTGGCCTCAGCTAGATGGGCCACATGGCTGCCATGTTCTAACTACTGAGGCCTACGCTATACCCTAAGGTGTGTACAATCAGAAACAAACTCATGGTGATGTTGGAGACACAGGTCCAGTCCCAGGGGCCCCCAACAGTCTAGTTCGGTGGTGCACTCTTCTCCTGGCCGGATCAATGAAATGTAATCTTCTTCTTGCTTCTTCTTGTTTCTTCTTGCTTCATGGTCTTCACGGTCTGCCTCGGATCTGTAAGTTCCATTCTTGGTCTTGGGAAGGGCCACCAAAGCTTAAACTCCCCAGGAAAGCACACGGCAGTCACCTCTTAAGCAATCACAAAGTCTGCACAAAACTCCAGTCCAACTGAAGCAAACAGGTAGTGTGACCTTTTACACAGATCCACACACTGTCCTTCACAGCAGCACAGCTATCAGCTTTCTGAGTCTCTCACAGGCTCTTTTTCCCTTCTATCCTTGGGCAGTCCATTAGCAAAGTCTTAGCAGGGGGAGCTGAACATTCCATCACAACAGACACGGGGGGTTATGTCTCTTAAAGTGGCAGCATGTTTTTTACTGTCCATTGCAGCCCCTACAGTATCACATACATAAATGGTGCCCTTAAAACTAACAATGTCAATATAATACTCTTGACTAAAGATTAGCCACCCTAAGTTAGCCTTTTCCTTTGTCCCTTACTGTGCTCACTGCATATATAATGAGCCCAAACTGTCTCACTTATTGTATACGGCCTCCACATTATTGTCTCCTATAAATTATTCCCACCAGCCTATATTAAAATATGACAGTCACACCAACCTTCATTAATGAAAATCACTACATTATGAATTATACCCAGCACATTGTTCCTAACTTATGAACTATGACCTCCACTGTCCCCACTCCATGCAGCCCCCAATTCACTGTCCCTCTCATGTTATACCCACTCTATATTGAGCCTCTTAATGCCACCCGTTCTGCATATTGAGCCCCCCAATGGCACACTTTCTTCATATTAAGTCCCATCATACGACCCCTTCTCCATACTGAACTGAGTCCCACCATGCTACCTCTTCTCCATACCATGTCCCTTCCATGCTACTCTGTTTAATACCATGCCCCTCCCATGCTACTCCCTTCTCCATATTGTGACCCTTCCATGTTACTCTTTTTTTATACCGTACCTCTTCAGGCTACTCCATCTTCCATACTGAGTCCCCCCCATGCCACCATTTCTCCATACCATGCCCTCCCAAGCTACCCCTTCTCCATGCCGAGCCACCCCATGCTACCCCTTCTTCATATTGTGCCTCTCCCATGCTATCCCTTCACCATACCTTTTTCCTCCCATTCTGCTCCATTCCCCATAACATGCCTCTCCCATGTTACTCCCTTTCCATCCTGTGTCCAACAGGATATGCCATCTCTATACCAAGCCCCCATGCCACCCCTCTCCCATACTGAGCCCCTCATGCTATCCTTTCACCATACCATTCACATCCCATGCTACCCCGTTTTCCATACCATTCACCTCCAGGATACCCCATTCTCCATACTGGGTCCCCCAGGCTACCCTTTCTTCATACTAAGCTTCCCATTCTCCATACTCCACCCCCATTCTCCAAACTGCATACCTCCTCATTTTCCATACTGCACTCCCCTAATTTTCCATACTGTGTCCCTTTGGCGCCCCACTGGTCAGGCGTCACAGTTGGGGTACTGCATCCATAAATGAGTATGCGATTATCCCTGTCACAGTGGAATGTAGGATTTGTAGGAGGATCCCATCCTAGCACTCCCACACACCCACCTAGAATACATGGTTTAGGCCCGTACCCTTGGGGGGGGGAGTTAGGGGAGGAGGGAGGACACACAATGAGTTTTAGTTGGCACTGAGGAAAGACGGAGCACGGGGAGCCTCCGAGAGAGAGAAAGGAGACATCCAGAGAGGGGGCCTGGAGAGAGAGAACAGGCAGTCCAGACTGAAGGAGGGGACCCCCTGAGCGTCCATACTCAGGGATGGAATCCTGGTCCATACACCAGAGCGCCGGTTCAGAAGACGTTGCACAGGGTGTTCAGCCCCTGAGCCATAACAACAGAGGTCGTGGGTCCATCTACCGGCCCCGACACCCTGTCAGAAAGGAAACCAGTGACACCAGGATAACCCACCGGGGTCGAGATCCAGTGCAGGAGAGAAGAGGGAGGGAAGCTGGGATACTTAGGAAGCACCCCAATCGGGCTGTTCCTGGACAGGCACTAGCAGCAGGACACGGGTTAGTAACAAGGAAGGCATACCACGGGAGACTCCAGGGGATCCTGCAGCCCACTGTGTCTACTCGGCTGGCTATCCTTACTTAACAATGGCTGTTTTCTGTGAACTGTACTACCATCAGCATTGTTCCAGTAAAGTACCCGGGTAGAGTGACAGAGTCTCCGTGTACTTATTTCACCGCTGCACTGCCACTTGTCTATCTCCATCATCAGCACTTCCATCACTACAGGTGCATCCCTGCCCCGGAGGTCCTGCTCTACCTGCAGGGAGCTGTACCATCTCGGCTGCTGTACCATCGCCTTCTGGAAGTCTGAAGCGGCGCTGGTGCTAATCACCAGAATCTGCGGGTGGCGTCACGATAAACTTTTAAACTTTTATTCCCATTTCAACTACCCATTTTTAGTTGACCACCAGGGCCATAGGTCTGGGCAGGCCACCAGTGACATCCCTACCGCAGCAGGGGGCCCAGATACCAGAGTCCCCAAACCCTGGGCTAGTCATCCCCATTCTCTATACTGCCCATCACCCTAATTTTCCATTCCCCCCATTCTCCATACTTTTCTCATCTCATTTTCCATTTCCCCATTTTCCATAGTCTGCACCCCCTCATTTTCTATCCCCCCTTTCTCCATGCTGTACACTCCCCTCACTTTCCATTCCCCCATTCTCCATACTGTTGCCCCCTCATTTTCCATTCCCCCCAAATTCCATACTTTGCACCCCCTCATTTTCCATTCACCCATTCTCCATACTGTGCACCTCCCTCATTTTCCATTCTCCCCCCCATCATTCTTCATGTTTCACCCGCCCTTATTTTCCATTCACCACCATCTTCCAAGCTGCACATCCCTGTCATTTTCTAATCTCCCCCCATTCTCCATGTTGCACCCCCTCACTTTCCTTTTCCCCATTCTCTATGCAGCACACCCACCTCATTTTCTATGCTGCACATTCTCCGTATTTTCCATTACCCTCCATTCTCCATGCTGCATCCCTCCTCATTTTCCATTGCCTCCCCACATTCTAGATGCTGCACCCCCCAGATATTCCATTTTCCTCTCCCATTCTCCATACTGTGAACTCCCCTCATTTTCCATTCTACCCCCAATCTCCATGCTGTGCGCTCCCCTAGTTATCTATTCCCCTCCATTCCCCATATTCTGCACCCCCTTATTTTTCATTCCCACATTCAGCATGCTGTGCATCCCCCACATTTTCCATTCCCTCCATTCTCTATGCTGTGCACCCTCATTTTCCATTACCCCCTCCCATTTATCATGCTCCGCAACCCCCTATTTTCCATTCCCTCCCATTTTCCAGGCTGCGCACTCCACTCATTTTCCATTTTCTCACCCCATTTTCCATGCTGTGCACCCTCTATTCTCCATATTGTGCACCCCTTCATTTTCCATTCTCTCTTTCCCATTCACCATCAGGCTGCTTCTTCAGTGTTATCGTAGACCTAGTACTCCATGTCAGGCAGGGGATAGGGGTAGAGCTGAGTGGTGGGTGGAGAATAGGGAAGGAAACCCATAGAAAGGGGTTGAGGAACCAGGGTAAAACCTGGGAACACAAAGTAAGGGGAGCTCGGAGAAATATTTCTGGTTGAGGTTCCTGGCAAGAGTGAGTGGGTGAGGAACGATACCCCTAAGTAAAGACACCCATGCAGCCCAGGCACTGACACACTTGCCAAGAAGAACATGGACCCAGCGGCCTGCGCCACTGTAGGGCCCGTCTGGGT
Source organism: Allobates femoralis (assembly GCA_033576535.1). Taxonomy (NCBI): domain Eukaryota; kingdom Metazoa; phylum Chordata; class Amphibia; order Anura; family Aromobatidae; genus Allobates; species Allobates femoralis. Next base: position 161,269,345 of record JARQOC010000003.1, read on the forward strand.
CCAGGGCTACTGACCGAGGAAGAAGCAGAAGGGGTCTAAGGTGGACCTGGGAGGACAGGTACACCAAGGGGTCGGGTTGACACCAGGGGGCTGGCCCTCTAGATGTGGCTGGAAGTTTTACACCCCAGCCACGAATTAACATGCTGGGTGCGGGGTCTTCATGTCTTGTATTTCACCCCCGTCACAATGAAGGAAAGGCAGTCACTTAGGGCTTGAAGTTCCGAGCAGGATGTCCACCGGAAAGTCCGCAACAGCTGGCCCAGAGTATGTGCGCGGGATTGAAGAGGCCTGAATGGTACCAGAGAGGGGGTGACTCTAGCAATCCAACCCAGCTGCAGAGCGGCAACTGGGATCGAGAGCATACTGCTGTAAACCGTACTGTGTAAAATAAAAATGTTGCAGTGAGTAAAATACCGGTCAAACTATGGACTCTGTGAGAGACATATTCTTGCGGTTATTAGCCGGGGCTCGCCTGCACCCACGGAGCCGCCGACTGCATTTGCTGCGCAGGCAGAGACAGCCTGCTGGAAAGGAGAAGACAGCTTCCGAACAGGAGCCGCGGGAGCTCCAGAGAAGCCAGTAAGTGACACCACAGAACCCTCACACACACCATACCATCACACAGACTATATACCGGCCCAGGGGATAACCAGCCCTGCCCATGGAGGGCTTAACACCTCGCTGCCCATTGCCATCATTCCCGGGACCGTGACAAGCAGCAGTGGCCCATATTGGCCACAAACCATGGGTGGTGTCACATCCATAACAAACTCCCTTGTCCATTTTATATTTTTCTCCCCTATTGACATAGCCCAGGGCCATGGAAACGGTCCGCGGCCACCACCATAACATCCCCAGGCAACAGAGACTGAAGGGGACCGATCCCGAGTACCCCACAGCCCTGGTGTGCGACTCACTATCTTCGGCTCCATAGCGCTTACCTGCTCCAGGCTCCACGCTTCGGCAACAGTGATGTCTCCACTCCGCCTCTGTAGGGGCAGGGAGCTGATTGGAGCTTCCCTGTCCCAGGAAGTGACAGTGTGCTCAGAACTTCATTTGTATACACAGTTTAGTTGCAAGGGTGTCTCTCACCTCTTTCAAGAAGATGCTGAATTTAATAAAGAGTTTGAAGGAGGGAGGAAAATTTAAAAAAAATAAAATAACAATAAACATTTTTTATATTGATCATGGCACCGCCACCTGGAACCCTTTGCGTTAGGCACCGGACCTCCTGTCCTTAGTGGTAAATACAGCCCTGAGCCACCCTTCTTTTTGTTGGCTAGCTAAGGTAAAGCAGACAACTTCAGGCCACGGCTGGCAGATTTACATTGGCTGATAATGCAAAACAGAGGTCACCTCACACTGTATTTCTATATTATTTATTTATTTATAAATAGATAAATAAATAATTTAAAAAATGTGGGGTCCCCCAAATTGTATCTCTAACTAAGTTGAAGGTAACAGTTGGAGTGTGATATTCTCAGGGTGGGAAGGGTCACAGTTATTGGTCCCTTCCTAGCCTAAAAATAGCAGGCCACAGCCGCCCCAAAACTGGCACCTCCATTAGATGTGCTAATCCTGGTTTTCCTCCTCCTCTCTTTCCATTGCCTTGGTGTGGTTGCAAATGGGACAATGATATTTGGGGTTGATGCCAACTGAGTAATGTCAGCAGGCATCAAGCCCAGGGGTTAGTAATGTAGAGGCGTCTATCAGATACCCCACATTACTAGCCTAGTCAGTAATAAAAAAACATAAACACAACAAAAAATACTGTTTTTAAAAAACACTCCCCAGCACATTTCTTCTTTCAACAATTTATTGAAAAAAAACAAACCTCTCAAAAACAAAGATCTCCAGTAGTGCAGAGTTTCCAATGTAGTCCACCAAATCTGCTGTACTCCACAATAGTGTCCCTGCAAGACATAAAGAGAGAGTTAGTAAACAAAGACAGGAGACACCCTCATTCACAAATGTATTCACCATTCAAATCCAAAGCAGGTCCGATCCAGCCCATGGAGATCCCACAATATCTCAGTATCCCAGTGTATGAGAGGGACATTCAGAGAATGCATCCACCATAGACTGGAAGAACAACCACTGCCTGACTCCCAGCTCTCACGCTGAGCTCCGCAAGAGCCAAGTGTGATGAGTGGTGACATCAATGAGGTTACAAATGGTGCAAGCTTAGGGGGATAACACGTTATATAGCTATTGACTTCTATCTATCTATCTATCTATCTATCTATCTATAAAACAGAAAAAAAAACTGCACAGCACTCAAAGACATAATGTGAACTGGTTGCTAGCAGTGACGCTGGCTCACATACCAAGAAAAAAATATCTCTGCAGCACACAGCTACTACCAATATTGTACACATGCTACCAAGCAATAAATGAGGAAATTTTTTAAAAACTTAAGTTTTTTTTCAAAAAACTCATTATTCTTAATTTTTTATTTTCTGGGGTTCTTAGTACACACATTGGCCAATGTCTGCTTGCTCAACAACCACGTCACGGTGTCCCCAGGTCTGATGAGTACTATGCTGACATCCCTGTCCTCCTTGTCCTCCCTGTCCCACTTCTAAGTGGGTGGACACCATCTCAACCTCAGACCACCTGTGGGCGATGAGGGTGCTAAGTGTAGTCATGGAGCCAGCAACTCCACATCTTATACATTAAACAGAAAAAAATTTAAATTTTTTTCCTCATTTATTGCTTGGTAGCATGTGTACAATATTGGTAGTAGCTGTGTGCTGCAGAGAGATTTTTTTTTTTGTATTTGACCCAGCGTCACTGCTAGCACCAGTTCACATTATGTCTTTTAGTGCTGTGCAGTTTTTTTTTTTCTGTTTAGGAAACACAGGGGGAGGCGGACAGAAGCCAGTAACGAGATCCAAATCGAGGAGGAGATAACCGAGGAAGAACATCTGGTGGTAAATATATCTTCTATTACCTTAAGTAATGAACAGAATAAAATTCTGTCAAAAGGATTGACATTTTGCCCTACGGGTTTTGTGGATTGGTTTGAGATAGACAATGACATGTACCTGTTTTTTCGTAGACTGGGCTTAGCGAAATATTTCTCTGGTAAAGAGAATACGGGGTCAATAATTCTGATGATGTCTTCTCTCTCAAAAAGGTAAATTTATGGAGAAAAAGCAACTTTGAAGCTCCCGGACATGATCCGGTTATTGAGACCTTCATTAAGTTGGTAAAGAATGACATTGCTAAGTTGAGAAAAAACAAATGTAGGGGTGGTAAACCCAATATTACTAGGCTTGAGAGAGAGGAGATCAAAAACTTAAAGAAAATGGGTCCATCACCATAAAGCCCGCCGACAAAGGCGGGGCTATTGTGGTGATGGACACCATTCAGTATCGTGATGAGATCATGAGACAGTTGAGGGATGATATGGTTTATGAAAGATTGTCTTCTAACCCCACAATGATGTTCCAGAAAGAATTAAAATCCATGATCAGGGATGCCTTGAATGATAGCATCATTGATCAAGGATTATCGGATTACTTGGTGATAGAGTTTCCAACAGTGCCTATACTATACATCCTTCCAAAAATCCACAAGGATCTAAAAACCCCCCCCGGACGTCCGATCGTCTCGGGTAGGGGATCCTTATGCAATAGGGTCTCTATTTTTCTTGATCACTTGTTACATAGGTTTGCAATTGCTGCACCCTCGTATACAAGGGACGCTGCTAGAGTTCGTCCTCGGGAGGAATTATGTCCTCTTTGGGGATGACTACTACCTGCAGCGTCGGGGGACAGCCATGGGGTCCAATGTGGCCCCAACCTATGCTAACATCTACATGGCTGTCCTCGAGGGTGAATACGTGTACAATTCTCCATCTTGGCGCCATGTCAGAGGGTGGCGACGTTACATCGACGATATTTTCTTTGTTTGGGATGGCAGCAGGGCGGAATTGGAAATCTTTTTGAATCCCTTAACAATATCTATCCTGGTTTGGGGTTTACAATGACATGCTCACTGGAGAAAATGCAGTTTTTGGACACTTTGGTCTATAGAGAAAATGGGTCACTGAAGATGGACCTCTTTATTAAAAGTACAGATAGGAACAGTGCACTGCATTTTTCCAGTGAACATCCAGAAGAATGGTTGAGGATTGTATCGGATGATACAAAGATTGTTCTAGGCTACAAGAGATGGTTGAGAGATTTTTAAGAAGGGGTACCCGAAGCATGACCTTGTTGAATTTAAGACTAGAGCTTTATCTATTAGTCAGGGAGACTTATTATACCCTAAATCCAAGGTCGATCAACCTAAAAGAATCCCACTGGTTACCACATATTGTGGTGTGAGCGAAAGAATTATGAATGTGGTGAGGAAACACTGCCCACTTTTGACAAAAGGTCATATGGATGTGGACGAGTTCAAAATGTTCTCCCTGATCTCCTACAGAAGGGGGCATAGTCTAAAGGATGATCTAGTTCATGCTGACATCGGGAGCTCTAAAAAGGATATCCAAACAACTTTTGCCCAACCAGCCTTGGTAATTTCCCTTGTCTGGGTTGCGCCTGTTGTGGAAATATGTTTAAGGGACGGAGTGTCAGTCATCCCGTTCCGGAAAAAAGTACGATATAAAGAAGAGCAATTTTGTGGTTTATACCATTTGTTGCCCATGTGGTCTCCTCTATGTGGGCGAGACCACGATGGAGGTCAAAACACGCATAGGGAAACACAAAAGTACGATACGGACGGGATTGACTGAACTTCCGGTTCCTAGGCATTTCCATCATATGGGCCACAAAGTCAACCAACTAAGATTTAGGGTGATCGATGATGTCCCCCACTTAGGAGAGGGGGTGACCGGGTGACCCTACTGAAAAAGAAAGAATTAAGGTGGATATTCGGGTTGGACACTTTATCACCTAGGGGCAAAACATCGACTATGATCAGCGGGGTTGCCTATTGGGTTATACTTGATGATTCCTTGTATCCCTTGTCATCATTCGTGTTTTTACTACATATAACATTTTAACGTTTTCCCATATTTTACTCTAGATTGGAAGAATAACATTCCCTTGGAAATTATAATATCCAGTTCTATATTATATTGCAATATTTACTTGTAACCATATAGTTGTGGAAATATTTTGGAGGATTGGATTAAAAGGAAATTTAGTATGCTTTGACATGAGCCATTGGTAATGTATAGATTTATTACATGATTGAGGTGGAGGCTGTTACATTTATGAGTTTGTGTAGTTTAATGAGTGATTGGCCCGTATTCTTTATGGAGGGGTAGTTAACTCACATTATAACAAGTTTACATTGATGATGATGATGTTCTCATTGTAACTATGGTGCATGGGTTTACAAGTATATTGTGATCTATGAACTATGGACCTTTTACTCATTGAACATACTATGCTTATTTTTAGTTCGCTAGGATTGAGGCGTATTGTGACGCTATTTACATAGTGAACTGGAGGTATCATGATTGATATGCTTCCCTTATGTCAATTTTGTGTGGATTGATATTTTGGATGTTATACATTACCCTTGTAATCTATGGTTTATTGATTACACTGGGGAACAATTTGAAAAAAAATTTCTGTTGAGTTAGGTTTTTGAGCTGATTTACACTAAAATTGGCTTGCTGATTCCAAAAATGTACTCAGTTTTTTTCTAGCACGTCAAGTTTTTCCTCCACAACTTACCTGCCAGAGAAGCACAATTGCACTGATATCTGTAATAAGACTTGTTATCTGATTACAATTCGACTCATATAGAGCTACGTGGCATATGATAGTGTTAAAAAACATATTTGTCATGCCTATTTCTTATATATTTCATTTTTTGTTCATATTTGTACTATTTAAAAAAAAAAAAACACTTTTTAGGTACAGTAGTTTACATATTTTTGAGAAGACAAAAATCCTATAGTTCAAAAACTTGACATGATAGAGAAAAACTGAGATCGTTTCTGGATTCAGCATCCAAAAATTAACTAAGAACAGTTGTCTGATCTAACTCCTAAAAAATTTTGTTCCCCAGTGTTATGTATTAATGGTATATGTTCTATATCCAGTTTCTTCCTATTTCCCCTGTAGGTTTTAATATATGGGTATTTGAGATATTGAGCATTATAATGTTGTTTTTCTACACTATTTGGTAGTATTATCGCCAGGGCCGTTCCATATAGGTATTACGGCATCCACCTATACATTGCTGATTGATAAGCGCCATTGTATATAAAAGGAGGTCATTGACGCATGCTCTTTGAGCTCCAGACGCTGTGAGTACTGTTGCTGGGGACGCTCGAGACAGGAACTACGTCATTCTGTCCTCCTACTACTTCATTGAAGGACACGCGCAAGATCCAATTGAAAGAGGACGCCGGCGCGCATGCGCGTTAAGCGCCGGATGCCTTTGGTGTGAACAAGCGCTGATTGGCGGTGGAATGGAGGGGAGGAGAGTTTCCAGAATGACCATGGATGCTTCCTCCTTACTGGTGGACTATTGTTACCTCTGCAGTGATGCCTTATACCGAGTTTATGGACATCAATAATGGCGATGAGCATTTTCTGCAACTTATAGGTCTGAATTTATGTTTTACAATAGGGGGTTTGTAGCTAGTTGATCTCTGTATAGTTTATATGGGATTTTTAACTTTGTTTACTAAACACTGTCTGTTGATTGGTGCAATGTTAATGGGGGTGGAGCTATTTGATATAAATAACACTGTGTTAATGGGGAATGTATGCACTTGATAAAGGTCAGAGGACCGAATCGTCGTGCTGATGGGTGGACGGAGTAAAGAAATGAAGCATTAAGAAATATACCAGCTTGTGAGGCGCTATTCTTTCTTTCGGTGTGCATGCTGAAGTCTGCCTGTGTGCGACCGGAAGTGACGCAATCCCGGCGTCACATGACTGCGTCGCAGCGGTGACGTTGCAGGTGCGAGAATCTAATCGTGCCCGCACTATGCAGGGTGTAATGACGCCCACTAGGGTGTAATAAAGCAGCGAGGCAGGGGTAGTGCGGCACAGGGGACCCACCTACCCATCAAAAATGCCTGTGCTTCCATATTAGTCAAAAAGGTCACACAGGGATGTTTTAGAAAGTATTGTAAGGCTGCAGGGACAGGTATTAATAGGTTAGGAAGGTGATTTGGGGTGACAGGTTCCCTTTAAGGGCACAATGCAAATTAGTTACAGTAGCTGTCGGCCGAGCAAAGCTCTTGTGTTATCTAAGAGAGACAGACTCCTTCGGTGGTGGCTTATCTGACAGACAGCACAGAACACTGGTCAACAATAAAATGGTTACAAGCTTTACAAAAAGGTCCAATGCAGTATCTTAACGCAAATATGTAAAGCTTAACACGAATATGTAAAATAATTGTATTGACTCTTGTTTTGAATATATTTAATATAGTTCATTTTCTATATTTCACCGTGAAAATTTATCTAGCAGGACTGTAACAACATCCTAAATAAGCCTAGAATTATATAATATTGCCTCACATTGCATAATACCATCATAGTAGGATGAGCTGGAAAAGAAATGGCGCTACATAGTGTTTACCTGTTATAGACAGAAAAATTAGTGAGTGTATATTGGTCACTTTATTTGGTTGTGTCAACTCACAACCACTTCAAAAACCTGTGATATCTCTGTCATATCCTGGCGGTGACGTTCTGCAGCGATCTCCCACGAGATAGATAACGAGCAGTATTCGGCAATAGAAGCGGAACTTGGACCGCGCTACCGTCGGGTATAATAATTCATAAAATGAAAATTGTAATAGATTATTGTGATTTTATTTCTACGCATTTCAAGGCTCACGGCCCCTTCCTAAGGAAAATCACAGATCTACCAAAGGTAGAATCAGCATTACCTCTTCATCTGTCAGGGGAAGAGTTTGGAGGTCAGATAAATACTAGACTGATGGCAAATTCCACCGATATAGGTATCCATGGTTACAACCACTAGCACCTAACTGTCACTATTTCAGTGGTCATAACTTGAGTACCTAAGCTGCAATTCCCTGTTTATGAGGTTAGATATGAGCAAAATTTTCCAAACAAGGTTCGCCAATTTCAAATTTGGCCCGAACATTGATGATTCAGTTATTGATCAGAAACCTGAGCAATTTACTTAAAAATTAGTGAACTTGGCTTTGTTCGGAAAAAAAAGTTTGAAACATTAAAATGGCCCTGAAACCTCACTTGAAGGTTAGATTTCAAAACAGTTGCCGGAAGACCAGGTGGCTGAGAACTATGCTAACCTAAGGTTAGCCAAGTTCATAGCCATCGGGTCTACCAGTTTTTTCAATATGTGAGCTTTAAAAGAAAGTTTGAAAGCTTTCTTGAGTTTCTAATTGTTGAGACCCCTGCAGACTATGACCTTTTGGAAGAGTGCCAGATGTTTCAGCAGCTCTGAAATCTAGGCAGCTTAAAATCTCTTTTAAACATCCCTTTAAAAAAACTTTTAATTTAGTTTTTTTAATTATTGTTTTTTTTTTCTAGAGAGAAAACCTTTATTATTACAGAGGGTCAGCAGCATAAAAGGCCACCTCCTCTACACTTATCTGCTAACAATTCAGATAAAAATAGCATGTGTCCATTATATGCTTAATGTATATGGTCTTATAGTTCTGTTCATACTCATACAACATTATATTATGGATATTATATTACTTCCATATTATTGACCACCAGTTGCTCAAAATGTCTGAAGAGATCCCACCAAAATAGAATTCAGAGTCAGGAGGTGTTCAGCTATTCCATATGCCAGCTGGGACCTCTAGAGGTTAGTGACAGGATCCTGTAGCTTGCCTGGCCTTAGTTAACTTTGTAAATCTGGTGGATCTGGAAATCGAGGAGGAGAAGAATCACAAGGAGGTTGTAGTGGCCGAAGCCCCTGTTTCCCCGCCTTCCAAAGCACCTCCACCACAGGCCTTCAACTAGGAGAATGTCATGTGGGGCTTTCTACCTCTTCCCAGCAAGTATTCTTATAGGCAACAACTATCCCATGTGTTGTCATTTCTGGGAGAGGTGATGCTCTCAGATGTCTTTGCCCGATAGCATTTGGAGGGGTCTAGTGTAACCACTTTGAGGAAGTACACGGGACCAGGTAGTGATCTTCTTCCAAAAGAGGGGGTTTGAGTTCCTAGCCAAAGATGGAATTGGCCACCGATGTTATCTCAATTGGTCCACCCTGTAGCATGACTATTTGCCTTCCTGACTCTGCACCCTATATGTTAGTGATGAGGTCACCTTCATGAAATTAATAGGCCACAAGGGCTGGTTCAGGGGCTGGCTGGCAAATTTTAGTCTGGTGGGCAAGCACACAACAGAGGCCCATGAGTATCGGCTCACCCTTAAGGGGTTGTCCAATCTTAAGGTACATGTTTACAGTCACTATATATGTGACTACAGACTTGTGAATCCTCACATCATGTGCACTGTGAGAATTGTCTAGTGTCGGCGCTGGGAACAAGTGGTCTTGTGATGGCATGCATGTAATGTGTATATTCCCAGCTACATTCCGACTAGACTGTTTCTGGCCTTGCTCAATACAGTTGCATTAAGTGAGACTTAAGGCCCAGTTACGCACACAGATGATTGTGCAGACATTGTTCACAGATCTCTGGTTGCAGTGAAATCATGGACACATTGTTCCATTTTGTGGCCGTGTACAAATGTAACAATGTGTCCATGATTTCACTGCAACCAGAGATCTGCGAACAATCTCTGCACAATTATCTGTGTGTGTAACTGGGCCTTTAGAAGTCTAGTTGGTATGTGACCGCATGTATGCAAATCACATGCTTGAAGTCACACGGCCAACGAATCACCACAGCAGTATGAGGATTCACAAGTCTGCAGTCACATAGAATGACAAAAGCTAGGGTCACACTTGGAAGTGCAATTGCGGTTACCGCATCCACATCCAGATGCGGTAATCGCAATTGCATTCACACACGCGGTAGCAGGTATGAACAAAGCCGCCGGCTGCCGCAGGCATTCACATATGACTTTCGGCAGCCGCATGGGCTTCCACAGGAGCCCATTATAGGAATTCTGCTGTGGCAGAGATACCGCTCTGAAAAACGTTGCTTGCATGATTTTTCACGCAGGCAACATGTAGTGCAATCCAGTTACTATATTGGGCTCCTATGGTCTCCGGTTTCTGATCCGATTTTGAGCACTTTTACTGCTCAAAACCGAATCAGGATCCGCAGTGCCCTGCTGCAAATGAGACTCTAGCCAAAGTGACTGCAGACTTGTGGCTTCAAACTGGACAATCCCTTTAACATGTTTACCTCCGGCTGCTTCATAGGCGATATTTACACTACTGTACTGTCTGAATGCTGCCTGCTCAGATGAGCGTTTCTATTGGTCAGACAAATCACACATTATGCTCATGTATTACTATTTTTAAACTGGCTATACGTTTTTTAGATAGGAAGTAAAGCAAACTAAGGCTACGGTCACATGAACGTTTTCAGCGCGTCCCATTATTGCCCGCATTATTGCTGACAAAACCTAACGCCATGTTAACACCGCATTAACTCTGCCAATACTCACCTATGGAGATCCCGACCCCAACACGAGTCAAACGCCGGCATCTCAGTGCCGGTGTTTGAAATCTCGCGGTATTTCCTAACGCGAGAAAAAACGCTCCATGAAGCATTATGGGCTTGGCCTCCATAGGTAAATATTGGCAGCGGTATCGCGGTGCTAACATGGTGTTAGCACCGCGTTATTTCAGACAAAACCCATGTTTTCAGCGCGACCCCTGGGACGCGCTGAAAACGTTCATGTGACCCTAGTCTTACTTTGCTTTACTTCCTATCTAAAAACGTATATCCACTTTAAAAATAGTAATACTTGAGCATAATGTGTGATTTGTCTGACAAATAGAAACACTCATCTGAGCAGGCAGCACTCAGACAATTTCACAGTATTTCCTAACGCGAGGAAAGACGCTCCATGAACTGTTAGGGGCGGGGCCTCCATAGGTAAGTATTTGCAGAGGTAATGCGGTGCCGATGGGGAGACCTGTGGCATAGGTCTCCTCACCCCACTGTTCCTAGGGGGCCCTCAGCACTTTCTCTCTCACCACAAATCTCCACCCCCCAGCGTTGTCTGTTACCTCCATCTGTTCAGTGCAGTGTTGTGTGCAGCCTTTCTCCCTCCTGTACGACTGCTTCTAGCATTAAACCGGCTGCATATCAGGAGAAAATGAAAGTGAAGCTAATCTACTGCTGGCTAACTACTAGAAGGAGGGAAGCTGCACACAACATTGAATACACATACACACTCATACTGACACTCACACTCACTCCTCAGGACATGTAATCTTCAGTCCTTTTTGGAGCTCTGCTCACCACTCCCGCCGGCCGCATCTTTCTGACCTCCTCCACCCCTGCTCTGAGTCACCAGCAGCAGTATGCGAGTAGGTCATGTGATGAAGTCATCACACACTGCTGCATGTAGAGCTGCGGGCCCTTGGGAAGACAAGATCATGTACTGTTGGTGCGCTTTGTATTAAAAATCACTGTCGGTCCTCCGGCGGCCCTGGGCTGCTCTCTGGGCACCGGCCTGGGGGGCAAATGCCTCCCTGCCCCTGGCCCAGTCCGCCCCTGGGTGCATTATATTATTTGGAGGAGTATAGGGGTGCATTATACTATATGGAGGACTGTGGGGGTGCATTATTCTATATGGAGGACTATGGGGTGCATTATACTATATGTAGGAGTGTGGGGTGCATTATACTATATGGAGGTCTGTGGGCGTGCATTATTCTGTATGGAGGTCTTGTGGGGTGCAATATGCTATTTGGAGGACTATGGGGTGCAATATACTATATGGAGTACTGTGGGGGTGCATAATTCTATATGGCGGACTATGGGTGTGCATTATTCTATATGGAGGACTATGGGGTGCATAATATATGGTGGAATTTGGGGGTGCAATATACTATGTGGAATACTATGGGGGGTGCATAATATTATTTGGAGCCAATTATACTACATGGAAGCCATTATATTTGGAGGGCTCTGTGAGAGGCATGATAATACTTGGAGGGCTACAAGGGAGCCTTTATACTTTATGAAGGGCTATTTGAGGGCTGTGTTGGGTGTCATTATACTGTACCTCACTAGGCCACAAAAGAATGGCTTTGAATGAATTACATGGTCTGGAGGGGGTTGTCATAAAACCGGCTGACAAAGGTGGGAATATTATTGATGTTTGAGAGGGAGGCTCTACGCCAACTAAAAAATAGGGATACCTATTCTAGGCTGACATATTGCCCCCTATCTGCTTTCACCACCGAGCTCGGGTTGATTCTGAGTAAAGTGGAGGACCAGGGCATCCTCAGCAGTCTGATGCTCTTCTCTTTTGTGTTTTTTCATTGAAGACAAATTGAATGAAGATAATTCCAAAGGATTTGTGATTGCAATCATTTTCAGGAAGAAACTGAGTATTATCTGACAGAATTGCAGGGGTGTCAATACTTTTGGCCAACACTGTATATGACCCTATTTGTAGATTTATAGACCACTACTTAAAGCCATTGGTGGAGACACTGCCGTCATACCTAAAGGACACGACAGACGCCCTGACCCGGATCGGGGGCATTTTTCTGGACCAGGACATGCTGATTGCCACGGTTGACGTGGAATTATTATACACATGCATTGATCATGATGACAGTCTTTGGGCTACTCGATTCTATCTGGAGACTGGCGGTCGGGGTGGTGCAATGGGTGACTTGGTTCTCGACTTGCTCCGCTATGCCCTGACACACAAATTTTTCATCTTTCGTGACCTCTACTATCTGCAGAGGCGGGGCACTGCGATGGGTGCGGCCTCCGCGCCTTCATACGCCAATTTATTTCTAAGCTACTGGGAACGGGAGATCTTTGGCGATGGAGGCGTGCAGGGCTGCGCCCATGCGCAGTGCTGGCTCAGATATATAGACGACGTACTGATTGTGTGGCAGGGCACAGCGGAGACGTTCGAGACATTTATGGAGGAGCTCAACCACAATCCCTACAACATCAAATTGACCCATAAGATCGGTAAAGACAAAATTGATTTTTTAGATGTGGAGATTGTGGTTGACGAACACCATGTGGTGCAGACCAACGTATTTAGAAAACCTACGTCGGTGAATGCAGTTTTACACGCTAGTTCTGCTCATCACCCTTTAACCATCCGCGCTATCCCGACCGGACAGTTCCTCCGTATGAAACGTATTTGTTCCACTGATGATAGATTCAAGCAGCAGGCGATGGACCTGAGATCACGATTCAGAGATCGGGGATATAGTGGAAGGTCTATAAGAGGTGGGTATCCGAGGGCCAGAAATACTCATAGAGACCGTTTGCTGAGGTATGTCCCTAAAAACAAAACCATAGAGGGTGATCGTGAGACACGTTTTATTAGTACCTATAACCGTGAATGGGGAACTATGCGTAGTATACTATCAAGACATTGGCCTATTCTTATGGTCGACCCCATTCTCGGTGACGTGCTTCCCGAAAACCCTCTGATGACAGCTAGGCAGGCACGCAACCTGAAGGACCTATTGGTGAGAAGCCATTACGTGGCGCGTGTCCCAAATTCCTTTGGGTCAAGAGGTCCCATCACAGGTTGCTACCCATGTGGCCGCTGTGTGGCCTGCCCGAATGTTCTGCGGTGTGCTACGTTTTCCTTATCTGATGACTTTTGATATACAACACAGAATTACATGTGGGTCCACACATTTATTATGCAATGTGTGACTGCACACTGATTTACGTGTGCTTGACGTCTCGTGAGTTTCGGGTGAGGGTTAGGGAGCACGTGCTGGGCATCGAGGGGGCCAGGCAAGTGGCCGATGACACTTTGTTAATGACAATCCCACTGCACTTTAGGAAAAACATGGCTGTAATCCCAGCTGCTTGAAGTTCCGTGGGATCGATTTGATCAGGGGTGGAATTAGGGGCGGGCAATCTAAAGAGAATACTCGCACAATGCGAGGCTCGATGGATAGCCACCCTTAATACTGTTGTCCCATATGGACTTAATGAATCCTTGTCCTTTGCTTCCTTCTTTTGATTTGATCCAACACTGTTTTTAATTTGTGCTTTCTTTGTCCCTTCTTCTTATCTTTTCCTTCGCTCTCTTTCCCTTTCTTTTCTTTTTTTCTCTTTTTCTCTTCTGGTTCTGGATTGTAATTGTTTTTCCCTCATATTGTATTTATTACAGGAAATTATTTTCATATTATGGACCTTAATTAGATGAACCCTGTACATTAAGTGGATGATTGTGGCGGATATTTTTGGATTCCATCTCTATTTTACACAAGTCTGATAATGACTACCCCTGATTAGGAGAAAACCTTGGATCATGAATACGGACACGTCTCCTTTAAATCTACTTATGTGGTGCATAAAGGGGTTTTATATATAATGTCATTTAGGTTTGTGTATATCCTGGATCCTTTTCATTTTTTGTTCCTAGCCACTGTGCGCGCATTGTGGGAGGGCTGCGGTCCCTCTGCTGAGCTTTGGTGTCCATATGGTGGTCTGCGCATGCACGGGAGCGATGGTGACACGTCCCCGCTCCCGCGCATGCGCACTGGTCACCGGACGCTGACGTCAGCGGTATGGGACACGGCTTCCGGCTGCGTGCGCCGTCAATGACGGCAGGTGTATACATTATATCTGCTCATTACAGGGGCTATAGGGGATATAAAAAGGCCCATTTATGTTGCGGTAGGCACACTGGAACCTTCACTTTCCCTGATGAAACCTGCACTGGGCAGGAGAAACACGTAGGGATGTTCCTGGTCTCTTCCTTTGATCCAACTGTTGGGCATTAACCTCTGAATGTGCTGTTCCTGGGTGGACAATTTGTAAAGGTACTAGGTCTCAGCCTGTCAACTTGTCTCATTACTGATAATGTTTACAAAAACTATTAATACTGATGCACATGCACTTTGAGACTGCGGGCTGGGTACCTGTAACCTATTATACCTCTTGTGTACTGGTCACTTTGTATGAGGCCGGTAATTATATAGCCTCTTGTACCATATATCATTTGTCATTTTACCTATGGCACAATATAAAGGAGGATCTTTGTTTAGGATAACTCCTTTGTATGTTTTACCCTTGTAATTTTGCACTGTAACAATCACTGCATGAAAGGTTTTGCCCATAACGTTTGGATATGAATTTGTTTCAATTTCTGTATCCATCCTCTCTTTCAAGGTTTTATAATAAAGAGCTTGAATTTATCTGCTTAGCACTCGGTTAAATTTTTGTACAACATATTTTTGGAGTATGTCTAGCTTAATACTAAACAAATATACAACCAACCTATAGAGTGGACTACTCATAGGGGAAGGGTGGGTCACTTCCCTTTCCTGCGAACAGGAGAAATACATTCACCAAACAATAATGAGTAGTCCAACACTGATGAATGCGATTAATAACCGCATTCATCCACCACCAGAAAATCTGCAAAAAATCAGTGCAAAAAATCCGCACAGGAATCACACAAAAAGCTCTCTGTTTATAATAAATATTTTTTCTCCAGTTTGTAGCAAGTGCTATCAAAAAAGTATCAAAAACAGGGCTATTGGTCTGTACGTTTTTTGCAAAAAATATACGTAAGCTGTCTCACCTCGTCACGGTTGCCCTAGCGAGACAGTCCCTAGCTGATGTGTGCATTTAAAACCTGAGTGTGTGAACATACCTCCATCCAGGCTCCAGCCAGGACTCCATTCTGTGGGCTTTTTATCTATGAAACAGCTTATGTGTGGACTACTCATAGGGGAAGGGTGGGTCACTTCCCTTTCCTGCGAACAGGAGAAATACATTCACCAAACTATTTTTTTGATAGCACTTGCTACAAACTGGAGAAAAAATATTTATTATAAACAGAGAGCTTTTTGTGTGATTCCTGTGCGGATTTTTTGCACTGATTTTTTGCAGATTTTCTAGTGGTGGATGAATGCGGTTATTAATCGCATTCATCAGTGTTGGACTACTCATTATTGTTTGGTGAATGTATTTCTCCTGTTCGCAGGAAAGGGAAGTGACCCACCCTTCCCCTATGAGTAGTCCACACATAAGCTGTTTCATAGGTAAAAAGCCCACAGAGTGGAGTCCTGGCTGGAGCCTGGATGGAGGTATGTTCACACACTCAGGTTTTAAATGCACACATCAGCTAGGGACTGCCTCGTTAGGGCAACCGTGACGAGGTGAGACAGCTTACGTATATTTTTTGCAAAAAACGTACAGACCAATAGCCCTGTTTTTGATACTTTTTTGATAGCACTTGCTACAAACTGGAGAAAAAATATTTATTATAAACAGAGAGCTTTTTGTGTGATTCCTGTGCGGATTTTTTGCACTGATTTTTTGCAGATTTTCTGGTGGTGGATGAATGCGGTTATTAATCGCATTCATCAGTGTTGGACTACTCATTATTGTTTGGTGAATGTATTTCTCCTGTTGGCAGGAAAGGGAAGTGACCCACCCTTCCCCTATGAGTAGTCCACACATAAGCTGTTTCATAGGTAAAAAGCCCACAGAGTGGAGTCCTGGCTGGAGCCTGGATGGAGGTATGTTCACACACTCAGGTTTTAAATGCACACATCAGCTAGGGACTGTCTCGCTAGGGCAACCGTGACGAGGTGAGACAGCTTACGTATATTTTTTGCAAAAAACGTACAGACCAATAGCCCTGTTTTTGATACTTTTTTGATAGCACTTGCTACAAACTGGAGAAAAAATATTTATTATAAACAGAGAGCTTTTTGTGTGATTCCTGTGCGGATTTTTTGCACTGATTTTTTGCAGATTTTCTGGTGGTGGATGAATGCGGTTATTAATCGCATTCATCAGTGTTGGACTACTCATTATTGTTTGGTGAATGTATTTCTCCTGTTGGCAGGAAAGGGAAGTGACCCACCCTTCCCCTATGAGTAGTCCACACATAAGCTGTTTCATAGGTAAAAAGCCCACAGAGTGGAGTCCTGGCTGGAGCCTGGATGGAGGTATGTTCACACACTCAGGTTTTAAATGCACACATCAGCTAGGGACTGTCTCGCTAGGGCAACCGTGACGAGGTGAGACAGCTTACGTATATTTTTTGCAAAAAACGTACAGACCAATAGCCCTGTTTTTGATACTTTTTTGATAGCACTTGCTACAAACTGGAGAAAAAATATTTATTATAAACAGAGAGCTTTTTGTGTGATTCCTGTGCGGATTTTTTGCACTGATTTTTTGTAGTTAGTGCCAGGCAGCAGTCCAGAGTTTTGTAGGTGTGTGCCAGAGGTTGGCAATTAGTGCTGCCTCCTGTGCTATAAGGATGCAGGACTGTGCCTGCCTGCAGGACCACAGCTCTGCCAGTCGTCATTATGTCTATATGCTTGTGCCAAGCTGTCATTGCCATTAATGATCCTTGGTGTGGATTCTTTTGTGTGGTTCTTGTATGTGCGTGTGATGACGCTGACATCCTTGTGTGGCCATCTTTTTTTCTGTTTCTGTAAACTAAAAAACTAAAATGTTTACTATTTTGCTCATTTTTACAGGATAAATATAAATCTGTATGAACCAGATTTATTTTTACAGATTAAAAAAAAAAAAATACTAGCTTTGGGTGCCGTTTTGCAGTTCTCCTCAGGCAGCAGAGAGGCTAGGTTCATTCCTGGACATGGGTGTGGGTTTGTCAGTGGTGCCCGACAAGGCGCAGAGTCTGGGAGACAGAAGCAGGTTGATGCATCTATGTTCCTGGCAAAATTTCCTGGTATGGAATGTAAACGGGTCTGGAAGCCAGAAGAGCAAGAGCAGATACTGTCTTGGATGGCTGATAAGGCCTCCACGAAATTTTCTAGCAGCACCCAATCATCCATGACCACACAGTCTCCTGTCCATACAGAGAACGCTGGATCATCCCATTCTCAACCTGTTCTTAGTTCATCACCCTGTCAGGAGTCACAGAAAACATTTGACCCCAACCTTGGCCACTCTGAGGATCTGTTTGGTCCATATCCTTTCGTTGCCTCTGGCCTCTCACCGCGCAACATTGAAGGGGAACGTGAGGTATTGTCTGTTCATGGACAAATATTTGAAAGACCACGGCCAGAAGAAAGCAACTTTCATCCATATGATATACCGGGTAAAGAGGTGGAGGCTGATGATGATGACACAGTTGCCATCTGGCCAGCCGACAATATCAACACGAAAGGAGGATGACATGGACAACGAGGTGGTTGATGAAGAGACCACCAACCTGACCTGGAACGCTGGCACGCAAAGCCAGCAGAGCAGCACAGAGGAAGAAGGTGGATACGTAGCACCAACAAAGGCACCAAGGGCTACTGGTTTGAGCAGAGTGCGAAGTGTGTCAACTGTTGCCAAGAGCAATCCCTCTGTGCCTCAAGTTAAGGCAAGGGTGCGTGCAGCAGCGCATTGGTAAAGCGGCAACATGCTCTGCTGAAGCTCATCTGCTTAGGTGAAACACCACACACTGCAGCTGAGCTGTGGCAAGGAATAAAACCAATCAATGGCTCTCCCCACTGCAACTCCAACCGGGTCTGGTTGTCTGCGATAATGGGCGTAACCTGGTGTCAGCTTTAAAGCTTGGGAAACTGGGACACATGCCATGCATGGCTCACGTGCTGAACCTAGTGGTGCAGAAATTTATAGAAACATACCTTGACTTGCAGTACCTACTTGAGAAGGTGGCCGTATTTGCGCCCATTTCCGCCATTCCTCAACCACTGTTGTCAGTCTTGCAGCAGTTTAAAAGCAATTTAATCTGCCAAACCACCGACTAATTTGTGACCTGCCAACATGGGGGAAATCAACATATGTTGGCAAGAATAAGTGAGCAGCAGAGCGCACTTGCTGAATACCAGCTTAAACATGCCCATCAGACTGAGACTCAGCCAAGACACAGCAACTGTCGAGTGGGTGTGGATCGCTGACATTTATGAGGTACTTGATAACTTTGAGTACTGCACCAAGCTTGTGGGCAGTGATCAGGCTATTATTAGCATAACCATCCCTATGCTATGTCTGCTGAAAGAATCGCTGCATAATCTAAAAATGGAATCTTTGAGTGCCCAACAGCTGGGTATGGAGCAAGATTTCACAATGGGTGATCCTACCCAGCCCAACCAATCTCATAAGGCAAGATTGGGGGATGAAGATGAGGAAGAAGATGAGTAGGGAGAAGACTTATTTTTCAGTGATACCGAGGGGACACTCATGCTACAGAGGGTACTCGCAACTCCAGCTTCATGTCTGTCCAGCATGGGTGGACTGGAGAGGAGGAGGTGGATGAGGAAACTCAGTGTGTGGAGAGCATGGGTATTGTTCCTCCTTCTGGGGTCACAGAACATTTGCCATTTTGCAGCTTGTCACACATGGCACACTTCATATTTAACTGTCTGTGCCAAGACCCTGGCATGATCCACATTTTCAACAGTAACCTATTCAGGTTGGCCACCTTTCTAGATGCATAGTACAAGGAAAAATTTCCTTCTCTACTGTTGCAGTGACCAAGGGATTTCACAATTGAATCCTTCAAGAGGGCCGTTGTTGATCATTTGATGGCAACATCACCCTCAGACACCGCTGCTAGTAGAGGTACCAGCTCTGTGTAACAGCATGCATTAATGGGGAGAGACACACCCAGCAGGTCCAAAAGAAGTGGTGGTAAAATGTCCACAAACTGGGCCATCTTCAATAAACCGGCTCATCAGCAAGGGCTAGCTGGGCTGGTAACAATGTCAATGAGGGAGAAGTTGCACAAGATGGTCAACGACTATCTAAGTGACCATACCTGCATCCTTCCTGACGCTTCTGTTCCATTTTAATTCCTGGGTATCCAAGCTGCACAGTTGGCTAGACCTCTCCTTATATGCCTTGGAGGTGCTGGCCTGCCCTGCTGCTAGTGTGATGTCAGAGTGTCTTTTCAGTGCCGCTGGGGCAATCATCACAGATACACGCACATGGCTGACTACAGAGAATGCAGACAGGCTGACTCTGATCAAATTTAACAAGGAGTGGATTTTGCAAGAGTATTTAAGCCCTCCTGATGACAGCATCCCAACCTAGAGTCACCAAAAATGTGATTTTAGGCAACTGGTGATCACGTCCAACCCTTCCCATACAAACCCCTTTTCTTCTTTACACATGTTTTCAACTCCTGATTCTTCCACATGTACCTCATGGGCAATAAGCTAAAAACAATGTTCCGTTAATTAATATTTCCCATCGGAGGCACTTGTGAAGAGACCCTCCTTCCTTCATCAACCATGATACAGCCCCATGGGCTACTTTTTCAAGACACTATGCCTATGCCTGGATATTGGGCACTGCAACTACTGTGCTAGTAGTCCTAGGCTCATAATTGTTTGGCACTTGAGGCCTGCTTCCTTCATCAACCATGGTAAAGCCCCTTGGGCTTCTTTTTGGAGACACTATGGCTATGCCTGGACATTGGGCACTGCAACTACTGAGCTAGTAGTCCTAGCTTCATAATTGTTTGGCCCTTGTGGCCTGCTTCCTTCATTAACCATCATACAGCCCCTTGGGCTACTTTTTGGAGACGCTATGGCTATGCCTGGACATTGGGCACTGCAACTACTGTGCCAGTAGTCCTAGGCTAGCTTTAGAATTTTTTGGCCCTTGAGGCCTGCTTCCTTCATCAAGCATAATACAGCCCCTTGGGCTTCTTTTTGGAGACACTATGCCTATGCCTGGATATTGGGCACTGCAACTACTGTGCTAGTAGTCCTAGGCTCATAATTGTTTGGCACTTGAGGCCTGCTTCCTTCATCAACCATGGTACAGCCCCTTGGGCTTCTTTTTGGAGACACTATGGCTATGCCTGCACATTGGGCACTGCAAGAACTATGCTAGTAGTCCTACTAGTCCTAGCTTCATAATTGTTTGGCCCTTGAAGCCTGCTTCCTTCATCAACCGTGATACAGCCCCTTGGGCTAATTTTTGAAGACACTATGCCTGCACATTGTGCAGTGGCAGTGGAGCAACAATGACAGTAGTCCAAGTTTTTTAATTGTGAAGCCCTTGTGATGATGATGATGATGTGTGGCTTCTTCCTGCATTAACCATCACACTAGGGCAGATTGCTCTGCTTACACCACATACACACTGAGCTGTCAGAAGATCGCCTCCATCTTAACTCGCTCTTACGGCATTCATGTGCCCATTTCAACCTTTTCTTCAGCCCTCAGACCGCTTTTTTGGGGCCAGCAGACAATTACTCGCATTTCCAAATGACTAACATTGGACTCGCTACTCGCACCGAATACCCGAGTATTACGATCTACTCGGTACAAGTATAGCGAGTCCGAGTATTTGACTACCCGCTCATCCCTAATTCAAAATCCAAATGAAGAAAATATAAATTTGGCACTCGTATGGATTTGATTTGCAGAAACGTTTATTGTGTAAAAGCACTCCAGCAGAAACGTTTTGGTCCATAGACCTTTATCAGTGTACTTATAGAAATTCACAAATAGTGCGTACTGTCAGAAACCTCCAAAACAAGGCAGGAAGTGGGCTAACGACCGTAGGAGGAAATAGTTAATTGAGGATGCCTCTAGCGTGACCATCACATACCACCATTTGGTCTGTGCTTCGTCACTTAACTATTTCCTCCCGGGGTGGTTAGAACACTTCCTGCCTCCATTTGGAGAAATTTGACAGTATGCACTATCTGTGACTATAGCAGAGCTCCCCAACCTTTTTGATCTTAAGAGCCATGTTCAGCTCTGAAAGAGGGTTGTGAGCTACATTCAACAATAGAAAAGGGTCGTGAGGCAGTATACCAAGATGCATGGTTTCCTACCTTACCCACATTCAGAACTGCTTTTATGTGGGGCTATTTAGAAAAGTCATCCTCTGAAGACCTGCTCTTCACAGCTGTTTGCTAGACCTGGTGCTTATGTACCGAGATGGAAGACAGCTGTGAGCTACATATCATGGGCCTGCAAGCTACATGTGGCTCCCAAGCTACAGGTTGGGGACACCTGATCTAAGAGAACACTGATAAAGGTCTACAGACCAAATTATTTGTGCTAGAGTGCTTTCATACAATAAACCTTTCTACAAATAAAATCCATTCAAGTGCCAAATTTATATTTTTTTTACTCCTAGCAGCGTGTAATATACTCACTATTAGTATTCAGGTTTGCTTGTTAGTTCCAGCAGTCATCATATGGCAACTTCACTCATATGCAATTTAATACTTACGGTCATATGACAGCTAGCATTTCTTCCTGGTTTTCTCAGTTTATTATGGAACAATGAGAGAATTTGGAAGAGCAACTCGTCGACATGTTATTGTAAGGCTAGGGTCACATTAACGTTAAACGGGGTTGCGTTAAAAACATAGGTTTTGGCAGCCTTAACGCTGTGCTACCGCCATGGTAGCGTCGCGTTAACACTGCCAATGCTTACCTATGGTGACGCGGCCCCTAGTACTGCTCAAACGCCGGCATCAGAATGAAATCTTGCGCTTTTTCCTAACGTGAGAAAAGACGTTGTTGAAAGCGTCTTTTCTCACTTTAGAAAAAAGCGCAAGATTTCATTCAGATGCCGGCGTTTGTGCAGTACTAGGGGCCGCATCATCATAGGTAAGCATTAGCAGCATTAATGCGGTGCTACCATGGAGGTAGAACTGCGTTAAGGCTGCCAAAACCCCTTTAACGTTAATGTGACCCTAGCCTAAGTGTGTAATATATGGATGATTGGTCGCATAATGACTACTCAAACTGTTTGGGGGGTTGCCAAGTTGAACTCTTGCCCTGAGTGCCAGAAAACCTAGATATGCCTCTGTACCAATCAATCAGCCCCTTGACTAATTTGGTTTTAAATTTGGGAAAGATGGGGCGTGTCCTGGCCATGGAGGGAGAGGGTCACTAGACAGAGAGCTCTGTCCCCTCGGCCTTTTCTATGCCCGAAATTCAACCACCAGCCTGGATGAAACTCACCACATGCCGGTGAGAAGAAAGAGTAACCGACGAGCTGCGACCCCAGCCCCTCCAGGTCCAAACCGCACTCAGATATCTTGGTATCTGAGGAGCTCTTCAGGGCCCCCCAGGACGCTGCAGGCTCCAAGATGGCGGATCCCGCTCCCCGGCCGGTGAAGATGGCGCCGGTCACAGAGAGAAGCTCTCACACACCCGACCGACCAGCTGCATCGGCGGTGAGTCCCGGCCTCTCTCATACTGGAGGCCTCGGTATGGAGCGGCGGGAAACGGAGACGGGGTCCCCAGAGATCTCGGCCACCGGGGCTCCACAGGGGGGTTCCAGGGAGATCCCCTTACCCGCTCCCGCGGCGGGGAGCCCAGAGGAGACGGAGGAGTCGGGCAGTCACCGGGATCCCGAGAGGCAGGAGGTAGTGGTAACCGGGGGAGACAGGACAGAAGCCCTGCAGCCGCAGCTCATTCATGCACACAGCCCTGGGACGCCACACAGCTCCATGGCACATACATACAATATGGTGCCTGGATTACAATATCAGGGATGGCCATATTACCCTGGGACTCAGATCTGGCAACAGGCCCCTCCAGCAATGGGCCCTACAGGAAACCTGGGGGACCCCCAGTATCTCCTTAATCAAAGGGGCCCCAGTTATGGACATCAAATAGGGGCACAACTATGAACAACATGGGCCAGCTTATGGGTCACAAGGAGGCTCTTCAAGACACCACTACTCTGAATGGGGATGAATGGGACACATTCAAGGCCCGCATCCTCAATATTCCCACTAGAGAGGAACTGGCAAACTTTGTAGTTAAAATGGAGGCATCCATCAGAGCTACGACCCATGAACTCAGGGGAGAGGTCAGGGGGGTCTCTGACAGAGTGACTCAGTCTGATGCTAGGATCGAGGTCCTGACTGACCGGATTAAGAAACTGGAGGACACTGTGGTTTTCCAGAGCTCCCAACATGAAATCTTCCTAGATTCGATGGAAGACATGGAAAACCGCGAAAGGAGACAAAACATTAGAGTACGGGGGCTCCCTGAGCAGATTACCCCCGATGCCCTGGGAAAGACGCTGCAGAGTATTTTTAATTCAGTTAGAAAGACCCCAACAGACACGGTCATAGAATTTGACAGGGCCCATAGGTCTCTCGGCCCACCTCCAGCAGAAGGAGCACTCCCACGCGATGTCATATGCCGTCTACACAAATACAGAATCAAGGACGATATCCTGAATAAGGCGAGGAAATGTGAGGAGATTACATTCCAAGGATATAGTATACAGCTGATGGCGGATTTGTCTAGGAGAACCCTCCAGAAGCGGAGAGCCCTGAGACCCCTCCTTGATCTTCTGAGGCACCATGATCTGACATACTCCTGGGGATACCCTTTTCGTCTCCAAGTACGACACGGACATAAATCTGCATTCCTGACACACCCCAGGGAACTTCAGGGATTCCTTCAGGCATTGGACCTGACGGACCCAGGTCTCTTGTTTCCTGATTGGCCATCAACAGCACCTGATAATCCATTTTTTACAGCCTCACAGTCAGGACGAGCAATCCGACGCAGAAGGAATGGCAGAAACAGGAACCGCAGACGGAGGAGACCCAGCGATGTAGATCAAGAAGAAGATGGGTGACTTTTTGACTTGTTTGACCCTTCTTGTGTCTTTGAGTTGTCTATTTCCCACTTTTTTGTCCTCCAGCAATAATTTAGTTGGATGACTTACCGAGAACCCACAGGGACAACAAGACTCTCCACTGTATCCGTGTTTTAGATTGAGATCATCAACCAGTGATGGGGACAATGGGGTGGTGGGGGGTGGACGTGTTATCCTTTGTCTTCATCCCCACCCTATAGATCTCTCCCTCTCCCCATTTTTCCCTTTCTTCCAACCTCCTTTCCCCACCTACCCTCCTCAATATGCCTGTCTATTCCAAAACCCCTCCCTTAGGTACCTATTGGAACTTACTCCTTCCGGACTCCCTTTCCACTCCTTGTTTGATCCCCTCTTTACGGGCAGCTCGGTAGTATAGAAATATTGCTGGAAAAATTTCATGAAAACCTATGTTAAGAATGCTTATATCTCTTAGGCTGGTGATGAGCAGATGTGTTTGTTGTAATGTTTTCGGGTGGTGGGCTAGGGGGACTTTATCTCATTTCTTGAACTGTTTTGCTATATATCGTAGTAAATTTATAGTCCTTATTATAGACCCATATAGTGGGACTAGAACCTACACCTTCTCCCTTCAGGAAAGGTAACCCCCCACGGGGACATCGTATCCTCCTTTTGGATATGATATTTACAGATAAGACTTTACCCCACAATTTTGTAAGTGAGAATTCCCTTCGTCCAGGGGCTCCTTTTTTCTTTCTTCTATTCCTTTCTCTCTTTCTTTCTCTTTCCTTCCATCCTCAAAGGGGCGGCGGGTGTGGTGGCTAGTGCTTTGGGAGTGTGTCTACCTGTGGAAAAAGGGACAATGGGGTCCCTGAAGTTCGGGTCCCTAAACGTTAGGGGCTTTAATACACCCCAGAAACGGCAACAGGTCATGTATGACATGCATAAGAGGGGTGTACAAGTGTTATTTCTTCAGGAGACGCACTTTAAAGAAGGACATGTGCCTTCTATTGGAGAGAAATATTACATCAATTGGATACACAGCACTAACCCCGAAGCTAGGACTAAGGGGGTGTCGGTCGCCTTTCACCGGGGATTACCTTATATGCTGCTAGACTCAAAAATTGATTCGGGAGGGCGTTACATCTTCCTTAAACTAAAGATTGCAGACAATCTCGTGACGCTGGTAAACTGGTACCTTCCCAACAGGGAACAGACGAGAGTGTGCAGAGCCTTGCTACTGAAATTGGCCGACTTTGCCGAGGGCCAGGTAATAATAGGCGGTGATTTTAATTTCGTTTTTGATCCATCCATAGACTCCACATCGGGCAGATGGGCAGCTCCACTTAGGAGAATGAGGGCACTCCGAGGTCTCCTGCGAAAGCTACAACTGGTGGACGTGTGGAGGATCCTCAACCCTACAGGTAGAGATTACTCCTACTTTTCCGGGGTTCATCAATCATATAGCAGGATAGACATGTTCCTGGTGAGCCACGGGGTTCTTTCTTGGACACCTGACGCAACCATAGGCAATATTGTCTTGTCAGACCATGGTCCCGTCTTCCTGTCCTTGGAGATCCCGGGGTTGACCAAAAGGGAATGGACTTGGAGATTGAACAGTCAACTCCTGAAGGACGCCAACTGCCTGGCTGACTTAAAGACAGACATTGCAACTTTTACCCAGACACACGCACAGGACCCCACATCTCCACCAATGCAATGGGAGGCCCTCAAATGTTTTCTCCGTGGCACCTTAATCAGACACGGCTCCAGATTAAAAAAACTTAGATCTGAACAAATTAACACGCTATTACATAAGATTGGACGTCTGGAATCTGTCCATAAGACTTCGAGGGATGGGGGAATGCTGATTGAACTGACTACGGCTAGAGTGGAGTTGCGTAATCTACTGGACGCTAGGTTTGAACAACATACAGAGAGGACTAGGAGTTTTTTTTATAAAAAGGCGAACGTGACTGGATGACCTCTAGCCAGATTGTTACATCCTAGATCTGGACCCACATATATATCATCTATTAAAAACTCTTCTGGGAGGATGGTACACAGATCAGAAGAGATTTCAAAGGTATTTCAGGATTTTTACACAGACTTGTACAACTTAAGGGGGAAATTCGATGACATGGATCCAGTAGCATTAAACAACAAATTGCAATCCTATCTGGGCAGGGTGGGGGTCCCTTCTCTATCCGATGAAGACAAGGAGCTCCTGGAGGTGGACGTATCGACGGAAGAACTCATTGAAGTAGTTAAAAATACCTCGACTACTAAGAGTCCAGGTCCAGACGGCTTCACCCCTATTTTCTACAAAACATTGCTCGGTGACTTGCTGCCTCACATGCTCTCCTCTTTCAGGGCCGTTCTGGGGGGGGACACTTTCCCTCCACAAGCCCTGGAGGCGCACATTTGTGTGCTACCTAAGCCAAACAAGGATCCCTGTGAGGCAGCAAGCTACCGACCTATCTCACTTATCAATGTAGACGTGAAGCTGTTTGCAAAACTTTTGGCGGACAGACTGTCCTTGAGCATTCCGTCCATCGTTCACCTCGACCAGGTGGGCTTTGTGAAAGGCCGCGAGGCGCGGGACAACATTCTTAGATCCTGCCTGCTTATTGAGAAGGCTAGAATGTGGAAGTCCCCTCTATGTCTGCTTTCCATCGACGCAGAAAAGGCCTTTGACAGGGTCCACTGGGGATTCCTGAAAGAGGCCCTAATCCATATTGGACTGGGAGCCAGGTTCATGAATGGGATATCCTCTCTTTACTCGTGTCCCTCTGCTAGGGTCCGGATAAATGGGGGATTATCAGGAACATTTCGTGTTAACAATGGAACGAGACAGGGATGCCCTCTTTCCCCTTTGTTGTATGTGGTCGTGATGGAGCATTTGGCAAAGGTCATAAGAGACAACCGGGATATCCACGGGCTAGTGGTTGGAGATGTTCATCATAAAACTGCTCTTTTTGCAGACGACGTATTGGTATACGTAGCTCAGCCTCTTGTTTCCTTCCCCTCCCTACTACGGGAATTCGAGATTTTTGGGGACTTAGCAACTTTAAAGTTAACTACTCAAAGACAGAGGCACTGAACATCTCCCTACCACCGGCTGAAGCGGCTACGGCGGCGCGGGACTTTCCCTTTCGATGGAAGGCGGACTACCTTGTATACCTAGGAGTCAGTCTCCCGGCAGATTTGTCCAAACTCTTCCAGTTGAACCACCAGGCCATTATGCACAAAGTAGGGGCTCTACTGGAGAAATACAGACCCATGAGGTTGTCGTGGCTGGGTAGGATCCATGTTGTGGGAATGGATATTCTCCCGAGATTCCTCTATATCTTTCAGTCAGTCCCAGTGTGGCCCGACAGAGCATTTTTTCGGGACATCAAGTCAGCAATTCTGCGTTTCATTTGGAACGGCAAAAAGGCAAGGGTAAGTCTGAGGAGTTTAGTTGCCCCTAAGGAGCAAGGGGGGCAGGGCTTCCAGACATCCGCAGATACTGTTTGGCAGCCATTATGGTTCGCCTTATTGACTGGCACTTTAAATCAGAATCTAAGCAGTGGGTACGGGTGGAACAGGAAGGCGTATCAGTCCCCCTCCGCAGCTTACAATGGCTTTCTCGGGAAGCTTTGTCATCCCTGGGCCCCTTGCCAAACCTTACGACCGAAACACTTAAAGCATGGCAGATAGTAAGGAAAGAAACAGGGGAGACTCAGTACGACAGTTCCCTGACCCCGATTTTCCACAACCCAGCTTTCCCCCCAGGGATGACCAATCGGTCTATTTTGGATTGGAACGAAGCAGATGACATTAGAATTGGTCAGATATTGATACGGGGGGAACTCCCTTCCTTTGAGACGCTCCAGTCGGCTACCCCTCAAGTCAAACTCAAATGGTGGGAATATCTACAACTGAGGTCCTTTACGAGATCTCTTGCGATACCACAGACCCCAACAATGACGCTCACCCCCGTTGGAGGAGATCTTTGTAGCTGACGGAGCTCCAATGAAAGGGATTTCTGCTATCCACAGGACATTATCAAGATCTAAAGATGTCGTAAATACAGGATACCGGAGGGCGTGGGAGACGGAATTGGGTAGGGTGATACCAGATCTTGATTGGGAAAAGAGTTTCCTTATGGCGCGTAAAACAGCGGGTTCATGCGATGCCATGGAAAAGAGCCTCAAATTAAGATATAGGTGGTACCTTACCCCAGACAAGATACATAAATTTGCTCCAGATACCTCACCGCTATGCTGGAGATGCAAAGGCGAAAAGGGCACTTTACTACACATATGGTGGAGCTGCCCACTGATTCAGGAGTTCTGGGATAGAGTATTCCGCAATTACAATTTGGTGACAGGAAAGAACCTGGTAGGCACTCCTGAAATGGCCCTATTGTCTTTGTTCCCTGGCTCTTGGAAGGTGCAGAGGAAAGATGTCCTCCGATTCTGCATAGCCGCAGCCCGCAGCGTGATCCCACGCCACTGGAGGGAAAGCGACCCCCCCTCCATTTCGGAATGGTACTCGGAAGTGGAGCGGATTCGTAGGTACGAGGAATTGTCGGCTGACTTTTCTCAGACCCAACACGCATATGTGTCTACCTGGACAGAATGGGTCCTATTTAGAGATGCCCCCAACTTCGGAGACTTTTTTACCTGAACAATCTGGGACACACAGCCTCATTCCCACTAGAACCACCCCAGTGGACCAATTCGCCCGTCACACCATCACACATATATATGTCTCATTTTTCGCTAATTCACTTTCCCTATACTCTTCTCTACTCTTCCTACTTCTCCCCTTACTTCTTTTTCCTCTATACTTCCTTACCTCTGGACGAACGTCAAGATATGGTTAGTTGAACCAATAATTGGTTGACTAATATACCTATAAGATTATCTTTAAGTGTCTAGTACAGACAATTTCCTCCTCTGCAGTGCGGAGAGAGGGTAACGTATAGTACAAGTAGAATGGAACAGAGAAAACAACGTGTGTTTCTACGAAAATTGATGTGATGTCTATATGGAATATGGCTTTACATAGAAATGTTCCGTTTCTCTTTTTTTTTCTCTCTCAAACAAACATTTCACATTGTTGCTTTCTTATGTATATGTTGTTGTAACTTAAAACTTTCAATAAAATCATATTTACCTAAATTTGGGAAAGATGGTGAAAAAATGCATTAAATACACATGGCATATGGATGTTACACAGTAGCTAAGTGAGAAAATAATCACAAACTGTCATAGTACTTGCATGACATTCTGAATGGCATGCGCATGACATTGGACCAACTTTTCTGGATGAAACATAAAAAACAAACTTTTTTGAGTTTTCCAGTGTAAGCCTACATAAAGTGTCAGATAAAAGCAATATATGTCTACATGGGACTTTGTGGGCTAAGGGTATTGATGATCTATCGCAAACATAGGTCATTGATATCTGCTGATCACTAAGGGTCTGACACTCAGCATCCCAACCAATCAACTTTTATTTGCACTGGTGAGTAATATTGAACAGCACAGCTCTGGTCACTGTGAAGTGGCTGTTGCTGAGAACTGCAGGTCAGCTCCTATTCTGTTCAATAGGACTTGCTCTGCAGTTCTCCATAAAGATGACTACGGAATCAATTAAGTTTTGTGATTTAGCTCTATTAACTGTTTAAATACATCTGTTGCCAGAGCTTATAACAGCTAATAGGTGGGAGTGTAGGGTGTTGCCCTCCCACCGATCTGATATTGATCACCTCTTAAGTCGTTATTGATGAGCCAATAAGGAGTCTATTTGCCTCATGGAATAGTCTATTTACTACTGCCGACAAATCAAAGGTTTAAGCTTCAGACTTCACAAGGAAACATCCTGTAAATAATTTTAAACTCTTTCTAAGAGGATATAAAATCATTATGTGTTTTGACCCTAAATCCTTTTTCACCGTTGCTCCCTGTAACGTGAAGCGAATTCCTTTTAATTCAGCTCACGAGAGAATTCAATTCACCTAAGATGGAAACCGACATCCCTATGGGGAGTCATCCTTTAATCAATATTCCATTACTCTGTCCTTTCATCAAGTTTGTGATTAAGTGCAACAAGTTTTAAGACTTGTTTCCTGATCTCTTTGATGTTGACCATAAGTTTTAATATAATGGCTAAAAATACATTATACCTATGTTTTTTTTCAAATTACAACGAAATATTATGTAGCACTTAAAAAAGAAATTCTACTGATCCATTCGATGAGATGTTCCTGCACTACCGGCTCATACATGCTGTGTTTCCATCTGATTCAGATAATACCCTTCATTAGAACTTA
Source organism: Allobates femoralis (assembly GCA_033576535.1). Classification (NCBI taxonomy): domain Eukaryota; kingdom Metazoa; phylum Chordata; class Amphibia; order Anura; family Aromobatidae; genus Allobates; species Allobates femoralis. The sequence goes on from JARQOC010000003.1 coordinate 161,300,304, forward strand.
CTTAAATAAAAAAACATTACCATTGCTCTCTTGATATGTGTAGTATTTACCTTGTTAGAGCAGCAGTTTGTCCTGCAGAGCTTCTGTTTCTTCTGAAACTGTGACATTGCCCCCCTCTGCTATATGTTTTTCTGACTATTAGTTCATTACTTTAAGAGTCAGTCCCTTTGTCTTCTTTGCCTGGTTGGATTAGTACAGAAAAGAATGCTTTGCTACAACAAAAGCCTATCTGTAAGGCCACATGCACCATGGGTGTCAGGTACAAAGACCTATCAATTAGATTTTGGTTTATGACATTGTGGTCTGGTACACAGTTAAAACTACTTTAGAAAAAAACATTGCAAAATTGCATTTGAGTAGTTATCTATAGGATATAGTACAACTGAATGAATCATATGGCCCCACGTCTGGCTGCAAACAGAGGAAGAACAAGGCGAACTGTTTTAAAGGGAATCTGTCAGCTTGATTTAGTCCCCTAATCTATCACTACTAGTGACCAGCGAGCAGTAAAATGCTCGGGTGCTCGATACTCGGGTCGAGTATATTGAGATGCTCGGGTGCTCAACCCCAGCACCGAGCCCAATGTTAACCTATGGGGAAATCCAAGCATTTTGCCGGCGGCACCCCTGGACTCTGCAGAAAGCCTAAAACTTTCACTTTAGCAGTGTATGTGCGGCAGCTTCTATCTGCCTGTACATTTGCTGCTAAAGTGAAATCCAAATGAACAAAAAAAATCATACTCATCTGCCCGCAGACTCCTGGGACATGTCCGATCGCTGTCAGGACCTGTCGGTAATCGGCTGATCGTGAACTTCCACGGTAGAAAGCCAGATTTTTCCCACCCGGCTGGTTTAAATGATCAGCTGACAGCATAATATGATCGTTTAAAATGGCTGGCAGTAAAAAGCTGGCTTATTTTGCCTGGCCAGTTTACACAAGATCAGCTGACAGTATCAACTGATCGGGAAGTCCCGGTTAAAAGCCAACTTTTTCCGGCGGCTGGGATAAATGATCAGCTGATGATGTCAGGCGATCATTTAAACCGGCTGAACAGTAAAAAGACGGCTTTTTACTGTTGACCGGTTTAAATGATTAGCTGATGCTGTCAGGTGACAGCATCAGCTTATTACCAACAGATCCTGGAGGACGTGTCTGCAAAGGTGAGTATGTTTTCTTTTTTTTCAAGGTACATCAGCTGATTGTTTTAACCAGTTATTAAACAATCAGCTGATGTATCATCTGACTCAGGTCCTTGAAACTGATATTAATCATCTGATTGGTTTGCCGGCTGATCAGATAATATCGAGCGGGACCCTCGACCCAAGACTATGTCGGAGGAGGGGTGTTCTTTTGTTCAATATAGATGGAGTCCCTAAATGTGTTGTTTTTTTTCTAATAAAACATTTTTTCTCTGTGTTGTGTTTTTTTTAACTCTTTATTACAAATTCATGGTGGTCATGTCTAATATTGGCGTGAACCCATGAATTTTGGGCTAACCCCATTAGGGCCGCTGGAAGAGTTGGATACAGCACCAGAAGATGACGCTTCTATGAACGCGCCATTTTCTGGGGTGGCTGCGGACTGCAAATCATAGCGGGGGGGGACCAGAAAGCTTAGGCCACCCTGCAATGTGGATTCCAGCCCCCAGCTGCTTAGTTGTACCTTGCTGGAAACAAAAATAGGGCGAAGCCAACATCAGTGTTTTTAAATTATTTCATGAAATTCATTAAGTAATTAAAAAACAGAGCTTCCTTATATTTTTGGTTCCCAGCAGGGTACAAATAGGCAGCTGGGGGTTGGGTGCAGCCCGTATCTGCCTGCTGTACCTGGCTAGCATACAAACATACGGCGAAGCACACTTAATTTTTTTTTTTTTTAAAAGGGGTTCCCTGGATTTTCCATTGCCGCTGAAGGTAACACCAAGACAGTGGGGGTTAGCAGCTGCTTGGGTTACCCTTAGCTGGCAATACAAAATGCAGAGGGAGCCCATGCATATTTTTTAACCCTTAACCTTAGGGTTAGGGCTATGTGTTTGGGAGTTTTATTTATTTTTTTTTTTAATGAATCTTTTTTCATGGACATGGACTTCACTATATTTTTGTATGTTAGCCAATTAAAACAGGCAAGTATGGGCTGCCCCCAATTCCCAGCTGCCTAGTTGTACCTGGCTGGGAACCAAAAATATAGGGAAGCCCTTTTCTTTCATTATATCATGAATTTCTTGAAAAAAAAACACACGATGTAGACTTCGCCCTATTTTTGTGTCCAATCAGGTACAGCTAGGCAGCTGTGGGTTGCAATCTGCAGCGCAGGATGGCCCAAGCTTTCTGACCCTTCCCCCACTGCGAATTGCTGTCCGCAGCTGTCCCAAAAAATGCTGCATTCATAGAAGTGCAATCTTCTGGTACCGTATCCAGCAGCCCTGGTGCCGGGTGGCTCGCTGGGTAATAATGGGGTTAGGGCCAGCTTTGCATTATCAGCTGGCCTTAAACTCAGAATTCATGGGGTCACACCAATATTAGACATGACCACTATGAATTTCTAGTAAAATGTTAAAAAAAACAACACAGAGAAATATTTTTTATTAGAAAAAAAATACATTAGAGACTCTTTCTTTATTCAAGAAAAAACCTCCCCCATCCGATGTAGTCCAAAGCAGTCTTCTTCTTTAGCTCAGCTACATCTCAGGTAGAGATGTAGCTGAGCACACCGTCATGGGAAAGTTTATTTGAGTTTATGCTGTAAAGCATGAACTCCCATGAACCCTGCAACGGCTTTCCCGCCGGCTATTTCAAAGGAACAGCTGATGCATCAGCTGTTCATTTGAAATAGCGGGCGGGAAAGCCGGCGGTGAAAAGACTTCACCGCCGGCTTTCCCGCCACCTATTTTAAACGAACAGCAGATGCATCAGCTGTTCATTTGAAATAGCCAGCAGCAAAAAGACATTACCACTGCCGGCTTTCCTTATCCTCAGTTAGAATCGGGCGGGGAGGTGGCGGGGGGAGCAAAGCAGCGAAGCACCGGGCATCAGGGAGGGAAGCACTGGACAGGAAAGCTGGCGGTGAAGTCTTTTCATGGCTGGATTTCCCACCGCCTATTTTAAATGAATAGCTGATGTGTGGCGCCCTTATGGGAAGGCGCCACAGGGAGGTACTGCACCCCAAAAAGAAGGTGTAGTGCCTCCGTAGTCAGGTATATGGAATTTCTCACAGAGTCTGTCATAAGCGCCCATACAATAGGCCACCTTAGGACAGGGTACCGGATATTCAGTAGGTCCCAGGGAGTGGACCCTAGATTAGAGTGGGAATAAAAAGAAAAAATAGTGTTGCGCCACCTGTGGACCTCTCCTGTCTTTAAAGTGGTCGTATTATAAGTGAACTAACCTTTAAAGGTTGTGCCCGATCCGCACAACCAGATTGTGAGCGTAGTTTGTGGCTCAGGCTGCCAGCCTTGGATCTGTAGTGCTCCTGTATTCTCAATCGCCTCTGCTCCTGGCCTCGTGCAATCCACACTCTCTCTCCAGGGTTAGGTCAGGAAACACCAGGTTGATCCATTAACCCTATCCCTCCTGCAGCTCTGACACCGCTTTCCACAATGGAATTAGATTAATAGAATTCAAATAGAATATGCGGTTCTAAGCAGAGCGCAGGTATGAGACGGGATACTTTAATCTTTATCTCCGTAACATATTCATAAAAAGCTCCAGACCACAACATGTTTCAACGTACAGACGTCTTCCTCAAGCGGATCCGCTTGAGGAAGATGTCTGTACGTCGAAACATGTTGTGGTCTGGAGCTTTTTATGAATAAAGTTACGGAGATAAAGATTAAAGTATCCCGTCTCATACCTGCGCTCTACCTTAGAACCGCATATTCTATTTGAATTCTAGATTAGAGTGGGAGACAGTTAGTTAGTCAGTCAGAAGAAGACCGGTGCTGAGGAAATAGCAAAGATGGACGTCAGGAGACTGCGTCCGTGACAGGAGGGCACCTCTTTGGAGAGAGGTGACCCAGACACTGGAGGGGACAATCCAGGACTGATTGGAGCGGATGGGGAATCCAGGGTCGTCACCGGCATACCGGAGCTGAGGCAGTCAGTTGGTCTATCCCTGACAGCAAACCAACTAGCTGTGGGACCGACATAAGGAAGCCATAGCGCCCTGGACTGAATCCCTACCTCTGTCCCATATTGGATCCAGGACACTGTAGGGAAAGTTACATGAAGACCAAGGAACACACCAGGCAGGTCCAAGATACTGTTGTGGCAAAGTTTAAAGCCGGATTTGGATACAAAAAAGATTTCCCAAGTTTTAAACATCTCGAGGAGCACTGAGCAAGAGATCATATTGGAATGGAAGGAGTATCACACCACTGCAAATCTACCAACACCCGGCAGTCCCTCTAAACTTTCTTCTCGAACAAGGAGAAGACTGATCAGAGATGCAGCCAAAAGACCCATGATCACTCTGGATGAACTGCACATATCTACAGCTGAGGTGGGAGAGTCTGTCCATAGGACAACAATCAGTCGTACACTGCACAATCTGGCCTTTATTGAAGAGTGGCAAGAAGAAAGCCATTTCTCAAAGATATCCATAAAAAGTCTCGTTTGAAGTTTGCCACAAGCCACCTGGGAGACACACCAAACATGTGGAATAAGATGTTCTGGTCAGATGAAACCAAAATCTAACTTTTTGGCCACAGTGCAAAATGATGTTTGCGTAAAAGCAACACAGCTCATCACCCTCAAAAGACCATCCCCACTGTCAACACATGGTGGTGGCAGCATCATGGTTTGGGCCTGCTTTTCTTCAGCAGGGACAGGGAAGATGGTTAAACTTGATGGGAAGATGGACAGAGCCAAATACAGGACCATTCTGGAAGAAAACCTGTTGGAGTCTGCAAAAGACCTGAGACTGGGAGGAGATTTATCTTCCAACAAGACAATGATCCCAAACATAAAGCAAAATCTACAATGGAATAGTTCAAAAATAAACGTATCCAGGTGTTAGAATGGCCAAGTCAAAGTCCAGACCTGAATCCAATCGAGAATCTGTGGAAAGAGCTGAAAACTGCTGTTCACAAACATTCTTCATCCAACCTCACTGAGCTTGAGCTGTTTTGCAAGGAAGAATGTGCAAGAATTTCAGTCTCTCGATGTGCAAAATTGATAGAGACATACCCCAAGCGACTTGCAGCTGTAATCGCAGCAAAAGGTGGCACTACAAAGTATTAACTCAAGGGGGCCGAATAATATTGCACCCCCCGCTTTTCAGTTTTTTTATTTGTTAAAAAAGTTTAAAATATCCAATAAATTTTATTCCACTTCACAATTGTGTCCCACTTGTTGTTGATTCTTCACAAAAATTTTTTTTATATCTTTATCAATAACTTCAAGAAATACAGTGCACTTTACCTTATATTGCATAATACAGAGACATTGCCCTCCTCCATCCATAATAGACGGAGAAAGACAAGATCTCCTACCAGGATTCATCATTTTAAAGCATTTATTCTCAATAATAGTACACTCTAATGGGGTTAGTATTAATATTATACATACTCTCATAACTCTATAGACGGTATACTTATCTTTTGGTTATCAAACCATATAGAAAAGCTGCCAAATCGTTCTTATCATTTAACCCCCAGGTCCGCAAACTCTTGTTTCTATTATCCACCTACTCTCTTTCTGTAAAAGTAGTTTATGTGTATCCTATGGGAGTAAGTACGGTAATTGCTTAGATGACGTTTTTATGGCTTTAATACTATTTGAGTTAATAATAATATCTTGAAATTGATATGATATGGTACATTTAAGATCAGCTTGTTGTTGGTTGCATTGAGTATTTGTGTATTTTGATTTGTAACTTGATTATTGTTTTATGTTTGTACACATAAAGTTTTATTCAGGCGTTGATGATGCAGAGCTCCGGATTATTTGAACCCGGAAGGGACGTCAGATGCCTACAAGGACCCGTGGAAGCGGTAATGTACCGCGAAACGTCAGGCCATCGTCCGCCGCCTCCTCACACACCCCCTCCCCCACCGATGTAACTCTGGATTGATTCTCAGAGACATTAAAAAGAAGATTCAGCCTTGGTGAGTGCCGCTGTATTTCTTGAAGTTATTGATGGATTATTGATTTGATTGGCGGGCACCACCTAGTGGGCAACTGCACTAACCTGGTCGCAAAAGTGTCGCAATTTAACTCGTGGATTCACTAGTGCCCGGCATTTCTCTAATTGTAGCGATTTATTATTGTTTTTCAGCTGAGAGCACATTGAAGAGAGCAAAATCGCATCTGTGAAAGTTATGGATTCCGCATCAGAAATCATGGCGGAGACTAGTGCAGTGGATCTATCAATGTCATTATCAGCGGGGAGGGAGGATGCGGAGGCATTTTTTACTGAGTGCAACACAGCTGAAATTTCCACCTTGTTGAGTGTTAAAAGTCTTGAGCATCGCATCCAAAACCTTGCAGAACGTGAAGTTAGAATTTTTTGGACTATCCAATCCCTAAAGAGCTATTTGGCCTGCAAGAGGGTCCCTAGAGGACTCAGATTGAGTAAAATAATGGCTTTTGGGAGAGATGATCGAGAGTTTGTAAAAGAATGGGAAGATTTGTTGGCAATAAGTTCTGAAAACCTGCTGAAATTGGTGTTAAAACAAAATCTAAAGGAACATGATATAATAAATGAGGATTTAAAGAAATTAAGAAAAGAACTGGAGTCCAGATACTCTAAAAAGCAGGAGTGGACAGCTTTCTTAAATAAGCTTGCTAAGAAGTTAATTCCACTGCAAAATGATATAAAGGATAAAAACAAGCAAAAATTCTTAAGAGATAAACAGGACTATGATTCTGGGAATGTTTTCTCATGGAACAAGCCTCCAAATAGTACCCCATTTAAAAACAAAAAGAAAAAAAGTAATAAAACACTGAAAGCAGGGCCTAAAGAAACCCCCAAGAACCCGAAGTATCCACCAAAATCACCTTTCACCCCAAAGGGTGGTAAAGGGACCAATAAGAACAAAAATAATAATAAAAGTGTTAAATGTTCCAGTGAGAGCAAGACGGAGGATGAGTAAAGTGAAGGAGAACCTATGCCACATAGGAAAGTCAGCAGGAAAAATAACTATACAGAGGGAGACCCTTTAGGACACGCGTTAGAAGGGGAGGAAGATGACGAAAACACCGTGGCTTACGGTAAAAGAAAGACAGTGTCATGGAGGGATTAGATACTGCATACGACATCCCTATACAAATCTTTAATTTGACGGATGAAGTAATCACTCCTGATATGGAGTCCTTGCTTAAGAAGGGTTTAAATTATTGTATTGAGGAGGACTTTGATTACACGACTTCAAAGTTGATACATACAAGGCAATTAGGAAAGTACATCTGTTTAAACATTTCGTAGGTGTGAATAAAAACAAAGAAGGGGGAATAAATAGTAATGGGAAGGCACAGCAAATGAGTGTGGGAGCCCTTGGTTTTTTGCAAAGGAAGATTCTCTTAATGATGTTAAAGGAGATGTAGAAACATTGTTAGATTTGGATCCTGATGATATATATGCCAAGGAGATGGGTGATCTACAAACACCCTTCACAGGGGGTGTTAAATCAGATTTTTATCCTCCAGTGTCTCCAGGTAATAGTATCGACCTATTTGAAGAAATGGTCTGTAGAGAAATAGAGGCTTTAGTGTACCCAAAACCTAGAGCAAATTTAGGTGAAGGAGAGAAGAAAGCTTTAGATACTATTTTTTTTTTTTTTTCAAACCTCTTTTTATTAATAGTTTCCAATAATATAGTATTACAAACAATAAACATATGGCATAAAGACATATATAACATCATAAGTGAATACATCTGTACATATATAGTGTCGGATTCTACTCAAGAAGTGTTACACAAAATATCGTAGTTCGCTCTCAAAGCTGGACACAGGGTATCAATTATCATATTTCAGGGATACTCCTTCAACCCCTTTTCAAAACAACTCACAATTTCAGTTTTCCCAGGGTTCCCCCTAAATCTTCTAAGAGATACCATGAGGTTCCTCTAAGTGGATATATTATCTGTCGTATCTCTTCAGTTGACATTTGGGATTCCATAAAACCTCTCCATTTTCCCATGAACGCTTTGGTGCTACTTTCTTTGTCTCGGAGGACCTCTCTCCTGTCTACTTCTAGAGCTTTTTTTAATCCCGTTACCACCTCTAATTTCCCCGACATATCTGGTCTAATCCAGTAGGTCAACAGCACACGTTTTGCTAGTAAAATTAAAACATGAGCCACTTTCAGCCCCTCCCCCCTACCTTGTGGTACCTCTAGGTCTTGGAATATCCATATTTTCGGAACTAGTTCGAAGGTGATCTTACACACTTGTGTGCATAGTTCACCAATCAAGGTCCAGAATTTCTGTACCTTCGGGCAATTCCATATACTGTGAATCATGTCCGTCTTAAATTGTTCACATTTAGGACAACTATTTTTCCTGTCAGGATTGGTTACTGATGCTGGGATATTGAAACCATTGACTAAACCGTGTATTATACGAAAATGTGAATCGCGCCAATGCTCGCTTAATACGTTGTGTCTTACTTTGTTCCAACCTGCCAAGATAATATCCTCCACCGTTTCATACTCTAGGAATTTGCGCCACTTTTGAAAGGGTGCCGATATTCCTCTAGGTAATAGCGTTTCTCTTAATGTCCCATATATCTCGGATATTGTGATTTGACATATATCTAATGTTAGTAGCCTATCCCAGATATTACTTTTAACCTCTTTTGTCAAGTCTTTCAAATTGGCCATGATGTGATGTTTCAATTGAAGGAATTGTAGGTCCTGCACGTCCCCCAGATTGTAGGTCTCTAGCATTTCATGTTTTGTCATCCACCTGCCCTCCGATAAATGCATCAAATCACCTATCTTATGTATCCCTTTCTGTTTCCACTTAGCAAAGAGAGCATTTTCTCTCCCCATCGGAAAGTCTGGAAAGGCCCAAGGGATAAGATATTTGGACACCTTCCAAGATAGGCCACATTTCTTCCTAACCGCCTTCCAGGACAGAATAGTGTCCCTAAAGACTGCTGACAGTTTTATATGAGTCGGTAAACCCGTCATTAACGTATGGAGTAGTGAGCATCTCTCCCAAGGCGCACAATATGCCATCTCTAACTTTTTGTCCGAGTATCTTTCCGAGTTTTTAAACCATTCCACTACATGTCTAAGGAGGCAAGCCAGATTGTATCCTCTAATGTCAGGGAAATTTGTTAGATACTATTTTAAGTTGGGAAGACACTTTAGTTAAAAAAGCTGATAAGGGAGGAGGTGTCGTGCTAATGAGTAGAGAATCCTACATTAGAGAGGCCAAGAGACAACTGGAATCCAACGAGACATATGTCAAATTGAAAAGTGACCCTTCATTTGTGTATATAAATGATCTACGTAATCTCCTAAGGAGGTATGTGGAAAAGGGTATATTGAGTAAGAAACAGGCAGAAAGGCTTTTTAGAGAATATCCAAGAAAGCCTTTTTGGTACCACCTCCTCAAAGTTCATAAAACGTTACAGAACCCCCCGGACGCCCAATTGTGTCCAGGGAGGGTTCTGTGACAGAACCCCTGTCACAGTTTGTAGACTGGTTACTTAGACCGTTATTGCCTAAGATCCCGTCTTATATTAAGGAATCAAATGACTTTGTTAGACATTTGGACGACTTTGATTGGAAATCCCGGCACAAATTGGCGTCCATAGATGTGGAGAGCCTTTATACCCGGATTCCACAGGATTTAGCAGTGTCAGTGATTAGAGACATCTTAAATGTTGAAGGTCAAAATGAAGGACTGGTTGACTTCATTTGTGAATCACTTGCGTTCGTCTTAACCCATAATGCTTTTTTCTTTGATGATGGATGGTTTAAACTAATTGCCGAAACAGCGATGGGTACTCCAGTCTCTTGTACACTGGCGAACCTTTTTCTCGCGCATTTTGAAGACCATGTAGTTTACAGTGAAACCAACCCGTACCTGAAGTATATAAAACTTTTCTTAAGATTTGTCGACGATATTTTTATTGTTTGGGATGGTGACGAACAGAACTTTATGTCATTCGTCAACTTTCTAAATGATACAAATAACTACAATATGATTTTTACTTCTTGCTTTGATGAAGAAAAACTAGAGTTCCTTGATGTGAGGTTGATAGCCACAACCGATGGTTTGGTTAGATCCCTGTTCAGGAAGCCTACAGCTTCTAGCACTCTACTACACTATGAGAGCGCCCACCCTTTACATACTAAAAAGTCACTTCCGTATAGCCAATTGCTTAGGGTCAAACATATGAATAATAATTAAATAATAATGAAATTATCTGTGGGCAACAGATTAGGGAAATGGAGAACAGTTTTAAATTTAGAGGTTACCCTAGGAAGGTGTTGGAAGAATCTAAATAGATTGGCAAGTAAAGATGTAGTAGTGAAGAGTAAAGAAATGAAGACACATAAAGATAAACGGTTTGTGTGTTCATTTGAATTTGGACCAATGTTTGATAAGATCGCAGGGGCCATTAGAAAATTTTGGCATATTCTAGAACGAGACAGGGAATTGAATGCAATCGGTTTGGGACCACCCTTATGGTGGGTTTACACACACCAATTTATCTGTTCAATATCTGAACCAATCTCTGGTTGCAGTGAAATCATGGATACATTGCTCCATTTTGTGGCTGTGTACAACATGGAGCAATGTATCCATGATTTCACTGCAACCAGAGATTGGTTCAGATATTGAACAGATAAATTGGTGTGTGTAAACCCACCATGAGTCTCTTATAGAAGGTGTCACAATCTGAAAGATCTGATAGTGAGAAATAAGATTGTGACCAAAAAAGAAAAAACTTGGTTAGATGAAAGACGACCTAAAGGGAACTATAGATGTCAAATTGCAAATATTGTAAACAACATCTAATTATCAATCCAATAGAAATTGGTGGGAAACTAAATAAAGTGAGATCATATAAAAACTGTAAGACAAAATGGGTAGTGTATGTGATTTTCTGTCCATGTAGGAGATTTTTACATAGGAAAGACCATTAGAGAATTGTGTAAAAGGTTTAGGGAACACTGTAAATCAATTGAGACTGGAATTGGGAGCCCCAGGTTAATTAAGCACGTCAATGATTGCTATAATGGCAACGCAGGGGTGCTTTCTTTCATGGGGCTTGAACAGATTACCCCATCTCATAGAGGGGGCGATACACATAAACTACTTTTAAAGAAAGGGAGTAGGTGGATAGTAGAAACAAGAGCTTGCAGACCCGGAGGGGTTAAATGATAAGAACGATTTGGCAGCTTTTCTATAGGGTTTGATAACTAAAAGATAAGTATATTGTCTATAGAGTTATGAGAGTATGTATAATATTAATACTGACCCCATTAGAGTGTACTATTATTGAGAATAAATGCTTTAAAATGATGAATCCTGGAAGGAGATCTTGTCTTTCTCCGTCTATTATGGATGGAGGAGGGCAATGTCTCTGTATTAGGCAATATAAGGTAAAGTGCACTCTTATGGGAGTAAGTACGGTAATTGCTTAGATGACGCTTTTATGGCTTTAATACTATTTGAATTAATAATAATATCTTGAAATTGATATGATATGGTACATTTAAGATCAGCTTGTTGTTGCATTGAGTATTTGTGTATTTTGATTTGTAACTTGATTATTTTTTTATGTTTGTACACGTAAAGTTTTATTCAGGCGTTGATGACGCAGAGCTCCGGCTTATTTAAACCGGGAAGTGACGTCAGATGCCTACAAGGACCCGTGGAAGCGGTAATTTACCGCGAAACGGCAGGCCGTCGTCCGCCGCCTCCTCACATTCCCCTCCCCCACCGATGTAACTCTGGATTGATTCTGAGAGATAGTAAAAAGAAGATTCAGCCTTGGTGGGTGCCGCTGTATTTCTTGAAGTTATTGATGGATTATTATGGATTTAACTCGTGGATTCACTAGTGCCCGGCATTTCTCTAATTGTGGCGATTTATATCTTTGTGTTTGAAGACTGAAATGTGGCAAAAGGTTGAAAAGTTCAAGGTGGCCAAATACTTTCACAAGGCACTGTATCAGCCCCCAGATGAATATTCCGCATTTACTGGCTATTAAAATGGGGGATGCCCTCCAAAAAATGGCATGGAGTGCCCCCTATTTTAACAGCTAGCAAAGGCTGAGCAGACACCCGGGGGCTAGTATTAATAGCCTGGGAAGGGACCAAGAATATTGGCCCCCTCTGAGGCTAAAAACAAGAGCCCTCAGCTGCCCCAGAAATGTCTCATTCATGGGACGCGCCAAATCTGGCACTTAGCCTTTCTCTTTCACACTGCCCTGTAGCGGTGGCAGTGGGGTAATGGGGTTGGTGTCACCTTATAATGCCAGGTGACATCAAGCCCAGGTTAGTAATAGAGAGGTGTCTAAAAGACGCCCCCATTACTAACCCCATAGTAAAAAAGAGAATTAAAACACAGACACCCAGTATAAAGTATTTTAGTTGAAATAAAGACAGTATTCCTTTATTTTTCTAAACTAAACCATACTTACCCTCTAGCCTATTCCACCTGAAGCCAGTGTCTCCTGTAAGAGAAATAAAATAATAAAGCAACCTCATTCTCACCTTTCTGTCACCAGAAGCCTCCATGTGTCCCACGACTACAACGGCTCTGCTACATCTAATGGCAGGCTGGAGAGTTGCTGGATGCCATCATTCAGCCTGCCATCCAGCAGAATCACTGAAGAGCGCATGCTCCCATTTCAAAGTATGGACTGACAAACATTTACCCCTGGGGGTTATAAATCATTATACTGTATAACTTTTATTTTTTATTACGGGCATCATAAGCACCCTTTAAAAATATTATGTGGGTGTTGCATCATGGACCATGGTCACCCTGGCGATATGGTGGTGGAGGATGAGGAGAAGGAGGAGGACTACAGCAAATAGCCAAAATAAAAAGCCTATACCCATGTGTGGGGGTGAAGAGGAGCATGGGAATATACCTCCCCAAAAAAAGACACTGGCTTAGAGTTTATATTACGCTGCAATCATTTGGTGGTGTTGAGAAGTGTGGCCCAATCACGCCCTTGTTCATTTTGGTAAGAGTCAGCCTGTCAGCATTTTCAGTTGACAGGTGGGTGCACTTACAGTTGTGGCCAAAAGTATTGACATCCCTGCAATTCTGTCAGATAATTCTCAGTTTCTTCCTGAAAATGATTGCAATCACAAATTCTTTGGTATTATGATCTTCATTTAATTTGTCTTCAATAAAAAAAGAGAATGAAACAAAAAGCAAAACATTGATCATTTCACACAAAACTCCAAAAATGGGCCAGAAAAAAGTAATGGCACCCTCAGCCTAATACTTGGTTGCACAACCTGTAGCCAAAATAACTGCGATCAACTGCTTCCGGTAACCATCAATGAGTTTCTTACAATGCTCTGCTGGAATTTTAGACCATTCTTCTTTGGCAAACTGCTCCAGGTCCCTGATATTTGAAGGGTGCCTTCTCCAAACTGCCATTTTTCGATCTCTCCACAGGTGTTCTATGGGATTCAGGTCTGGACTCATTGCTGGCCACCTTAGAAATCTCCAGTGCTTTCTCTTAAACCATTTTCTAGTGCTATTTGAAGTGTGATTTGGGTCATTGTCCTGCTGGAAGACCCCTGAGGGTGACCCAGCTTTCTCACACTAGGCCCTGCATTATGCTGCAAAATTTGTTGATAGTCTTCAGACTTCATAATGCCATGCACACGGTCAAGCAGTCCAGTGCCAGAGGCAGCAAAGCAACCCCAAAACATCAGGGAACCTCCGCCATGTTTGACTGTAGGGACCGTGTTCTTTTCTTTGAATGCCTCTTTTTTTCTCCTGTAAACTCTATGTTGATGCCTTTGCCCAAAAAGAGAGAACATTCTTCCAAAACGTTTTAGGCTTTCTAAGGTAAGTTTTGGCAAACTCCAGCCTGGCTTTTTTATGTCTCGGGGTAAGAAGTGGGGTCTTGCTGGGTCTCCTACCATACAGTCCCTTTTCATTCAGACACCGACGGATAGTACGGCTTGACACTACTGTACCCTCGGACTGCAGAGCAGCTTGAACTTGTTTGGATGTTAGTCAAGGTTCTTTATCCACCATCCGCACAATCTTGTGTTGAAATCTCTTGTCAATTTTTCTTTTCTGTCCACAACTAGGGAGATTAGCTACAGTGCATTGGTCTTTAAACTTCTTGATGACACTGCGCACGGTAGACACAGGAACATTCAGGTCTTTGGAGATGGACTTGTAACCTTTAGATTGCTCATGCTTCCTCACAATTTGGTTTCTCAAGTCCTCAGACAGTTCTTTGGTCTTCTTTCTTTTCTCCATGCTCAATGTGGTACACACAAGGACACAGGACAGAGGTTGAGTCAACTTTAATCCATGTCAACTGCAAGTGTGATTTAGTTATTGCCAACACCTGTTAGGTGCCACAGGTAAGTTACAGGTGCTGTTAATTACACAAATTAGAGAAGCATCACATGATTTTTCTAACAGTGCCAATACTTTTGTCCACCCCCTTTTTTATGTTTGGTGTGGAACTATATCCAATTTGGCTTTAGGACAATTCTTTTTGTGTTTTTTTCATTGAAGACAAATTAAATGCAGCTGATAACACTAAAGAATTTGTGATTGCAATCATTTTCAGGAAGAAACTGAATATTATCTGACAGAATTGCAGGGGTGTCAATACTTTTGGCCAAAACTGTACTAGATTCTTTGATAGGGCGTTGATCCAGGGAACTAGTCTGATTGACATATGTGGAGTCAGGAAGGAATTTTTTTCCCCAATGTGGAGCTTAGTGTTGCTACATGGTTTTTTTTTGCCTTCCTCTGGATCAACATGTTAGGCTATGGGTTTAACTAGATGGACTTAAGGTCTTCCATCAACCTTAAAGAGGACCTGTCACCAAACCAGGCATGGTGATCTAATTACAGCACTGGATGCAGCATGTCTGCAGCATGCAGACAAGGGGTCCCCCAGCACTTGACCAGCCCTGTACCCCGAGATAATACAGTTAGAAAACTTACATGCTACAGCCACTAAGGAGGTGGCTAGGGGCTGCAGCCAAGGGCAGATTCACACCCCCTGCATGTGTAATCTGCCCACCGCTGCCAATCATTCTCTCCCTGTCTGCAGCATTTAAACAGAGTTTTTTTTTCTCTCCCGTTTAGCCTCAGGGGGCGGGGCTAACGGACTTTCTGGGAGAGAGAAAAAAAAACTCTGTTTAAATGCTGCAGAGAGGGAGAGAATGATTGGCAGCAGTGGGCAGATTACACATGCAGGGGGTGTGAATCTGCCCTTGGCTGCAGCCCCTAGCCACCTCCTTAGTGGCTGTAGCATGTAAGTTTTCTAAGTGTATTATCTCGGGGTACAGGGCTGCTCAAGTGCTGGGTGACCCCTTGTTTGCATGCTGCAGACATGCTGCATCCAGTGCTGTAATTAGATCACCATGCCTGGTTTGGTGACAGGTCCTCTTTAAAAACTATGTTACTATGTTACCTACTGCATGTAAACCATGAACACCTTACCAACACCATGACCTTGGGATTTTCCACTCATGTTTTATGCACCCATAATTGGAAAGCACTTGTTTGAGGCCTAACACTGCCTTTTTAGGGGAAAGGATTTTGCAATCCCTTGCTGTATGCAAAAAACCCTATGTCCAGATGGGCCCTCTCACCCTCCAATTCTATCTAAAAAGTGATCAAGTAGCTATCTATCTACTGGTGTAACAAAGCTAGAGAAACACGGCAGCACAGTCCCTAGCAGTAATACTCTGAAAATAGCGACAACAGAAAATGGCTGCTTCTTGTATCTCGTGGGTCATGTGACTCTGGCAGCCAATGAAACAAGCCAGCCAATGACACAAGCACTTGTGTCATCAACTCGTTAATGTTTAATGCGTTCTGATTGGCTACAAGGAAAAAATTGGAGTCTTATATTTATGGTATGCATGTCTTAGCATTTCTGAGAGAAGATTTTGCTTGGTACAATATACAGGATGGGTCATTTATTTGGATACGCCTAAATAAAATGGGACCGGTTGGTGATATCAACTTCCTGTTTGTGGCACATTAGTATATTGGGGGGGGAAACTTTTCCAGATAGGTGGTGACCATGGCGGCCATTTTGAAGTTGGACATTTTGGATCCAACTTTATTTTTTTCAATGGGAAGAGGGTCATGTGACACATCAAACTTATTGAAAATTTCATAAGAAAAACAATGGTGTGCTTGGTTTTAATGTAGCTTTATTCTTTCATTAGTTATTTACAAGTTTATGATCACTTATAAAATGTGTTCAAAGTGCTGCCCATTGTGTTGGATTGTCAATGCAACCTTTTTCTCCCACTCTTGACACACTGATAGCTACACCGCAGAAGAAATACTAGTACAGGCTTCCAGTATCCGTTGTTTCAGATGCTGCACATCTCGTATCTTCACAGCATAGCAATTGCCTTCAGATGACCCCAAAGTTAAAAGTCAAAGAGGGTCAGATCAGGAGACTTTGGTGGCCATTCAACTGGCCCATGACAATCAATCCACTTTCCAGGAAACTGTTCATGTAAGAATGCTCGGACCTGACACTCAAAATGTGGTGTTTCACCATCTTGTTGGAAAAACTCAGGGAACGTGCCATCTTCAGTGCATAAAGAGGGCAACACATCATAATGTAGCAATTTCAGATATCCAGTGGCATTGAGGTTTCCATTGATGAAGAATGGTCCCACTATCTTTGCACCCCATACACCACACTATACCATCAATTTCTGTGTTCCAACAGTCTTGGAGGGATCTATCCACTGTGGGTTACTGTCAGACGAATAGCGGTGGTTTTGTTTGTTAACTTCACCATTCACAAAAATGTTTGCCTCATCACTGAATATAAACTGAGGGTCCTGTTCCAATTTTTGTTTTGCCCATTCTGCAAAGTTAGTGCACCAATCTGGGTCATCATGATTGAGATGCTGCAGTAGCTGGATTTTGTAAGGGTGCCATTTTTGAGTAGCTAATATCCACCGAAGGGATGTTTGACTGATGCCTCTCTCCAGTGACATGTGGCGAGTGCTAAGCTGTGGGCTCTTGCTAAATGATACTAGGACAGCCACTGAGGTTTCTTCATTAGTGACAGTTTTCTTGCATCCACATTTTGGCAAATCCAACACTGAAACTGTTTCACGAAATTTGGCAAGCAGTTTGCTAACTGTAGCATGGGAGAGGGGTGGTCTCGTAGGGTGTCTTACATTGAAATCTGCTGAAATGACCTGGGTACTGCCTTCACCAGAGATCAACACAATTTCTATCTGCTCCTCACGTGTTAACCTCTGCGACATGTCAATGGCTGTAAACAAAGAGAAACTTGTATATAACTCATGAAAGAATAAAGTTACGTTAAAACCAAGCACACCATTGTTTCTCTTATAAAATTCCCAGTAGGTTTGATGTGTCACATGACCCTCTTCCCATTGAAAAAAATAAAACTGGATCCAAAATGTCCGACTTCAAAACGGCCGCCATGGTAACCAACCATCTGCAAAAGTTTTCCCCCTCTCATATCATAATGTGTCACAAACAGGGTTTGCCACAAACAGGGAAGTTGATATCACCAACCATTCCCATTTTATTTAGGAATCCATATATTTTATTTAGGTATCCCATTATGTAGTATTAATATAAATGGTCCACCCTGTATTATGTTCAGCTATGCACCTGTTCCCATTGCATCATAGGGTACCTTTACACTCGGCAACTTTTCTAGGAATTTCACTGGCAACTAACTGCTTGCAGTGAAATCATGGACACATTGTTCTATATTGTTGCTGTGTACAAATGGAACAATGTCTCCATGATTTCACTGCAACTAGTAAGTTGCCAGTGAAATACCTAGAAAAGTTGCCACGTGTATAGATACCTTTAGGCCCCATTCACATCAGCGTTTTGCTGATGCTTGCGGCCGATACGGCAGGTGGCACCGCATTTGCCAGATTTGCCACCTAACGGCCGATTTGCGGTCCGGACTCGGCAAGCCTCATGCATTGTCTATGGGACTTGCGGTGCTGCAAGTGCTGTTCTGCCGGAGATCTGCGGCAGATCCGGCACTTCCAGCCGCGAAAAAACCCCTGCTGCTTGTAGCTTTTTTTTCGCAGCCGCAACTGCCGCAAGCGCCACATGGCGGCAATACCACACTTCCGCAAATCCTATACAGAATGCATGGCGCTTGCCGCAAGTGTACCGCAAGTGCAGCCATTAGGCAGCAAATGCGGCAGATGTAGTTTTTTGTCCGGATCCGCTAGTGTGAAAGGGGCTTTAGGGAGTGCAGGCAGCTTTTTCTTATTTAGATTATGGGGTCATCCCTTCTGTCTGTGCACTGCTCCCCATTAGCCTTAGGTGATTCTATTCTCTATCAACATCTCTATTGCACTTCTATATTAATATTTTCATGGTATTCATGTCTTCGCATTTCAGAGTACAGCTGTTTTTTGTTTGTTATAACAAAATATGTCTGACACCCCCGAAATGGTCGCCCCAGCTGTGCTTTTTATGGTCCTTCACTATAGCCACACTCCTTGTTATGTTAATAACAATGGTGAGGATACAAAAGGAAAAACATATAAAGGATTATGGTAAATAAAGACAAAGATTTAAAACAAATTATAGTTCTCTGCTATGCAGTATACAATAAGTTTACATACTATATTAGTGGACTATGGCAGCAATCAAAACTTTACAATTCGTACTAAATATGAAAGAGAAGATGAAAGAAACCCGCCTCAACCATTAGACTCCTGTTTAAAATGTAAAATACAAATGTTTTTAATGAAGATCAGAATACTCTGGACAGTACAAATGACATCAAACGTGGAGGAGTCATAGTTTAAAATTAAAGGGGATGTGCTATGATGAGACAACACCTTTTACTTTCATAAATGTCAAAGATTGACCTATCTAATAGTGTTCAACTTCAATTTCCATTTGAAACATTGCCTTATCCTGTCATATCCTTGTATTTATGTGCAAATGTTTTTTATGCATTACATGGGGATGAAAGATACATGGCCAAATGGTTGCTGTGGATACCCATCAGTAAAGGAACACAACATGTAATTGAACATGGGAAAGTAGATAAAGTTACTATAGCAACATCTGATCAAAAACTAAAACACAATGTGGAAGTTGAAAACAGTATAACCTTGTTACAATATGTACATTTAGATATTTACAAATGCGCTTCATTAACTCTTCCATAGAATAATGCATTATACTGGAGAATAGAAAGGTTCATTAGCCAAAGAAAAATGTATCACAATGTGATACTAACAATGGTAATGATGAATGGTAATAATGAATCATTTGTAAATGTCTTAGAAAATAGGTTGTTGTTTAACCCCTTACAGGGAGGGTTATGACAAGTTCATAAATAGGTAAAATTGCAAACATCGCAATACCAATTTACCTTTTTTTAAAAAAATGCTCTTTGTTCTTAAGAATGGAGGGATTTTTTAATTTTTGCAGCTTACAGTTCTTTGCCTAGGTTACCAGCTGCCCTACAGACCCAACATGGCCAGTCACCTTGGCAAAGAGCTCCTGGCACAAGCTGGCTTTGTCTTTCAGCCTGCTTCTGCTTCTCATATCCTTAATAGGCAAATCTGTCACTAATGGGCTGCATGGGAGAGCACGCAGTTAAAGGGGAACTCTGGGTTAATAATTTTTTTTTACTGTCCCTGCCCTCCTACATGATGAAGCAGGGCTGTACACTGCAGTTCTAGGATCTATAGATCACTTATAAATCAATAAAATCATATTTGCTCCTCAGCTCTCACCCCTCTCTTTGGGGACAGAGAAATGCAGTCCCGGCCCGACACACCTCCTGATCTCTGCAGAAGCATCACTGAATTTTTTCTGTCCATGAAGGGAGGGGTGAGAGCTATGTAGCAGATATGATTTTATTGATTTATAAGTGATCTATAGATCCTAGAACAGTAGTGTACAGCTCAGCTTAAACATGTAGGAGGGCAGGAACTGTACTAAAAAGTTTTCTCTGCCTTGAGTTTCCCTTTAAGACCAGCGGTGTGACCATGTTGGTGATCTCGACATTCTGCAGCAGTGCATCGCTCTGCAGCAAAGCAGGTAGCCTGAAGATTCATCTTTTGATAACCCCTTAAAAAGGAATCTGTCACCAGTTTTTAAGACATAACCTGAGAGCAGAATAATGTAGAGACAGAGACCTCGATTACAGTGATGCATCACTTTTCAGGTTACTTGCTGTAATTTTGATAAATTACTGAGATTATCACTTCTCGGATTTGTAAACCTTTCTGCCATATAGTCCCCCATATCCATGAGCATTATAACTATGCCCCCACCACTGGTTAGCAACTTTTTGTTTTCGTAAAGTGTACACAGAAAGCTGCCAATCAGTGATGCAGCAGGGTTATAAAGCGCTCAGCACTGGTGGACATGCGGTAAAGAAAACTGTGAGTTTGTCAAAATTACACCAACCAGCACAGTAACTGATACAGTGTGAAATCAGGGATTTTCCCTTTGTATCATGCTGCTCTCAGATAGAATAGCAAAAAACTTTGAAAAAAATCCCTTATTTTTTTCCCCAATGTATATCATGGCATAAAAAAGCATATTGATTACTATGAAGGTAGAGTCTCCTCGATTTTGCAGGTTATTGGCATGACTACCTGGTCTATGTTTTTTTTTATTTCAGTTTTAGTTCATCTTGGGATTTATTCACTTTTTGATTACTTTACATTAACCATTGAAAAATATGGCGAAGCCCAGGTTGATTTTTTTTTCTTTTTTTTTTAATTCATTAAAAAATATATATATGTATATATAAATAAAACGACAAACACATAACCCTAACCCTAGGGTTAGAGGTTAAAAAAAAATATGTGGCCTCCTGCTGAATTTTCTATTGCCAGCTAAGGGTAACCCAAGCAGCTACTGGCTATTAACCCCTGCTGCTTGGTGTTACCTTGGCAATAAAAAATCCAGGGAAGTTCATTTTTTTAAGTATTTTTTACAAAAAACTGAAAAAAAAAATCGATGTGGGCTTCACCATATCTTTGTATTCCAGCCAGGTACAACAAGCAGGTACGGGCTGCCCCCAAGCCCCAGCTGCCTATTTGTATCCTCTACTTGGATACCTTGGCACACCAATAATAGTATTGAAAAAATACACTGGAGGTTTTGCCGTGTATTCAACAAAGATGCTTGTTTATTTATCACACAGTGAAAACAAGATCCAACGTTTTGGCCTTAACATGCCTTTTTCTGGGATCTAAAAGACATATAAACAAGATACAGAACAAAAACATAGTCAAATAAAACATATTGTCAATACGATCAAATTAAGAGAGTTCTTTGACCGCAGTGCTGGTGATATCCGCTGTAAAATAACCTGTGTAGAGAGAAATTGTCTGCTTGGAGTGGTGACAAGAAACAATTTCCGTGACTAGTGTTTGTATATACAATGTGATGTCCTGGGTGTCCCAATCTGTAGAATGCTTACGATACTATAAGTAAGAGGGTATCAAGCATGAGGGATATAAGGGAGCTAACCCTATCTAAAGAATGAAGGCGTAAAAAGTCCGCCAGGGTCAAAGGAGGATAGGTATATTGTAAACAGAAGAATACCTATATTGGTTCTCAGGGTGAAAGCAGTACTTTATCACTTGGTTATTTATAAGACTGTCGTCTAGAGTGAAAAAAAAAACTAAATAAATAAAGGAAAAAAGGGGAAAAAAACTTTTTGGGTATGTGCCCACAGGACGTTTTTGCTGCGTTTTTGTTGCGGTTTCTGCATGCAGTTTTCCATTGGTTTTATGGTAATTTATGCTAATTTGTTCCTGCGGTTTTGATTCCGAGCAAAACCAATGTGTTTCACAGAAACGCTGTGCCCACACATTGGTTTTGCAAGTGTCAAGAACAGTCAAATACCTGCGTTTTTGGTGAGGATGGGAGAGAATTGACATGTTAATTATTTTCCTGCGTTTTTGCTTCAATCAATGGAAAAAACGCAAGAAAAAATGCAGCATCAAAAACGCAGTAAAAACGTGCAGAAAACGCAGACAAGATCATAGCTAATCTCCAGTCAAGGACTCTAGGATCCTCAGGTTTTGCTGCGTTCAGGACTGCTTAAAAACGTCCTGTGGGCACATACCCCTACAGTAAAAGAAATTATCATGTCATGTATCCAGGTTGATATGGTCTACTGGACAAAAAATGAAAGATATATACAAAATAAAACATATACCCATATGGGTTGTTATAAGTAATGGTCCCCTGGGTAACACATGGTTAAATGTGGCCTTAAAAGTTGAGAAATATTCCGCTTTCCCCTTAAAGTATATAAATGAACTGGTACTAGAATTATGGTATGTTGCTTTAAGAGGTAAACACTTATATCGGATTGTATCCCTCTAGTAGCACTATGGTTAGGGATTGAGTATGAACAGTGAAGCAAATGAATGAAAGGAAAAAGTTCCTAGGGTACTATTGCTGTAATGGTATACGTACCATGAGCTATATGAATGGAGGAAACCCACTGGGAATAAGCCTGTATTGAGGATATAAAATTGTCACCAGGCTGTTTAGCAATTAACATGGCATAAAGCATAATTGGGCGTGCAGTGAATTATTTCAGGCGGGTGATGCACTGTGTCCAGCAGTGTGCGCTGTGTGTGGGGAATCTCCTTCCCTATGTAGTGAGAGGAGGGAGAGCTATGTGCGACACTTTCTGCGGCTGGACCGCAAGGAAGTGATTTGAGCCGAGTGCTGGCGCATGCCCAGTGGACATAGGAACTAAACATGGTGTGGGGCATGCGCAGTAAGTGCCCATGATTCGGGGATGACGTGCAATACAGTTCAGTGCCGGCTTCATTGTAGTGACACAAGACATCATTTAGCCATTTCAATAATCCATCTAAATTAGAAAGATACACATTAGTGTTTTGTGCAAGCATTTTAGGATTCAAGAGCTAATCATTATATATCACATACAGTCCTAATATATAATCCACAATATAATGTTTAAGTTACTAAGATATAAGCATATTCAAATGTCCCAATACTAACAATTACTATTATGCTCAATAAGGGGAATTGGTAAAATAATGGGATATACGGTATATTGAATCAATAGAAGTTATTCGAATTATTCATGATAAGTTAAAGGGACATATATGCCTATATCGGTAACTTTTCATACACGAGACCAAGTCATGTCTGACAAAGCAAAAAATCAGTACTCACCCCGCCCCTTCAAAATTGATAGAACCACACACTGAGATGGTATTCCAATAAGGTTTCCCTAACAGAGATATCCATTATAGGGAATGAACAAAAATTACATGAATTGCATCCATTATATCACAGGAATAATCTTAATATGCTGTTTCGTATACATTGCTACAGTTGCTATGCACATTTTACCGCTGGAAACCCATTCGGTCCATTTCAGTGTGGTGTATATGTATGATCACATCCTGATTAAAAAATAGTTAGAAGCTCTCATATTCACGGTTTAGTCCGTGGGGTTCCAAAGTCTGCAGTGTATGTATCTAGAAGTGCTCTCTTTCTTTCAACCTCTGGATATGATTGCCTCCCCTTGCGGGTTATCGGTATGCTCTCAATTGCTTGAAATAATAACTGAGAGATACTGTGGTCAATTTGTGCAAAATGAAGTGGGATTGGAAGTAACATCTGTTTACACCTTATTGTTGACTTATACTTTGAGATTCGGTCATGGATATGTTGGGTAGTCTCTCCCACATATCCCAACCAGCAAGGACACTTTATCAGATATACAACAAATGTGGAATCACAAGTATGGAAACCCTGGATATAGAAGGGTTTTCCAGTCCTTGGATGAGTGAAGGAGTCACCCTTAGTTACATTAGAACACTAATTACATCCAAGGTATGGAAAAATACCAGTACGTTTTGATGTCAAAGTTGTTTGTTGTAAGGTACTTTTTTTGATCCAATGTCTGCCTGCACCATAAAATTCTTAATATTATTAGTACGTTTATGATAAAATAATGAAGGTGTACCAAATTCACTCACAGAAGGATACGAGGTGTTTAGCAATTGCCATTGTATTGCCGATTGTATCATCGGAAAGAAAGGGCGATAGGACACCACAAAGGGAATTCTGTTCTTGATGCTGTCAGTGGAATTGTTCCTACTGCTCTCCCTCTGTGTTGCTATCTCCTCTGGGTATCCTCTGTGCATAAATTTGGTTGTCATTTCCTGGTGTCGGATCTGGTGTGTATTGGGATCCGCGACAATTCTGGATATCCTGGTGTGTTGTGGAATGATGAAAGTTTAGAGGGACGGTTGGGTCTTGGTAGATTTGCAGTAGTCTGATACTCCTTCCATTTCAATATTATCGTTGTGCTCCTTGAGATGTTTAAAATTTGGGAAATCTTTTTGTATCCAAATCCGGCTTTAAACTTCGCCACAACAGTATCTCGGACCTGCCTGGTGTGTTCCTTGGTCTTCATGATGCTCTCTGGATTTGAAACAGGACCCTGAGACTATCACAGAGCAGGTGCATTTATACGGAGACTTGATTACACACAGGTGGATTCTATTTATCATTACCAGTCATTTAGGACAACATTGGATCATTCAGAGATCCTCACTGAACTTCTGGAGTGTATTTGCTGCACTGAAAGTAAAGGGGCCGAATAATATTGCACACCCCCTTTTCAGTTTTTTATTTGTTAAAAAAAATTAAAATATGCAATAAATTTCGATCCACTTCACGATTGTGTCCCACTTGTTGTTGATTCTTCGCAAAAAATTAGAAATTATCATTATGTTTGAAGCCTGAAATATGGCAAAAGGTTGAAAAGTTCAAGGGGGCCGAATACTTTCACAATGCACTGTATATACAAAACGCCACACACATAACCCTAACCCTAGATGAAGATAGAACTTTTTGATGATAATTCTATGTGGTATGTGTGGAGAAAACTTATCTTCTGTCCAATACAATCCAAAAAGTGAAACATGGTGGTGTCAGCATCATGCTATGGGAGTGTTTTCTAGATGCAGGGACAGGCCAACTGGTTGCAATTGAAGGAAACAAGAGTGCAGGCAAGTACAGAGATATCCTGGATGAAATTCTTGTCCAGAGTGCTCTGTACCTTAGACTTGGCCGAAAGTTCACCTTCTAATAAGACAATGACCCTAAGCACACAGCTAAAATAGCAAAGGAGTTGACTTCAGAACTCTGTGACCATTTTTGACTGGCCCAGCCGGAGCCCTGACCTAAAACCAATTGAGCATCTCTGGAGAGACCTGAAAATGTCTGTCCTCCAACGTTCACTATCCAACCTGATGGAACTGGAGAGGATCTGCAAGGAAGAATGGCAGAGGATCTCCAAATCTAGGTGTGAAAAAACTTGTTGCATCATTCCCAAGAAGGCTCATGGCTGTACTAGCTCAATAGGGTGCTTCTATTCAATACTCAGCAAAGGGTCTGAATACTTCAGACCATGTGATATTTCAGTTTTTCTTTTTTAATAAATTTGCAAAAATTCCTACATTTCTGTTTTTCTTTTAGTGAAGATTGGGTGCAGAGTGTACATTAATGAGAAAAAAATGAACTTTTTTGAATTTACCAAATGGCTGCAATGAAACAAAAAGTAGAACATTATAAAGGGGTCTAAATACTTTTAGTACCCACTGTATTTCATATTCTTTTGTATGTTCATCACACCTAAATGATAATGATCACTAAACCAATATTAGCCAAAGATAACACAAGTAAACACAAAATGCATATTTTAAATGAAAGTCTTTATTATTAAGTGAAAAAAAATCTAAACTTACAAGGCCCTGTGAAAAAAATTAACCCCTTCCCCTTAAAATCTAAATTAAATGTTCATTTATCACATTTTTGGGAAGCTGAGTTCAATTTTCCCAGCCACACTTAGGCCTGATTTCTGCCACACCTTTTTTCAATAAACAAATCACTTAAATAGGTCCTGCCTGAGATAGTTAAGTGGACCAAAAGATCATCAAAAGCTAGACATATCAAGATCCATAGAAATTCAGGAACAAATGAGAAACAAAATAATTCAGATCTCAGTTTTACTACCGTGTTTCCCCGAAAGTAGGGTGCCCCCGAAAGTTAGATATGCTTTGGGGGGCCCCTACTTGCTAATATAAGACACCCCCCGAATGTAAGGCATACCTTTTGCGGATCACATCACCGGATCTGCGGCACTGCGGCACCACTCCCCGTGCCCCCGCTGTCCCCACTGTCAGTCCCTGCCAGTTTGCTGTGTTCTCCGTGCCCTGGAGCTCCGGCGCTCTTTCCTGCTCTCCACCCCGCCCACGAGCCCTGCGCCAATCACAGCGCAGGAAGCATGGGCCAGCTGACGTCAGTCCTGGGCTGTGAT